>OY747135.1:50080291-50714150 GCA_963556465.1 Berberis vulgaris | reverse complement strand
GGTAAATAATTCAAATACGAGCTTATATTTTTCTGAATTTTATTGTGATTGTTTCCATGATATATCTAGTGGATGTTGCCTAACAAGAAAACATAGTTTCCATGGCTGCGTTTCATACTTGGAATTCAAATTTTGTTTAAATCTCAAACCCCTCATCACACACATCACAATATCACACATGTTAGACACACAAGCGAGAATATCAAAAGAGTCTCCGCTTCGACTCATGTAGTGTTTGGTGGCACCATTGATGGCGATATTGATAATTGAGCAAATTATATGTTGGTTTTCATTATGTATACACCACTCACATAAAACAAATCCTACCCACCAGAATAACCAAGAAAAATATATTCAATACTAAGATAACAATCAGTACCTCCTCAGCTTCTTCTCTTGACATTTATCATTCTAAAAAATTGTCTTCCAAAAAAACAACAAAAGGTGGGTGTGGCAAGCCAATGACGTCGAATTTCATCTTGAGGTCTTCTAGGGCCGAACTGTAGCTCCCATAGGCATAGTCCTTAGGTTTCTCAAGGTCGGAAACTACGCCAAACACGACAGTGCTGGGGCCCTTGTATACATTTTCGCCATACTCGAGTACCTTGCAACTAAAGACATTGCTTATGGTTTATAATTAATTTGTTTGTCGTCGAACTATTTAAGTATTTTCATTAATAACAACCAAATTCATAGGCTTCTTCACAAGATTTAACCTCAGCGTGTTTTCTCTATTGGAACTCCCATCTCTTTGTGTTATTTATATTCTTCACTGATTTCTCTTAGAACTCAAAACCTTGTCGAAAAATTGGGTAAAGAGACTAGACAAAGAGATGTGAGGTGATAAACATACCAAACACCAAAGTATGTTCCAGATACCAACATGTCTATGGAACAATGAGTTTTCTTGATGATTTTGCAAATGAAAAAAATAAAAAATAAAGACATGAGTGGTAAGCTAGGTGGTGCTAAGTTAAGCTCATTTGGCTGATGTGGGTAGGTGTGTCTGTGTATTATTATTGATCGAGGTGTTGAATGTTGTATTGCATGTGGTAAATTTAATTCATCAAATTACTGGGGGGGGGGGGGGGGGGGGGGTGTGTGAGAATAATTGCTTTCGCCCAAATTGGTGTATATTATAACCACTTTGTTGTCACGCATGAATCTTTTGACAAATATTGCTATTTTGAAGTAGGTAAGCACAAGTGTTAGGGGGAGATATGGAAATAGATCAGTGTCGAATACTTAGAAATAGAACAGTGTAGAATACTTCTAATGATAATGATGATTTTACTACTAGATTTGTAGACAAATTTAATGTTACTATATTCCCACCGTTGTGGAGAAATAGGCAAGTTCTTACAACATAAATAGTGATATGGAACGGTGTGAATTATCATAGACTATTTCATTCAACTTTGTATAATATGAAAATTATGAATTAATTACTTGATGAAATAATGATGTCACATTGTACCAACTATGAGCACACCTGCTCGAATTTGTATCCCTAAAGGACAAACTTCAAACAAGGCAACTTATGAATTAGTTGCATGCAAGAAGTGTGGCAGACCTATAGGTTCCAAATAGTCAACTCCTAAAAAGGGAAAAATTAAATTTCATGCCCTAATGCTCCCGAAGAAGCAATTCTTAAAATTTCAGTAGAAGTTGTACAAGCTCTAGCAAAAGTTGTACATGAAGCTTCAGTAGTAGCATTATATAACACTCCTGAAGAGGTTATGGCTCCAGCAATAGCATTATATGACGCTCTAGAAGAGGTCATGAAACTTTGGAAGCATCATTAAATGACGTTCTAGAACACGTCATGTTTGAAAAATTCAATTTCTCCATTACCCTAGAAGTGGTTACTCATATCCCTAAAGTGATTTAAAAGACCTTGAAAAGGCTTAGGTACATGATAATGATGATACATCAAAATAGACTGATCATCACAGCCATACACATGGCAGAGAACGTCAATCCCGAGGATACAACGTCTCATCTATTGGGCCAGCTTGTAAAACCCAAGAAGAATAAATCCAACCACATAAGGCCAAACAAGGCCCATTATAAAAAGATACAATCAAAGCTTGAATCTAGACCCGAATGAATCAAAGCCTGAATTCGGGCCCAACACGAGTTCTCTGATAAAGAAGAGAAACATTGCACCAAAAAGAGTCGTGGAGGGAGTTATGCATCCATGGACGCATCTCCATCAAGAAGGAGATTGTTATGAGAAACATCTCATTCTGTTGCGCCTCACATGCTTAAGTCACGCAGAGAATCACTGCGACCATTATAAAAGGTAAAGGGAACATTAAACCCAGGTATGCAACTTTAACTGAGTTTTGTCCAGATTTACTTCATTCTTCAAACATAGTTGTTGACTTAAGCATCGGAGTGCCTTCGGACACCAGAAAGGTGGTCCTTGGCAGTCTAACATCTGTTTTGTAGGTCAAACTCACAAGATGATGATTTTTGGCAACATCAGTTTGGCGCTGCCCGTGGTGAACGACGGGTTTCCTTTCCATAATTAGATCCACAGTAACGAAGTTCACCAGAATCTGATAGATGACCAACAAGTTGTTAGAACAAATGACACACCCTACAGATCCCCAATATGGTGACGATAACAACAACTCTCCTCTTGGCAACGATGTATCACAAGCAGTTAACGAACAAGAAGCAGCCCAAATCATCGAACCAACAACACCCGAGAATCAAGACCCACATCATTCAATAGCCCAGACAACCCATACATCCAGTAATGTTGCCACAGATCATTGGGTAGACCTGCTTATGGTCCAAATGAGCTACATGACAAAGATGTTGGAAAAAATAACTCAAGAGCACATCCAGCCAGCTGATCCTGTCCAGGCACCGCCTCAACAAAACTCCGGCAACCGAACTCAAGGAAGTGACGAAGTCCTAGCATAACCCCAACAAGGAAACTTCGAGAACAATGAACTTCTCCAAAACATGACTCAATAATGTGACAGAACGCTTGCTGAGATTCTGTTCAGAATCAGAGTCATTGATCCCAATATGTGGTATGAATTAACCAAGCCGCCATTCTCCGAGGCCCTCATGAAGACTAACATGCCGAAAAAGTTCACTCCGCCAAAGTTCAAAGTATATAATGGTACTACCGACACTTCCACCACATGATGGCCCTGAAGGAAACCACAGAGGTAATCTTATGCAGAACATTCCCGACCAACCTCACCTCCATAGCAATGAATTGGTTCAACAACCTACCACCCAGGTCAATAGACTCTTTCCAGACGTTAACCACCGCTTTTATCACCAGATTAATCGGGAGCCAGCGGATGAGGAAATGACCATACTACCTCTTTCATATCAAGCAAAAGCCCGATGAGACAATACATGAATATGTCACTCATTTCACCAACGAATTGACGATGATCGATGGATGTAGCGACGACACATCCATTGCAACCTTCATCGCCGGACTGAAGAAAGGCCCCTTCTTTGATGCCCTTAACCTAGAACCTCCAAAAAGCATGATAGTTTTATTGAAAATGGCTAAAAACACATTTTTCTCGAGGAGATGAAAGCGTCCAGGAGAGAAAATGACCAAGAAAGAGATAGTCATTCGAGGAAATAGGAAAGAAAAAAGCATCCATTTGAAGATAACATCCATTTGAAGAGACATCAGAATAGCAGAAGAACTGATTCAAACCAACAAGAATCCGAGAAGCTACAATCAGCACGACCCCGACACGAGCGAGTAACAAGCATGATGAAGAAGACATATAAATCATATACAAACTTGAAAACAAGTCCAGCCAATATACTGAAGCACATAGCAAAATGAGATAACATCAACTGGCCACTTAGGACGAGAGGAGACCTAGAAAGAAAGAGACAATAACAAATATTGTTCCTTCCATAAGGATCATGGGCACGATACCGAAGACTGCTACAATCTAAAAGATGAAATCGAGCATTGGGTTTAGAAATGATGACTCGACGAGTTCATCGAAATGCCAGATAAACAGTTCAAATGAAATGAGAAAGCAGATACCACTACGGGATCAAAAGAACATCCTAGAGAACTAATATACGCCCTACACTGCATAGCCGAAAAAAACAAAACAGTCAACCTAACAGAAAAAACAACCAGGAAAACATCCCACTCGAGCTGATTTATATCTGAACAGAAGTACTAACGAAGCCAGACAAGCCATTTTACAAATGCGTAGAACATGGAGAAGGTTGCACCAATCAACTAATGTGATTTAAATACCCTACCAATGGATGCAAGCTCGACCCGAATCACCACCGGCAAAATTGACAACAACAAACTCTACTGAACCTCGGCGGCTGACACCAAACACGTAGCCAACATAAGCATGATTGGACAATTTGGTGCTGATGTGAGCATGATTGGACAATTTGGTGCTGATGTGAGCATGATCGAACAGTTTAGTGTTGACATAAGCATGATCGGACAGTTTGGTGTTGACGTAAGCATGATAAAAAGTTTGGCGCCGAGTGAACATGATTAGACAAATCAACACTACTCAGCTACCAATCATAAAACACCCCGAGTCTATTAACCACAACAACATATACAACGAACGATGATCGACATCAAGCAGTGAAAGGCAAAGTAACAAAAACATCAATATTTAATACGAGGATCGACATCAAGTAAAGGAAGGCAAAGCAAATCGCTCTTCAAACCAGCATAAATGCTGCTTCAACAGTTAGGGCTGGTGAGAGCATCCGAAAGGGAATATCAATAAGATTGCAAATTTAGAATCCCCATTTTATGCATGGACGAAAAAGTAAACACGTCGAAAATTAGCCATATAAAGCAATTGGCATACCTAGCAGTAAGAAATCGGGATAAAAGTCGGATATGTATAAACTTCTGGTCTGATCAAACACGAAGTAAAAGTTGGACAAACGAGTCAGCTTAACACCAAAAACTTCGAGTCGACTGAGATGTCGAACCAACGAAGTTAAAGTTGGACAAATAAGTCAACTTAACACAAAAACTTCGAGTCGACTGAGACATCGAGCCAACGAAGTAAAAGTTGGACAAACCAGTCAACTTAACACAAAAACTTCGAGTTGACTAAGATGTCAAGCCAACAAAAGTAAAATTTGAACAAACAAGTCAACTTAACACAACAAACTTCGAATCGACTGAGACGTCGAGCCAACGAAGTAAAAGTTGGAGAAACGAGTCAACTTAACACAACAAACTTCGAATCGACTGAGACATTGTGCCAACGAAATTAAATGTTGGATAAACGAGTCAACTTAACACAAAAACTTTGAGTTGACTGATACGTCGAGCAAACAAACTAAAAGTTGGACAAACGAGTCACCTTAACATAACAAACTTCGAATCGACTGAGATGTCGAGCCAACGAAGTAAAAGTTGGACAAACGAGTCAACTTAACACAACAAACTTCAAATTGACTGAGACGTCGAGCCAACAAAGTAAAAGTTGGACAAACGAGTCAACTTAACATAGTAAACTTCGAATTGACTGAGACGTCGAGTGAACGAAGTAAAAATTGGACAAGCAAGTCAACTAAACACAATAAACTTCGAGTCGACAGAGACGTCGAGTTAACCAAGTAAAAGTTGAACGAACGAGTCAATCTGATACAAAACTTCGAATCGACTGACACGTCGAATCAACGAAGTCAGAATTAAAAGAACGAATCGACATGATTCAAGGAACTACGGATTGACCGAACCAGCAAGGCAAAGGTCAAGACCAAAAGTCAACTTTTTCGCAGCACATCAAAAAGGATAAAGTTGACCCATCTCTGGACAAATAATGAGCCAAATTGCAAAAGTAGCCATACAAGAATACGAAGTAAAATCCAGGACAACTACAACCGGACTGAAAATACAGGCAACACACAACAAGTCGGCAAGATAAACTACAGAAACACAAAAAAAACAAAGTTCATTTCAATATCAATACTACTCTGTTACATCCTGAGAAGAAGATGAAGGAGTAGGAAAACAAATGGAGGCAACTACAGGAACATCTACTATATCACCTACAGGAACATGCAAAGGTCTATCTTAAAAAGGAAGAAAAAACAATGACTCTTCAACCACTGGGGCAGCTTCTTCACCATCATCGTCTTCAAAAGCTTGTTCAACCAAGTTGCAGTACTCGGATAAATCTGTGTCGAACCCCTCGATTTAGTAAAAATGCTCAATCTGTCTGTCAACAACTTGCTTCCAATCTTTGGCTTCGACAATACAGAACTCGTCCTTGGTAGTAGCGAGTTCATTTTTGGATGCGGCAAGCCGTCCCTCAACGGTGGTAAGCATAACGGAAGTATCTGTCTTGACCTCGTCGAGCACAGCTGACAACTATTCCACCCACCTCTAAGCAATATCACGAATAATAGATTGTTCAATCTCAGCACAAGAAGCTTTATCACAAGCTGCCTTTTCAGTGGATAACTCATGTTCCACATCACGTAGACGAGCACGACCCCCATCCAATGTGGTTTTCAAAGACTCAAGCTCAACATCACATTTATCCTACATACTTTTCGCCTCACTCAACGAAGTTCGAGCAGCCCTGGCAATTTTCTCCGACTCTGCGTATTGCGCTCTAAATACGTCGAATTGGGAAAGAACGTGATAAAACACCAACAACAATACTGCCAACCTCCTCTCCAAAGAATCCACTTGATCACGACCATCTCGATAAACCGAGCCCATCCCCCCTGCATAAGCGAGATGATTCATCCCGTCCATTATCTGCTCAAGACCATAATCAAGGTGATCACATGGATCAAGTACATGCATCGAAGGCCTTTCGACTAAACACCCGTGTCACTCATTTATCAACATGTGTGCACCATATTGCACATCATGCTGAGTGAACCAACAAAACTTGTCTTCTGACTTGATACATATATCTTTTGGGTCAGGCTCAGTCCAACCAACCCGTGGATGAAGAACACTAGGATCCCAAAGCACTAAGGAACCACCCCAACAGCCGGAAGGGAGGAAGGAATAACAGTGACAACGAAAAAATTACTTTTACCCTCCCGTCGAAAAGCAATCGTGGCAGGAGCAGGACTAGTAGTATCCACTTTTACCCTTTTTTCAATGCCAGCCTCCTCGAGAGATTTGCGATCCCTTTTTACGACATCTTCATGAAGGACTTGGATGAGAGGTAGCCTTCGTAACATCCTGAACAAGATTCGGAAGGGATGCAATTCGAGCAGAACCACGAATAGAAAGTCATTTCTTCCTTGGAGCCCGACCAAAATCTACAAGCAGCCGCCTCAACGGACTAGCGGACCTCGCAAGCTTCATTTTTCTAGAAGCTGGAACAACAACATTAACAAGAGCATTGAGATCCGTAACACGCCTATCCGAACACACTTCCCAATCAATGTTAGCACCACTAACGCCAACACGAGTAACGCGAGTAGCAATATCCTAGGCACGAGACTCAGTAAGCAAGAGTTGTTCTGCTTTAGTGTACAAACCACTATGCTCCAGGATTTCCTCGGAAAGAAATGCCTCCACAGGAAATCGATGAAGCTTCAAGAATCGATCACTGATCCTCTGCTCCTCAACAGTTAACTGAAGATTTTTCTGTCTATTGAGAACTCGGAATGATCAAAAAATCAGATGACCTAGCATTTGGAAGTAGCCAGAGTTCACAGAAGCATAAAACCAAGACCTTGACCAATCATGGATGTCATCGTTAAGTTTCTCAAAGCAAACGGGAGAACAAAGGAAGCACATATCCTTGCTCACCAACAGACCAACCACCGAATGCAAAACCCTCACGGTCAAAAGAATGTCGGACAAAATAGCCTTTGCGTAAGAAGAAACCATTACTCTCCAACCATTAGGACCCATTTGAGCAGGAGGAATGCCCAAGAACTTCAGATATCCCATAACAATTATGGAACTGGGAACCAAAATCCAAAAGAAAAAATGCACTGATACAGTGCAATGTACCCAAGCCTTGGATTACAAGGACTGTCATCCTGCCCAGGCAGGATAATCTCGAGGTCGGGGGGCAGTCATCACAAATATTGTCCAGCGTCGCTTGAAAAACTTTCTTGGGAGAAAAATGAGCTTCACAAATAGCTAGCGACTTACCGCTTAGTTTATCACCAACAAACATTGTTAAGGAACAAAAGTGCAAAGAAAACGAAGAAGGAGAAGGAAGAAACAAACCCTAATTTCAAAGATAGCGTAAAGAGGGAAAACAAATTCATCATGTCCCCTTTATAAAGCCGAGCAATGAGGGGACTACTCATAGGACCGTGTCCGAGATATGATGGCTAAGTGAAATCCCAAAAATTTGCGCAAAAACGAACGGGCACTACAACACAAATGCCTATTAATAGCATTTGACCATAGCCTTTTTTATTAATAGCATTTGACCATAGCGTTTTTAACACTCATGATATAAAAGCCCAAATTTTAATAGCATTATAACACTAAAACGTTATGAAAGTGGAAGCAGGGAAAACTAAAAAATTAACCCGCTTCCCTCTCAGTCTCGCTATCTTTCCCCCCTCATTCACAGCAGATCGAATTAGTTTTCTCCCCTGACCTCTCATCCTCTTTGCCTTTCTGCCCCTCTCTTTCTCTCTTCTTCCTTGGTGCCTTCTCTCCCTCTTCACAAATCTCTCTCAAAAGCTCCTTTCTTCTTCATCTTTCATGGCACCCCAAGCCTGATTTCTTCAAGCAGTAATGAATAGTCTATTGTTCTCATCTCTTCTTCTCCCCATTTGCAAAGTGGAAAAGTTAGGGTTTCCTCTCCCCATCTCCTTTCCCCATTTGCAAAGTTGAAAAGTTAGGGTTTACTCTCCCCATCTCTTCCTCTCACCATCTACAAATGGAACATATAAGAGAATTGTAACTCTCACAACAGAAATCTCTTCAGGTTAGTTTGAAACTCTCATACAGGTTAATCTCTTCACTTTAATCTCTTCATGTAATCAATTTTATTTCTTCATGTAATCTCTTACAAAAAATTGAATTTGATCTCTTCATGTAATAGATTTTATCTCTTTATGTAATCTCCTCATTTGAATCTGTTCATGTAATCGATTTTATCTCTCACAGATCTCTCCACGTTAATCTCTCACAGATCTCCCTTCTCAACAAGTTAGTATTATCTCTCCATGGAGATCATTGCCATTAGGAAGTTCAAACCAGGTACTTTCTAAAGCATAAAGTTGTTCTTCTTGAGGTTTTTCATAATGACTTTGTTTGACTTTTTAACTTTTCTTTTGAAGCTTAATCTGGTATTGTACTGTATTAATCCCAGTTCCCTCAATATTCTTTGTGCAGAACGCAATATGGGGAACTTGAATCTATAGGTCTGTACTTCTAGGATGTTTTTAAACTTTTTGTATGGGGCATCACTTTCAGAACCTTCCAATTATATGATAACTCATATAGAGATGACCACCTGTATGGTGAAATTGCAAAACTGTGCAAGTAAGTTTTGAGAAGCTGTATAGACACTTCATATTTATTTACTTCTTGTGTTGTGTCACGTTGTATGCCACATATCTGAGTTTTTGGGTTATTTCTTTCTGTTGCATTCCATGGTCCAGAGTTGTGTTCTGTCCACTTATTTCATTTTCCGTATTCGTTTCATGTGCCTCTTCATGCCTATGAATCACAAACCACGAGCTTCAGCTGAGCCAACTATAAGCTGAAGCTTGGCTTGGGTTGGGTTCATGAGTGAGATGAGTTGTAAGAAGAGTTTTGCTTGAGTGTTGTAGGGACCAGGGGATGGGGGACAAATAGAAAAGGACTTGTGTGTGAAAGGAAGCAGGTGAAGTTGCTAAGTTTGGCACCTTAGAGTCTCCACGAATGATAGAGAGTTTCACCTCAGAGGGAATAGGAGCACATTTGAGGAACAATGGCACTACAGTTCTTGTTCTTGGATTATATTTCTTTAGTTTCAATCGGGCACAAGTAAATTAAACTGGTGTATCTTGGATCACCTTAAGCTAGTTTTATCTAAATGAAAACCTATTGGCTTGGGATGGCTCCTAATTTCTCCTTATGAAATGTGTTGTTACTTCTCTATTAAAAACTGGATGATAAAAACTGAAAAACCTATTCATGTAGTTGTGATTTCTTTGAACAATCTTGGAATTTTCAGAGGTTGAATTGTTACCCCACCAAAAAGTCTCGACCTATAGTTTCTTGTTTTTTTGGCTACTGCTTGATATGTAGAAGAATAGAAATATATTACTAACGAAGAAGGTACATATCTTACTAGGAGTTCAAGTAATAGATAAAAAAAATGAACAATGTAAAACAGGAAAGAAATCTTAGACTTGTGAAATACAAGTGCTATGAACTGGTAGATGGGGCCATTAGCTTTCAGTTGCTAGGCAAATTTCCTAGTGTGGGGTTCTATAACCTATATGGACCGACACAACATTCTGCACACACATTTCTGTTTTTTAATCATGCACCAAGTGTACATAATTTTATTCAGTACATTATTCTTTGTAAATGGTAACGCATATTCTTAGAATTTAGTGATCTTAGTAACAAGTCAAGTTCATGAAAGTGAGATGCACACTGAGTGACCAACAAATTCTGAAAAATTGGTTTCATTACCTCTAATTTTTCCCTGTTGGCGTCGTATGCTTTTTACATTCATAGGTTTGTTTCTCAGCAGTATGAAAGACACAAAGAAATGGCTTCTGCTGCATTAGTATACAAATGCATGGAGATGGCTTACATAAGGATTATATATTCCACAAAGAAATGGCCCTGCTTCCTCTAGGTAAGCTCATGGTTTGGAATGATGTCATACAGGTAAGATCAATGTTTTATTTCCATTCAGTGTCTTCCAAACCTACAATCTGTAAGGCTATTAAAACTGAATTTGAGTTGTTCTTATGGACCTCTCTTTTGACTTGAGGTGTTTATTTCTAATTTTGTATTGCTTGGCAGCTGAATCTGCTGGTGGCAACGAAAGTTGGAGAAGAAGGTCTTGATATTCAGACTTGCTGCTTAGTAATCAGATATGATTTACCACAGTCGGTTGCACGTTTTGTGCAGTCTAGAGGTCGTGCACGTGTGTCACAATCAAAATACGCTTTCCTGATTAACAGGTGCTTTGTTTATTCATTTTCCTGTATGTGGTTTCAAAATCTACTATGAACTGCCCTGTTTTTTACCTTCTCAACATTACAGTGAAAACCAAAGTGAAATATTGGACTTGATCAAGAAATTCAAGTCTGAGGAAGATCATATAGATCAAGTTGAATTTTGTTAATGTTTTACTGAAAACTACTGGCAGATTTAATTCATGTTCTGTATGTTTTAATTTTTTTTTAATCTCTGGGATATGAGTAATGATACTGGTAGTATTTTGATGCAGTTGTTTTGTCCAAAATTTGGACTGAAGTAATTTGTTCTGATTCCTTCTGATTGTTTATTCTGTTTGACTATCTTCATTATCTTCCTTTCCTAGAAATCCATGTTACTTAATATTTTGTCTCAATGGTTAGTCAGCTAATAGTGTCCCTCATTTGAGTGTAGGCAGTTTCTATCGAATATGTAGGCATTATTTTTTGAAGCATGCAAGCTTGGAGAGATTCTTTTGTTACCTGAAGAAAGTATTGTTGATGAACTGCATAATTTTTTTTCAAACACATGGGATAGGCATAGTGCTTGATATATGCTAGATCTACGGTATCTTGCTTCTGGTGGATCAATGGTAGATTCATTAAGGGATGGGTTCAATGGAACGAAAGGCGGACTCAGTCTAAGAACAAAGGATGAACCACAAAGGCATGATGCTGGAAATGCTAGATACCTTTCTAGATCCAAGATTCGGGAATCACAAAGGTAAACATCTCTAAATATTAAAATGGGTATTTCCCTTAGAAGCCATAGAACTCAAATGTTCTTCTCAGATCTCAGTGGAGACTACAGACACCATATGATCAGTCTTTTATCAGAATTATTATTTTATTTTGTTTTGGGAGTTTTACATAACAACTATCAGTTTGGGCTACCCTCACTTGGGTGAGGAGGGAATGCAATGCCAGTGAGTTATATGCCAGTGAGTTATATGATCAGTTGATGAAACAGAACAACAATGAACCTTTTCCGCCAGATTACACTACTTTACATGGCCCTCTTTCAAAAATATCACCCATGGTGCATAAGTCAACCCTAGGATCCAGTGTGAATTAGAATCAATATCGAAATTTAATGATGAATGACTGGTTATATGGTTCTGAAACGTACTATCATGTTGTTTTATCATTCTAATTTTGTTTTGTAGGATTGAAGTGCAATCATATCATCTAGACGATGAAAACGAGTTCCCACTTTTGGTTGTTCCTCGCAACTCATCGTGTTCCTGTGACTCTATATCAAGAATGTGAGCAACGATGCAAAGATCGGTAAAAATCATAAAAAGGTATGGGATTTTATTTAATTTATTGTTGTTATTATTTTTAAGGTATGGCAATCCTAATATTGAAGTATGATTTTCAGGTTAAAAAACTGTCTTCAATGTTGTAAAACCTTGAAGATTGAGATGAATTCCCTACTCTGCGGGCCATTTTCATTGACATCCGATTTCTGAATTTGAATTGTTTTGCAAATTGAATGACTTAACATTCTTTTTAGTTTATAGCCCATCATAGTGTGTGTTTCAAAGGAACATGTTGTGTTGCAGACAGATCAGTGGTGACCAATGTGAGCCTATATGGACTTGCCGCTGGTATTGCAAGGGGAGGCGCACCTAGTGCTAGGCTTGCTATCTACAAGGCATGTTGGTTTTTCTTGTGTAGCGATGCTAACCTTCTTGCAGCCATTGATGATGCCATTAATGATGGCGTAGACATAATTTCAGCTGGAAATTATTTCTTCCCAGGCACTGCAACTAATGTTGCTCCCTGGATACTCACCGTAGCTGCTAGTTCTATTGATCGTCAATTTGAGTCCATATTGCATCTTGGGAATTCAAATTTTTTTAAGATAATTGAAAAACCATGCTGCTAGTACTATTAAATGCAAATTCATGAATTCCAACCCAAGGAACATTTGTAGTATATGTAATGCCCACTATTTATTTACTCTAAAAACCTTTAAATTTGTAGGGGCGATCAATAAACCCTCTTAAGATGGACATGTATTATGAGATTATTAATGCAAGTGCAGCAGCTACTCCTGGTGTGTTTCAGCTCAGAATGCAAGGTATATGCACTGAGGCTACAGTTACAACATCTAAAGAAAGCAGTTTCCATTTGCAAAGACATCAAGGAGGTGAAAAGGATGTTCTATCACATTCCTGAATTCATGATCAACTACTTGAGCAGAGGCGGCGGCCTGGTCATAAGGAGTACTCCATTACACCGCAAGTTTATGCAGAATCTCAGTCGAAATGCTGTAGGTCATTCACCTGATAGGGATTGTCGGAGCGTTGATGTCGTGAAGGTGGGCACCTTTAGTCATTCAGTGACATTGTTTTTGGTATATGTTTCTGGCTCATATCTGTATCCACTTTTATTTACTATATTTTCCAGCTTGGGGAACCTCCTGTGACTTCTCAACCCAAAACACCATTTTGCAATCCTCGTGGTGGCCCTCCTATTTTCGGTGACTGTTGGTACAATTGCACTTTGGCTGATATATCTGGGGAAGACAAGAGGCGTCGACTTCGGAAGGTTTGATTTCTTCATGCAGTTGTTGTTGTTATTGTTGTTGTTGTTGTTATTATTATTATTATTAAAAAAAAATTTCATTTTGAATTTAAGAGTTTTCAGCTTGGCATGCTTCAGTTGTCGTATCATGGGTAATTTTGGAATTTAACGTTTTCAAATGACCTTCATATATCGGATTTCAGAACATGCAATGTATTTGGTGCAATATGCTAATAGTTTTATTTAATGTTTTTGGGTGAAGATTTATGGAATTTATTAAAATTACTTCATAGAAAGGTCCTTGCTGCAACCTGAAATTTTTTACCTGATGGACTAACTGTTAAAAAGTAACACAGGCTTTAGGCAAGACAATTGACTGGTTCAGAAGAGCATTAGCTGTTGAAGCAGTCAAGGGGAACTTGCGCTTGAGTGGGTATTCTGCTTGCGGACAGGATGGTGGTGTACAGCTTCCGAGGGAGTATGTGGAAGGTATTTTTATCTGGTTTTAATTTGTTTCCTTAGACATCCCTTTGTGATCCTTATGTTGTGCAACATTTTCTTTCTTTATTTAAACCTGTTTCTCTAACAAATCAAACACATGTTCTTTCGTTGTAGAGGGTGTTATTGATGCTGACTCAGTGCTTTTGGTAACAACAAGGCCTACAACTGGCAACACTCTTGCATGGGTAGTGGCATGTGAGCGTGATCAATGGGGTCGTGCTATTGCAGGTAGCTTCCCTTTTGTAATGCATTTTCTTGTATGATATTTTGTTAGTGTGATTTATCTATGACAAAGTTGAATATGAACAAATCGTATATGCAGGGCATGTCAGAAGATGAAAAAGAATCTGATGGTTTGTTTTTCCACAGGTTTGTTAGGCACTATTGCTTGGGCTTATGTGTTTAGTTTTCTTCAGGTTTGTTGCATTTGTACACTATGCCTTCTTTGAATCTTTTTTCTCATTCAACATGTTTAATTATCGGCATACAAATTCATGAAAATGCTTATAGTCTAGTCTTTTAGATTGTAACTAATGCATGAGGGTCCAAATATATTATGAATTTAAGTCTTGATTAAATCTTGGAAATATAATTTATGTAGATTCAACAATTTGTAGTTCAACCCAGCCATAAACAATTACGTATGCAGTTTTTCGAGTGGTTAGAAAATAGAAAATGTTGTCTCCTTTGTTTACCTTCGAATGTTGCCATGGTTCCATGCATTTAAATACTTTGTCACTTTATGTTTGATGTAAAGAGGTTTGAAGAATATTAGCATTGAACTTTTCTTTGTTCTCTCTCACAGATTTCGGCTGGGGTTTACAGCTGCGTCATATTCTAGTATGATAATGTACATGGCTTGCTCTGCCTGGAATGGCTGCACTTTTTAAAGTTATTTTGATAAGCCAGCTTCATTGAATTCATTTCTTACCAATTACTCTTCATCTTCTTCGGTGAACCTCTGCTCACCACACAAGTGGCAACCTCTTCAGTTCTCATCTCTTGACAGAGAATCTCATCATGTTTGTGTAATAGAGCTGGGTGGGACTGTAGGTAAGTTTATAGAACTAAAGAGCCTCTTCCACTGTTGTTTCTTCTGTCCCTCATAGGTGAAGATTTTGTTTGTGCTAGGTGACATTGAATCAAGGCCATTCATTGAGGGTCTGCGACAGTTGTCATTTTCAGTTGGTAATATTACATTTAACTTTTCAATTATTATAAATTCCCTCCTCCCCCCAAATCAAGCATGCGCATTTACTAGATAGAGGTTTTCTTGAACAAAGTCCAACAATTAAATAATTACTTATTGTCACAAGGGGGATAAAAAAGAGGAGAGAATACAATCTGCACGTTATGTATTCACTTGTTGGTTTAAAAATCCATTTTCAGGACCAGACAACTTCTGTCTTGTTCATGTGAGCATTGTACCGGTTATTGGTGTAGTCGGTGAACAAGTAAGTCTTCTTGAGATAATCTTAGTTCAAACTTGTTTCTGGTGATTTTCAGTCTTTATTACATTTATTTGTTTTTTATAAGAAGATTTAATTTCTTTTAAGGGAATTGGAGTTTGTGTTGGTTAATTGAGCATGTGAAAATAGTCTAAAATTTTTACGCATCCATTTGATGAAAACAATATGTTAATATCAGAGTTTCAAAAATAGAATATAAATTCACTATTATTTTGGGTTGAAATGAAATGATGGGTTTTTGGTTGTCATTTTCAGGCAGGATATGAGCAAGGCACTAGAGGCTCTTATGGACTTGAAAATGTTTGAGGTCTCACATATTACCACCACTGCAGCCATCACCATATCCACCATTTGCAGGACGGGCACTAACTCCATTTGAAGGATGTGAAAGGGAAAGGTGGCGCCATGTATTAGAGGTAAGGAAAGATTGAAAATCCTGAAGTTCAGACATTGAGATTTGAATACACATTCAGCACACTACAACAAATGATTGGGATTGTTAGTATTCATAAATGTTACCTCATTCTGGATTTTCTGATGATTTGCTTAACATCAATGAATCAATCCCCAATTTTCTCCAACCTCAAATAAAGAAATGCTGGATGAAGTCAGGAAAATGTGAAAAATAATTATATGCTAAAACAAGTCTAGGCATAAGCTCACTTGGGCCTATGAGTGGTGGTGGATCAACTTATGGCTATTGAGGGAAAGTAGTTGTTGATTGGTGCTTGCATGTAGTTCAAGTTTAATGTTTATCTTGTTACTTTGTGTATTTGCAGTAGACCAATTTATGGTCATCGAGGGACAATCGTTTCTGTAGTGGAAGAACATGGATCCTACAAATGTGGAGTCAGATTTGATACACCAATTCCTGATGGTAATGATCTTAGGGGTCTTTGCGAAGAGGATCAGGGTTTCATCTGCAGTGGTGATTCCTTTAACCAAGTCACCATGTTTTTCCTCTCGGATATTGTCTTTTGTATAATCCTTAACAGGATACGCTATTTACTATTTATGGAAATATTTGTTTCTTTTGATGCAGCTGATTTACTTTGTTTAGAGAAATCTCGAATGGATGATGCTGACAAGCTTGCCTTGGATGAATTGTTTGAGGTTAATGTTTTCGTACTCTCTAAATGAAAGAATGGGTTGTTTGTTAAACTCCGAGTCTTTCTCATGATACATTTCATTATAACAGATTGGCGCTGGTGAAAGTAAAGATGTTCCACTGATACTTTTCATGAAAGATATAGAGAAGTCCATGTTTGGGAGTGGAGAAACCTCGGCTTCTTTTCAAATGAAGCTGGATAATCTTCCCAAGAATGTAGTTATTATTGGTTCATATACGCAGATGGATAACCGTAAAGAGAAGGTAACAAGTCAATACCTTCCAAATTGCTATACTTATACATCACGTATTGAAATAAAAGTTCAGAAAGGAAGAAAGAATCAGAATGAATTTTTTTTTGGGCACTAATTTTACTTTTAAAATATAAACTATTGAGATGCTTAGATATCTCTGTGGTTAAATAATTTGCTTTTTGTGGAAAACGGTGCGTATGGCTATGTTGTATTTGGTGAAATGAGTGTTTCTAGTTTGAAAACATTGTTGATTTTTAATGGGTTTTCAGGATTTGAAGAATTTGAGAACACAGTTGTATTATGCCGCCGAGTATTTTGAAGTATCTTATGTAAATGATGAATGACCAGAAGCACATGTGGGTGACTTTGATTGAATTCCTTTGGATTTGATTGTTATAGATTATGAATGATTTTCAAACAGTGATATTAATGCAGGGTGGTGGAAACCTTGAAAGACTATGTTATCAAAGCTTTAATCAATACAGTGGACCATTTGGGTTCTGTGGCTCATAAGCTGAATGGTTATTGGATGAAGGAGTTGATGTAGTTTCAGGAACCGAGTGTAGTCTCTCTTGCACAAAACAGGTATCCAATCAATCAGTTCACCTATTATTTTGCGGTGTTTCTAACATAGGATTTGAGAGAATTCAATAACTTCAAAGAAGGCAATATTTGTGTCCAGAAGACGAGACACAAAAAATATGTTTAACGAATTGGGTTATTGAACGATGGTCTAGTATTCAATTCATTGCATTTTTCATGAATAATAGTGTTTATATAATCTTTCAGTTCTTCAGTTGCTTGTCGAGATCATATATAATTGTTAACCTGACCTTTTGTAATCACTTACTGTTTTTGTTTGTGGATATTTTAGAAACTAAGAGCATGTCAAAAGTATGTCAACCAGCAGGGCTTCCGCCAGCAGTCCTTTGAGATAATGACTCCAAAGTTTCACAAGCGGTACCTATTACCAGGCAAATGAACTCTTCCCTGCTTATCTTTACTCTTCCTTCTTGTTTGTAACTTGCCAAACAGGTTTTCAGATTTAGAACTTAACTCTAATGGTGTTTTTCAGTCGGTAGTACATTGCACAACTCTAGTCGCCCTGTAACCAAACATCAATTATGCATCCTAGAAGATGAAGATGACTGGCATCAACTTAAGAATGGTAATATGCTTTTTCTTCATTTCCAATGTCATATGTTTGGGTACATCATTGTGTTTTGATCACCTGTATGATGTCATTATTTGTCAAAGCCGTTCTTTCTTCGGCTAGGGACACACCATCTTCTACAGTCAGGTAAAATGTCATCTCCAATTGCTATAGTTTATGGTATTAAATTCACGAAAACCATGTTTTAATTTATTGTATTTTCCTTACAGAAAATGTTATTCTCCATCACCCTCTCATTGACCTTCCTTTGGACTTGGAACCTTTTCATTCTCAGGTATCATATCTTCAAAAAACTCTACTTTCAGTTATAGTGCCTTGGGTTGAAAATTTCTTTTCAAGACTACTGATTGTGTTTACTTGAAAATCAGAGGAACAAACCATCCCAGTTAAACGATCACCCTCACCTCTTCGTGCTAAATTTTTGCTCATACATTCTGGGTCTATCTCAAGTAGGCCAACGACCCCTCATTCAAGTAGATCGACTACTCCTCTATCAAGCAGACTAACTACACCTCTTTCTAGTAGGCCAACAACTCCAAACACTTCTAACACGAAACGGGTAAGCATAGGATGGATAAAAATATACAAATTTCTATTGCAGAAACTATTATCTATGTTGATACAATGTTTGTTTTCGAGATTTTTCACAACTTAAATTAGAATTGTGATCTTTTTTGTGCCTATATAGTACCTGTCAGAACCTGGGAGATCAGCTTTAATGCGGCTCCATGCCGAAAAGGATAGTCATAAAGACATTGAACAACAACCCACCAAAAGTAAACGTTTACTCAAAGCATTGCTCGGCAGGCGCAAATAAAAAAAAAAGAGTCACTGTATACTTTCTTGGATGAATACTAAGCGATAAATAGAGATAAGAGTCGGGAAGGAGGAAGCAGTGCAAACCGAAGTGCGGAGTCATTTTATCCTTCTCCTATACCATATCTGTAGTTTTACTAGTGTCAAAGATCGGACCACCACCAATACATATGGTCAGAATAGCGCTGATTGGTATGGTGTCTTGGGCAGAGTTTGTACATGCTTTTGGGTCAATGTTAGGTTGTTTACCATGCTTCAACTGAAATAAATGTAGTCTGATCTTTCTTATTTGATAGATTTTGTGACTCGATGTAATACATTATCTTATTAATTACATTACTTTGCCTCCGTTCATGGAAATGTTTAAGTGTTTGGCACATTTTGGTTTTTATTTTCTAGAAATAAAACTTATAAGATGTTATAAAAAGTCATTTGATAGCATTTGATGAGTGCTATAGAAAAAAGGGCATTGAGAAACGCTATAGAAACTAATACAATAACATTTGTTAAATGTTACGTGAGGGAAGGCAATAGCGTTTCTAAAACGCTATGGTAGAGTATACGATAGCGTTTCTGAAGCGCTATAAAAAGTCAACTTACAATAGCGTTTTTAAAACGCTATAATAAACCCTGTATCTATTATAGCTCCGGCAGACATAGCGTTTTCTAAAACGCTATGGTATCATACCATAGCGTTTTTGAAACGCTATTAATGACCATTTTTTTTGTAGTGGGGCAAGCAAAAAATCAAGACACCAACCCTAAAAAAGTTACCGACAACATTAAGTACAAGGCAATGATAGAATTGAAAGATAAACTGTCACGAAGTTAGTGGCCACATCAACATACCCACTAACTAAGGGGGGAGTAGCTGATGATACATCAGAATAGAACGATCATCATGACCATACTCGTGGCAGAGAATGTCCATCACGAGGAGACAACGTCCCATCTATTGGGCCAGCTTATAAAACCCAATAAGAATAAAGCCAACCACAGAGGCCCAGACAAGGCCCACTATTAGAAGATACAATCAAAGCCCGAATCCAGGCCCGAACGAATCAAAGCCCGAATCCGGGCCCAACACGAGTTCTATCATAAAGAAGAGGAACGTTGAACCAAAAAGAGTTGTGGAGGGAGTTACACCTCCACGGCCGCATCTCCATCAAGGAGGAGACTATTACGAAAAACATCTCCTATCGTTGCGCCTCACATGCTTAAGTCACGCAGAGAATTAATCGCGATCATTATAAAAGGTAAAGGGAACATTTGACATAGGTATGCAACTTTAATTGAGTTTTGTCCAGATTTACTTTCTTCTTCAAACAAAGTTGCTGACTTAAGCATCGAAGTGCCTTTGGCCACCAAAAAGGTGGTCATTGGTAGTTTAACATCTGTTTTGTAGGTCAAACTCATAGGAGGACGATTTTTAGACACATCAATAATAATGAGATTTCAATATATTAAACTGAATAAAATGAAATGATCATCGATAACATATTTACATATATGGTAGCTACCGAAATATCAAAGGGCGATGATATAAATAATGATATTCAACCACAAAACATCTATGAATGTCGACAAATGAAATGATTGACTAAATGGAAGGATGTTGTTCGAGCGAAATTGAGTGCCCTTGAGAAATGTGGTGTCTGTGGACCTATAGCGCAACACTGATGTGTTTAAACCCTGGTTGTTTCAAATGAGTGTTTGTAAGAAAATAAAATGAGAAGAATAAAACTGTCAAATATAAGACAAGACTCATGGCACAAGGGTTCTTGCAGAAACCCGACATATAATGAAATATATTTTCCATTATGGATATGACTACATTTCCATTAAGTCTTGTAATTTCTGAAAACTTGAAATGCGACTTATGGATGTTGTAACTACTTATTTATATGAGAATAGACACAAATATTTATAAATTCCTGAATGATTTACTTTGCTAGACACAAATATTTACATAAAAATCTCTGAATGACGTATTTTGCCTAAAGCAAAGCCATGAAATAATTACTCAATACAAGTAAGACATGTAAATATCTGTGTAAGGAATGTTATGCAAATTTGACTATGTATGTTTATTCGGAAATCGCTAACTGTTTTTATCATATTAACAGTTTATGACAATAATATAACTCTTGTTGGACCTTGAAAATACTGTCAAATATATAATGACGAAATTTGCAATTAAATACCTTTGAGATCGAGTAAATTACTAGTAGAAATTGGTCCATCAATCAAGATATGTTGACAAGATTTATAACACTTTTAATATGAACAACTCTCATCCATTTAGTATGTCCATGACCGTCTGATATTTAGATCTAAAGAAAAACTTGTATCAACCAAAAGAAGAAAATGAAACAATACTCAGTCCTGAAGTACTATATCTGAATTTGATTAGTGCATTGTTATTTTTGGCGCCTGTGTGTAGAACCTGATATAGTCTTTTCTATGCATTTACTAACAAGGTATGCTTTTGCACAAACTTATAGATATTGGCATCGCCTTACACATATATCTTCGTTGGATCATTGATATGAGTTTATTCCTATGATTTATTTAACTATGTCCACCTAGTTGGTTATGCAGAATCAAGTTATCCATTTGACCCTCGTAAGGGTTGCTTATAGGCTTTATCAAAAGAGATCGAACAAAACATATTCTAGTAAAGTTTTTCTATCCACATAAAATCAGAAAACCATGTGGTTGAAGTCGAACAGTTTCAATATAGTAACAACTTTGCAGGTCTTTTCATCAAATTTGTTTACGAGATTGACATGTGCCGACTTAATCATCAAAATATTCCAAGTTCTACTATCATGAGCGAGAGTCATTATCAGGGGGAGTATCCAAAAATATACCCCCAATATGCGTCCAAAAGTATGTACGAAAACATCCAGAAGTATGCTACATTTATATCAAAATATATTATTAGTCGATTTATGCGCGTTGTACTCTTTTTTTCTTCGACAAGATTTTTCCCACTGGGTTTTCAAGTCAAGGTTTTAATGAGACAATATTATGTGCATAGAGCATCATGAAGTATGCAAAAGTGGTTGTTGTATTCTTTTTCCTTCGACATGGTTTTATCCCATTGGATTTTCCTATCAAGATTGTAACGGGGCAGCAACACAACAAAAATGGTGGTAATACAACCTTTATTACATCAGGATATGCTCATGTACTCCATAAGAGACATGAGTTTGAATACCACTTTCAGAAATTGCCACATGGTAATAGACTGAGACGATTTACAATCTTATCCCTTTGTTATGATTATCAGAGGAAGCATTCAATAAGAGGGATCTAATTTTATCCAAAGACTTTAGACAATTTGCATCTTGTACTCTTTTCCTTTCGCTGAGGTTTCGTCCCATTAGGTTTTCCTAACAAGGTTTTAATGAAGCAGCATTTCGAGCATCCATCAGGACTTAAGTCTATCGACAACATCATGTGGAGACATTAGGTGTAGCGGTGGCAACTCCTTATCCTCATCTCCCTTCTGTTAACTTATTCCCAACTCATGTATATATATGAGAGACCTTTGTAAATGAAAATGAAATAAAATGAAAGAGAGAGTTAATTAATGAATTTACAAAGTGATTTTGATTATAATTATATTACTTCATGTTTTGATAGACTTGCTTCTCTTAAATAACAACAGTTATAGAGTGATTTTACTTCTATTAAATAACAAAAGTTACACTTATTTAGTATTGAGGAAAAAATAATAAAAAAGAAGGCATATTTACTATTCTTACTACCTAGTTCGTATGGGAAATCAATATTTCAGAATCCAAAATCAGTATGATTACCACCAGAACCGTAATAGTAAAACAATATCGGTCTGATTCGGTGCCGAGACGGCATGGTTCTGATTCGGTTTTTCAAGAAATTATGCCCAATATATATATAGGGTCAAGGAGCGAGATTTTAACTGATGACCTTGGCCCCAATAACTAAAGTCTAAAACCTCTAAATACCACTCGAGCAACCTGGTAATGGATATCATTAATTAGCTCAGTATACATAGTATCTTAAAGTCAGAACCTAAATTGAAAATTTTGGTGGGCCCGGATGCGCTGAATTCGCCCCATGCCCTAAGGTCGGGCTTGTGTTCGATACTTGTCGGCTTAGTATAAGGGAGAAGAGAGGACATGCTTATTTGTTGAGGTCGGGGAGAGAATGATGACAATGTAGTTGGTGGAGATCTTGGACGAACCGACCCTTTTTGTATGTGAGGGTAGGAGTAATTTAATTGGAGGAAACTAAAATGTTTTATATGGGTGTAGGAAAGGATTTTGTGGGTGCGAATAGCAGCTCCCTTGCATCCAAAATCCCGTTTCTGGGAAAATTCTCTCATCTATATGGTCAATAGGTAAATAAATTAGTGTAGGGTGAGCGTAGCACTATATCATTTCTTGGGTTCCTCTTAATTTGGAGTTGTTGCATTGCGTTCGATGGAAACAAGATTCCAGCTGACCAGAAAATAAGGTAACTAGTTTTTTCATTTTCCTTATCATTGAAACCCTAATTTTTCTCTCATTGGAATCTCTTCTTTCCATTGGTTAATTCCGTTAATTGTTCGAATCACTCCCTATTCAAGCTAACACATTTCGCTAAAAGCACCCATTTTCAAAGCTGCTTGTTCTCTAATCGCTCAACCAAACCAACATTGCATTCCATTCCATTGCAGCTGTTTGTGTTTCTAATCGAAATCGAAGCAATGGGTATTGAACAAGTTCTGGGAGAATCTCAATCTGCATCGATGTTTCCAACTAAGAGTGCAATTTACGTGTGGGGGTACAACCAGCGAGGTCAAACGGGACGAAATTGCAAAGAATTCCACTTGAGGATCCCCAAGCATCTTCCTCCTGAGCTTTTTGGGTGCCCTGGAGGCTTCAATTCCAGGTGGTTGGATGTTGCTTGTGGTCGTGAGCATACTGCTGCTGTGGCCTCTGATGGCTCACTTTTCACTTGGGGTACTAACTTGTATCTTTCTCTGTACAGTCGTGCTTCTTTTGTTGATGAGGTATTGGTTTTTTTTTTTTTTTAATATTTTTTATTTTATTTTTATGTTTGAGTGCATTTTGATGATTGGGCGTTTGTTTTACATTGTACATATGTAAGAGGAAGAAATTGTTGTTTTTAAACTTTAGATGGGATAATTTGTAGAAGAAAACTTGTTTCGGAATTGGGTAGGACGTAATAAGATATGCTCATTGTAGGTGGGGATGGATCCATTTGTTGTTTCACATCATGTTCTTTTTGGGAGCACGCGATAATCAAATGAAAGCTCATGTAATTATTTTTAGGAACATGTTGTTGTGGATGTGGCTCGGTTTGAGCATGCAAGTTAGTCCCACACAGGCTAGGGAGTTACATTGGGTTAAGCTTGTAAGCATTGGATATGTCCTTTTCTAGCAACGAAAGCCTTTTGAGTTAAAACCCCACTGGAGGTTCACGGTGTTCAAGTTGGGGACAATATCATTGCTTGGTAGGTGGTGGGACATTTCTGAGGAGCCGAAAATCTCGTGCACATGATGTGCGGTGGCGTCGGGGAAGGGGGTTGTCTTCTTTACTCCCAGTCCCAATATACTTTGATTCCTATGACAATCTTGTGTTTACTAATAGCGAAAATTATTTTGATAGTTTTACCAGAGATATTAAAGATAGTTCTTCCAAATGTAGTATCCCCGTACCAAAACAGCCGCAGTTGAAGGGAGGCAGTTTGTGGATGGGTCTTGATTGATGTCAAAAATCGACATCAATGTCGTTGCATGATTTTTGACATCAATCAAAGAAATATTTATCTTTTTTTTTTTTTTTTTCTTCAACTTATAATACACTTCAATAATGCATAGTGGAAGTATGGGTTATCGACTACTTCACTTGGATTAGAAGACAATATTTGAATTTCAATTTAAAGAATAAAGAAAAGAACAAAATAATTATGATGAGATGTTGAGAGATGATATAATTCAGAAACAAAATAATAACTTGTAACAAAAATGAATATATAGAAATCTCAAGGTATGAGAATCACACCATTCCAACATAATGATTGTGGAATGTAATTTCAATTTCTCCCAAAATACTCAAATCATATGGTTTTTCAACCTACATGACTTGAGTTGTGAGATTAAAGAAGTAAAAGTCTTTTCATTTTCCTCAGACTTTAACCAAATCCATTGTTTTATTTCTAAAACATCATTGGATTTTGATTATGTTTTTCATCGAAAAAATCCTAAAAGAGATGGAAATAATTTATTCTTTCGAATCAAAATCATTATCCATTTAACAAATGAAGCCTTCTTTCGAAGTACTTCTTACAATTCATTGTTCTACTTTACATCCCAAAGAAAACACAATCTAACTATCATTATATCTTCATGGGGTTCAATCTCTTCCCCTTGAGAGAGGGGAGATTAACTCTCTATGAATAATGAAAATAAACTAAAAGTTAAAGGAGCAAGAGGAACAATTGAGAAAGTGACAAAAATAAAACTTACTTCAATTAAAATGTTGGAAAGTAGTACATGCACTTCTCTACCAAGCAAAAATCTAAAGCCAAGAACTACAACAAAAAAAATTCTCTAAACAAACTATCATTTATGAACTCCATGTATGGGGGTTTTTTATAGGTAAAATGGGTTTGAGTGAAGTAAGGAAACATGGTTGATTGAAACAAGGAAACATGGTTTGAGTGAAACATGGTTGGAGTTGAATGAGGAAACATGTCTTGTAGAGATTTTTTATGATAAAGTTGGCAATGTGGACATCCAAATCTTTATGTTGATTTCTTCGAGATCCATAGTTGTTGATGCTTTGTGGGCTTGACTTTATGGGTATTGGGATTGAAATTCTTTAATTCTTATGAATGCATTTGAACTTCTATTGAGCATTCTAGTTGTTGAATTTAGCTTTATTGTGCCACTTTATGCATGATTTGAGATTTGTACTTGAATTCCTACAAAATGCACAAAATACACATAATGAGATATTTTTATTGGATAATTTGAATTAACAATTTTATATTTAGGGGTGTAAAAATGTTTTGGGTGCTTATCACACCATCCCCAAGCAAACTTTTGCTAGTCCTCTAGCAAAGAACAACGAAAAGAAAGATAAGAACACAAAACAAAATATTTTTATTCGTCCTAAACTTCTCAAAGAAATCAATGCCATTTTCGCTGGTATGACTCGATTGCATTTACGATATGCAACAACACCTTGAACCTCTAGCATGACACTAAAGGAGGAGTTTTACCCTTCTGAGGGTTATCCAGGATGACACCCACAAACATTTTTTTTTATTTGAAACAAAATTGACACGTGTCCCATTTTTCTCAGAGAATATCCTTGTTATTCAACGGCATAGAAGGCAAGAGACATATGTAACTGTTACTAAAATGCACATTACAAGTGAGCAACTTTGGAACAAGTTGTGTGTGTGAATAACCAACAAATGCAACTTTTTGTGTCAAAGTAACGTACATCCTAATCCACATTTGGAATAGCCGTTTTTACTTAAAAACTCACCAATTAATCTCACTGATCACTCTGAGTTTGGGTAAAATATTTTCTCTCTTGCATTTGAGGGAAATAGTAAATGCGAAAATTCAAATTTCACACGTTTATAAGAATAAACGAACATGAAAGAGAATAATAGTCTTATGGAAGGAATGTTGATCACTTGCAAGAATGTCGAGGTACCCACCATACCGCCTTCTCATCTACTCTCCACTTCTTACCATACCTTAGGGTTAACTAGGACTTTTCTAAAATAAAAATGAACGTGGCTTGATTTTTTTATATTTTTTATGTGGAAGAGTGCGGTAGATGGTAAGTAAAGAGATATTTTTGAAAAGGTAGGGTTTTCAAATAGCTTAATAGGAACTCATCACTCACTTACTTTAATTTTTCTTTCTTCACAACCCCTTTTTTATTTGTTTCCTTCTTCAGAACCTTCTTTTTTTTACAACTTTTTTTTTAATCTTAAATACCTTGGATTTTCACTTTGCACTCCCTTTTTTTTTCTTTTCATAAAACTTCCTAACATTTTTCAGAAACTTAAATGGGAAAGTGGGTTTTTATTTATTTTATATATCTAATAACCCAAGACAAAAAAAACTCACATTGGTATTGGATGAAATGTTTAGCAAGATGGTTTTGAGAAGGTTCAGATGGACAAGAGATGTCTAATTTACCTTATAAGGTTTGGTAATGGTTATAAGTCTCAAATAGACTACAAGACCTATGTTTGTCTTAACTCGAAAAAGATGTCATCCTTAGTGATCAACCAAAAAGAAGAATAATGTGACTTCACAACAAGTTAATGTCCAATAAAATTTTTAAGTCATCATATGACTCGGAGTTGTGTAAAAGAAATAAAATGAGGTTTGATACCTCACAAGGTTTAAGTCTCCACTATTATTCCTCTTGATTCTCAGGAAGTTACTTATGTATTCCAAACGACATCTGTATCATTGTGCAAAAATTTATTTGTTCTTGAATGCTCAAATACAATGTTTACTCTATTAATGAACTCCCAACATCTCTTTGCCTAAATATAATGAATCAAGTAATCCAATTTCACCATAGCTAGGATACTATACTTTTTTATTTTTATTTATTATTATTTTTTTTAGAAAAAGATTTTCAAAAGAGGTATGAATTTTGATAAATCTCCCCACCCCCAAACAAATAGAACATTGTCCTTAATGTTAAACAAATGAAATAAAAAGTGAGAAATAAAAATTAGAACTTGTTACCTCAGGTGATTTGTTGAACATCTTAACCGTCCTTGCAATGAAAAAGAGTGAGTTGGTGGGGGTGGTGTATTATTAAAAATACATCACCCCCAAACAAGCATTGGCGGTATTATTTATTTATTTTTATTTTTATTTTTATTTTTATTTTTATTTTTATTTTTATTTTTATTTTTATTTTTATTTTTATTATGAATGAATGAATGCATAAACGGACTAGGCTGCCTCCCAGTAGCGCTAAGTTTAAAGTCATTGGCCGGACTTAATGGGGGTGGTCCACCCCCAAACAGGCTTAGTGAAGTAGGAATGTGTGGGCGTGACTAATCCTCATAGTTAGGATAAATCAACTGAGTGGTTTCCACTGACCTTGTGGGAGTTTCATGGTATGGCTTTAGTCGCTGTCCATTTACTTGGAGACTACCATTTGTAGTGTTTTTTTACAGTGATGGCACCGTAGTCCATAACATCACGAACAATGAATGGACCAGACTAACGAGTTTTTAACTTACCTGGAAAGAGGTGAGGACGAGAGTTGTAGAGCAGGACTTTCTAACCAAGATGAAACTTTTTTCTCATGATGCTTTTGTCATGTATCCACTTCATTTTATCTTTGTAATTCTTGGATAAGTCATAAGCATTATACCTCAATTCTTCCAGCTCATCAAGCTGAAGTTTCCGTTGTTGACTAGCCATATCGAGGTCAAAATTTAGACTCTTTGTAGCCCAATAAGCTCGATGTGAGTTCGACAAGAAGGTGACAAGGTTTACCAAAGACCAATCTATAGGGAGACATCCCTAAAGGGGTTTTGAATGCAGTTCGGTATGTCCATAAGGCATCCAAAAGGCGTAAAGACCAATCTTTTCGATTTGGATTAATAGTCTTTTCGAGGATGTTTTTGATTTGACGATTTGAGACTTAAACTTGACCACTTGTTTTAGGATGGTAGGAAAGGACAACTTTGTGAGTAACCTTATACTTTTTAATAAGATGCTCAAAGACGCGGTTACAGAAATGCTTACCCCCATTACTAATGATACCCTTGGGGGTGCCAAATCTACTAAAGATAAACTCCCTTATGAATGAAATAACAATTTTGTCATCATTGGTCTTAGTGGTAATGACCTCTATCCATTTAGAAACGTAATCCACTGCAAGAAGGATGTATTGATATCCATGGGAGGATGAAAACGGTCCTATTAAATTGATGCCCCAAATATGAAAAACTTCAACCACTAGAATATAATTAAGAGATATCATGTGTCGACGAGTTATTCGCCCAAGTTGTTTACATCGGTGACAAACTTTACAATACTCATGGGCATCTCGAAAAAGGATAGGCCAATAAAAACCTGATTAGAGAACTTTCTCCGCGATTTTCTTAAAACTGAAATGTCCACCACAAGCTTGATCATGGCAAAATGAGAGAATGCTCAACTGTTCAACTTCTTGAACACATCTTCTGATAAGTTGGTCAGTGCAATATTTATATAAATATGGCTCATCCCAAGAATAATACTTGACCTTAGACAAAAGCTTGTCATGATCTGGCTTAGATCAGTGTGAAGTTTCTCAGTTGCTAAAAAATTAACAATGTTGGCATACCAAAGAAGCTCTTGCTCTACCGTTAATCTGGGAAATCCTCTTGAATGGGCAAGATACTAGTAGATGACTGTGATGTTAGCCTAGACAAGTGGTCGGCGACTGCATTTTCTGTACCTAACTTATCTGGTATTTCAAGATCAAATTCTTGAAGCAAAAGGACACATTAGATCAAGATTTGGTGTCCTTATT
Source organism: Berberis vulgaris (assembly GCA_963556465.1). Taxonomy (NCBI): domain Eukaryota; kingdom Viridiplantae; phylum Streptophyta; class Magnoliopsida; order Ranunculales; family Berberidaceae; genus Berberis; species Berberis vulgaris. Next base: position 50,684,573 of record OY747135.1, on the reverse strand, counting down.
GAGAAGGTATCTAAGGGTTGCATGGTCAGTGTACACAATGACTTTAGCTTCAATGAGATAGGAACAAAATTTATCTAATGCATAAACAATAATTAACATCTCTTTCTTCGTAGTCGAGTAATTGAGTTGAGCCTCATTCAGAGTTTTGTTCGCATACTAGATGACATGAGGAAGTTTGTTAACTTTTTGACCCAAAACTGCACTTATGTAGTCAGAGGCATCACAATAATCTCAAAAGGTAGTGCCCAATCTGGAGCTCGGATGATAGAAGTTGAGACTAGTTCAGGTTTAAGATGTAGAAATGCAGATGTGCACTTGTAAAAAAGAAAGGGAACATCCTTGGCTAAGAGACTGCTCAAAGGCGTGCAATCTTCGAGAAATTTTTAATGAAGCGGCGATAAAATCCAGCATGCCTTGAGAAAGATCACACATCTTTAACAAATTTTGGAATCAGAAGAGATGAAATGACATCAATCTTAGCTTTGTCCACTTCAATGCCTTTTGGAGAGAATGTGCCCAAGAACAATGCCTTGCTTCACCATGAAGTGACACTTTTCCCAATTTAGAACAAGACATTTTTCTTCGCAACGCTCTAAGACAAGTGAGAGGTGATGTAGGCATTGGTCAAAAGATGAGTTGAATACTGAAAAATCATCCATAAAGATCTCAAGAAAGTTTTCCACCATATCACTAAATATGCTAGACATGCATCTTTGAAATGTCGCGGGTGCGTTGCATAGCTCAAAAGGCATGCGACGATAAACTTAAGTACCAAAAGGACAAGTGAATATGGTTTTCTCTTTATCTTCCTGTGCAATAGGGATTTGATTGTATCCAGAATATTCATCCAATAAACAATAGTAAGGATGACCCGCTAGCCTTTCAAGCATCTGATCAATAAAGGGAAGGGGAAAGTGAATCATTTTGAGTATTAGAGTTCATTTTACGATAATCAATGTATACTCTCCATCCTTTTTTCACTCTTTGTGGCACAAGTTCATTGTTCTCATTTTCGATTACTGTAATTCCTGACTTCTTAGGAACCACATAGACTGGGCTAACCCATTGGCTATCAGAGATGACATAGATGATGTTTGCATCTAGGAGTTTCAACACTTATTTTACGTCATCTTTCAAAATGGGATTTAGACGTCGCTTGGGCTCTTTGGAGGTTTTGGTTTCATCTTTGGAGGTTTTGGTTTCATCTTCCATATAAATATGATGCTCACAAACAATAGGGTCAACACCCTTAATGTCATGAATATTTCAAGCAATGGCTGACTTGTGAGCTTTAATGACTTCCAACAACTTGTCACTATGTTCCTCAGTGAGATCTGAGGCAATTATAACAGGATAACTCTCCTCAGGACCGAGAAATGCATATCTCAATTCATTTGGTAAAGACTTAAGTTCTAGTGATTTCTGAGTGCTTGTGAATGAGTCACTCTCTTGTGATTGTTCTATGAAGAAAGACAAAGAATGCAACTCTTCAACATGTGACCTCTTAAATAGCCTCGTCCATATCTAGGTTCATACCAAAGTGTGACAGACAACGAAGCAATACGTCATCTGGTGAGGATTGAGCCATAGACTCAAAAGATCGAATTATACACACATCTTATTCTTTCTCAATCATATTGAGATCATCTCTCCTTTGTAAGGCCTTAAAATATTCAATTCAACTTTAAGGTTTCCAAAAGAAACAGACATGCTACTGTTTCTACAGTTAATGTTGGCGTCCGTAGTTGCTAAGAAGGATCGCCCTAAGATGACTTGAATTTGATTATTTGGGCTCGGGCTAGTGTCCAGGATGATGAAATCAACTGGATGATAGAAATCTGCAACTTGGATAATCACATCCAAAACTATTCCTCTAGGGTATCGTTTTGACTCATCTACTAGCTTAAGAACTATCTTTGTTGGTTGCATCTCCTTCAACCCAAGTTCTAAATATATATGATAAGGTAAGAGATTCACACTCGCTCCTAAGTCGATCAAGGCACGACTTTCAAAGTCTTTCCCAATGAAACATGGTATAGCAGGGTTCCTGGATCTCTGTGCTTAACTACTCCAGTTTGTTAAATAAGCGATGTGGCATCGCTTGCAAGAAATGTAGTTTCAGGTACTTCCGTTTTTATCTTTTTAGTACACATGTCCTTGAAATATTTTGCATAGATTGGTACTTGCTGGATAGCAAACAAAAGAGGGATGTTGATGTGTACTCCTTTAAAAATCTCTAGTATTTCTTGAAATTGCTTCCCTTTTTTGTTATCTAAAAGGGCATTGGGAAAATGTGCCTTAGGTATATACTTTCTTGGCTTTACGTGAAGCTGAGAGGTTGAGTTTAAATTGGTTTGAGAAGAACCTTTTGCATTCTCAATTGGTTTAGGAACGCTCTCTTTGGAAATCACATCAGTTGTCTTGGGTTGTTTTATGTCATTATCAATTGCTCGGCCAGAAGGAAAGGTGGTGACAACTTTAACTTCTCCATGCGAATCAACACTACTTCCAATTTCATTGACATGGGCTTAGGGAACACTTTTTGGATTAGGGATGGGTTGACTGGGGAATGTTCATTTTTCCCTTCCCACATTCAAATGTTGCAACTGTTGTTGAAGCTGGTGGATGGCTTGGGAATTAGCGGCATTGGTTGCCATTAATTGATGTATCATATCATCCAATGATGGTTTTGGAGGTGGTAAAGGAGCAACATATTGAGTTTGAGGTACCAAGTCCCAGGAGTTGCTAAGTTGAGGTTGACCATAAGAATTATGAGAGAAAGGTTCACAGGCTGATTTTCTGGTATGAAAGAGGTCCTTCCTGTGGGGAATATTGATTTTGTTACCACTGGTTAGATTGAGGTCCATATTGAATCTGTCTAGGACAAGTGCGTGAGTCGTGGGCTTGTCCACTAGGTTGCCTAGGGTGTTGAAACTCGGGAGGATTCCTGAACTTCTTGCTTGTTGTTCGTAAGTCACCACTATAGGAAAGGTTAGAGTGATGTCGATTTGCAGATGTGTATGTTTGACCGAATGTGTTTGATTTACGTTCACTGTTAAATACACACACCTCCTTTCGAGGTTCATTGCCACCTGAAGTTAAAGGACAGTCAAAATCTATATGATCTCCTTCAAGGCAAAGGTACAAGGCTTATAAGTTTGCTCTTTGGCTTCAGAGGCGAACTTCATCACAATAGATTTAATTTCCTTTGCAAAGTCCTTGAGGAAGGTTATGATGTCTGGTTCGGGATCTTCCTTTGGTACAAATAGATGTGATTTTCTAGAAGAACTAGGTTTCAAGTCTCTATGGGCAGTCGATTGTCGAGAATCATCAGCAAGTTCACTTAGAAAGGTATAAGCATTAGTACCAGTTTTACGCATGAATTTCCCTTGATGCATGGATTCGATCATATTTCTAGATTCGACAATCAATCCATTATTGAAACTCTGCACTAGCACTCATTTTTCAAAGCCATGATGGGGGCACATGATGAGTAAATCTTGAAAGCGGTTTCATGCCTCATAAAAAAGTTCATGTGTTTTGAATAAACTCTCCAATTTCTCTTCTAATTTCTAGGGTCTTTCTCATGGGGAAGTACTTCCCTAGAAACTTTCTAACTAAATCCTCCCATGATTGGGAGTTTAGCCATGAGTGGCCCAATCCTCAAGAGGGAAAGGAAACAAGCAAAGGTTAACATTTTCCTACTAAAAACTTCAAGAAATTTTCCAAGATGGACATATGGCCTTTCTCGATCGTGCCCACGAAACTTTGTTAACATATTAATAATAGTTGGTCGGATCTCAAATTTAGCTGTCGTGATAGGTGGCAGCTCAATGCATCTATGCACATTAGCAGCAAGGGGAACATTGTATTATGAAATCAAACGTTCTGCCATTTCAATGTTGATTTGAGAGTCCATTTCAATGTTGATTTGAGAGTGAGGGGAGGTAGGTGGAGATGAGTGTGGTGAAGAGACTAAGAGTGGATTAGGGTGGCTAGAAATTTTTTTGGTACGAACCAAGCGTTACTGGGTCGTTTCCAAACGTTCATAAAAGGAAAAAAAATGAGATGGAAAGATGATAGTGACAAAACACAAAATCGAGTATCCCAAGGCGATTGCTAAGAAGACATAGACAAACAACAATTACTTCTGAACCACACAAATGCCAAATTTAAGCAAACAACGTTTTAATGAGATTTTATCTTGTTAATCTGTGAGGGACAAGATTGATTGAAACCAGCGGGCGTCACACTGTTATCTTTTATTGCCTGATTAGATAGGGTGCTAGCGGATGATCCTAAAAGCTTGTATCCAACAGTACAAAGTCAAAATCAGGAGGTCAGAGTTACGCTTACAAGAAGTTGGATTATTGCACAAGTGACAGGAGATCACGTGGTCTAATTAAGAACTGTACCTGTGCTACCACTCTGTAGACCGATTGATATGAGAACGATGCGTGTCAAATACGTACTTAGGGTGTGTCTTCCCAGCCAAAATTGTTAGTTGCACCACGTCCTTCTACGGTCCGCAGCTTACTAGTGACTCAGCGTACCAGGTGAGTTACCCATGTGGCAGCGGCCTTCCGGAGTTCACTGAATGATTAAACCCAACGTCATGTTTAGCTTTGGTAAACACAAAAATTCAGCGATTAACCTTGGTCTTAGTTATCCTATAAACATCGTTCTAGTTGGCTCTAATCTTAGTTGATTTTATTATGTGCCTTGGTTTCACACAATTGGAGTGATGAGGTGGGTGATGAAATCCCACTAGTTCTAAAAACAGGGCTAGGTCTGCCCTCTCTGTTTATGGTAGTTTATTAACGTAAGCAACCACGCAGTTCGTTAAGATACAGAAACACAAACAAACACTAAGCAATGTCCAATCGATTTTCACATAGCACCCAAGCTACTAAAACAATGTGTCTGAAAGAGTAACTTGTGAGCTCGGATAAAAGGTCTCCACCGTGGGAGTAGAGAGAAGTGTTATTTGACAGATACTCCTAGGTTCAAGCAATTGCTCTCTCCCCAACACCACCACTGGTTGTCTACTACGAAAAAAAGTTTACCCTTTTCAAAGAACAATTTTTTTTTTATTAATTTTATTTCTGACTTCGATTGCTATCTAAATAAATAAACACACAATCAAGCAATTACAGATGTAAAGATGTTTAATGGTCTTGGTCAAAAAGTCAGTTTTTTTTTTAATTGTTTTAAGTGAATTAATTATAATCTAAAACTAACCATCAACCTAATGCTAAAATAATGCCTAACTATTACAAGTTGCACTTGAGCATTCAAGGCATATTAAAAAAAATTATTAAGAGAATAAACTCACTTCCTCACTAGAAACTACAAATAAAAAAATCAAAAAAGTCTTTAAGCAAGTCTTTGGCAATTCCGTAGCTTTATCACCCACTTTTCCAAACGAATTTGTTCAACAGTCAACCGATCTAAAAAAATTTGAAAAAATTACAGAAATTCAGGGGAGTGTCACAGAATTTTTTGTAAAATTTTCACGTTAAATGGACACAGTTTGAGCCGTCTGTTGCTGTGTTATTTTCTTTATATGCTGAAAATTACCAAAAAACGCATAAAGATGAGAAAAAAATTAAAGGAAGAGGGAAAAAATTAAAGATATTAAAAATATTTTCTATTGTCTCCAAAGTTATATCTTCAAGAATGCCTTCCTTCACAAAGCAATGTGCAATGCCGCCATTTGATTGATGCCAAAAACCGACATTAATGTCGTTGCATGATTTTCAACATCAATCATAGAAATATTTATCTTTTTGTTTATTTTTTTCATTCAATCTATAATACACTTTAATAATGCATAGTGGAAGTAGGGATATCGACTACACTTGGATTAGAAGACAATAATTGAATTTCAATTTAAAGAATAAAGAGAAGAACAAATAATTATGGTGAGATGTTGAAAGATGATATGATTCCAAAACAAAATAATAACTTATAAAAAAAATGAATATATAGAAATCTCAAGGGTATGAGAATCACCCCTTTTCATCATAATGATTGTAAAATGTTATTTCAATTTCTCCCAAAATACTCAAATCACATGTTTTTTCAATCTACATGACTTGAGTTATGGGATTAAATAAGTACAAGTTTTTTCATTTTCCTTCAAACTTTAACCAAATCCATTGTTTTATTTCTAAAACATCATTGGATTTTGATTATGTTTTTCATCAGAAAAAAATTAAAAGACATGAAAATAATTTATTCTTTCTAATCAAAATCATTATCCATATAACAAATGAAGCCTTCTTTTGAAGTACTTCTTACAATTCATTGTTCTACTTTACTTCCTAAAGAAAACACAATCTAACTATCATTATATTTTCATGGGGCTCAATCTCTTCCCCTTGAGAAAGAAGATTAGCTCTCCATGAATAGTGAGAATAAACTAAAAGTTAAAGGAGAAAGAGAAACAAAAGTAGAACGTACTTCAATTAAAATGTTGGAAAGTAGTATATGCACTTATCTACCAAGCAAAATCTAAAGCCAAGAACTACAACAAAAAAAAACTCTTTAAGACAAACTATCCTTTATGAACTCAATGTATGAAGTTTTTATAGGTAAAAAAAGGTTTGAGTGAAACAAGGAGACATGGTTTGAGTGAAAGAAGGAAACATTGGTGAGTGAAACAAGGAAATATGTTGGAGTTGAATAAGGAAACATGTCTTGTAAAAAAGATTTTTTTATATAAAGCTGGCCATGTGGACGTCCAAATCTTCATGTTGATTTCCTCGAGATCTGTAGTTGTTGATGCTTTGTGGGCAGTGGGCTTGACTTCATGGGTCTTGGAATTGAAATTCTTTGGTCCTTATGAATGCATTTGAATTCTCATTGAGCCTTCTAGTTGTTGAATTTAGCCTTATTGTGTCACTTTATGCATAATTTGAGATTTCTTTTTGAATTCCTACAAAATGCACAAAATACACGTCATTAAGTATTTTTATTGGATAATTGGACTTAACAATTGTATATTTAGGGATGTAAAAATCGATGTTTTGGGTGCTTATCAGGTCTTAATCACAAGCGAACTTATTGATTCAAGAGTCAAATCGGGTAGCCCAGGTATTGTATGCAAAATGCAAATTAGATTTTTCAAAGCCTTTTGACTCTCCTAGTTGGCCCGACATCTCTTACATGTTGGGGAGAATGAGTTTTGGGGGAAATGAAAATGTTGGTTAAGTCCTAAATAGTGTTAAGGCAACCGCCTAGGCGCGCACAAGGCATTTTTATAGAATTACGCCTCAAAGTGAGGCAATGCAGTGCGGTGAAATGAGGCGTCCGCCTCAGCCTAAAAATGGTTGCAGCCAGCCCAATTGCAGCCTATTTATAACCCATTGCAGCCTAGTTGCAGCAAAAAAAGGTTGAAACTCACTCTATAATAGGGTTTTATGTTTCTTGGTGTAATATTTGATAAAAAAAGATAAAAACGTTTTTAAGTTTTGATAAATTTGTCACTTTTTTTATTATTTTTTGGAGAAAATATATCATATTTGGATCAATCTATGATTAACATCAATCTTGATTTTTCATAGCATAGTTGAGTGATTTTTATCCTTTTGAAATACCAATAGTAATCATACTTGTGGATTTTTACCAACCATTCTAACAATTTCTTTTAACAAATGCTCAATATTCTCAAATTTCTATTCTTTCAAGATTATTGATTTTAATAATTTAGTAGATGTATGTAAGTTACTTGACACTTACGTAGTTCAACTTTTCGCTATGCTATACAACTTTATTATATTTCCATTTCGATTTTGAGTAGTTGTGTCACTTTTTGTACATATTTGCTTATAATACTTATCAAAATAATGATGTATACTACTATGTGGATATGTTTCAATTTATTATAATTTAAAATAAAATAAAATGTTAAGACCGCCTCACTTTACTAAGGTGTTTTCAGGCCCGTCTGCCTCACCTCCGCCTCAACGCCTTAACTACAATGGTCCTAAAAGGGTTTGAATGGGCATGACTGCATCATTTTCATTCGATTTGAATGGATCTCCAAAAGGATTCTTCAAAGCATCAACAAGGATACGTCAAGGGTCTCCCCTTCCGCCTCTATTGTTTTCTCTCATGGGTGTGGGACTCGTGCAAATGGTGCTGAAAGCTAATGACAACAGTATAATAGCTGGTTTCCAAATGAAGCTGATGTTACGTCTGTTCCTTGACTACAATATGCCGACAATACAATCATATTCTTGAACTCCTTAAAAAGGAACTAGGGTGTTTAGGTCCATTCTTTCATGTTATGAAGCTGCTTTTGGTTTACAAATTAACTTCTCAAAATCTAATTTATATCCAATTTGTGATGTGCCTGGGATTAATGAGATTGCAGAGGTTTTGAGATGCCAAACAGGTCATTTACAGCCAATTGGAACAACTAGTCAAACGCATCCAAGGGTGATTACCAGTCTGGAAAGCAAGGTGCATATCCAAAGTTGGTTGAGTTATGCTAATCAAAAGCACCTTAACCAGCCTTCCCATGTTTCTCATGTCAACAATCACAATCACAATCTTAATCTCTGTGCCAAATGATATGGAAAGAATATTTCAATAGTTTCTTTGAGGATCTTCTTCATCCTCAAAGAAATAAAGTATTACCAGATGGGACATGGTATGCAAACCAAAGGAAAAAGGGGGTTTCGGTATGAGATTGAAGGAATTCAACCAAGCCTTACTAGTGAAATGGCTTTGGAGATTTGGGGAGAAGAATACACTCTTTTGAGGGTTATAGTGGCTGAGAAGTATGGTGTAGAAGCAAGCAATTAGTTCACCAAACCAATTGTTTCCCTGTATTGCTGCGCACTTTTGCGATCTATCACGAATTTAAAATCCAAGTTCGCAAAATGCATCTCTTATGAAGTCAACATGGGGGATAGAGTACAATTTTGGTAGGATAAATGGCTAACAGAGCAGCCTTTGAAGCATGCCTTTGCTGAGGTCTTTTGAGTTTGCAAACAACAATCGGGGTGTGTAAATCAGTTTGTAGTGCATGGTGGAAACCTATCAGCCGGGAAATTCAACCCAAGGAGAAATTGGAATGAATGGGAGCTGCCAAGTCTCTTGGGTATGGGGTTAACACTAAAAAATTCTCAGCCAAAACATGCTACGGTTGTTTCACAGGTGATTAACCATGGCAGTAATGTATTCAAGTTTGAGTCTAAGTTGTTGTGGAAAAAGCCAAGTTCCTCCAACGGGAAATTTTTTTGGTATGGACTATTGCACATGGGCGTAATCTAATGGTTGACAATCTACCGAAAAGAGGCCTATTGATTCCCTATCTATGTAGCTTTTGCGAGTCGCATCAAGAATCAATAGCTCATTTATTCTTCTTGTGTTCTTTCTAGGGGGAAGTTTGGTCCTCTCTTATTAGTTAGGGAATGTGGGGGTTGTCACCCAACAACTACCAACTTAGCAGCCTGGTCTCTACAATGGGAATTGGGAAGCAAGGGCTTTAACATCAACAACTAATTGGATATGGAATAAGATGTTGATAGCGGGCTTGGTAGCATTATGGAAGGAAATAAATGTGTGAGTTTCCCATGGAGAAAAAAATCAGATGTGGCGCACGTGTCTAGTGAAAGCGACGCTTTGGCATTGGGGATCAACATGGGGAGTGCTCAGAAATGTTTCGTTTAGGGATTGCATCTTTAATTGGTTCAATATGTGCAATTCTTACCGACATTTTCTATGTTTTCTTTTAGTGGTATCTTCTTTGCAAGCCACTCATTCGCTCTATGTTCTAGGGTAGCTGTCGAGGCGTTATTTTTCCCATAAGGCAACCCCCTGGGTTTGGTTTGCCTCAAAACGCTTTTTAGCTCAAAGTGTTGTGGTGCTAGGTGTTGCCGGTGCTTGAGGCGCCAATATCACTTAAAAAAACTAATTAATTTATTAAACCAAATATTTAAATAACTTATTTTAGTTTTAGATGTTAATTAGTTTATTTAATAACCAATTGAGTCACTAAAAAAAAGATTTAGCCATTTAGGGATGATGGAGATGAAAGTAATAGATTTAGTTTGGAAGGGGGGGGGGGGGGGGAGGGGGTATTGAGGATATTTGACCTTTACAAAGGGATGGCCTATGGCCTTGTTATGTCTTAGTTTTAGTTAGTTGATTTTTTGTTATGAATATGAGTTGGTTTGTGTTAAACTTTGTGACTTATTTTGTTAGTTTGTTTATGACTTGACTATTATGAGAAAAACTTGCTTGCTAATAGAATAACTATTTAAGATATTGGATGTGGATGGATTGAGATTTGAGACATTCATATAGGGGCTATGGGATGCATTATTTGTTATACTTATATGTTTGTTGGTTTTTTTCTAATCAACACATGTTGATGTTTTGTATTGAAGGAGGCACTAGAATGAAAAACTTAAGAAAATGTAAAAAATACCACGAACATAAAAAATGAGATTATTTTCTCCAGTAGGGCTTATTGTCTGAAGTGCTAGGAAACCTCCTTAGCACCTCGCTACACTCTGCACCCCCGACTACATAGCACTCATTTCCTTCTCTTTTTTTTAATGAAATCTGCAATGTTTTGTAGATCAAAAAAATAAAATGACAAAAAAGTTTGACTGGGTTGAAAAATAAATATGTTAGTCTCCCATATATAGGATTGAACCTCCCTTATAGTTGGAATTAAGGACTTTTGGCTTTGGACATCCAGTAATAGTATGTTTTCGTATGCCCTTTTTGGTTTGAACAAGTTTCAACTTTTTCACAAGCAATGATCTTAATAACCTCGAGGTTTCCAATCGTTGCCTTTTGAATCATAGGCATTGCTTTCACAATCTATTTTTTGTTTGGGCTATGCCTTTGCATAAGAATTTTATGAAAGTTTGAGAAAATGTTTGTCGTTTCCATATGTAAATCACATGTGGAATCAATCACCTTTTTGGCTTGTCTTATACTGTCTTTTTCAGTTTGGCCAAAAAAATTTACACTATCATTTACTCTTTCATTGTGGATATGTTCAAAGTTCGGTGTAGTAATCCATATCTCTGGTAAGCAAGTGTATCTGGAGGATGATCCCTTTCGTGATGTTGGAGGTGTTTGGCAAGAGAGGGTTAAGAGCTGAGATATTGAGAGGAGTCCACATAGGTTGTGATCCTGAAAAAGCCTTATCTTTCAGTTATACAAATCAAATACTGTCTTCTAGGGAATTTTATTCGAGTGTTTTGTGTTTTGACTGCAAATTTAACAGGTTATAATGGCAGTTGAATTTTATTTACAAATTGCATCTCATTTTTAAGCAAGTTTAACATTATGGAGCATCATATGATTTATGTATGTTTAAACTGTTTCATGTTGATGGTTCCAGATGCTACTTCACTGTAGCACAAGCATAATTTCTGAATTGAAAATTTGTGGAGGCTATTGGATAAGAGAGTTGTCATTCCGTATTTCCGTGTCACTATCGTAAGAACTTTTATTTATCATTTAATATGTATATATATATATATATATATATATATATATATATTATTATTATTTATTTTTTTCATAGTTGAGATAAATTGTTCAGACACATTGTCTATTTTAATGGAATGTCAAGTTTGGTAACCATATATCAAGGATTCTTTTTAGCAGCAAAACAAAGACAATTTTATTGATCAATTGGACCACAAGGGACTGGAATAGAAATCCCATTCCCATGTTAACAAAATACATCAAGAACACTATTATGACAATATAGCATACCAACTAAACATACCAGAGGGAAATTGGGCATCTCTAAATATGCTCTTAAGTGCTACCCCACAACCATAATTTGACTTTAGTATCTATCTATAATTCTTGAACAGACTCCAAACTACCCAAACTATAGCATGAGGTAATCTCTACTAGAAGACCCACTACCTATAGTGGATAGGTTAAGGTTTGCAGAGCTAGTACTGGATAGCAGCTCTAACCATGATAAGAAAAGACTTGAAGGAGAGGTTCTGTTGAGCTGAAGAAGCTTTGATCAAAAGAGGAAGTTAGGCTGCAGCTTAGCATGATATGATCAATGGATTCTTCCTGAATGCCACATAGAACATCATGATTGGGACTCACCATCCCTCTCTCCATTAAGTTATCATCTGTCATGGCTCTACCATGGAGGACTGTTCACAAAAGAAAACAAGCTCTTGGAGCAATCTGCTTACACCAGACAAACGTATGCAACTTACCCGTAATCTGCTTAGCTGGAGAAAGGGGGGGCAGAGGGAGCCAATGCTTTATACCATTCTTTAACTGAGAACTTTAGTATCTTTATCATTCCACAGCCATCTGCTCAAACTCCCAGGCATCAAGGGAAATAATTTAGGTAAAGGCAAACAACAGTTTAGCACAATTCCTTTATGGCACTATACTATCTGAGCTTTTTTCTGAACACCAGTCGTATATAGAGTTGTACCTTGACTTCAAACAGTCAGTTACTTAAAAACAATGGAAATTACATTTAGTGGATTGTTGAGGGGTTCTCCATCTTGTACAATTGAATTGCAAACTTAAGGTCGTGGATTTTACTATTGCCTGAACTGAAGAAAGTAGGTCCAAGAAACTAACTGATCACGAAACTGTTAATCCAATCCCATACTAATGAAACTCTCCACTTATAGGGTACTAGTAATTATTTAACTTGACTTATTAAAGGCGTTCTTCATCGTTCTGCAGTTATTTGTCTTATGTTTTTTTCATGTTCTCAGTTCTCATGATAACAGCCCTTACTGATTGGGTAATCATTCATTTATCACATTTAGGGGCTAATGATTTTGGTCAGCTCGGAGATGGAACCGAGGAGAGTAGGAAACACCCAAATACGGTTAAGTTATTGCAGGAGTTTGTGAAGTCTGTATCATGTGGAGCACACTGCACGGCTGCTATTGCAGATCCTCGTGAAAATGATGGGAGCCTCTCAGATGGTAGGCTGTGGGTTTGGGGCCAAAACCAGGTGCATTTAGTTTCTTTTTTCTCCATCTTTATGTACTTTTCTTTGTCACCTGCAATTAACTTTTTTTTTTTCATCGTCTTAGGGATCAAATTCTCCACGTCTGTTCTGGGGAGCTTTCACTCCAAACACGGTATAACATTTTCTCTGTCATACTTTTCTTATTAGTTTAGATTTAAGTCCCAACCGATGTGATGTGTAGTAGTATCTTGTAAGGTGATGGTAAAATAAACCAAAATAAAAAGATAATTTTTTGTAATTAATAAAACAACAGCATTGCATTAATCAAGAGAGTGAAAAGAAAACTTGTGAATGAAAAATCATTAAGTAAGAACAAAGAAAAAAAAATACAGAACAACAGAATACACAACAAAATACATAAAACTATAGTGTTGCATGGAATAGAAAAGGGCTATTAAGAAGGAAAATCTGCATAGAATGAAAGTCGAGTAAATATAGATCAAATAAGGACTTTGTGATCAGTTAGTTGGGTGTAGATCAAAGATTCCATCATAGAGAGAGAGTACATATGCTAGAAAGTACCTATAAAAATAACATACAGCCTTAGTGATTTCTCTTCTTGTATGTTTGATTGGGGGGGAGATATTACTCGAGAGCCCTCACTCCATTGGGAAAGTGGAACTAGGAATGCCTGATCCCTATTGTTCCCTGAGTGATTTGGAAGGAAAGAAACTCTCGCATCTTCGGGGGCAAAAGAATATAGCAACACGATTTGGAAGATGATCAAAGTCATGTCAATTCAGTGGGCAGTCGCTTGGACGAAAGCTCCAGACAAACCCTTTGCCATCCTTTTCTTTGATTGGGCAAAATATCTTAGAAATTTAAATCACGTTGTTTGTTGTTTGCTTTCTCATCTTTACTATGTTTTGAGCTTCTCGGTCATGTTTTTCTTTTGAGCCCCCCTGTAATCTCTCCCTGTTTTTTAGACTGTTTTATGGATAAAATAAATAAATAAAATAAAATAAAATTTGTGTTGCAACTTGCATGGACCCTAGGTTGGATGTCGTGAGGGCACTGGGTACAAGGGTCAGATACATGGACCCCACATGGTTACCTACAGAAAAAATTAATTATTTAACACTACAAGGTGGATTACATGATTGAATCACTATGCCAAAGAAGTGCCATAACGTCCGTATAGGGCTTGTTATCCTCTGGAATACAATGTAAAACCCCCACCTATTTGTCTCACGCTGAAGAGAGAGACCACCGAACAACCTAAGGATATACCGATGAATCAAGTTGTATCCTTAGCTTGAGGATTTTTTTATTTTTTATTTTCACGCGAAAAGGAGAATGATAAAATTCTTTATCATTGCCATGCTTGTGACTAACGGAGAATGATGAAAATAAAATAAACCTAAAAGAAACCCTAATTCGAGCAAGTAAATGACACTACCCAATAAAGCACATCTCCCTAAATATGCTGTCCCATTACAGTTTACATCCACTTTCCCATTTGTCAAATAACTGCAATTAAATAAAATCTAGCTGTTATAGATACCTTAATCAGAAATAGCATATTCTAGAAATATCTTTTGCCATGCACCATGCACAATTGATGGGCAATCAGATGCATAATTCCTAGATCATGTAATGACATGTTGATGAAGCAAATACAAACACATGCTTGTAAGAGGCAATCAGTGCAGCAAAATATAGTGGATACTTGACATCAAATGGTCACTCGAAACCCTTTTTTACTAACAAACTTTTTCAACCAAAGCAAAAAGGTGACAAGGGCTCTTTCACCAACCAAAATACCACACCCTTCTCACCAATAGGAGGCACAAATGCGGGATTCTGCAGAACAATCCCAAATTCTTTTTGACTCTTCTTTTAAAATGTTTATCCTTTCACCCCCCCTACAAAAAAATTTAATAAAAAATTACTGTACCATACCAGCATTGCATTTTTTTTTCTTTAAATCCCTAAAAAACCTGTCTTCCAGTTGATTTGGGAACTCAACAGAACAAAAACAAAAAATGAGTGTTCTTATCTCTTTTCCACGAGGAGTTTGATCAACTTTGATATGGTTATGTTCAGTTGGGTCACTTTTGCAAGGTTGAAGATGTTTTTATGTAGACTCCCCCCACCACTATTCTTTTCATTAACATATTGTTATGACAAGCATCTCTAATCTCTCTCTCTCTGGAGTCTGGACCTGATTTGAGCCCAATGTGTAAAACTGTAAATCTGTTTACTCATTTGAGAAAAGAGCATGGCATGTACAATTAGTTTCTGAGATGACTATTGTGACTTCATGAGCAGCATAATGGTATTTCCTAGTTCAGTCATTCATGAGAAGTTTCGTCCTAGATTCTGTTATATGTATGACAGGCTCTTGATCAGTGTCCATGCCGTGCTACAGGTTGTTCGCCAAGTATCTTGAGGGGTGGCTCATGTGGTAGCTCTCTCAAAAGATGGCGCACTACAGGCTTGGGGTAATGTTTGCTTGAATTTTTATAAATAATTTGGTTTCTTTTTTTACAATTTCAATTGTTATGATGCAGTATTTCTGTTTGTGAGGAAACATCTTCACTGGTATATTATGATCGCATTGCTTGTTTTATCTGTAAATGACTTATTTGAATCAATGAGTTATGTTTTTCACATGTATTATTTTTTTATTTTTAAACTTTTGTAGCATCTTAGGGGATCGTCAAATATTCTTTTAAAACTCATTTTCTCATAATTATTAATTAGACATTGTACTACTTTCTGATTAACCAGGATACAATGAGTATGGTCAGCTTGGCAGAGGATTTACTTGTGAAGGGCTACAAGGAGCTCGCATTATAAATGGTTATGCGAAATTCCTTGATGAATCCCCTGAACTTGTAAAGATTATTCGAGTGTCATGCGGGGACTACCATACATCAGCTATATCTGAAAATGGCGAGGTGTAAGTGACTTAATAAGTGGAGATAGGTTGTCTATTATGCGTAAAATAAATTTTTCCGCATGACACAAGTTAGCATGAGTGACACTCCGAAGGCTTCAAAAGCTCTTCTAAATGGAATTAGACATTTAACTGGAAGACGAGATGATATTGGGAATTAAAGAAACGACATTTAATTCACTAGTAGTAAAATCCATAACATGATTGTTATTGACTTTTCATATTTATTTTGTGATCACCTTCTTGTTTTAGTGAAATTCATGCATGCCTCTGCAATTTATTTTTTTGTTTACTTTCGATCTTCAGTTGTTGATTGACAAGTTATTACTTTAACAAGTTAGTTCTACTTTTGGCTACTACAAGTCTATCTTTCTTCGGAGAAGAAGTTTTGCAATTAGTGAAACTCATACATGCATATGCAATTATTTTCTTTTTGTTCAGTTGTTGATTGAGAAGCTATTACTTAAACAAGTTAAGTTAGTTGTACTTTCGGCTACATATCTATCCTTCTTTGGAGAAGAAGTTCTGCAATTGGTTAAACTCCTACACGCCTATGCAATTATTTTGTTTTTGTTTTACTTTATGATCTTCAGTTGTTGATTGATAAGTTGTTGCTTCAACAAGTTGAAGTTAATTGCACTTTAAGCTACATATCTATCCTTCTTTGGAAAACAAATTTTGCAATTATGCTATAGGTTAATCATAATACATTTTACTCCATCGTTGTCGTGATTGCTAAATGCTATTGTAGTTTATTTATCTGTGTTTATGTTTATTCAACTGAAGCTGTATGCTCTATTATCTATCTTTCTTATCATTCTAAGTAGGATTACATGATTTGTGGTGTCGAGGCTTTGCCTTCGGTGTTCGACTTCTGGATGAATATTAATGAGTGGGATATTGACGTGTAATCAGTGCCTTCTTATCATTCTCAAGAAAGAAAATTAAGTATTATGGATATGAAAAAAAAGAAAAAGAAAAATGGAGTGTTTTCAGTGACAAACAGACGCATCAAGCTGCTTTTATCTGGGGGTGTCATTAGGGGACTTGAGAATAAAAATCAAGTCAACTTGCAATCATTCTTCTTGTAAATCGATTTGATTGTCTACTCAAATTTATTTCAATGAGTAAAGAGATGTAGCAGTTCTTTGTGTGATTGAGTATATCATGCATTTTAGTGTTTGGTTTCGGTGTCAGTTTGTATTTGCTTTGCTACCTATGTTTGAATATTATAAAATTTTCAACCACTGTTTGACCATCTACCTTTGTGAACGGTTGGTGATCTACAAGCTGAACTTTTAACCAGATTGACAAACGATCTGTATATGGAGTTTGTTCCTATTAAGTAATCTCTTTGAATGTCTATTGTTTGATGTATGATTTATTCTTTTCGCGTACAGTTTTCACTAATTAGTTCTCTCCGTTGACAGATATACTTGGGGTCTAGGAACCATGGGCCAGCTCGGGCATTGTTCTCTTCAGTATGGGGATAAAGAGCTAGTGCCCAGGAGAGTGGTTGCCCTCGATGGTATAGCTGTGAAGGATGTTGCATGTGGTGGTGTACATACATGCTCTTTAACCATGAAAGGGGCTCTTTATGCTTGGGGTGGTGGACAAGCAGGGCAACTGGGACTGGGCCCCCAGTCTGGATTTTTTTCCTGTGCTCCTAATGAATCTGATATGTTAATTCGAAATATACCTGTCTTGGTTGTTCCTGCAGGGGTGCAACTTGTTGCATGTGGGCATTCTCATGCTCTGATTTGTATGAGAGATGGAAGAATAAATGGATGGGGTTACAATAGCTATGGCCAAGCAGCTAATGCGAAATCTACATATGCTTGGTACCCATCACCAATTGATTGGTATGCTGTCGGATATGCCTCCCCATTTGCTTGTGACAGTTGCCTCAGGACTACGACCTAGTTTTCTCATACTATTGAAATATTCATGCAGGTGCATTGGAGAAGTGCGGAAACTTGCAGCTGGTGGTGGCCATTCAGCTGTGTTGACTGATGCATGTTCCTTGAAAGAGCTATGTGAGTTCCGGCTTGCAGACAGTATCACTCTTACAAATGCTTTAACCATTGAGGATGTTGCTTCCAGAACAGGATCCGATGCTTTAGTACGCCTTTGTGAAAAACTGAGGTATGGAAGCTCTATTCAGACAACCATTTCCATTGGAATAGTTAATCTTGTGTAGCATTGGCCAGTAGTATTTTCGTGTAAATGAAATTTGCTAAAATGTGTAGCCTCAAACTTGAATCACTTCCCGCGTTTGTTTCTAATGATCCAATACATCCAAAATTATATGCGTAATTTCAGGCTTCTGTCAATAGTTCGCTGAACTGATCTAATCAAACTACTTATCTTTCTTTGGTGTATTTCATTCACCAGAACTGGCAAGGACCTTGCTGAGGCACCCCTTGCCTTGATTATGTTACGTGTCATTTCACATTCCAAATGCACTGATGACTGCGCTCATTGTGTGAAAATTTCAGGGAGCATTTGCCTGATGAATGTGATTGTGTTCGCAAAGCAGAAAAGACCAGTGATGGAAATAACTGAACCACCTCATTTGCAGGATAGGTTGCCAATCAATTCATTCATATGCTATATGTACCGACTCTTGACAGAGCACTGTTGTAATTGTTATTCATAGCTCATTGAATAAATAAAAAACTTTTTGTAACTGTCTTATTAAATTAAAAAGGAATTAGTCATTAGCCATTTTGACTTGATTGTAATGTTGCCTTTTCAAGTTACAAACTTTGATGTAATATTGGGCTGTATATTAGTATTTTAGTATTTGTTATTATTGGGAAAGTCCATGTTTGCCCACTGGAATACGCTTCCAATTAGAATTAGGAATTTAATTCAAGTAGTAGCAAGATTTGAGATTTTGACAAAATTTAGGTTTTTTCGAAATTACGAAAAGAAAAAAAGGCGAAAGAAATAATTACATTTTTTTGAGGGTTATTTAAAAAAAATTTGAGGTTTTTTTTTTTTTTTTTTTTTTTTTTTCTAATTATCATTTTTACTAATTATTTATTGATTTTTAAAATCACCTTTTGATTTTCTAAGTATCATTTCTTCTACTTATATATTGAATTCTAAATCTATTATTTTTAAACCAATTCCTGATTTTCTAATTATATATTGATTTCATGTTTGTTTCATTTCTTGGTATTTAGGTTTCATTTAATGTGTTTAATAAATTTATTTAATTACATCTTATTTTTTCACGTATTTTATATACCCTCAAAATTCATTATATATATTTCATGTATCCTCGAAGATTTTACGTTTTTATTTCTTTACACACCGAAATTTCTTAAAATCAAGAGATGAAAATTAATTTGAAAAATGAAATCACAATCCTTGAGTAGTAGTTAAGGTTTTTAATTTTATTTAGGAAACTAGTTTGCTTAGCAAGCTTAGGTCAATTATAAATTAAGGCCATTGGCCAATGTAATTAGTTAAGTTTTTGTTGAATTTTGAGAATACATTGAAGTTGTAAAACTTTGTTTATCAAATTTCGGTAATGTTTGGGTTCTAAGCTTTAGTTGTACCTATCAATTTGGTATCAGAGCGATAAAATATCTGGACAATGATGTTGCCTAAGGGAATTAGAGTCATCAACGCAAGGATGGAGCGCATAGAGAAAACACTTGCTGACATCTCGGAGCAGTTAATTGTTGTGTTGGTCCGTCAAGAACTTGAAACTATCCGCGAAAAGTCGAGGTGTGAAGCTGGACAACGTGATGGGATCTTTTCAGATTCGTTGAGAAGGTGAACCCTATTGCTGTTGATTGGGAAAAACACCCATGTTTGATGTATACGAAGAGTATACGGTTATCCGCGAGTCATTGTTTTATGAGGCCGAAACACATCACAAAAAATTTGTCTATTTTCACGTTAAAGAAAAGCTGAATATTGAAAAAGTTTGCCAAAAAAAAAAAAGGTTGTGGAAAACAACATTAATTTCCCCTAATTTGTTCAAAGTCCCTAAGTCTAAGATTTGTAAAGAAAATTGTGTTTGTTTGGTTCATGGTACAAGCAACTACCAAGGAAAAGTCTGAGGTCAACTCTTAGTAAAGCATTTTCAGAGATATCATCCTCAAAACGCGAGGGTTAGCTTTTTGAAGCGGGAGAGAATGATGTAATACTGGGTTGTACATTAATATTAGAGGGTGGTATTCAATTACGAATTTTAATGGATTGTGTTGGTTTTTAAAATCTATTAAAATCCAGGGGTATTCAATTAAGGATTTAAAATGATACATGTAAATCTAGGGGTTTTCAAATGTCGATTTTAAAGGATTGTTTTAAAATCCATTAAAATCATGGGGTATTCAATTCATGCTTTTCAAAAATCCACCAAAATCAGGGGGTATTAAAAAAGTAGTGGATTTTAATGAATTTGTTAAGGATTTTGAAGGATTTGTGAGTGAAAAGTATATATAACAAGATTTCTTTCAAATCCAACCTTCCCCCCTCATATTTCAACGGATTTGTATTGGCTATTGTTAAATAACATCACCATTTTCGCTAAAGGACGCCATCATCCCACTTTCTTTGTGATTTGCTCAAAGACACCACCACCTTCCCTTCTCTTATTTCTTCACAAGAGAAGCACCACCTCGCCCCACAACTTTCGTCCACACCACCATGCCCTACCACCGCTGGTTGCACCACCACCCGCACTTCCTATTATCTTTTGTTCTTATTCTTCTTTTTTGTTATTATTATTATTCTTCTTCTCATTCTCTTCCTCTTATTTTTTCTTTTTCTTGTCATCTCTTCGTCTTTTTTTTCTTATGATTTCTTCTTATTCTTCTACCTTTTTCTTTGTTTTTCTTCTTTTTCTATTTTTTTCTCCCCTCTTCTTCTTTTCCCATTTTTTTTCTTCTTCGTTCTTGCGGAGGTTCCTGCGAGTGGAGGTTCCCCAATTTCCAAAACCTTCGCGAGGGCAAAAAAAAGAAGAAAAAAAAAAGATAGGAGAAAAAGAAAAAAAAACAAAGAGAGAAAAAAGTGGAGGAGGAAGAGAAGAAGAAGAAAAAAGAAAAAAACAGAGAAGAAGAAAAGGTGAGAGGGAAGAAGTTGAGAATGAGAAGATGAAAATGGGTGGAGGTGGGATGAGAGGTGGAGGTGGTGATTGATGGAGAAGAAGAAAAAAGAAGAAGGGGATGAGGAGGATGAGAGGTGGTGGTGGTGATTGAAAAAGAAGAAGAAGAAGAAGGGACGAGAGGTGGCGGTGGAAGGAATAACAATTTGAAGTAAAATAGTTATTTGTATTACTTTTGGACCATCTTCAATGTATTTGATTTTTTTTTTTATTTGAAATAAAATTCTCGTAACATACAAACAATTGTTTAATTGATGTTTTGAGATATGTTTTATGATTTGTATTGGCTTGAATAACAATGTAGGTGATGTTTTTTTTATTGTTTCCTATGACTAATAACATATTTATAAAAATTCATTGAATTTATAAGAATCCATAACAAACTTTTATAAAATCTACAAAATCCAATAATTTAAAACTCATCAAAATTCAGTAGATTTTGTAAAATCATTTGAAACCTTTTAAAATCCACGAGATTTAAAATTCTTCAGAGTCCATTCAAATCCCGAATTGAATACCCCCACCTTAGTATTTATTCAGTATTAGTTATTATTAACATTGTTTGGTTACTCCATGTTAGCCCAACTAGGAATACGCATCGGATTAGTATTAGAATTCAATTCAAGTAAGACTTAGGGTTTCTATTTTTGTTTAGAAAACTAGTTGCTTGGTTAGCAAGCTTAGGTCAATTATAAATTAAGGCCGAGTAATTCTAGATGTCGAGGAAGTGGGCGAGGAAATGGGCGAGGGAGGGTGGCGAGCACGTGCAGGCTGACGTGGTTTAAAAAAAAAAATCGCGGGGGAAATCCAAAATTTGGGGGAGAAGAAGGAGGGAATCGAAACCTTCTTTCTCCCCATTTCCTCGTTCCCTCTCCCTCTCCCTCTCCCCATTTTGGCGCAGAGACGAAGCAGATATAGAAGAAGCTCCCTCTCCCCATTTTCATTCTCAAGCTCAAGCTCAGACCTCCCTCTCCCTCTCCCCATTTTCATTCTCAAGCTCAAGCTCAGACCTCTCTCTCTCCCCATTTTAGATCTAGGGTTTCTTCATTACGATCCCTCGATCGATTCATCGAACAGAACCCATCACAAAACACCCCCCACGCAGTTCGACGAGTTCACTCACTCTCTCACACACACACAACAGTGAAACAGAGAGAGAAGCAGAGGAAGAATAGATAATGAGCTTTATGAACGCCGACAAAACTTTCTTCTACATTTGGGGTTGAAAGCACTCTATTACTTTGTCTTCTTAAACACGCATCTATCTCTTTAGATGTTTGGGTTCTATTTAGAGTTTGGGGTAGTTTTGTTTTCTGTGTTCATTTAATGAAAAGCAAAAAGTTTTTATTTTGGTTGTTGGGTGAGTAGGGGTTGTGTGTTTTAGGGTTTGGGGTTGGAGGATTTTGGAAAAAGAGAGTTAGGGTTTGGGGGAATTTGGTCCAAATGAGCTGTTTTTCGTGTTTGATTCCAAGAAGAAGGAAGGAGGTGAGCAAGATCGAGGATAGTACTGGCATTCGATCCTCTTCGAGATATTCTTCAGGTTTGTTTTGCAATTCTTGCTTGTTTTGTTGTCTGAATTCTGGGTTCAATGTGGTTATTGTTGCGTGTTTAAGGAAATTTTGCAGAGAATGATAAGAAGAAAGAAATTGTTAATAAAGAGAAGGAGAGGAATAGCTCGAAGAGGGGTGCTCGAGGATTTACATTTCGTGAACTTGCCACTGCAACTACGAACTTTAAAGTGACCAATTTGATTGGGGAAGGAGGTTTTGGTAGGGTTTATAAAGGGCGCCTTGAAACAGACCAGGCAAGTTGTTTTCTTTAACAATTCCGTGAAAATTTGTATGAATTATCAATCGTTTGGGTGCAAATATTGAAACTTAGAGCTTAATTGTGTGCATTTTGGTGATGGCGTTGTGTAGATTGTTGCAATTAAAAAGCTTGATCGGAATGGGATCCAGGGGAATCAGGAATTCATAGTGGAGGTTCTCATGCTAAGTCTTCTACACCATTCGAATCTTGTAAGATTGATTGGATACTGTGCTGATGGAGATCAAAGGATATTGGTTTATGAATACATGACAATGGGAAGCTTGGAAGATCATCTTTTTGGTGAGTCATCTTTGCTTTTTGGAACTTCTAGCTTATCTGTTTCTTTGTTGTTGTAGAGCCTATTAATCCTTCATGTTCATTTTTTGAATAAAGTATATCAATCTAGAAATCAATTAAAGGTCATTTATGCTTTTCATTCAAGTGGTTTTCACATTCTTCTTTGTAAACAACTGTATTGTTGCTATACCAAAGGAGTTTGATGGAAGGCTCCCTTGCTCTCTAAATGTTATTTTATTCTTTTGGGGTAGCTCCCTTGCTTTCCGTCAATTGCTGGTACAGACTTGTGAAGTCATGAAATAATAACTTAATCATTGCGCTAGCTTATTTGGGTATGTATAATTTGAGTCATTGCCAATGGTGCAGAAATTGCCAATGGTGCAGAGTCATTGCGCTGGCTTATTTGACATGCAACACAGAAATTGCCAATGGTGTAGAGTGAATTCAATAATGTTTTTAGTTATATCACATTCAGGTTTGATCAGATTCAGGTTTGTTATACAGTAATGTTTTTAGAGTGATCACATTCAGGAAAGGCTGGAGTTTCACTTATTTTTTTTATGTTTCTTAGATATATGAAAACGTTGCTGCTGCATTCAAATCTGAGGATGATGTTGTAATTGCAAATCTAGATGTTGACAAATATAAGGATCTCGGTGAAAAGTGAGTCCTAAGAGTATAACAAATTAATGCTACCACTATTAAATGCTTCCCCAATTGGATTATACTTTTTTATGGAAGAGTGGTGTTTAATATGTTTTTTACCTCTGCAGGTATGGCGTTAGTGGTTTCCCTACATTGAAATTCTTCCCAAAGGGCAACAAAGCTGGTGAAGACTATGATGGAGGCCGTGATTTGGATGACTTCGTGACTTTCATCAATGAGAAGTGTGGCACTAGCCGGGATGCAAAGGGACAATATTCTTCCAATGTATGTCCATAGATAACTTGAAACTTTGTTTTTATCGATACGCAGGTGTTGTGAATCATTACTTCTTTCTGATGTTCATGCTTGATCTTTTGGTTGATGTAGGCTGGAGTAGTTGCAAGTTTGGATACCTTGGTGAAGGAGTTCATCAGTGCCAGCGATGTTGAGAAGAAGGCAGTTCTATCTAAGATTGAGGAGGAAGCAGACAAGCTTGAGGGTTCTGCAGCAAGGTAATTCAAAAAAAGAATGTTTCTGGTTATGTAGGTTAATATCCTTATTTGAACTTGGTTGGTTTTAGAAGTATGAAGATCTCTAGTGTTTTCTTGAACATATCCTCTTCAATGGATAAAAAGATGAAAAGTCTATGCAACAAAATAACAGATATGCTGGTATTTATTTTCTTTAGGCTCGGTAAGATCTACAAGAAAGCAACTAATAGTTGCCTGGAGAAAGGATCCGATTACGCCAAGAAAGAAATAGAACGTCTACAACGCATTCTTGAAAAGGTGACATTCAATATCTTAATATCATTAAGAGGCCTATATGTGTTTTGCTTAGCTGAATGAGCCATTCTCTGTCCTTTCTGACATTTTCCATCATATCTTGCAGTCCATCAGCTCTGCAAAGGCCGATGAGTTCACTTTGAAGAAGAACATCCTCTCTACATTTGCTGCTTGATCTACAAGTGTTGCATTTAGTCGATGATTGATTTCTCTCAAGTTTAGCTCAGAGGTTACTGTTTTGACATTACTTTAGGCAGGTTTCACAGAATGATTTGTAGTTTGTCTTGATTTCAATCAACAATTTCTGCAAGATAAGAAAAGAGAAGAAAAGCAGTTGAGCATGCAGCATAGATGTTACTATTTACAATAGCTCTTCAGATTTGACAGTGCCTCAGTAGTGAGAATTTTTGTATTGTAAGGAACTCCTAATCTTTATAATGAATGTGCGCATATATTTTCTTGCTTTATCTTTTTTGCAAAGTATCTGATCGGCATGACAAATAACCTAATGGTTTTAAGTTCAGGTCTGATTCCGCCAGTTTGGCCTACCTGGCTATGATAATGCAACTAGCTCCATTAGAAAGGTAGTGGTTTGGAGTGCGATGTTAAGAAGAATCTATATGAACATGTGCCTTGGTGCAAGGTTCTTAATACCCTGACAAATTTGGTCAGGAAAATACTACTTTCCACAGGCTTATATATGTTCCAGCTCAAGTGTTATTGTTCTCTTTGGCTGTGATGATCCGGATTCAGCAGTGTGCTACCTACAAAAAGGCATAAAATGCAGAAGATTGAAGGACCCTCGGTCTAATCTCATGTCAAATTTGCACACATATTTTGTGGATAATCTCATGTCAATATTGCAATGAACTGGAATTGAAGTGTTGTAGTATGTGAGGAGGCATCGAAGTGAATCTCCACCTAGTATTCTATTCCTTGAATGGAAACAATGAAGACCTCAATTCTATTGGAGAGTCTCTCTACTGAAAATACAAATCTATGTGAAACTAGAAGTTTAGTCTCTAAATCAGAAACTGCTGATGAAATAAACACAAATTAGAAACCATTCGAGGATCAATAGCAACAGAAATGGTTGGTACGTCAGAACTCATTAAATCCAATAAATACATCAAGTTACAATTTGGGCGTAAATCAGCTTGCTACCACACACTATCTCAAGGGAAACTCCAACAAGGAAACATAATATCCCATCTTGGCTAACTGAAAAAAGGAACCCGAGTCTGATTAGCTTTCAATTATCAACAAGAACAGTTCTGGACTGGTGGGTCGGCTTTCAGGTTGTGACATGGAAGTGTTCGGAAGGGCTTCATTATATTGAGCATCATCAGTCTTCTGACATTGGTGAATACTGCAAGGACATTTCATCCCTGAAATTGGATTCCAAACAATGAAGAAGAATAAAAATTACATACTCACATTACATACTGCTTCAAAACCTAATTATTATGCAAAGTTCAACAAAAATTAGCAAACCCTAGTTCATAATCTTACTAACCTTCAACACACACTAATGGGTACACCTAAATCATGAAATTGTGTTAAAATACTGACAAACCACACAACAACTTCGTTATCAAACAACGTTATGAAATTTCAAACCAAAAAATCGAAAAAAAAAATACACTATAAGTCAAATCTCATCCACTTCACTTCACTTCACTTCAATTAGGGTAACAAAATCACACTGTAAATCACACTATTCTACAGATTTTTAGCCCTAGCTTTAGTAGAAACCCTAGATCTAGAAATCCCCAACAACAAATCACCCACAAAGAGGGAGAGAATGAGAGGGAAAATACAGTTTGACAAAGGTGTGGAGCTTGGGCTTGAGCTCCAGCTGACCATATCTTGAAATTTTAATGATGCATGTGATAAGCTGAATTGATCTCAAGTAGGGACAAAGTTGTTCTCCTTTATTTGTCTAATGTTGTATTCTGAACCACTTCTTTCATGACTTCACAAGTCTGTACCAGCAATTGACGGAAAGCAAGGGAGCTGCCCCAAAAGAGTAAAATAACATTTAGTGAGCAAGGGAGCCTTCCATCAAACTCCTTTGGTATAGCAACAATACAGTTGTTTACAAAGAAGAATGTGAAAACCACTTGAATGAAAAGCATAAATGACCTTTAATTGATTTCTAGATTGATATACTTTATTCAAAAAATGAACATGAAGGATTAATAGGCTCTACAACAACAAAGAAACAGATAAGCTAGAAGTTCCAAAAAGCAAAGATGACTCACCAAAAAGATGATCTTCCAAGCTTCCCATTGGCATGTATTCATAAACCAATATCCTTTGATCTCCATCAGCACAGTATCCAATCAATCTTACAAGATTCGAATGGTGTAGAAGACTTAGCATGAGAACCTCCACTATGAATTCCTGATTCCCCTGGATCCCATTCTGATCAAGCTTTTTAATTGCAACAATCTACACAACGCCATCACCAAAATGCACACAATTAAGCTCTAAGTTTCAATATTTGCACCCAAAAGATTGATAATTCAAACAAATTTTCACGGAATTGTTAAAGAAAACAACTTGCCTGGTCTGTTTCAAGGCGCCCTTTATGAACCCTACCAAAACCTCCTTCCCCAATCAAATTGGTCACTTTAAAGTTCGTAGTTGCAGTGGCAAGTTCACGAAATGTAAATCCTCGAGCACCCCTCTTCGAGCTATTCCTCTCCTTCTCTTTATTAACAATTTCTTTCTTCTTATCATTTTCTGCAAAATTTCCTTAAACACGCAACAATAACCACATTGAACCCAGAATTCAGACAACAAAACAAGCAAGAATTGCAAAACAAACCTGAAGAATATCTCGAAGAGGATCGAATGCCAGTACTATCCTCGATCTTGCTCACCTCCTTCCTTCTTCTTGGAATCAAACACGAAAAACAGCTCATTTGGACCAAATTCCCCCAAACCCTAACTCTCTTTTTCCAAAATCCTCCAACCCCAAACCCTAAAACACACAACCCCTATTCACCCAACAACCAAAATAAAAACTTTTTGCTTTTCATTAAATGAACACAGAAAACAAAACTACCCCAAACTCTAAAGAGAACCCAAACATCTAAAGAGAGAGATGCGTGTTTAAGAAGACAAAGTAATAGAGTGTTTTCAACCCCAAATGTAGAAGAAAGTTTTGTCGGCGTTCATAAAGCTCATTATCTCTTCTTCCTCTGCTTCTCTCTCTGTTTCACTGTTGTGTGTGTGTGAGAGAGTGAGTGAACTCGTCGAACTGCGTGGGGGGTGTTTTGTGATGGGTTCTGTTCGATGAATCGATCGAGGGATCGTAATGAAGAAACCCTAGATCTAAAATGGGGAGAGAGAGAGGTCTGAGCTTGAGCTTGAGAATGAAAATTGGGAGAGGGAGAGGGAGGTTTGAGCTTGAGCTTGAGAATGAAAATGGGGAGAGGGAGCTTCTTCTATATTTGCTTCGTTTCTGCGCCAAAATGGGGAGAGGGAGAGGGAGAGGGAACGAGGAAATGGGGAGAAAGAAGGTTTCGATTCCCTCCTTCTTCTCCCCCAAATTTTGGATTTCCCCCGCGATTTTTTTTTTAAACCACGTCAGCCTGCACGTGCTCGCCACCCTCCCTCGCCCACTTCCTCGACATCTAGAATTACTCATTAAGGCCATTGACCAATGTAATTAGTTAAGTTTGATGAATGTTGATAATACATTGAAGTTGTGAAGCTTTGTTTATCTAATTTCAAATGTTTAGTTTGTAGCTTCCATTGAACCTATCATATTTACTATTACCTCATAAAAGGATATTACCTCATAAAATGATGTTCTGTTGAAGATATTACCAACACAAACTGAAAATATTCACCATAAAGTGTTTTGGAATGATTTTTGCTCTTTCTCTTTTTCTTCCAGATTATTTATGATTTTTAAAAAAAATTCAGGTTGAAACATTACCTGTATAAACTATTATTAACTTACTTAGAAGTTTGATTTTTATTTATGATTTTATACAAACTTCTGTCAAAAGTTCATCTTTAAATTGGAGTATCGTTGAGATAACTTTGCATACATATTTGGTTTCTAATCTTGCATAATTAATGATATTAATCATCTAAATTTAGATTGTTCAGTTAAAACAATGAAATACTATTCAATTATCTAATAACTTGTCAAATCATGTGTACAAGGTCACAGCTTGGTTGAATGATTAAGGCTGTGGCAGTTTAACCCCACGTCTTGGGTTCTATACCTACTGGCGGTATGCTTGCCTTTCAAAAAACAGTAATAGAATCATGTTTATGTTCATTTTGAGCAATCGGGACAGGACATGCGACCAGTGGCTTGGCAGTTGGTGCAAGATGTAGACCTTGCACTCATTCCATCAACCCCCAAAAGACTCAAGTATTGCATCAAACTGGCTGAAACTAAATCCGTTTTTAACAAACCCAGATCCTGTACATGTTGAGCATGCTAGTACCGTCAGATCACCACATCTTTTGCACGTCCCTAGTGAGCTTTATGGAGTAGTTGAAAGATCACAAACAAGAACTTGAATTACAAATACAAGCTCGTATAATCACAATGCACTTCATGTTTACGGACCCCTAATACATTTCATCCTATACTTGAAAATATACGCACTACGCATCATATGCATTATGTAAATGAGAAAAGATGAGTAAATAAAAATTTTCAATTTTATGCCCAGAGATGCAAGCCTATTTAAGATCATATAAATGTTTGCTTAAAATACCTTCCCTTAATTGCTTCTTGTTTCAAATGAGAAAATAGAAACAAGAGCAATAAAATGGCAATATTAGCTTCATTTTATTTACTTGCACAAATGATACAAGCAAGTAAAAACAACTCAAAATAGATCATGGTTTTAGTCTCTGATAACCTAAAGCAACCTTTCTATTTACTCATTTTGGATTGGACACTCTAGTACAATCCGAAAATCAATACTTGCGGCTCCAACTCAGCAGCGCAGTGGAGGCCTATGTATCATGCATAGAAACGGCAAGTACACCCTTTACACTAGCATTATGCATAGTGAGGAAATGTTGAAGAACCAAACTCAATTACTAGTAACCAAGAAGTACCTTATCAACCAAACCCTCTCAGGTTAAGAGGACGTTTGTTTTTTTTCAAGTGCTTAAAAGCTAACTTTTAACTTGAGTTAGAAGTTCTAAACGAGCTTATGAATGAACTGTTTGTTTTACTTCTGAATGAACTGCTGATTAGAAGCGTTTATTTTTAGGTGCTGAATGGGAACTGTTTGACAATTTTGCCCCACTGAGCTGAAAAAATTTATGACATAAATATTGTGCTTCAAATCATACCGAATACGACTGTGGCGTTATTGTTGAATTTGGGCAATACGTCTGTGGCGTTTTAATTAGCTATTTGATTTGATATCTTATGATACACATAAGACACATAAACTACATGCTAAAAACTTAAAATATACATGAGATAGAGAGTTGGAGAGATGAAGAAAAACTTGAAAATACATAAAAAAAAAATATGAAGGAGAGAAAGAAGAACCACAATGTTTGATGAAGAGAATGAAGGTGTGCCGCCAAAATTTAACCATACTTACTTTTAAGAAGATGGGGGCAACAATTGTCATTACAAAATTATGTTAAGGTTATTATTGGAATAATTTTTTACTAAGCACTCAGTGCTAAGTGATCATCACCTCCATGTTGCTTACTCCAATCAAAAGCAAAACTTTTGATCAGAACTAAAAACAAACACTCCAAATAAGGTGGTTCACTTCTTATTAAAACTTCTGACTCCATTCAGAAGCAAAAACAAACACCCTTTAAGTGTGTAAAGATATTACCAAAAAAAAAAAAAAAATCGGATAAGAGTCTCAGCTTAAACCTAACATAGGAAACTCGGAATGCAATAGAATGGCTTTGAGTAAATGCTTTGCCATATATTCGAATTTTGCATAAGTAAATTGGGGGTTGAAAGATGAGGATTTTTCAATGATTGCGACACAATTCACCATAAAACTTGCTAAGAAAACCTTATTTGAGGTTAGGAACAGTGGTGGAACTATAAAAAATTAGTATATACCTGGCAATTATGAAATTTTTTAATATAAAGATACAATCACCATATTATAAAACTTTATTCAATAGGGTGTACATCAAGTCTTTGGTATAGCTGTTATTAACGACCCGGGTTCCATTCACTTGGAAGGGTCAGAATTTTAATGACTTGATTGTTTACGAGAGGTACGAAATCCAAAAAAAATGTTATAAAATAAAACCCACAACAAAAAAGTATAAAATTAAAATCTAAGATAACAAATTATAGAACTCAATGGAAATATATATCATTATTCAACTAATCTAAAATTTGAGGGTTGGATTGGTTGGTAAACTTTTTTTCTATAAACTTGTATAATTAGGATCTTATTATGTTCGCACATTTCAAAATTTTCCAGATTAAACTTACATACTTATCTAATAATTTTGCAATTTTAATCATGTATTCTAGTTATTAGGATTGTCCTTTGCTAAGCTGTCGACAACTTGAGCAGAATTTGACTTAAAATATTATATCCGATTCAGTTTCATATATACAATACACTTTTTATAGTTATATAAATAAATGCACAGTATTAGATTAAGTTCGCGAAAAATATTAGAATTGTATTTTTTATTTTAGTGTTTACTTGTAGATGTTAGCAAGAGCGTAGCCAGGATTTTTATCGAAGGGGGGCAAAATAATTTTTTAATAGATAATAATTCTTTATAACTCAAAGTATATATAACCATTCTAATATATATATATATAACCATTCAAAGTATAGATTTGAAGCTATATTTACGTTTATATATATATATAACCATTCTAATGATCATTTTGAAAAAAAAAAAAATTGTAACAACAATTTTTTTTTTCTAATAAGATATAAAACTTCTAATCTTAATTTGCTAATAATATTGACAAATAACTAATCTTATTGGTAACTATGGAGGACATACCAAAATTGTGGTTTTTTTTCTTATCATATTTTGTTGATTCATAACAAAATAATTGGGGTGCACGTGAGGTAATGTGGATTGCTATCAAGTATTGTAATGGGGAATAACGTTGCATTGGTACATGTAAATACTTTTTTCATAGAGTCATCGAAGGAGAAGACTCAAAATCTGGTGGGCAAACATGAAATTTTAATACAACTCATTAAAAGTGAGAAGTTTGTTATTTAAAAATATATTTTATTAGGGGCTGAATTATCATATAATTTGAAGGAAGGGAGAGGGGGGGAAACAATAATTTCAGGGGGGGCAAGCAAATAAATTTTTTTTGTGGACCCACAACACCAATATGGTAGTGGTAAAATTTTTGAAAGTTGATGAGGAGGGGAGGTGGCTCTGCCTTTGAATGTTAGTAGAAATTTATTGTTAAATTATAGTTTGGAATAGAAAATTTTCTAGCTTCAACCCCCATAACTCCTATTATCAACCAACAATCCCTTACCATTTCACCCCTCCTCAATTAAAATCATGAATCTGTCACTGGTTAGAAAAGGAAAGATAAAGCATGCTAAATTTGCGACTCTTCCTTCCACCTAAAATATCCATTAAACAAATACATACAAATGGAAAGAGTATGTATGTGTATGGTGGATTCAATATAGCCTTGCCTTGTTTAAATGACTTTTAAGACTTGCTACTTTTTTCACAAAATAAACAATTTAGATATCGTAATTGATGTAATGGTTAATTTGTTCATACTTTTATGACCAACAACGACTCTTTTATTAACCCAAGTTAACTCATAAATTTACAAGACTTTTTTTATCCTTCCTAACAAATAAAAAACATATTTTTATAATTTTATGACTAACAATGACTCTTTTATTAACAATTCCAACAGAAATATCACATTGTTTTTATTATTTATTTATTAATTTAGTTATTATTATTATTATTATTATTATTATTATTATTATTATTATTATTATTATTATTATGTGTGTGGGGAGAATGGATGGTTTCATTTCTAAGTAGATAGTAGTCATCACCTCTTAACTCGTTCATTAATAGCCTCAAACTTAAATTGCCAAATTTTTTTAAATACAAATTCAGTAGTTTGTTATTTAACATTGTATACCGCATGACTTCAATAATCATTGGATCTGTTTGAGTTAGGCTATATAAGTTGATGATTTTCGTCAATTTACACATTTCAAAACACATCTAATGGAGTCAGAATACCACAAACTCGTTTTATTTATTATTATTATTATTATTCTTTTTTTGTGGCATGATTTTAACTATAAAAAGATCACAATGTTTACCTCTTAACTCAAATCGTTAATAGCCCTAAAACTTGACTTAGTCTACATGAATAATACTCAAGTTAATTAATTTCTTACAAAGATTAATATTTGCGAAATAGATAAGGGATTGAGCAATCTGTCATTGAGGATACATTAAAGTTGTCATCACCAAGTGACAACTAAAGTTGAGGCAATTAAGAACAAAAAACATTATGACTAATCATTACAGTAAGCTATAGCAGGAAATAATAATAATAATAATAATAATAATAATAATAATAATAATAAATAAATAAATAAATAAATAAAAACAATGTGATACTTTTGACTCCATTAGATATATTTTGGAGAGTGATTGTGGAAATAAAAACCATAAATAATCAACTTATACAACCTAACCCGACCAACAATTGGTTGGTCATAATTATAATAATTAGTTAATGAGTTCTTGTTGGTCATAAAAGTATAAAAATATGTTTTCTATATGTTTAGGAAGGGTAAAGACGTCTAATAACTTTATAAGTTAACTTGGGTTAATGAAATAATCTATATTGGTCATAAAAGTATAAAAGTAGATACAAATTAGCTATTGCATCAACTACAATATCTAAATGGTCTATTTTGTAAAAAAAGTAGGCCTTAAAAATCATTTTCCGTATATATAATGGTAATTAAGGAAGGCGGGAAGTTGAAGTTAGCATGTTTTAGAAGGTGAAATGAGAGAATCGAGTTTAGGGGTAGCAATGGTGGCGCAAAACAAGAGAGTCCCAATACCAACTTCACTCGCTCTCTTCTGCTCCATTCATTCACTCATCATTTCTTTTCTTTTGTTTTCAACATCTTTTTCCTCTTTTTGCTTTCTCGACTCTTTTAACTTATGTTGGAGAAAATTATATCATGTCATATCGTTATCTCCCTTCCATGAAAGGATATCTTCTCATGGTAGTGGTAGAGGGGGTTTGTCTTGTTAAATCCACCCCAAACTTTACCAAGTAACACCCCAACCAAGAAAACAGAGCGTAGGTGGTTTTTGCTAGGGATGGCAGTGGGGCAGATTTTCACGGATATCCGCCACACTAGCCTCGTTTGGGACGGATTTGGTTAAGGGTTTGTGGAGGTTGGGGCGGATACGGATTTGGCCATATCCGCCCTACGAATATCCGTTTAACCGGTAAAATTACAAAAATACCCTTCAGCCATATAAAGGGATTAAACCTATCTCTCACACACACACCCTTTGCCTCTCCCTCACACAGATCTCCCTTCGCATCTCCCTCTCACACAGATCTCCCTCACACCCTCTCACACAGATCTCCCTTCGCCTCTCCATTTCACACAGATTTCCCTTCGTCTCTCCCTCACACACAGTGACACAAATCTCAGTTTCTCACTCGAAGACGAAGAGTCGAAGTTCAGTTCCTCACTCGAAGACGAAGGGTCGAAGCCAAGGGTTTCGAAGGGTCGAAGTCTCTGATTCTCACAGTCAAGTCGAAGTCGAAGCCTCCCACCTCCATATCCGCCTTCCTCTCCCCATCAGAGATCTGATCTGAGATCAAATCAGAGATCTGATCAAATCAGCTTCCCACCTCCATATCAAAGATCTGATATCTGATCTCTAAGAAATTTGTTGTATGGTTTTTTGTTATAGTTTTTGTATATATGAATGAAGTATCTTTTACTGTAGAAGTACTGTATGTATGTATGAATGAAGAAATTTTTTTTAACGGATATTTGGGCGGGGCGGAGGTGGTTTTTAAATAAATTTATAAACGGATTGGCGGGGCGAATTTGGGGATCCGTTATTCCTGACGGGGCGGGGATGGATTTGCTAAAATCCGCCCCGTTGCCATCCCTAGTTTTTGTTTGAATCACAAAATTTTGGGTAAAAAAAAAGAGGAGAATTTTTCTCCACTTGATTCAAGATGACTAGTGTGATGTATGGATTGATCCAATAGTTTTAGATAAAGATCAAATGGTGACGAGTCTCATCATAACTCTTGATATCTAATAATTATTTCTTGAAACGAAAATGAAATGAGAAAATCATACAAAATTTATTCGAATCCAAGTAACAAAAAATTGTGCCAAGGAAAATGATATTCAAATAAATGAAACCTTTTTAATTGTCCTTATAATGCAAATTTTAGCAAGAGAGATGTTGGTAGTTGTGTAGTTAAATTAGTAGTGGCATTAATGGTTGTGGTCTATTTGTTATCGTGATGGTGGTTGTGGTATCGTGCATGTGATGGCTGTAGATGGGAGAATTTTTTTTGCTCCGTATGGCATTGGCTTGGAATGCTTACATGGGGGTGGTGGTTGTAAATGATAGTAAAATTTTGAGAAAAAACATGTGGAACAAAACAAATTTAAATTATTTTGACACATATTAGTTATGGTGTAATACTAGGGGGGATGGCAATGTGGTTCTAATGAAGACCGTAGTTTGTCAATCAATAGTGGTGATGCTGGCCATAGATGTAGGTGATGGTGGAATATGGCAGGGGTATAGTTATAGGGTTGAAGGTTGAAGCAGTAATTCACAATTGGTGTTAAGTAGCCATGAGAATTATATATAATGAATATAAAAGCAAATAAACAGGACCAGCCCCACTCCCCAAAAAAAAAAGAAGCCAATCATCGGTACCTATAACCTCGAGGCAAATTAGGAGAGATGTTGCAGTCCAAATGATAATCATTAGGAAAAATTAGGAGAGATGTTGCTGTCCAAATGATAATCATTAAAAGTTGATAGAATTTTGCTTTCATTTGTCAAGTATATCAGTTGTTTACTCCAAATAAGTCCCACATTTTGTCAATATGACCTTTGCTTTGTATAAAGCAGTGGCCCTATTCAATACTGAAGAAAAAATGAAAGGGGGTAAATGATCTCCGTGTATCAGTAGAAGCCTGCCAATATGAGAATTACAACCAAAAAATACATAGGTCTGTCGAGGATCTTTCTGAGAAACACTGTCAAACCAGAACATGTACATTAGTTTTGACAGTAAATTTCAACGACCAAGAGACAGCTTAACCAAACCCAATATATGTGAGAGAGGATGAAAAAGAAAAGGAACAAAGTATATGACAAGGAATGTCATACTATTATCTTGATTATGTCTTTAGCCTCTTTTGAGTTTGATCTGATTCCTCGCCACTGCTTGCAACCCTAGAATGTGTCGCAGCTTGATTGCTAGAGGATGGGTCCCCATGATCCTGAATGACAATGAAAGAAAAATTAGACGCTGATTAGCTGGTTGGTTGTGCAATCGCAAAACCACTTTAATGAGGATAAAAAAAACTATATAAAGATCCCAGTGTGACCAACATCCTAAACCACTTCAGGGACGGAACAGCATCATTGAACAAAATAGATACTTCACCC
The DNA here is from genome assembly GCA_963556465.1 of Berberis vulgaris. Taxonomy (NCBI): domain Eukaryota; kingdom Viridiplantae; phylum Streptophyta; class Magnoliopsida; order Ranunculales; family Berberidaceae; genus Berberis; species Berberis vulgaris. The sequence goes on along the minus strand of OY747135.1, from coordinate 50,648,313 downwards.
AATTCTGTCATTTCAAAGGGAAAATTACAGAGTGGCGCTCTCAACCTCAATATCCACAAAATACCATTTTTTTTTCTTTTCTTTTGAGGTTCAATTTCATTGCAATTCCAAAATTTTGATGCCAACACATGATATATCTTACAGAGAAATCTCACGGACAGATCAGATAACAAATATCATTGATTTGGCAGATTTTAAGGATTAATGAATGCCATAATAACTAGTAAAAAGGTAAACTATTTTAGAGTCAGCTAGCATACAGTTTCATTAATAAATAAGATCTAAACATAAAAAATTAAAATAATATTATCAGTTATAGAAGAGGGTGTTACAGAACAAACAACAAATATTTCTCCTAACTGCTTAGTGTAGATACCTTGGGACTGGATGTTGTGCAAGTCTGCCTGTTGAATGCTCTCTTACCCAGATCAATCTGCACTGACATACTTGCCTGTGACAGATCCACACCCGAGCTTTGCAGTGCTTGAGTCAGATTATTCAACAACCTGTACAAAATCCAGAAACTCATTTGCAGTTGTACTTTAACTCGACGTTGAGAACAAAAAACAATGACCAGAATGGATTACAAAAGTAAATTAACTGAGATTATCATCAAAAGATAAAAGTATAAAACAGGTAGATAGTCGGGTAATGGAAAGAGTCCAGAATATATAACAGTATAAGCACATAGCAGAAAACACATTACAATACTTGAGACAAATATATCAAATACCAGTAGCACAGGGTTATATCAGCCAGACAATGAGAGAAAATAGAGAGTTAAATCATAGAAGTGGTACTCGAAATGAAAAAGTAGAATGAATAAATGGAGCATCCTACAGAAACACCACACCTTTGGGAGCACCGGTGTACCACAGATTGTACTGACGCACAATAAATTATTCGCTAGTCAAACAAGTGTCACTTCAGGTATATTGAAAAAAGATAGTGACAATATGTAATTAGCAACATTCTTTCACACCATTTTAGTGTATTGCGGAAAGATCGTAACACTATGTAACTAGGAACAAATATGACCAACAATATGAATTTTATATCTGAAAAGAGAATGATATCACAATACGTGGGGCTGTCCTCATTTTAGTGTCTTTTTAAGTGAAAATATCTGACATCCTGCACCCGTGTCAAGACACTGATACATGTTAGCTCAGATCTAACGCTAAAACGCCAGCTATGAGCATATAACCAAATTAACTGGATTCAACAACAACCACAGCAACAAGAAAAACATAAATAAAGAGAGGTCGAGAACCACACATATGTACTGACCACCAAAACTAAGGTGTCATTGAAGTTTAGTTAGGATAAAAAAAATCAGTAAGAGTGAACTACAAGAATACTCGCCCTTGAGAGTAAGCACTTGAAATGCTAATGGTTCCTCCCTCAACTGCCATGTCTTCCTGCTCACTCAATGTATTGTTTGTTGGGCAATCCGTTGTACAAGTTAAATTCTGCCATGGATCTGCTGGAGGCTGGGCCACAATGTTGTCTCTATCAGAAATCGGTGCCTGAAGAGATTACAGAAAAACGATACTCTCAACAAGAAGGATAAAAACACATGACCAGAGGAAGTTGCACGGTTACTACCTTGTCTGCAAGGCCATGAGAATCAATTGGCCTGTATGGAACACCTGCCCGCTGTTCAACTTCTGCTGGGTTTTGAGCATTTTCAGGTGTGTGCGGAGTGACACCAATGCTACCATCATTAAGCTTTCCAGGGAAAATCAACCCTGGACCGGAGCCATTCTTCATGAGTCGAGAATGATCGATCGTACTTCCTCCAGGTAGATGGTTGTTCCGCTGTTTCAAAGAAGGAAATTGGTGAAATCCCATGCACGAGTATATCTAAAAAACTACTTCAAATAATGAGAACTATTACTTATGTATCGCCTTGGAATATTTCACTGATGATAGTAAAAACCATGTTAATCCTCTTGCTCTGATGTGAAAACCAATTAATAATTAGAAGAAGAAATCTCAAATATCAATTACATTTTCAGGCTAGGAGGACGCAAAAATTGAATGCTTAATTTCCAATTTATCCGTGGCAATTCAAACCATCAAAAGAAATTACAAAATCCATAGAAATGGATGAAGTTAAACATGAAATTCTCCTTAGAAAGGGGGGAAACGCAGCCCATGAACTGACAAAAAGACATAACCATGCTATCAAATGATCACATGTATTTTCCAAGTACCTGCAAGCAGCCATAACTGGCATGCAGGTAACAGATCATTTATACTCAAGTCCATGTTAATATACACATCCCACAAAGGATGGAATGCATATACTACTCATGTTAACAGATGGAGTATTAGGAGTTTACCCAACGCATGTACTTTATCGGCTCTTGATCCCATCCTTGGTAAGAGCCCTCATACTTCGTTAATTTCTCATGTAATATCTGAATGTACTCGATCACCTGGATGAACATATTATTAAAATATGTCAATCATCTAGAAGAATTCAGGTTACATGTCAATCTTTTGTTATTCTACAATATACCTCTAACAAGAATGATGCTTTATCTCTCTTTTGATCACTAGGGGGTAGAAGATCTCTCAATATTTGAAACCTGCATGATAAAGTTGGAACTCATCAAACCTGTCACAAGTCAAATAGTTTCACGGCAAAGTACTATCCCACACTTGTTTCTTTGTTCAATTTGTAGATGATTAAATTCTACAGAAGCAGCTAAAATACTCACATAACTTCATCCAAGACTTTATGAACCCCTTAAACCAAGTATATTTCTTTTGGTGAAGGGCTTCTAACCACAGAAGTGATAATTATGTTCCCTTCAAACAAGTAAAAATCTATCACTAGCTTCCAAATGGTTTAGCCGCCAACTTATTGAATCTAACGAACACCTTAAAGACTAGCAGTGATGCAACAAATGTCTCATGATAAAAAAAATTCTTATCGTGAGGATCAGATGCAATGACCCAATGTCATTTTTATATTGCTCAAGCATTTCTTCATTACCAACATCTACATAGGAATAGTTGTTTTACCTATAAAAATATGTCGCAGATCAAATTACTTGCAAGTAGCTCTTCACAGTACTACAAAGAGGTATCCAGTTTTCTCACAGGAGGGAAAAGTATCAAATATTTTTTTCACATTGGTCAGATTTCATAATGTACAATTGCATTGCAATCAACTTGGCAGTGGAAGCCTGTGTAATCTAGATGAGATGAAAATGGCATTGATAACGATGCCACATGACCTAATGTTTTTGTTCATGGTAAAGTAATGAGTGAATGGGAATCATACTCCAGCTGGGTAGTTAAATCGGTTCGCGGTTGCTTCGCGGTCTAGGACCGAATTACAATTAATCGGGAATAATCGAGAATAATAGGTATATTTTTTCAATGCATATATTTTTACAATTTAATCATAGTCAAACAAAAATAAATAATTAATCAAAATACTATAAATTTGTAATTATAATAGTTCATTAATTCATCAAATGAACTTAATTTTGCAGGTTGGAACTTGTTACCTGGACTTGTTGTTTAGGAACAACACAGCACAAGCAACAACAAGTGAGACACAATAAATCGATAATGTCTCCAGGAAGAGAGCCAGTAGCTGATCAAACATTTGTTTTTGTTTCCATAGAGAGATGTAATTAGCTAGTTAGTCAATCAAGTGAGAGATGAGGAATAATAAACTGGAAAGGAATATGGGTTGCGGAAGATGTATTGATTGATAATCAAATTTTTTTACAAAAATAAATAGTGAGTCGGGGAGCAAATATTTTACAGAAATATGAACGATAAAAAAGGAAGAAAAAGAGATATGAATCTAAAACAAAGAAGAAGAGATCTGAAAGTTTGAAGGAAGGGAGGAAAAGGGAGATCGCCATCCAGATCTGCTTCTTCTCCCCCCTTCTTCCTCTTTCTTCTTCGGTTGTTCTTCTTCAATTCCTCTTCTTTGGTTCTTCTTCAGTTCCTCTTTTTCCAATCTACTTCTTCCAGTTCCTTTTCTTCTAGATCTACTTCTTCCAGATCTACTTCTTCTTTGGTTTTTCTTCTTTTTCTTCTTCAGTTCCCCTTCCTTCCCTTTCTTCTTCTTCTTCACTAAATCATGAGTTAGGTTTCATTTTTTTTTATACACAACAAAAAATTGGCGTGTCAACTCGGCCGATTATGAGGTGACACGCCGATTTAATGCCGATTTTTGTGAGTCCGCAAAACCCATACTGATTTTACTCAACCGGATCGGTCCAATCCCGATTTAAGCTTAATCGGCGATTATTTGGCGATTTAATAACACAGTACTCCAGGTAAGAATGTTTTGAACTTTGCATTTTGCAAAAGTTTGATTTATCTAAAGGTGGATTATTCTTATTTTATTGTAAAAGTCAAAGAGATTTCATTCAAGAGGACAATAATCACAACAGATTACAATCCCAACGGTTGAGTAGGGGAAGAATATTGTATAACCAAATTGACTTTAAATAAAGATCGTATGCACGATATGATACACGGTACGTATTACGTAGTCTCATCCCATATAGTACATAATATCTTACAATAGGGTTAATTAGTGATACACCCCCCCCCCCCCCCCTCTTTCCCTCTTAAATATAAAAAATTAGCATTACCCCTCAGACTCGCAATTGACTGTTTTAACACTTTCTTTATGTGACAAAATTGCCCCTAACCACATCAAGGGTATGGATTGTCCATCAAAATAAAAAACCTCAAGATGTAAACAAATATGTATATATTAAGTTTAAATTTTGATTAAAAAAATACAGTACCCCGCAACCCCCTCCCCCCCCACAACACACACACCTTTCCTCTACCTTCACTTAATCAACACCACTGCAATCCCTCCACGCTTCTTCTCTTTCTCTCTAACCTCCTCTCTGTCTCTATTAACAAACCAGTCCGTGGGGTTTCAGAGAACGATTTGTGAATATGCTTTTCAGATATTGATTGGATCTTCAGGTAAATGATTAGTCCCTCTCGCTCTTCTTTTTCTCTCTCATAGTGCTTCTCTTCATTCATTTGAGTTTCTAGTTTCTACATGGTGCTTTGGCTGCGCGGAGTTCAAATTTTGGTGGATTTCTTCTTCTATCAATCAAATAAAACCTGGTTCAAGTGGAGAGATGGGGTGGGGGTTGTTAGAGATTAGTGAGAGGGAAGAGATGGTGGTGGTTTAAGAGAGCAGAGGCGGTGAGCATTGTTCAATCGATTGGAGAAGAATTGTTTTGTTTTGTGGGTGGTCGGTTTGACCAATTGAGAGTGGGGTGTTGTTTCCTATTCAATTGAAAGGTACATTGATGATGATGTGGTTATGATGAGGAGTTTGGGGTGGGTTGGGCAGATAGTGGTGGCAAAGAGAACAAATACGATAAAGAGGATTTGGGGATGGGTGGTATGTTGGTGGGTTCTTCATTAGTAGAGGTGGAGCAGAGAGTTGTGGTAGGGTGGGATGGGGTGGTGTGGGTTGGAGCTAATTCGGCCAGAGATGGGGTAGTTCAATTGCATATGGCGAGTGTTTGGAGTAGATGAGTTTCCTATCAGCAGATATACCTCAAGATGTGAGTAGGATCTCGAGATGTCCTAAGTCCAATTTTTTTTTAATTCCAAGTTAAGGGAATTTTTGTCTGACAGGGAAGTCTACAAGTTAAGGGAATTTTTGTCTGAAAGGGAATTTGTTGGCTGTCAGTTTGGGGTGACCCTAATTTACGATATCTAGGGGGTCATTGCCAGTTTCTATTTGGTATTGCTAATCATCCCGTCACAATACAATACACCGATATAGGATGATGCATGAAATGATACATATATTGTATCTAAGTCCCATCGATAGCTTGGTAATATGTGTCATAAAAGTCACATATCAATGAAAGTCTGTTGGGACCTTTTGCTTAAATAAGTCTTATTTTGTCTTTTTATATGTTTAATAATATATATTTTTTAATACCTACATACTTATTTCTACACCATATCTTACGATACATGTATCTTGAATTTATATGATACGAAAATTGTACTCTTGCCAATGAGAAGGATATCCATTTAAAAAATGAAATGAAACTCATAATTGGGAGAAGCTTATTTCTCTCAAATGATATACTTCTCTCCATTGTTTAAATCATTGGGTAGAGAAATCTTAATTAGGTTTTAGCAACCAAGCATAGGCATAAAGATATTAATGGCGCAATTCCTACATTACATACAAATATTTACACATTCTTTAATATTACCAATCTCGTATTCACAAATATTTTAAGGAAATAGCCTTACAAAAGAAATGCACCAAAACATTAGTTTAGATACTTGAATCACTTGGGGTGTTGGGTTTGGAAAAGATTGCTTCATACATCTAGTTGGATGATTTGGAAGCACAGGAGAATAGAATCTTTAAGGATGTTCAAAAACATATAGATACCTTGTGGATAGACATCAAAGTGACTTTTGATGGATTTGGATGGTTACTTGGTATATTTAAGGACTCTAGCTTCTCCTATTGTATGTATGTTTGATTAGCAAGACATTGTGCTTAATAGAAACACTTGATGCTATTTTGATACTTGCGATCTTTCTGTGTCTGAGCCCTTGCTTCTCTTCATTCAATATCTTATTTTATTGATTAAAAAGATAAAATATTTTAGGTACTTAAGAATTTGAGATTCTCCTTTTCTCCCATCTTATTCTCAAAAAAAAAAAAAATTTAATAAATAAATAAAATAAAACAACTTTAAAAATGTAGCTCTCTTTAATGTGCTTTTTAGGTATAAGAAAAAAAAATCATGTATTGCTTGTAACAATGTAGTCAAGGCGATCACCTAAGCGTGCCTCAAGGCATTTTTACAGGAATCTGCCTCAAAGTGAAGCAATGTAGTGTGGTGAAACAAGGCTTCCGCCTCACCACCTTGGATATATTTACATGGAAAAGATGAATATTAATTAGTTATTTTCTTATATAGTATACTTATATTTTCATTATTTTGCATAACATTCAAATTCATGAAAAAAATGAATAGGTTGGAGCAAAAGTGCCTCAATAATTTTGCTTTTTATCAAGTACAATCAGAAGCTTAAGAACCGTTATGCCCATCACATTGTAGTTGAGGCGAGAGGCGAGGCGGACGCCCCAGTGAAGTGAGGTGGGCTTAACATTTAAAAAAAATTATAATAAATTGAAACAAATATATAGAAAAAGTGACACAACTACATGGAATCGAAAAGAAAATATAACAAAATTGTATAACATAGCGAAAAAATGCATGCATAAGTGTCAACTTGCAAACATCCACTAAATTATTAAAAATCAATAATCTTGAAAAAATAGAAACTTAAGAATTTTGAGCATTTGTCAAAAAAAATTATTGGAATGGTTGGTTAAAATCCACAAGTATAATCACTATTAGTATTCCAAAAGCATAAAAATCATTGAACTATGCTATGAAAAATCAAGATTGATGTTGATCAAAACATGATATGTTTTCTCCAAACATCCAAAAAATAATAAAAAAAGTGACAAATTTATCAAACCTTATTTTTATCAAATTTATCAAATATTACACTAAGAAACATAAAACCCTATTATAGAGTGGGTTGCAACCTCTTTTTGCTGCAATTGGGCTACAAATGAGCTGCAGTTGGCCTACAAACGAGCTGCAAATGAGCTAGCTGCAACCATTTTTGAGGTGCGGCGGTCGCCTCACTTCACTGCACCGCATTGCCTCACTTTAAGGTGGAATTTTGTCAAAAACCCTTGAGGTGCGCCTCAGGCGGTTGCCTTGACTACACTAGCCCATCGTGATACGATTGATCCTATTTCCTTATCTAACATTGATGAAAGCAATAAATGGGTTAATTGGAAAGATGAAGGAGGAAATAAATGCAGATGAAGAATTATATTTCCTAATGATACCTTGACTAAATGAATATTCACAAGTTGTTGGATTTGGCGAAGATCATCACAACCACGTAGAAGTTCTACAAATAGTACACCTCCAACAACTTACTCAAAAAGAGGTTTTCTTGCACATACATCTACATCTACATCTACGCCATTGTTGGATTTAGAAGAATACATGGTTGATTTTGATGATGATGAAAATTTTGAAGTGATGCTTAAGGAATTGCAGAAAATGATGATCAATAATTAGGATTTTTTGTTGCTAATTTTTTTTAATTATTTAATTGGATGGTTGCAAGTTACTTGACATTTATGTAGTGCACATTTTCGCTATGCTATGCAGCTTTATTATGTTTCCATTTCGGTTCTAGGTAGTTGCATGACTTTTGGTACATATTTGTCAAACTGATGATGTATGCTACTATGCTAATATGTTTCAATTTTTTTATAAAATAAATCTTAAAAAAAATGTAAAGATCGTCTCGCGTCACTGAGGCATGCACATTGACTTGTGCCTCCACTTCAGGCGTTCTTCTGCCTGTTGCCTCGCCTCCGCCTCAATGCCTTAACTATAATGGCTTGTAACTTCTTTAGTTTCCACCAAGGAAGCACGAACTCTTAAAAAAAAACTGTATACATGTTCGACACTCGCTCAACACGCATCGGACACATGGTCAATGTGATCAACGTGTCGGACAAGCTTCTGATACATCCAAAACTTGGTCAAGCCACATTCAAGACTCAACAACCAATTTGGTTTTATTTTTTACTTATAATATGTGCAAATAATCACTTAATTTAATGGTTGTTGATATCTAAAGTGAACGACTCTTTCAATTAAGATTCAAGATAAATAGGGAAAGGAGCCATGAAAGCACAGAGATAATCTATGCTTCTCTCATTTGCTTATTCTCTCTTTATTTCTTCACTATATTTTTTTTTCTGTACTTTGTTTTTCTCGGTGTTCTAAAAATTGGTCTAGGCGGTTGCCTAGGCCTAGGAGCCGCCGCCCAGGTAGGCTGGGCGGGTTTTTGAATTTTTTTATAATAAATAAATAAATAACTGCCTAGGCCCCAGTCTAAGATCCGCCTAGTCATCTGCCTCTGGGCGCTAGTCCCTTGCTCGCCGCCCGCCTACCGCCAAGCATTTTTTAGAACGCTGGTTTTTCTTACAACAATGTCATTTTCTTATCCGCCTTTGCACCTCTTCTTCTCTACATTTTTTCTTCTTCGTGTTTTTTTCCTATTTCTTTTTCTACTTGCAACAAAGATGAAGACATTCTAAGCACTTTATTAGATTATTGGTTATGTTTATATGACTTGTTAAAAAAAAAATTAGTATGACGTGTCGACATGTCCCTGAATCCTATTTTTTGAAAAATTTTCGAGTCGTCGTATCATATCTGTACCCGACACAATGCGCGATGCATCCTTGATTTCCACCCACCTTCCCACAACGTCCACTTTTTATCTAGTGAACACATAAGAATGGGCAAACCTAATATCACCATCCCCTTCTTTATGTCATGATCTTTAAGAGGTAAAACTTTATTGGTGAAACACTATTAAGCGAATACAAAAATCCTTCCATCTCATTTAAACCATCGTGAAAATCATTTCTACTCAATCTGAAATTCCAATTGACACGCTTTCTCAATCTATCGTCAATCCAACCCTCCATAAGTTGAAATGAGTAAAATGACTTCTTTTGGAGCTTTCTGAAGTAATCCTTGTTCGTTTCTTTAAGTTTTATTTCAAATTCTAATATCTTATACAATTCTTTTGTAGCTAAATTGCATCCATATTTTGAAAATAAAGTCATTGCTCCTTCCCTTAATGGTCAAGCTCAGGAAAAACAACATCATCTCGAATACAAATGGAGGCCTTCACCAATGGTGTTCACCTACTTCAAGAAGAATTCGCACATGGCATCCTTTAGAAAAAACCTCTAGCTGATCAGCGTAGGAATATCAACATTGTATTGTACACACACGAATAAACACTTCAGTCTTGTTCTTGTTGCATTTTTTTTCTTTCACCTGGAACCTATAGCATCAAAATCCCCTCCAATTTACCCATAAATATGCTATAGGCCCTGCTATCCGACAGGTCTAAATTGAAACACACTAGAGGTAAGAAAGCTATAGGCTGTCCTTACTTTTCAACAACTCACTAACCTAGCTATAACCCTTTCACCGTTTTACTTAAGCTGACCAATGGCCTCTTATTGAGTGCCTTCAACAACTTAGGCCCTTCCTTACTTCTAAAGCCCATGCAAAGTGTTCAAGGATTAATTCACTTATTATTGTTGTTTTGTTTTTCTTTCTCCTTAAACGTGATAACATCAGAGTCTCCGTCAATTTATTGATTGAAATGCTAAAGACCCCAACATCATACACGTCTTTTTAAAAATCATACCTAAGTATACATCTTAGTAACCGACAAGCTCCCATGGTTAGCTTTTAACCTATGTAGTTAAAACGGAAAACGGACCCTTCGCAGTCCAAGAGTGATTTACGATTAATCGGATTTAATCGACACTCGAATTGTTTGATAGGAAGATAATTTTCAACTTTGGCCAAGAGTATTTCAGTCCTATGTGAACATAAATTTCAGCCAAACACCCTCACCTCCTCAATGTGATCCATTAGATGTTAATGCGTGGGTGAATCTCAACCGTCTTTTATCTCCAACCTAAAACACCATTCTGATTTGTTATATAGATTGATGCAAGGATACAAAGTGACGGAGCAAGTCACAATAAGATTACAAACTGAAGCTAGCTTGGTCATACAAACATGAAAATGGACCCATTCAGAAGGTACCAAGTCTATCCCCAGTGCCACAAAGTAAGGATTTAATGCCATCCCCAACCAAGCAACTTCTTCACCGCCTCAAGAAAATTGCCTTCATAATCTTAGCAATGTTTAGATTCAAGAGTGTTATCGTTTGACGACTTGGAGATGGAGAGTAGCTTGTGTTTGTCGACTTCGAGAGGAAGTTTGAGACGAGAAGAATTTTTGTAAAAAAAATAATTTAACTTGGAGAAGAATTGGAGTAATTTTTTTACAACTGGTGCACGTCTTTTAGTTTCTCTAGAGCTTTTGCGCAACGAAAATTTAAATAAACAAATAAAAAATATATATTTCAACAATAGGGTTTCATGGTTAAAATAGGGCATTGTAAGATCCAGATCTGAAACACAATTTACTTATTTACAAAAGATTCAAATTCTGAATCACACAATTTAGTGTGGATTGAGATTTTTAAAGCGATTGAAATGGTTAGATGTACGATTAGATTCAAATCGAAAGATTTGCGTACGATTCCAACAACATTGCTCAAAAGGAAGAAGGTTCACACTCATCAATAGTGTTCTCGCCGTCGCCGACACCCATTTCTTATGTGTCTCATCACATGGACGCCATTGTGAAAATGGAGCAATATTTGTTAGTTTTAGAAGAGGTTTTGTTTTATCAGAAAAGCAGAGTAGTGTATCTCGCTCCGAAAGCATTGTGTGCTTTGCCAACAACTTAGAGAAGTCAATTCATCAACTCTTACTGTCTTGTCCTCTTGTCAACCAGCTCTGAACGATTGCTCTTTCTAGTTTCATGTCCAAGCTACCATTTCTCGAACTTTTCTTGAGTGGATGGAACATTTGGCACTCGCTTTCTCATTCTCCTTTCAATCTCTTTTTGTTTGGAAAATGGATTTGGGATATAGGCTAATACATGCTATGGTCTGGATCAATCGGAGGGAAAGAGACAATAGAATTTCAAGAGATAGTAGGAAAGAAATTGATAAGTTGTGGGTTGATGTTAAAGTCACCTTATGGCTTTGGGCCTCTAATTGGGACAAATGTAGGGATATTCAATTCTCTTCTGTTGGGATAACATTCTTCTTTGCTGATTTTTTTGCATATTTGTAAACCTTTTGTACTTTTTTTTGGCTTTTGGTCTGTACTGAATATATATGGACACTTGTGTTACTGGTAAAAAAAATTGGAGCAATACTGATAAATTTGGCTAGTTTTGAAGGAGTCTCATGGATTTCATGCTCTTAAATGATAGTGGGTCCCCTAAAGACGAGGATGGTATAGGTATTAGGCCATTCAAAACTATGAACCATGTCCTTGCTGGCAAATGGTTGTCGCGCTATGAGGAGGGGGATGTTTTGTGGAGGAAATCATTGATCAAGGTGAGTGGCTTCCCAAGCCCCCTATGGTTTTAGTATGCGGAGTAATATTGCCAATATCTCCGATTAGTTCATGTGTGTGGGTCTCAAAGTTAGGAAAGGGGATTGCATTCGGTTTTTGCATGATTTGTGGTTGGGGCTGAGACTATTTAATGAGATATTTCCTGGGATCTTCTATGTTTCCTCAAGTGATTAGGATTGGACTCGAAACTTGGAACTACGGTCGATAGGGGGTGGGTGCATAATATACATCCAAGAAGAAATTTGATTGTTTGGGAATGGGTGGAAGCTCTTTATTTGTACGGTATGCTTGTGAATTATCCTTTCAAGGGAGGATTTTGGGGGGAGGGGGAGAAAAAGGATCTTTCACGACCATGCTAATGGAAGGGAAGGATAGGGAGGATCCCAAATGATGCCTAACCCAATTTCCCTTTTTTGGTTTGGAATAAGCTCGTCTAACCTAGACTTTGCAATGTGTATGGCACCGTCTTCCTATCATAAGTGAGGAATGACCATTGACGATGTTTATGTGGGGCGCGGGACCATGGACTTACGAATCTTGTTCACATTTACTTTTACATTGTCTGATGGCCTCGGGGCATGAAATTTTTTCCTCTCCAAGTTTGGGCTTATATGGGTGATGTTGGGCTCCATTATGGAAGTTGGGTTGACTTGGAAGGGTCGCCCCAACCTTAAATCGGCGAGTGATATATTTAGAAACTCGTTCCTAATTCCAACTTTTTGACCGTGTGGAAGGAGTTGAACCAAATGACTTCTTAAGATATTATAAGGAATCAAAAAAAAATCCCCAACATGAAGATATGCCCAAGCATTCAACAAAACACATTGTTGTAAGACATTGAGATCTTCCAATATGATTTCAAGAGTTCTAATCGTCTTGGCCCATGGCTATTACCCATCCACACGCCTTCATGAGCGCTACTTTTGGCCAGTAACTTGTTCGAAATGACTATTGTCCATGCATGAGTGTCAACGATCAACTTGGTTTGCTTTAGACAAAGAAACACAACCCCCACATAAATCACAAGAAAGGATCTTTGATATAGAAAAAACGAGCCAAGGCATGATTTAGTCTCCTCGTGGCTTGGATGTAACCTCAACGAGCCCTAACAAACCCAAACTTCTATCATGTTTTCGCTTTTCATTTTTCCTTGCATAAGTCAGTACAATCCAAGCAGTCACCTTTATCTCACCTCTTCTCTTTTCCATAAAATGTGTTCGCTTCAGGATTAGATATAATGCAACAAGTTGTCTTCCATCAATGCCCTCATATGACATGTTTCTATATCATGCAACAAGTTGTCTTCCATCAAGTTGTCTTCAGATTAGATATAATGCAACAAGTTGTCTTCCATAAAATGTGTTACCCTCATATGACATGTTTCTATTAAAGGGATGTAGCTAGTGGTTTGTTTCTACATATGACTAAATGTTGAATATACTGTTTTATCGAGGTTGGGGGCTACAGAAGAAGTTTAGATTAGCGTACGCATGTCTAATGTTCATCTCTCATGCCACAGTTTGGTCTTTTGTTATTTAGAAGTGGGAGGGCTAGACAAGGAGACCCTTCGTTGCCTTTCCCCTTCACAAAGTTGCTTGAGGCACAATAGCACCTTCCCCATTTTAGACACGGTGAAACACTTGAGATTGAAAAACAGAAAAAGTAGAATGGTGACATGATTGTGTGAATTTGTAGTTTGGGAAATTATCATGAAGCAAGTGGTGTTTAAAAGATACTTGGCAATAGGGTTGAATAAAAATCGAACAAACCAACTAAACACCTAAACCAAAGCGAACTGACCAATTTGGCTTGGTTTTGTTTCGGTTTGTACCATTTTGAAACGAAGGTGATTGGTTTCCATTTTTATTAGGTTGGAAAAAATCGTGGAAACTAAGTGTAGTTGTTTAGTTTCACATATGTACTATAAAAAATAAATACATAGTTTTTGTCGGTTTTCGGTTCGATTTATGTCGGTTTAGCATAAGTTTCGTTTTTAAAAATCTTAATCGGGAACTGAGTCGTGGTCTTTTCAGGAGGCATGAGGCGTAAGCCTCACTTAATGTATGAATTGATAAATTGTTGAAAACCTATGAGGCGTAAGCCTCAGTTCGTTAACCATAAGCCTCGCAATGACGAGAGCCTCAAATGGTAGCCTCACAATGCCTTTTTAATTCGGTTTTCATTTTAGTTGAATTTCATTTCATTTTGGTTTGGTTTCAATACACAAATACACATTCGGTTTGGATTTCTAGTTTGGATTTTTGTAAAACCGATTCATATGGTTCGATTTGCAATTAAGTTGAAGTGGCACCATGAACAACCTCATTAAGCAGGTTGTAGGACATTTAGTACATAATTACCCCTTATTTGATGACATTAAGTCTCAAAGTCACCGAACAAGTCTTATTGTTCAAATGTCTAAAGATTATTCGTAGAAATTGGCTCTCATACAAAATCTGTATGATTAGGAAATAGATAATTTGGCTTCTCTTGTACATCATAGGAAAATCTAAACATCCTCGAACAAGTGGTAGAAACCAACCTCCTCTATATGGGTTGCAACAACTCAGCCAAGTGGTTTTGGAGTGAGGTTATTTTTCTAGGCCTCTATTGTGAATAAAATCCAAAAGTAGAAAGATAAAACTCCATATGTACTTGCCAACAATCCTGTAACTTAAAGTGTGCAAATCAAACATATGCTCTCAAACTTTAACACAATTTTTTTTTCTAAAAAACTCCTAGCCTTTGTTTTGCTGATCACAAGAAAAAATGTAAATGCTGACAAAAAAAGAAAGAAAAAGAAACCATCATCTATACACTATACTCCGACTTTATCAATTATTGAACAACATGTCTAGTATTGTTAAATCCAACGTGGAAGAACAATTAAAGCAACTCACAAATGGCACGACACAAACACAGTCAATCATGATATACACTCACTATTTCATGACAATAAAATTGTGCCTAAAGATTGATGTAGGAACATAAGTGCAATAACTCCACCCCTTCCAGGACTCTCAAATCGAATGTGGCTTACAATTCATGAACGTTGCCACTTACACACAGTTGAACATGATATATGATCAATTCAATAAAAATTACCAAAAAATAAGTTTTTGTCCTATTAACAAGGGATCAAACAGAAGCCATGATCATTACCAGTACACCAGAACACGTAACCATGTAAAGTATCTAGCCAGCTAATTCAATAAAAAAAAAAAAAAGAGAGAATTCACTGCGAAGAGAAAATTTCCTAGACATAATTATCAACTGTAGAGTTTACATGAACCCCAAACTATGCAGAATTAGAAAAAAAAAAAAAAAAAAAACATAATTTTACGTCAACATAAAAACAAATTGAGTAAAAAACCTACCTTTCATTGATCTTGCTCCTTCTAAGTTGCTCAGTGGCAGAGTGCTTGGACCGAGGCGTGTTGGCCTTCTGATCACTGCTCTTCCCATCCACTTTTATAGTCAAATCTAGACAAAACAAAAACCCGAAGATTACATAGTTTAGGTCAAAAAACGAGTTGGGTTTCAAATTAATGTATCAAAATTTCACCAAAAAATGACTGGAAACGAAAAGATATTTGACAAAACGGTACCTTTCTGAGAAGAGCCATCTCTCTTGGTACCCAATTCTTCCTCCTCGTCATCTCCTCCTCCGTCTTCTTGAATATCCCTTGCTTTCTGCCCCATATCCATTGGGGTTAGTCTCTTCCGCGGAATTTTGACTGTGAGCGAACAAATTTGTTGAATTAGAGATCTGCAAAGAAACCCTAGAATGAAAATCAAATAAAAATGAGAAACAGATGAGATTTGACATCAACTCGTTTGACAAAACGCCTGAGAGAGAGCTGTGCGTGTGTTGTGTTGACCACCGCGCAAGTGTTGCTCAACCGACTCCCTGGATCGCTAAAGTAATTCCGTTGAGAAGAGGGAGTGAGACGTGGTGACGTTGTTGTTATGAGTTGGGATGGGAGGGTGACTTAATGAGCGACTCAGTCGTAACTCCTAATAATGCCTGAGTTGCTGTTAGTGACTCGCATCGATACCTAAATGGATCAAGCGCAGGTTTTTGTGCTAAACGTAGGCAGGTTTGGGTTTGGTGGTTGACTTGGTAAGTAAAATAACCCACTTATGGTGGGGATTACCCTTAGGGTGTGTTTGGTTGCATGAAATCCTATGTCATGAGAATTCATGAGGGGGTCCTTACATTTTAGGGTAAATTGATATATCACTCCACATCCACCATTTGATTTTGTGATCAATGGTGGGAATGAAAGTCTCGTGAACATGAAAATCACATGTCTTGGGGGACCAAGGAGTGGAATTCTCATGGTCATGAGACTTCTATTCCAACCATTGATCACAAAATCAAATGGTGGATGTGGAGTTTAGCCTAAAATGTAGGGGTCCCCTCATGGATTCCCATGGCATGGGATTTCATGCAACCTTGCGGGGACCCCTACATTTTAGGCTAAATTGATATATCACTCCACATCCACCATTTGATTTTGTGATCAATGGTGAAATTGGAAGTCCCATGAATATGAGAATCACATGCCTTGGGGGTCCCCTTATGGATATGGGAATCACAAATGGTGGATGTGAAGTGATATATCAATTTAGCCTAAAATGTAGGGGTCCCCTCATGAATTCTCATGGCATAGGATTCCATGCAACCAAACACACCCTAAGGGTCTCTTTGGTTAGACATTTTCTTTGGATTCCATTTTCCTAGTTATGTAGATTTTCACTATTTAGTTGTATATCTTCATATTTTTTTTCCACCACTCATGAAAATTCAAGTCCGAGGGGAGGCGTCGGAATCAAATTTACGGAAACAGTTTCAATTTCCATGTTTATTTCTCATGCAACCAAACATACCCTAAAAAAATGTGACAGACAAACCTCATGAGAACTTGGCATATGTTTGGGGGATCCTTTCCAAGTAACTTGTGGATATATTTGTCTTTTGGTGTAACAATGGTTTCTATGTGTATATTTTTTTTTACTAATGTATTACCGGTGCTACTGGAAAAATACACACTGTTGTAGTATGTGCCCATGCCTTTGGTATGTCACCATGGTCGTCCAGGAATGCCTCAATTTTTGGTTTAATCATAAGAATAATCGAAAAATAGGCAATTATTGAATGCCTATTTTTGAAACTTAAATGCTCAAAAGAACCAAAAACCTTAATATCAATTTAGTACATGTTCACGTGCAATTGTTGCACGTGTGCACATGCCACCCTAAAACTCTACAAGTCTAGGATTTTG
Organism: Berberis vulgaris; assembly: GCA_963556465.1. Classification (NCBI taxonomy): domain Eukaryota; kingdom Viridiplantae; phylum Streptophyta; class Magnoliopsida; order Ranunculales; family Berberidaceae; genus Berberis; species Berberis vulgaris. The sequence goes on along the minus strand of OY747135.1, from coordinate 50,630,901 downwards.
CAGTCGAAGATGGTGGTGGTGGTGGTTGAAGGTGGTCCGCGGACGCACAATGACGGTGGGTGAATCAAGATGGATAAAGGCTAAATCTAGGGTTTTGCGGTGGTGTTGGAGGTCAAAGGTATTTCACTGATGTGGACCTAACTTCATAAGGAGTCGGGTGATGGTGGGTGATGATGGTTGAATCGGGAAGAAAAGAATGTTGGTGAAGATGAGATGAGAAAGGAGAAGAAAAACAAATCATGTGCCATAGGATTTTAAAATGAGATACTAAATAGCAATTAAGTTTTTTTAGGCTAAACATAAAATAAAATAAAATAAAAAAGGTGTTGTTCAGTCATTTTCTATTACATAAATAACTATGGGAGGTAGGAGAACGTATGGGGCTAAACTGTTGAAGCCCTTGTTGAGTTGTTAGAGCGATGAGAAGGTTGTCCATGTTGGATTAGTATCTCTATCCCTCTTTCAACCAAGGGTAGTTCATTTTTTTCATTACGTGGGACACACATGCACACAATACAGGTCGATTTGATTGTCTATCAGTGGCAAGGAATTAATATCAAATTAAATTTACAAAATGGACTAAATTCATTTACCCTATTAGTTTAAGGGGTCGACGTCAAATTTACTAAAAGTAAAATCTTAAACCACAACCCCATTAGGAACCGACTATGTATCTCTACTAGTATTCTGAAATGTAGCCTCACTCTGGACGAGCCAACTTCATTGTAATAAGATCAAGGGAGGTGATAACAAAATGAACTAGTTCCTTTTTAATGTCATCTGCTCATGTTCTTCAAAACAACCTCACGTTCTTCAAAATAACCTCGCATTCACTGTAAGAAACTAATGCAATGGTGGGGCACAAACATCTCTCCCATCACAATCATTCTTGACATCAACTTGATATTGGTTGTGTGTGACTTGGGACGTTTATGTCACCAAACGACCTCATTCAAGTACAACCTAGTCTTTCTTATCTACAATCGTGCCTTGCCCAACAATATCGCATTCTCGCTCCAAAATAAGCAGTTCACAGTCAACCTAGGTGTGATTTCGCTCGACTAGAAAGCTCTCAATTTGAGGAGATGGGTCTGGGATAGTCATGAAATCTTACGAGAAGGAACCAAGATGCAAATATAACAACACAATATCAATAGGCATGAAAACTTAAATTTAATGATATTACATATGTGAAAGTGTATCGATGAAGACAAAAGATGCCCTACAATATGATGAGCAAAATTATAAGGGGTGAATAGTCTATTTTTAAAAAAAATATCTTTGAAAAACTTTGCGGAAGAGGATTATGACAAATGAGGTTTTGTGAACGATTCGTGATTACTCCGTAATCACGTCAAACTTCTAGAACTAAGCACCAATAAAAACACTTCAGATAGGTGAGTCTAAGCTAGAGTATGAAACGACTCAACTTTAAGACAAGTGGATTGATCTAGACTAGGGATCTAAAATCGAGAACTAGAAATTTTGTTTGCAAAGTATATCCAAGACTTAATGTACAAATACAACGAGTTAACTATGATTTATATAACGTAAAACATGCAAGATGAGATCATCATATGCAATACGACCAATAAGCATGGATATTGATAATACATCAAAATAGACCGATCATCGCGGGCATACATGTGGAAGAAAACATCCATCGCGAGGATACAACGTCCCGTCCACTGGACCAACTCGTAAAACCCAAAAAGAACCAAGCCAACCACTATAAGAAGATATAATCAAAGCCTGAATCCATACCCGAACAAATCAAAGCGCAAATCCAGGCGACACGAGTTCTCTCATAAAGAAGAGGAACGTTGCACCAAAAAGAGTCGTGGAGGGAATTACGCCTCCACGAACGCATCTCCATCAAGGAGGAGACTGTTATGAGAAACATCTCTTTCTGTTGCACCTCACATGCTTAAGTCACACAGAGAATTAACCACAACCATTATAAAAGGTAAAGGGAACATTCGACACAGGTATGTAACTTTAATTGAGTTTTGTCCAAATTTACTTCATTCTTCAAACATAGTTGTTGACTTACGCATCGAAGTGTCTTCAGCCACCAAAAAAGTGGTCCTTAGGCATTCTAACATCTGTTTTGCAGGTTAAATTCACATGAGGACGATTTTTGGACACATCAATTTGGCGTCGTCCGTGGGGAACGACGAGTTTCTTTTCTAAAAATAAGGTCCACTATGACGAAGCTCATTACAATATGATAGAAGATCAACAAGCTGTCAGAACAAATGACACACCCCACACATCTCCAACACAGTGACTATAACAACTTTCTTACTGGCAACGATGCATCACAAACAACTCATGAACAAGAAGCAGCCCAAATCATCGGACTGACGACACCTGAGAATCCAGATCCACAACACGCAATAGCCCAGACAACCCAGACATCTGGTGACGCTGCCACGAATCCTTGGGTAGACCTACTAATAGCCCAAATGAACTACATGACAGATGCTAGAAAAAATCACCCAGGAGCGCATCCAGCCAGCTGACCCTGTTCAAGCACCGCCCCAACAAAACTCCACCAACCAAATTCAAGGGAGTGACAAATTCCCAACAAAACCTCAACAAGAAAACTTTGAAAGCAATGAACTCCCCCAAGGTAAGACTCCACAGTGTGACGAAACGCTTGCTGAATTTTCGTTCAAAATCAGAGTCACGGATCCCAACGTATTATACGAGTTAGCCAAGACGCCATTTTTTGACGCACTCATGAAAACGACAATGCCAAACAAATTCACTCCGACAAAATTCGAAGTATATGATGGTGCTACCGACCCAACGGATCACCTGAGACACTTCCACCACATGATGGCCCTGAAGGAAACCACGGACTCGATCTTATGCAGAACATTTCCGACCAGCCTCACCTCCACAGCGATGAATTGGTTCAATAGTCTACCACCAAAATTGATAGACTTTTTCCAAGTGTTAGCCACTGCTTTTATCACCAGATTCATCGGGAGCTAGCGGATGAGGACAGGACCACACTACCTCCTACTTATCAAGCAAAAGCTCGAGGAAACAATATGGGAATACGTCACTCGTTTCACCAACGAATTGACGATAATCGATGGATGTAGCGACAACACAGTCGTTGTGACCTTTATCGCCGGACTGAAAAGAGGCACATTCTTTGATGCCCTTAACCTGGAACCTCCAAAAGGCATGGCAGTCTTATTGAAAACGGCTCAAAAGCACATTTCTCTCGAGGAAATGAAAATGGCCAGGAGGGAAAATGACCAAGAAAGAGAGTCTTTCAAGGAAATGGGAGATAAAGGAAAAAAAAGATGGGATGACGGACAACGAGGGGATAGCATCCAATTGAAGAAATATCGGAATGGCGAAAGGATTGATTAGAACCAACAACAATCCAAGAAGCTACAATCAGTACAGCCCTGACACGAGCAAGTAACAAGCGAGATGAAGAAGACATACAAACCATATGCAACCTTGAAAACAAGTCGAACCAATATACTGTAGCACGTAGCAAAATAGGATAACATCAATTGGCTGCTTAGGATGAGAGGAGACCCGGAAGGAAGAGACAAAAGCAAACATTTTTCCTTCCATAATGATCATGCGCATGATACCGAAGACTACTACAATCTAAAAGACAAAATTGAGCATTGGGTTAAGAAAGGACGACTCGACGAGTTCATCGAAATGCCAGATAAACAACTCAAATGGAAGGAGAAAGCAGACAACATTGCAAGATCGAAATAACAACCCAGAAAGTTAATATACGCCCTACACTGCATAGCCGAAGGAAACAAAACAATCAACCTAACAGAAGCAGCCAGGAAAACCTCCCATTCAAACTGATTTATATCAGAACAAAAGTACTAACGAAGCCAAACAAGCCATTTAAAAAATGCGTAAAATATGGAGAAGTTTGCATCAATCGAGTAACACGATTTAAAGACCCTACTGACGGATGCAAGCTCGATTTGAACCACCAACGACAAAATTGACAGCAACAGACTCGATTGAACATCGGCGACTGACACCAAACACAATGCTGATGTGAGCATGATTGGACAATTTGATGTTGATGTGAGCATGATTGGAAAAGTTGGTGCTAAAGTGAACATGATCAGACAGTTTGGTGTTGACGTGAGCATGATTAGACAGTTTGGTGATGACGTGAACATGATCACACAAATCAACATTACTCAGCTACCAAATAAAAAGGCACCCCGAGTCTGTTAGCCACGACAACATATATGATGAACGAGGATTGACATCAAGCAAAAAAAGACAAAACGACAAAAATCAATCCCTAATACGAGGATCGACATCAAGCAAAAAAAAGACAAAGCGACAAAAACATCAATCCCTAATACGAGGATCGGCATCAAGCAAAGGAAAACAAAGGGAATATAAATAAGATTACGAATTCAGGATAAATATTTTAACAATTAGGGCTGGTGAGAGCATCCGAAAGGGAATATCTATAAGATTACAAATTCATAATCCTTATGCATGGACGACAAGATAAACACGTAAAAAAATTAGCCATATAAAGCAATCAGCGTACCTAGCAGTAAGAAATCAAGACAAAAGTCAGATATGTATAAACTTTTGGTTTGATCAACCACAAAGTAAAAGTTGAACGAACGAGTTAACTTAACACAAAAACTTTGAGTTGATTGAGACGTCGAGTTAACGAAGTAAGAGTTGACCGAAAAAGTAAACTTAACACAAAAACTTTGAGTCAACTGAGACATCGAGTTGACGAAGTAAAAGTTGAACAAATGAGTCAACTTAACACAAAAACTTCGAGTCGACTGAGATATCGAGTTAACGAAGTGAAAGTTGAACGAACGAGTCAACTTAACACAAAAACTTCGAGTCGACTGAGACATCGAGTTAAAGAAATGAAAAATGAACGAACGAGTCAACTTAACACAAAAACTTTGAGTCGACTGAGACATCGAGTTAACGAAGTAAAAGTTGAACAAACAAGTCAACTTAACATAAAAACTTTGAGTCTTCTGAGACGTCGAGTTAACGAAATGAAAGTTGAACAAATGAGTCAACTTAACACAAAAATTTTGAGTCGAGGTAACGAAGTGAAAGTTGAACAAACATGTGAACTTAACACAAAAAATTTGAGTCGACTGAGACATCGAGTTAATGAAGTGAAAATTGAACGAACGAGTTAACTTAACACAAAACTTCGAGTCGTCTGAGACGCCGAGTTAACGAAGTAAAAATTAAACGAACTAGTCAACTTAACACAAAAACTTCGAGTCAATTGAGACGTCGAGTTAATGAAGTGAAAGTTGAATGAACGAGTCAACTTAACACAAAAACTTCAAGTCAACTGAGACATCGAGTTAACGAAGTAAAAGTTGAACGAACGAGTCAACTTAACACAAAAAACTTCGAGTCGACTGAGATGTCGAGTTAAAGAAGTGAAAGTTGAACGAACGAGTCAACTTAACACAAAAACTTTGAGTCGACTGAGATGTCGAGTTAACGAAGTAAAAGTTGAACAAACAAGTCAACTTAATACAAAAACTTTGAATCGACTAATATGTCGAATCAACGAAGTCATAATTAAAGGAACAAATCGACATGATTCGAGGAACTACGGATCGATCGAACCAACAAGGCAAAATTAAACTTTTTTGCAACGCATCGAAAAGGGTAACGTTGACCCATCCCTAGATGAATGATGAGCCAAAGCGCGAAAACAGCTATAAAGGAACTCAAAGTAAAATCCAAGGCAACTACAATTGAACTGAACTAAAAAGGAGAGGCCAACACACTACAAGTCGACAAGAAAAACTACAGAAACACGCAAAAAAAAGGGAAAGTAATAACAAAGTTCTTTTCATTAACAACACTACTCTATTACATCCGGAGAAGGAGGTGAGGAGTATGAGAAGAAATGGAGGCAACTACAGGATCATCACCTATGGGGGCAAACAAAGGTCTCTCTTCAGAAGGGGGAGAAAACAATGACTCTTCAACCATTAGGGCGTTAGAGGGTAGAGGAAGCAATGGCTCCTCAACTGTATCTTCTTCACCATCACCGTCTTCGAAAGCTCAATCAACCAAGTGTCGGTACCCGGATAAATCCGTGTCGAGACCCTCGATATAGTCAAGAAGCTCAACCAGTCCATCAACAACTCGCTTCCAATCTTCAGCTTCGACAATGCGAAACCTATCCTTAGCAGTAGCGAGTTCATTTTTTGCCACGGCAAGCCATCCCTTAGCTGGTAAGCATAAGGGAAGTATCTGCCTTGACCTCATCGAGCACAACAGTCAATTGTTCCACCCACTTCTCAATGATATCACAAATAAAGAATTATTCAATTTCAACACAATAAGCTTCATCACAAGCTGTCTTCTTAGCGGATAATTCTTTTTCCACATCACGAAGATGGGCACGAACCCCATCCAACTTGGCTTTCAAAGACTCAAGCTCAGCAGCAAATTTATCCCGCATACTTTCCGCTTCAATCAATGAAGTTCGAGCAACCTTTGCAATTTTCTCCGATTCTGCACATTGCACTATCAATATGTCGAATTGGGAAAGAACGTGAGAAAATACCAGCAACAATGCCGCCAACCTTTTCTCCAAAGAAGCCACTTGATCACGACCAGCTCGATAGACCAAACTCATCACCTCTGCATAGGCGAGATGATTCATCCTGTCCATTATTTGCTCAAGACCATAATCAAGGTGATCACATGGATCCAGTATGGGCATCGAAGGCATTTCCACTAATCGCTTGTGCCACTTGTTTATCAACCTACGTGCACCATCTTACACTTCAAGCTGAGTGAACCAACAAAACTTGCCATCTGACTCGATACATATATCTTTTGGGCCCAGCTCAGTCCAACCAACCCGTGGATGAAGAACACAAGGATCCGAAAGCACTGAATAACCACCCCCAAAGTTGGAGGGCGGAAGGAATAGCAGTGACAATGGAAAAATCGCTTTTACGCTCCCGTCGAGAAGCAACTGTGGCAGGAGCAGGACTAGTAGTATCGACGGGAACATTTGGACCCAACCTTCTGGATTTTGCCAAGATGAGCTTAGTTTATCTGGGGTTTGCCAAATTGGGTGGGCAATCGGGCTCGCTTTGCCCTGCTGACGAGATTATCGTGACATGCGTACGATGTAGATTAAATGACGATTTAGTGTATCATCAGCTACTCCTCCCGAGTTGGTGGGCCAACTCGTCGGTCCATCAAGTCATGTCATGGAAGACTTGAGCGGTCATGATTGGTTTGAGTCTGAATCATCTCCTTGAGCGGCATGCTTCATTAATTGGGCATGCGTTTGCTTCGAAGAAAAAAACAAGAGTTATGTTGTCTATATAGATCCTTTTCTCTGCAGAGTTTATTTTCTTTATTCTTCGATCTTAGAGACTCTGCTTTGTCGTTTAGCTTTCCGTGTTTTTGACTTCGCTCAACTTCCTTGATCGAAAGTTTATACGTTCTTCTATGGCGAGCCAGAATCAACTTTTTTGATGAACTGTTTGCTAAAGGCCGTAAGTTCTTCGATGAGAGGTCAATCTCTGAGTCGAATCTAGAAAGCCTTCGTGAGACATATGGGATCCTTGATGATTTGGTGTTTTTCACATTGGGCACTGGTCAGACGTCATTGTCTCCTCCAGAGAGATTTATTTGTTTTCATCGAGGTATGCTTCAATCGGGCGTTCGTTTTCCTGTTATCAAGGAAATTTTGAGCTTCCTGGCTTACCTCGGCATTGTGCCCGTTCAGCTGGTGTCAAACGGGTATAAGACAGTGATCGCCATTCTGATTAGGGTGAAGGATGCTGGTGTTCGTGTAGCACCGAGGATGATCCAATTGCTCACTTCTCCTCGGATAAATGAGCATGTCGTGTTTGTTGATATCGCCAGACTTCTTTGACAATCTGCCTGATGACCTCAAGTTCTGGCAGAAATATTGTTTCATGGCCTCTGTGGACTCGAAGTATTTTGAGTTTATTGGTCGTCCGATCGAGTAAGAGTTCACGCAATTGAGTAAGTTTGATTCCATTCTCGATTCTGCCTGTGTTAATTGCATATTGAATTGTTATTTGTGCTTTCTGTAGGGAGGTTTTCGACTATGCCCCTTTCTTCTGAGGATGAGGCAGTTTTGGATAAATTTCGTGACATGCCTCGAATGCGGGTAGAGGATGTCGTTCAGTCTTCTAATATCAAGCGCAACAGACTGTGGGCTCATTGGCATGAGGCTCCCACCCTTTTAAGAGTTCTGAAGCTGAAGTTCAAAGACGGACCATCTTTGAAAAAGAGGAAGCTTCCAAAGGTTAAGATTCTGAGATCGTCAAGGAGGGCGAAATTGAATGTGGCGCTTTCTTCTTCTATGCGTTCTAAGGAGCCTTGTGCTGCCACTAAGCTCACTCGTGAGCGTTTGACCCTTTCAAAAGGACGCCAAGTTGTGGTGCAGTTTTTTCATTCGTCCGCTCGGGCGGATGTTGTTGTGTCTGAAGGGCAAGATGCTCAAGTAAGGGCCCCTATATCTCTTCCCGACTTGGAGAAAGAGTATCAACAGATGGTGTTGAAGATGTAACGAAGCTGACCACCGAGCATGCAAAGGTTATGAACAACCAATTGTTGCAGGCGAGCATGGTGGCTTCATCTAATGCGAGTCTGACTTGTCCTTTTTCGTTGAAGGATTTTAAGTACGACCCTTCATTGGATTGCTAGTCTCCCCGACTTGTTAAATAGTCGTCTGATTGTCGCCCCTACAGTGAGAAGTCCCCTCCGCATCGCCCGTATTGCCCTCCGTCCTGATCTCGTGTTCATATTGAGGTGACGACGGGTCCAAGAGATAACTCACTTCCTTCTTCCCCGTTAACTGTTTCTGAGTTGGTTTGTGAGAGGGAGCCGATCATTGTGAGCAAGGGGAAAATGGTGAATGACCCTGATATGGTGAAGACAGTGAAGGGGGTGCTGGAGTAATTTCGGTTCCAAAAGACCTCTATCTGGATGTGTAGATCAATTTGTTCGCTCCAGATGTGCTAAAGATGAACAACCAAGCCTGGCACCAGGAGGTTGATATTTCCTATGCCTCCAAAAAACATATTAGTAGGTGGAATGATTGGCTGGCGAATTGTGCTCCGAGGTCAGCAGATGATACGCTGGGAGAACGTATGGACAAGGGGCATGAATATCTCGTTCTGGGGATGTCATATCTGAACCAAGTCACCGTTGCTAGGACGGAAGTTGAGGTTGTTCATGAAAGAGTATATACCATGGAGCGCGGCTTTGCGACTTTGCAGAAGTCGTACTTCGATGCTCTCCATGAAATTGAATCACTAAATAAGCAGCTTAAAGAAGTGAGGCCTACCCAATCGGTTGTTGATCAAAAGGTCTGGAAGACAAGATCGGAGGCTCAGAGGATTTGCTTGGAAACGTTTGAATCTGAGTTGGTAAAGGCAATGTCTGCGAGGGACAGGTTCGAGGAAGATTTGAACCTTGTCTGTCGTGACTTACAATTTGCTCGGGAGGCTGCAGCCAAGGTGCAGGCTGAGGTACAAGCTCTAAATGTTGAGAAGGCCGAGAAGGAGTCTGAGTGCACTGCTCGATGTTAGCAGCTAGAGGCCGACGTTGACTCCAATGCCAAGAGTGTGCAGCCAACAGAAGAGCAACTTCTTTTGGCGCATAATGAACTAAGTGTTGCGAAGGAAACTTGAGTGTCGAGCAGTCCAAAACTCATGCGATATCTGGAAAGTTAGAACAACTGGAGCGAGAGCTCGCTGAGTGTGCACGAGGAAAAACTTCTGAAGGCCCAGGGTTGTGCATGGACGGCTGGAGTTGTTGCAGCTGATGAAGGAAGAACATCTCGATTGGGACCTCTCTCATTACAAAGAGGTGTCTTTTGTGGAGTTTGGGGAAGCCTCTGATCAATCAGAAGAAGAGGGTGATCAATCAAAAGAAGAAGGTGATGAAGTCCAGAGTGTTCGAGCGGTGGCGCATGAGGACAAACCCTTTACTTCTTCTCCTGCCAAATCTAGCTCTGTTGTATTTGAACCTCCTCCCGTCAAGGAGTGAACTTTGTATTTTTGTCTTATCAATAAGATATAATATCTTGAACAACATTTTGTACTTATGTGTTCATTGACTTTTTCTGCTGGCTTTTTTTCTGATTTGTTTTATCGCGGTACTGACTTTAAGACAAGAGGTTGTGTTGAGTCAAGAAGTCGTATGATTGATATGCTGATGAGAGTTTTGACTACTTACGTTACGATAATTCAGGCAACCCTGGTCAATGCTCTTTAGAGATCGGGGAGTCGTATCATCCAAGTCTTGTAAGTTGGCTAAACTCCATGCGTGTGGATAAGCTTGGCTGGTGATAGATAATTCAAACGAGGTCGTTACCCATCTTTGAGATCCACCGCTGTAATTCATGATATGCAGACCATGTTATAGATTGGACCAACAGTTGTTGTTGCTAATATAAGCGAACTGGTCAGATTGTGGTCATGTGTGTGCATCGCAGTAAATTATTGGACGATGGTCCTTGTGGGTTGTCCAAGTTAAGCTTCCTAAGCTCCGACTAGGCTTTCAAACTGTTTTTGCCCGCTTCTAGCGGATTAGGCTGTAAGGGGGACTAGAAGTTATCATCATTAGTCGGGGCTGACTAAACTTTGGAAGGGTTTGACGATCACTGTCTGTGGTCAAACAATGATCCCTGGCAAGTCATCGTGATCAGGCATTGAAAACGCTAACTAGACTCCTACTTCTAAGCCATCTTCACCCGCGCTAGGTGGCCTACGGTCTTAGAATGGACCAAAAGTTGTCGTCATCAGTTGAAACTGACTAAGCTATGCTAGGGTTCGGTGATCATTATTTGTGGTTGGATAATGATCTCTGGTAAGTCATCGTGATCAGACGTTAAGAACACTGACTAGACTCCCACCTTCTAGGCCATTTTCACCCGCGCGCTTGGCTGGCTACAGTCTTAGAATGGTAGGGTTTGGTGATAATTGTCTGTAGATGAACAATGATCCCTGGCAAGTCATCATGATTAGGCGTTAGGAAACCTTACTAGACTCTCACTTTATAAGCCATCTTCACCCGCACTTGGTAGGCTACGGTCTTAGAGCGGTAGAGTTCAGCGATCATTGCCCATTGTTTGTTAAAGATCCCTGGCAAGCCATCATGGTCGAGCGTCGAGAGCGCTGACTAGACTTCCACTTTCTAAGCCATCGACATTCGCGCATGGCGAACTAGGCATTAGAAGGGACCAAAAGCTATCATCATTAGTCATCATTGACTAAGCTTTGGTCGGGTTCAATGATCATTATCTACAGTTAGCCAATGATACCTGGCAAGTCGTCTCGAACAAGCATTGGAGCGCTGACTAGGCTCCCACTTTCTAAGCCATCTTCATCCGCGCGCAGCGAACTACGGTCTTAGAGCGGATTAGAATCTGTCGTCATCAGTCGGAACTGACTAAGCTTTGATCGGGTTCGACGACCATTATCAGCAGTTGGACGATGATTCCTGGCAAGTCATCTTGATAAGGGGTTAGAGCATTAACTAAGCTCCCACTTTCTAAGCCACCGTCATCTATTTTTGCCGGACTAGGCATTAGAGCGGACCGGGAGCTATTGTCATTAGTCAGAACTTACTAAGTTTTGGTCAGGTTAGGCCTCCACTTGGCCTTGGGCGTGTATGTCTGACTTGGGTGTCATGACTTACTTAATTCGCCTAATAGTCCAGCACGGAGATCAGACCAATAGATCTGATTTTTGAGTCGGATCGCCATAAGTTGATCGGACTAAGTTTATCCTGGTTTTAATGAACAATGACGAAATCTTAATAGAGTGGATACCTTGGATTTATTGATAATATCACCGTATGCGTGCTATGCATTCATGGGCGCTTAAGGCCTTCGTCGTTTGTGTCTTTACATGTACTGGGCCAGATCTGGTAGGGTACTTGCTTGAGCCTATTAGTTGGTTGGGGCCCATGTTGTAAAGATCAACATGCCAGGTGTATGGCATGGATCGCAAAATGATTAAGTGTCGGTTACTCCTCCCAGTTAATGTGGTTGCATGCAATGCCATTAATTCGATGAATGTGGACTCGTGCAGTTGCAATTGGAACCATTGCCTCCCTATTTCTCGTATGACATTTAACGCTGACATAACTATTGACTGATTTCATTTTTTGTGAATCGTGGCGCCTATATATTGGCTAGTGTTCACCATTTCAAGCATTGCCATGAATGTTTTAGAGAATGTTCTTGAAATGCATCTCTTAAAAAAATATGCTTTGGGTTTTCCAAATGCTAAAGGAAGATCTTCGTTGTTGGAGTCTTCGAATGTTCTGACATTTGCAGGGATGGGTCTTGGCGAGACCTGCTATTATGTGGTGCCACCTGGCTTGGGTGAGCATCCAATTTGTTCCTTGAAACCTTGTAATTTCTTCTTACATTGCGTAGAAGAAGTACAAACTCTCCCTCAGGGACAGGTCTGTCCTCTATCTTCTGTTGCTCCCGAGTTGCCCCTAAACACCGTTTTTGCAGATTATACCAGCAACCAGTTTTGGGGTGGTTGTTCCTACCATACATATTGGGCTCCACTTGTGATGCCACAGCAAGAAGGAATATTAGCGGAACGGAGCTCGGTTGGACATGACCTGCGGTGCTGGGATGCTAACCCTGCGTCACCCCAGGCATTACACATTTGAGAGACATCCTCATCTGGTTCTTCTACTTTCATCATTTTTGAAGGGCAGATTGGTGGAACAAAGAATTAAGTGCGTACTTGCAGCCTTCTTTAAGTATTTTACTTTCACTTCCGAATCCTCTTTTCAAGGCAGATTGGCGGAGCGAAGTCAGGACAAGCATTTCAACGGATTGATACTTGCATCAGACTTAGATTCTTGTAGTGTATAAACTGTTGTACTAGTCAGTTGGGCAAGCTTTGTAATAACTTTCTTTGTAATCAATGAAGTCTGTTTTATTCCTTGAATATAGTCTCATGCGAACAATTCTTCTAAACTGAAAAAACAAAAGAAATCAAAGCAATAAGATAGTTTGACTCTAAGCAGGGACTAAGCTAATCTAGTTCTGAAAGAGACGCGCAAGATCCTGGCTCAGACTGTGTAGCTCCCTTGGTGAAGTGTCACATTTCGCCAATGCTAGCAAAGTTAATGAAAAGTAAACTTCGTGCGGGCAGGCCGTTCCTCGCTGGTTGTCAGCTTTGGGAATATGCGCCCAGTTACTGAAGTGTTATTACTTAGTTTTGTACTGGACTTGATGGTGCCTCCAGTACTGAATTTCGGCTCATCGAATAGTTGAGCCTTGGTTGTCAAAGCTTTGTCTCTATCCGCTCGGAGTGATTCTTCTCCCTTATTTGAGCCCGTGTCTGATACATCTGTTCCGCCGAACTGTAATTGCAAGCAATCTAGCTGCGTGGTGGCAGTCTCTTACTGAAGGTTAATATCCATGAATAGTTCCTTGGGCCTAGTTGGCAGTATACTTGATGCATTGGTGCAGAGTAGATACTACTGCCTCCATATGATGGAGCCAAGGCCTCCTCATCATTTCTAGACGGACGGAACATCGACCACCATGAACTCTTGGAAAAGGTACTACCGTAATTGTGGTTCTCCCACCAATACCATTAGGCTGATCTTCCCAATGGGGAAGCATTTCTCTCCGCTGAACTTGACCATGAGATGGTTAGCAGACGTTAAGTCGTCCTTATTGAGTTGCATATTGCGAAAAACGTTGAGAAACATGACGTTTAAAGAGCGTCCCGTGTCCACCAAGGCCTTTTTCACTTCCCACTTTGAAACGAGGACCGAGATGACTAGGGCATCATTGTGAGGAAAATTAACGACCTAGAAGTCCTTGTCCGTGAACGTCAGTAGTGGGATCGGGCTTTGAATTCATGCATACTGCACTTGTCTGTTTTCGCAAGTGGGTTGTGTCCGCATTTCGAGAAACATCCTCTTGTAGGACCAGTTGGATTGCTCGCCTTCGGAGCCAACTCCATGAAACACATATATGATGTCAGGAGCTTCTTTCTTTATCTCCTTAACGAAATCTTCCCTTTTCTTTGCCCGATCTTACTTTTTGTCCAGGTTCAAGAACTCTTTGAGCTTCCCCTTCCGGATCCAATACTTTATCTCACTCCTGAGACTTTTGTTGTCTTCAGTGTCGTGGTCGTCTTCCTTATGAAAGGAGCAGTATTTGCTGTTGTCACGCCGGAAGGGATCTCCTAACTGTTTGGCGGGTCACTTTAGCTTTCCCCAATTATTAATAGAGTTTTGAGGATGTCTGACAGACTGGAGTTGAGGGGAGTGGCGAATTTAGACCCAACGAATTTGAAGGCCTTATCTTGCTTTGCGCGGCTAGAATCGGTCTTGCTGTCATTGCGCTTCCTCTTTCTGTCGATGTCATCCTGTTTCTTCCCCTTCTTCTTGTCTCTGGATCCAGATGGTTTCTTTTCAAACTCAGCCTCCTTATTGGCGACCAACATCTCATCGATAGTGATGTATTTCAGGGCACTCTTCATTAAGTCCGCCATATCAGTTGGAGGCTCAAGAGTGAGAAAATCACATAACTTGCCTCTCCTCAGACCCGAGGATAAGGTTGTGACCGCAGTGTAGTTATTTCAGCCATTGATGAGAGTCAACTCATCGTTAAAGCGTGTGACGTATTCCCTTAACGTCTCTCTCGACTTCTGCCTGAGGGTGAACAGATAATGCAGGCTCTTCCTGATTTGTTGGCTGCCGACGAAGCGTGTGAGGAAGGTTGTCGCAAGTGTTCGAAATGAGTCGATGGACCTCGGAGGGAGGCTGTGGAACCAAGTCAGCACTGACTTCTTCAGGCTGGTAGGGAATGATCGACACATTATTGCTTCTGATCCTTCTTTGAGCGCCATTACATGTTGGAAGTGGCGCAAGTAGCCAGATGAGTTTGTCATCCCGTCGTAGAACTCTAGCTTTGGTAGAGTGAATTTCTTCGGCAGAGGCTTGTTCATGATAAGATCCATGAAAGGGAGGACATTGAGATTGAACAACACGTCAGGATTGGTGGCCCCTAGTCGGTAGAGGTTTCGCAGGACCTGTCTGTTAACCGTAGACGCTGGGTCTCCGTTAGTTGCTCCTCTGCCTCTGGTCTTGAATGTGTTCTCTAATGTTTTTTGGGGATGAGGCTCTTCGTTGCTCTCGGACTCCTTTCGCTTCATTTGAATGAAAATTAAGCCAAACTTCACTTTGTTATATAAATTCAACGTTTTTAGGGCACTATATGAACATAGAGAGATTTGACCGAACATATAGACTTATTTTGACCTTTAACCTATTCTATGTATTTATTATGAAAATTGGAAAAAAATTTCTCAAACAACAAACTCTAGTTTCATTTAAATGAAAAATTAAGCCAAACTTCACTATGCTATCAAAATTCAACGTTTTTAGGGCATTATCTGAATGAAGAATATTTGAACAAACAAATGAACTTATTTTGAACTCTAACCTTTTTTTTTAATGTATTTACTATGTCAAATGGAGTACACTTGATTAAGCAACAACCTCTAGTTTATTTAAATGAAAAATTAAGTCAAACTTTACTTTGCTCTCTAAATTCAACGTTTTTAGGGCACTATCTGAACAGTGAAGGATTTGACCGAACAAATGAACTTATTTTAATCTTTAACTTGTTTTATGTATTTGTCATGACAAATGGAGTACAATAAATCAAACAACAACCTCTATTTTCTTTTAAATTAAAAATTAAGCCAAACTTCACTTTGCTATCTAAATTCAACGTTTTTATGGTACTATCTGAATGCAGAAGGATTTGACTGAACAAATGAACTTAGTTTGGCCTCTAACCTTTTATTTATTTATTTAATATGAAAAATTGAGTACACTAGATGAAGAAACAACCTCTAGTTTCATTTAAATGAAAAATTAAGCCAAACTTTACTTTAGTTTTTTTTTTTTTTTTAATCAAAATTCTACGTTTCTTTAGGCACTATTTGAACGGATCTGGATTTGACTAAACAAATGGACTTATTTTGACCTATAACTTTTTTATGTACTTATTATGACAAATGGGAAACTAGATAAATAACAACCTCTAGTTTTCTTTTTAAATGGAAAGTTAAGCCAAACTTCTCATTGTTATCGAAATTCACCATTTTTTAGGGCACTATCTGAACGGAATAGAATTTGACCAAACAAATTAACTTTTTTTTTTGCCTAAAAAATTCTTTATGTATTTAGTATTACAAATTTAGTACACTAGATCAAACAAAAATCTCTACTTTCATTTTAATGAATTAAGCCAAGCTTCACTTTGCTATCTAAATTCAACATTTTTTATGACACTATCTGAGTGGAGAAGGATTTGACCGAACAGATAGGTTTATTTTGATCTCTAACCTCTTACCTGTACTTATTATGAAAACTGGTGAAAATTGGATGAAACAACAACCTCTAGTTTCCTTTAAATAAAAATTAAGCCAAACTTCTCGTTAGTATCTAAATTCAACGTTTTTAGGGCACTATCTAAACGGAGAATGATTTGACCGAGCAAAATGAACTTATTTTGACCTCTAACCTCTTCGATAAAATTATTATTAAAATGGAGTTAATTAGATTAAATAACGACCTCTTGTTACATTTAAATGAAAAATTAAGCCAAACTTCACTTTCTAAATTCAACATTTTTTAGGGCACTATCTGACCGTAGAAGAATTTGACCGAACAAATGGACATATTTTGACATCTAAACTTTTTTATGTATTTATTAGGACAAATGACGTACACTAGATCAAACAACAACATCTAGTTTCATTTAAATGAAAAATTAAGACACACTTCACTTTGCTATCTAAATTCAACATTTTTTAGGGATCTGTCAAAACGGAGAGGGATTTGACCGAACAAATAGACTTATTTTTACCTCTAACATATTTTATGTATTTAATATTTATTATGAAAAATGGAATAAATATTCTCAAACAACAAACTTTAGTTTCAATTAAATGAAAAATTAAGCCAAACTTCACTTTGTTATCTAAAATCAATGTTTTTAGGGAACTATCTGAACGAAGAAGGATTTGACCGAACAAATGAACTTATTTTGACCTCTAATATTTTTATGCATTTACTATAAAAAAAATGGAGTACAGTAGATAAAGCAAGAGCCTCTAGTCTCATTTATATGAAAAATTAAGCCAAATTTCACTTTGCTATCTAAATTCAACATTTTTAGGGCACTATATGAGCGAAGAAGGATTTGGCAAAAAAAATAAACTTATTTTGACCTCCAACCTTTATTATGTATTTACTATGAAAACTTGAGTACACTAGATGAATAAACAAGCTCTAGTTTCATTTAAATGAACAATTAAGCAAACTTCACTTTGTTATCGAAATTCAACGTTTTTAGGGCACTATTTGAATGGAGAAGGATTTGACCAAACAAATTGATTTATTTTTACCTATAATATTTTTTTTATCTATTTATTATGACAAGTGGAGTACACTAGATCAAACAACAACCTCTAGTTTCATTTAAATAAAAATTTAAGCCAAACTTTACTTTGCTATCTAAATTCAACGTTTTTAGGGCACTATTTGAACAAAAAAGGATTTCACTGAATAAATGGACATGTTTTGACCTCTAACCTCTTTTATGTATTCTTTATGAAAAATCGAGTAAATTAAATCAAACAACAACCTCTAGTTTCATTTATATGAAAAATTAAACCATACTTCACTTTGCTATCTAAATTCAACTTCTTTTAGGGCACTATCTAAACGGAGACGATTTGACCAAACAAATGAACTTATTTTGACCTCTAACTTTTTTTATGTATTTACTATGACAAATGGAGTACACTAGATAAAGCAACAACCTCTATTTTCATTTTAAAAAAAAATTATGCAAAACTTTACTTTGCTATCTAAATTCCACGTTTTTAGGGCACTATTAGAATGGTGAAGGATTGGAATGAACAAATGAACTTATTTTAACTTCTAACTTGTTTGATTTATTTATCTATCAGAAAGAGGAAGAATTTGACCGAACAAATGGACATATTTTGACAACTAACCTTTTTTATGTATTTATAAGGACAAATGGAGCACACTAGATCAAACAACAACATCTAGTTTCATTTAAATGAAAAATTAAGACAAACTTCACTTTGCTATCTAAATTCAACTTTTTTTAAGGCAATGTCTAAATGGAGAGGTATTTGACCTAACAAATAGACTTATTTTGACCTCTAACCTATTTTATGTATTTTTTTTAATAAAAATGCATTAAATTTTCTCAAACTTCACTTTGCTATCTAAAATCAACGTTTTTAGGGTACTATCTGAAGAAAGATGGATTTTACCAAACTAATGAACTTATTTTGACCACTAATGTTTTTTTTTATGTATTTACTATGACAAATGGAGTACACTAGATAAAGCAAGAACCTCTAGTGTCATTTACATGAAAAATTAAGCCAAATTTCACTTGGCTATCTAAATTCAACATTTTTAGAGCACTATATGAGCACAGAAGGATTTGGCCGAAAAAATGAACTTAATTTGACCTCCAACCTTTATTATGAAAAATGGAGTACACTAGATGAAGAAACAAGCTCTAGTTTCGTTTAAATGAACAATTAAGCCAAACTTCACTTTGTTATCGAAATTCAACGTTTTTAAGGCACTATTTGAACGAAGAAGGATTTGACGAAACAAATGAACTTATTTTGACCTCTAACATTTTTTATGTATTTACTATGACAAATGGAGTACAATGGATAAAGCAACAACCTTTAGTTTCATTTAAACAAAAAAATTAAGCTAAACTTGTCTTTGCTATCTAAATTCAACGTTTTCAGGGCACTATCAAAACGGTGAAGGATTTGACAGAACAAATGAACTTATTTTTACCTCTAACTTGTTTTATTTATTTTTCATGAAAAATGGAGTACAATAATTCAAACAACAACCGCTGGTTTCATTTAAATTAAAAATTAAGCCAAATTTCACTTTGCTATGTAAATTCAACGTTTTTAAGGCACAATCTGAACGGAGAAGGATTTGACCGAACAAATGAACTTATTTTGACCGCTAACCTTTTTTTATTTATTTACTATGACAAATTGAGTACACTAGATGAAGAAACAACCTCTAGTTTTGTTTAAATGAAAAATTAAGCCTAACTTAACTTTACGGTCGAAATTCAACCTTTTTAGGGCACTATCTGAACGGACCAGGATTTGACTAAACAAATGGACTTATTTTGACCTATAACATTTTTTATGTACTTATTATGATGAATCAGACACACTAGATCAACACAACAACCTCTAGTTTTTTTTTAAATGAAAATTTAAGCCAAACTTCACTTTGTTATCGAAATTCAACATTTTTTACAACACTATCAAAACGGATTAGAATTTGACCAAACAAATTGACTTTTTTTTGCCTCTAAAATTCTTTATGTATTTAGTATTAAAAATGGAGTACATTAGATCAAACATCAATCTCTACTTTCATTTAAATGATAAATTAAGTCAAGCTTCACTATGCTATCTAAATTCAATGTTTTTTACAACACTATCTGAGTGGATAAGGGTTTGACCAAACAAATGGATTTATTTGGACCTCTAACCTGTTACCTATACTTTTTATGACAAATGATGAATATTAGATGAAACAACAACCTCTAGTTTCTTTTAAATAAATATTAAGCCAAACTTCATGTTAGTATCTAAATTCAACGTTTTTTTAGGGCACTATCTACAGAGAAAGATTTGACCAAACAAATGGACTTATTTTGACCTCTAACCTGTTTGATGCAATTATTATGAAAAATGGAGTAAATTATATTAAACAACAACCTCTAGTTACATTTAAATGAAAATTTAAGCCAAACTTCACTTTGCGATCTAAACTCAACGTTTTTAGGGCACTATCTTATCGGAGAAGTATTTGACCGAACAAATGGACATATTTTGACCTCTAACCATTTTTATGTATTGACTAGGAAAAATGGAGTATACTAGATCAAACAAAAACATCTAGTTTCATTTAAATGAAAAATTACGACAAATTTCACTTTGCTATCTAAATTCAAAGTTTCTTAGAACACTATCTAAACGGATAAGGAATTGACCGAACAAATAGACTTATTTTGACCTCTAACCTCTTTGATGCAATTATTATGAAAAATGGAGTAAATTCGATTAACAACAACCTCTGGTTACATTTAAAATAAAAATTAAGCCAAATTTCACTTTGATATCTAAAGTCGACGTTTTTAGGGAATTATCTGAACGAAGAAGGATTTGCCCGAACAAATGAACTTATTTTGACCTCTAATATTTTTATGTATTTACTATGACACATGGAGTACACTAGATAATTCAAGAACCTCTAGTTTTATTTAAATGAAAAATTAAGTCAAATTTCACTTTGCTATCTAAATTCAACATTTTTAGGGCAGTTTATGAGCGAAGAAGGATTTGGTCGAACAAATGAACTTATTTTGACCTCCAACCTCTATTATGTATTTACTATGAAAAATTGAGTACACTAGATGAAGAAACAAGCTCTAGTTTCATTTAAATGAACAATTAAGCCAAGCTTCACATTGTTATCAAAATTCAACGATTTTAAGGCACTATTTGAACGGAGAAGGATTTGACCAAACAAATGGATTTATTCTTACCTATAATCTTGATTTTTTTGCATTTATTATGAAAAATGGAGTACACTCAATCAAACAACAACCTTTAGTTTCATTTAAATGAAAAGTTAAGCCAAACTTTACTTTGGGATCTAAATTCAACGTTTTTGGGCACTATTTGAACGAAGAAGGATTTGACCGAACAAATGGACATATTTTGACCTCTAACCTTTTTATATATATTTACTAGGACCAATGGAGTACACTAGATCAAACAACAACATCTAGTTTCGTTTAAATAAAAAATTAAGCCAAGCTTCACTTTGCTATATAAATTCAACATTTTTAGGGCACTATCTAAAATGAGAAAGATTTAACCAAACAAATGGACTTATTTTGACCTCTTACCTATTTTATGTATTTATTATGAAAAATGGAAAATATTAGATGAAACAAAAACCTCAAGTTTCATTTAAATGAAAAATTAAGCCAAACTTCTTTTTTGTATCAAAATTCAACGATTCTTAGGGCATTATCTAAACTGTGAAGGATTTGACCGAACAAATGGACTTATTTTGACCTCTAACCTCTTTTATGTTTTTAGTATGCAAAATGGATGCGATTATATTAAACAACAACGTAAAGTTTCATTTAAATGAAAAATTAAGCCAAACTTCCCTTTGCTATCTAAATTCAACGTTTTTTAGGGTATCATCTGAACATAGAGAGATTTGACCGAATAAATAGACTTATTTGACCTCTAACCTTTTTTATGTATTTACTATGACAAATGGAGTACACTAGATAAAGAAACAACCTCTAGTTTCATTTGAATGAAAAATTAAGCCAAACTTCACTTTTTTTTTTTTTTTTTTTATCTAAATTCAACGTTTTTAGGGCACTATCTGAACGGATCAGGATTAGACTAAACAAATGGATTTATTTTGACCTATAACCTTTTTTTATGTACTTATTATGATAAATGGCACTCACTAGATCAAACAACAACCTCTAATTTCATTTCAATGAAAATTTAAGCCAAACTTCACTTTGTTATCAAAATTCATTGTTTTTTAGGGGACTACTTGAACGGATAAGAATTTGACCGAACAAATGGACTTTTCTTAACCTATAAAATTCTATTGGTATTTAGTATGATAAATGGAGTACACTAGATCAAATAAAAATCTCAATTTTTATTTAAATAATAAATTAAGCCAAACTTCACTTTGCAATCTAAATTCAACATTTTTATGACACTATCTGAGCGAAGAAGGATTTGAGCGAACAAAGGGGTTTATTTTGACCTCTAACCTCTTACCTATACTTATTATGACAAATGGTGAAAATTAGATGAAACAACAACCTCTAGTTTCATTTAAATGAAAAATTATGCTAAACTTTACGTTAATATCTAAATTCAATGTTTTTTAGGGCACTATCTAAACGGATAAGGATTTGACCAAACAAATAGACTTATTTTGACCTATAACCTCTTTAATGTAATGATTATGAAAAATGGAATAAATTAGATTGAACAACAACCTCTAGTTACATTTAAATGAAAAATTAAGCCAAACTTCACTTTGCTATCTAAAATCAACGTTTTTTAGGGCACAATCTGAACGAAGAAGAATTGGACCGAACAAATGGACATATTTTGACTTCTAACATTTTTTTATGTATTTACTATGAAAAATGGAGTACACTAGATTAGACAACAACATCTAGTTTCATTTAAATGAAAAATTAAGACAAACTTTACTTTGCTATCTAAATTCAACGTTTTTAGGGCACTATTTGAACGGTGAGGGATTTGACCAAACAAATGGACATATTTTGACCTCTAATATTTTTTATGAATTTACTATGACAAATAAATTACATTAGATAAACAAGAACCTCTAGTTTCATTTAAATGAAAAGCTAAGCCAAATTTCATGTAGCTATTTAAATTCAAGGTTTTTAGGGCACTATCAGAGTGAAGAAGGATTTGGCCGAACAAATGAGCTTACTTTGACCTCTAACCTTTTTTTTAATTTTTTTATTTTTATGTATTTACTATGAAAAATGGAGTACACTAGATGAAAAAACAAGCCCTAGTTTCTTTTAAATGAAAAATTAAGGCAAACTTCACTTTCCTATCGAAATTCAACGTTTTTAGGGCACTATTTGAATGAAGAAGAATTTTACCAAACAAATGGACTTATTTCGATCTATAATCTCATTTATTTTTATTTATTTACTATAAAAAATGGAGTACATTAGATCAAACAACAACCTCTAATTTCACTTAAATGAAAATTTAAGCCAAAGTTTACTTTGCTATTGAAATTCAAAGTTTTTAGTGCACTTTCTGAACGGGTAAGAATTTGACCGAACAAATGGAATTTCTCTTACCTCTAACCTTTTATATGTATTTAGTATGAAAAATTGTGTACTAGATCAAACTATAACCTCTAGTTTCATTTAAATGAAAAATTACGCCAAGCTTCACTTTGCTATCTAAATTCAACGTTTTTATGACCAGTATGAATGGACAAGGATTTGATCGAGCAAATGGATTTATTTTGACCTCTAATCTCTTACATGAACTTATTGTGACAAATGAAGAAAATTAGATGAAACAACAACCGCTAGTTTCATTTAAATGAAAAATTAAACCAAACTTCACTTTAGTATCTAAATTCGATGATTTTTAGGACACTATCAAAACGGAAAAAGATTTGATCGAACAAACAGACTTATTTTGACCTCTAACCTCTTTTATTTATTTATTATGAAAAATGGAGTAAATTATTTTAAACAACAACATCTAGTTCAATTTATGTGAAAAATTAAGTAAAACTTCACTTTGCTATCTAAATTTAATTTTTTTAGGACACTATCTGAACGGAGAAGAATTTGACCAAACAAATGGAGTTATTTTGACCTAAGGGTGGGCATTTCATACCGAAAACCCGGACCAAACCGACAATCGGACCGATCGGGTCGGTTCGGATCAATTTTTTATTTATTATTTATTATTAAATTTTCTGTTTTAAAACCCGGCTCGACTCGATGTTTCTGGTCCGAGCCTCGGTTACCCTTTCTGAAACTCATCAGGTAACCGGCCCAACCCAGGTATGAATAAAATAAAACCCTTACCTCCACTTCCCACATTTCTTCTTCAGAGAGAGTCAACCTCTTAGCGCTCATACTCTACTCCAACCAGAGAGGCGTAAAAAAATAAAAACCCCAATCATGGTGGAAAGAGGCGGAAGTGGTGACAGGGGAAGTTTTTGCCATGGATTCGGTGGCCGTGGTGACCGTGGGCACGACGGAGGCCATGGAGGTCGTCATGAAGAAGAAGAGAAATGGGTTAACCCAAGCACGATACTGACATCTTCATCAATCTCTGCCCTTGCATCATATGGCTGAACAAAAAACCGATCAAACCGATTAAACCGACCGATCCGATATAAACCGAACCGATTGGTTCGATTTAAATTCGGTTTCAAAAAATTCAAAACCGAAGTGGTCGGTTCGATTTTCGGTTTCTATGTGATTTTAACCGACCAAACCAAACCGATCGAATATATATAATAAATAATATATATTTTATATATAAATAATACAATAGGTTTAAAATAGTAGGTCGGTTCGGTTTTATTTTGGTTTTGGTTCGATTTTAGTCGTTTCAGTTCGGTTACGGTTTGCATAAATTAGAATCGGTTCGGTTTCGGATCAGTTTTGTTAATGGTCGGTTCGGTTTCGGTTTGAAAATTTTAAAACCGACCTAAGTCGGTTCGGTTCACGGTTTAGGTGAAAGCCCTATTGCATCAGCATCCCTAGCAAAACACAAATGGATTCCATTTCATCTTTGATGGCCACCACCTCACCCCGCACTCCTTTCAACAATTTTGCTTCTTCAATCACAAACGGAATCATCTGCTCAACAATTTTCCTCCTGGGCTTATTCTCATGTGTTTGGGAGAAATTGATCTCTTCACTCTCTACTAGCTTGGGCTTCCCATATCAGCCTTTAACAGAGCTGCTCATTCGCCTATCAACCGCGTATTCCCCGAGCAATTCCACTCTTGGTGCTTGACTTTGGTAGAGATGTATCAATCCTTTTCCTTCGTAATGAACTGAAGATGCTAATGGATTAGCACAACATTTTGCTTCCTAAGCAGCCTGATGATCGATGACATTCTCTGCAAAATCAACAAGCATGCAACACACAAATCAATAAATCAACACAAACAAACGATCTCTACACTAAACTACTCGAGAATCACCAAAAAAAAATCACAAAACAAGAAATCCAATCGGTCACAACAAAGATTCGTCAAGATCCTGCTTAAAGATGAAGAAAATTGGGTAAATCGACTCAAATCAAGATTACAAAGCTTCAATCTTTACGGATTTCAGAAAGATTTATATGTTTTTTTTTTATTTTTTACCTGAAATTGACGAAGGAGAAGAGATGATGAGAGAGTGAGATCAAATTAAGAGGTGAAGAGAGAGAGGGTTTTGATGAACTTGAAACGAAGAAAAGCTTTCAAATTTGGAGCTGTATCAGACTTCTAAGTATATTCTAATGCAAATTGCAAGTCGTCATAGTCTCCGAGAGTAAAATTTGGGTTTTGTAATTTGGACCAAGACCGACCTAAGACCGGCCTGGAATTCGGTTAACCGGCCCAACTCGGTCTGGTTTCGGGCCTCAGAATTGTGGGCTTAAAAAATCGGACCGATTTTCAGTTTTTAATTTTCGGGCCAGTTACCCGGACCTGCCCAGCCCTATTTTGACCTCTAACCTCTTTTATGTATTTACCATGACAAATGGAGTACATTAGATCAACACAAGAACCTATAGTTTCATTTAAATGAAAAATTAAGCCAAACTTCACTTTGCTATTGAAATTCAACGTTTTTAGGGCACTAATTGAATGGAGAAGGATTTGACTGAACAAATGGATATATTTTGACCCCTAACCCCTTTTATGTATTAATTATGAAAAATGGAGTAAATTAGATCAAACAACAACCTTTAGTTTCATTTTAATGAATAATTAAGTGAAACTTCATTTTGCTATCAAAATTCAACATTGTTTTAGGGCACTATCTGAATGGAGAAGGATTTGACTAAACAAATGGACTTACTTTGACCTCTAACATATTTTATGTATTCATTATGAAAAATGGAGAAAATTATATGAAAAAATAACCTTTTTGTTTCATTTAAATGAAAAGTTAAGCCAATACTTTCTTTAGTATCTAAATTCAACGTTTTTTAGGTCACTATCTAAACGGAGAAGGATTTGACCGAACAAATGGACTTATTTTGAATCTAACCTATTTTATTTATTTATTATGAAAAATGGAGTAAATTACATTAAACAACAACCTCTAGTTTCGTTTCAATGAAAAATTAAGCCAAACTTTACTTTGCTATCTAAATTCAACGTTTTTAGGGCACTATCAGAATGGAGAAGAATTTGAATGAACAAATAGAATTATTTTGACCTCTAACCTTTTTTATGTGTTTACTATGAAAAATGGAGTACACAAGAACAAACAACAACCTCTAGTTTCAAACAAATAGAATTCAACGTTTTTTAGGGCACTATTTGACCGAACAAAGGGACATATTTTGATCTCTATCCTCTTTTATGTATAACTTATATAAATCAAACAAACACCTCTAATTTCATTTAAATGAAAAATTAAGCAAAACTTCACTTTTGTATCTAAATTCAACAATTTTTAGGCTACTATCTAAACGGAGAAGGATTTGACCGAACAAATGGACTTATCTTGACCTCTGACCTCTTTTATGTATTTAGTATAAAAATGAAGTAAATTAGATTAAACAACCACAACTAGTTTCATTTAAATGAAAATTTTATGCGAAACTTCACTTTGCTATCTAAATTCAACGTTTTTTAGGGCACTATCAAAATGGAGAAGGATTTGACCAAACAAATGGCTTATTTTGACCTCTAACCTATTTTATGTGTTCATTATGATAAATGGAGAAAACTAGATGAAACAATAACCTCTAGTTTCATTTAAATGAAAAATTAACCCAAACTTTACTTTAGTATCTCAATTCAACGATTTTTAGGGCACTATCTGTATGGAGATGTATTTGACCAAAAACATGGACTTGTTTTGTCCTCTAACCTCTTTTATGTATTTATTAAGAAAAATGGAGTAAATTGGATTAAACAAAAAGCTCTAGTTTCATTGAAATGAAAAAAATAAGCCAAACTTCACTTTCCTATCTAAATTGAACGTCTTTTTGGGGACTATCTAAACAGAGAGTGTCTCTAACCCTTTTTATGTATTTAGTATGACAAAGGGAGTACTCTAAATCAAACAACAACCACTAGTTTCATTTAATTGAAGAGCCAAACTTCACTTTGCCATCTAAATTCAACGTTTTTTAGGGCACTATCTGAACAGAGAGGGATTTGAATGAACAAATAGCTTATTTTGAACTCTAACCTATTTTATGTATTTTGATGCGTCCAAAAATCGTTCTCATGTGAGTTTGACCTACAAAACCACTGTTATACTTCCAAAGATCACTTTTTTGGTGGCCGAAGGAAGAAGGAAGTAAATCTGGACAAAACTTAGTTAAAATTTCATACCTTTGTCTAATGTTCCTTTTACCTTTTATAATTGCGTAGTTAACTCTCTGCGTGACTTAAGCATGTGAGGCGCAACGGAAGGAGATGTCTTTGTAACAGTCTCCTCCTTAATGGAGATGCGTTCGTGGGGGTGTAGGTCCCTCCATGACTCTTTCTTGGCGCAAAGTTATTTTTCTTTATGAGAGAACGTGCAATGGGCTTGGATTTGGGCTTTGATTCATCTGGGCCTGGATACGGATTCTGCTTACGCCTCCTTAGAGGTGGTCTTTGTCTGGGTTTGTGGAATTAGCTTTTTTCTATCGGGTTTCATGAGCTACCCCAGTGGGTTGTTTACGGTGTCCTCGAGTTGGGTCCTTGTGCCACGTGTACGATCGTGATGATCGATCTATTTTGATGTATCATCAGCTACTCCCCCCTTAGTTACCGGGCATGCTGACATGGCCACTAACTTTGGCGATGGATCAACTTCCATTTCATCATTGCCTTGTATTTAATGCTATCAGTTATTTTTCACGAGTTGGTGTCTCGATCCATTGCTTGCCAGTCATTTCTTGCGCACATTTTTGGGATTTTACATCGCCATCATATCTCACATGCTGTTCCATGACTCGTCTCTTCATTGCTTGGCTCTATAAAAGAAAATGTGGTGAATACGTTTTCCCTCTTCACGCTATCTTTGAATTTAAGGTTTGTTTGTTCCTTCATCTTCTCCATTTTCCTTGCTTCTTTCCTCATCAACAATGTCTGTTGGTAATAAGTTAAGTGGTAAGTCGCTAACTATTGGTGAGGCTAATTACTCTCCAAATAAAGGTTCTTAGTCGACTTTGGAGAGCCTTCGTTCCGATTATAATCTTTCGTCTGACCTCGAGTTTATCTTGCCTGGACCGGATGATAGCCCTTGTAACCCTAAGGCTGGATACATTGCACTATATTCATGCATGTTTTCTTTTGGCTTTCGATTCCCTGTTTCGGAGTTGTTCTGGGAGTATATTAATTTCTTGGGTATTCCTCCTGCCCAAATGGGCCCCAATGGTTGAAAGGTAATGGTCTCTTCCTACGCGAGGGCTACCCTTGCAGGTATTCCTTTAACTGCTAGGATTCTGCATTCGATGGGGTCTGTATGTGAACAGGGAGATCTGCTTCCTTCGTTCTCCTGATTGTTTCGAGAACCTTAGTGATGACATCCACGATTGGTCGCGGTCTTGGTTCTATGCTTTAGTGAATTTTGGCTACTTTCAATTGCAAGGTCGAAGAATCTACTTTCAATTTTGGTTCGAAGAATCTACACGATAAGTTTGATGTTGATCTTGATTCCTTGAAAGCTAAGCTAGATGAGGTTTGTTTTTGTCTTTGCGATGTGGAAAAGGAGTTATCTGTTGAGAAAATGACTTCGATAAAGCTTCTTGTTTTGGACTGGAGCAATCCGTTATGTGTGATGCTGCTGAGAGGCAGGTGGAACAGATAACTGTTGCGCTTCGTGATGTCAAGGCAGATGCTTTCGGTATGCTTTCCACTACTGAAGAGCGACTTGCCGCAGCCAAAATTGAACTCGCTGCTACTAAGGATAAGCTTCGTGTGGTCGAAGTTGAGGATTGGAAGCGAGTTGTTGACGGGGGGTTGAGCTTCTTGATTATATCGAAGGCATGGGGAAGATTTGTCTAGGTATCATCAAATGGTTGGTGAAGCATTTGAGGATGATGATGCTGAGGAATCTGTTCTAGCAGCAGAAGAGTCATCACCCTTTCTAAGCATTTTGAAGTCGTTGATGCTCCCTTCTTCGATTTTGAATTTTACTGATCATGCCATTGCTCATGTTTCCTCTCCTACTTCTTTATCGCTTTGTAATAGAGTAGTGTTTATCAATAATGATTAACTTTTTTTTTTGTAACTATCATTGCTTTTGTATCAAGCTCTTTTATAACTATTTTCGTGCTTGTTTCTTGTTTAGCGGCTGGTCGCTGTCGTTATTTCTGATTTGTTTGTAAGGGGTTGCTTTTCACTTGTATCTTTTCAAACCATATTGATTCGTTTCCTTAGCTCAGACTTTTTGTTTGCCTTTTAGGTGACTCGGGTGTCCAATATTTACTTCGTTAGTTCGACATTTCGGTTGATTCAAAGTTTTTTGTGTTTAGGTGACTCGGGTGTCCAACCTTTACTTTGTTAACTCAACACTTCGGTCGATTTGAGGTTTTTGTGTTTAGGTGACTCGGGTGTCCAACCTTTACTTCATTAACTCGACACCTCGGTCGATTAGAAGTTTTTGTGTTTAAGTGACTGGGTTGTCCAACCTTTACTTCGTTAACTCGATACCTCGGTCGATTAGAAGTTTTGTGTTTAGGTGACTCGGGTGTCCAACCTTTGCTTCGTTAACTCGACACCTCGGCCAATTCGAAGTTTTGTGTTTAGGTGACTCGGATGTCCAACCTTTACTTCGTTAACTCGACACCTTAGTCGATTTGAATCTTTTGTGTTTAGGTGACTTGGGTGTCCAACCTTTACTTCATGGTTGCTCAAACCAAAAGTTTTGTGTGTCCGACTTTTATGGCCCGATATCCTTGCACAGCCGGTTTGCTGTCTGTGCAAAAATTTGGAGTTCCTAAATCCGTAATCTTTATTGATGTTTCCTTGAATATTTCATCAGTTTTGACCATTAAGGCTTTATTGCTTTGGTCATTGTCAGTCTTTGAGTTGAGGGTTGGTGCTTCATTTTTCTTTGTTTTTTCCTATCGTGTTGTTTAGTGGTTCGACTCGATCTTGCAATTGCTGATGAGGTCCTACGATTGGTTGATGCAGATTTTTCCATGTTTTATGAAGTGTTTCATTGGTACACTTGTTCCGATATAGATGAGTGAGGGGTTTGCCTTGCTTCTTCGTGTGCTTTGCTTCCCTTGGCTGTGCAGAGTGTGGTGTATATCAATTCTCTGGACTGTTATTTTGATCCCGCAACATTGTCTGCTTTATCTTTCCATTCGATCTGTTTTTTCTAGCATCCCGATTAATTTGTCTAGTAGTCCTTTCTGAGCCCAATGTTCGATTTCGTCTTTTAGGTTGTAACATTCTTCAGTATTGTGTCCATTATCCTTATGGAATGAGCAATATTTACCTTTGTATTTTCCTTCTGGGTTTCATCTCATTCGAAGTGGCCAATTAATGTTATCCCACTTCGTTATGTTTTAGTATGTTTGCTCGACTTGTCGTCAGAGTTGTGTATGGTTTGTATGCGGTTTTCATTACGTTCGTTACCCCTTCATGTCTAGCTCGCGTTGGTTGCGATTTCCCAAATTTTAGTCGTCGCGAATAGTTCTTGCCGCTACTTCAATGGGTTGCTGCCTTCCTGTTGTTTGTTGTCTTCCTTTCTTTCTCGTTTTCTTGAAATTTTTTCTTTCTTGATCATTTTTCTTCCTGCCTGCTTTCATCTCTTTTAGGGAGATATGCTTCTGTGCTATTTTTAGCAGGATTGTCATGCCCTTTGGGGGCTCCAAGTTAAGAGCGTCAAAGAATGGACCTCTCTTTAATCCGGCCACGAAGGTTGTTGTGCTGTGTCATCGCCACATCCATCGATCATTGTCATTGGTAAAGCGGGTTTTCATATCGTTTCTTCGGGTTTCTGTTTGATATGCAGAAGGTAGTGTGGCCCTTCTTCATCCGTTGGCTTTCGATAAATCTGGTGATGAAAGCGGTGGCCAGGGCTTGAAAGGAATCTATCGATCTTGGCAGTAGACTATTGAACTAGTTCATTGCTGTAGAAGTGAGGCTGATTGGGAACGTTCTGTATAAAATTGATTCTGTGGTCTGCTTCAGGGCCATCATGTGATGGAAATGTCTTAAGTGATCGGTCAGATTGGAAGTACCATCGTGCACCTCGAACTTTGGCGGAATGAACTTTTTTGGCATTGTTGTTTTCATGAGAGCGTTGGAAAATGGTGGTTTTGAAAATTCGTATAATACATTAGGATCCGTGACCCCTATTCTGAATGAGATTTCGGTAAGCGTCCCTTCATATAATGGATTCTTGCCTCGTGGAAGCTCGCTGCTTTCGAAGTTTCCTTGTTGGGGTTCTGCTAGGATTTTACCACTCTCTTGAGTTTGATTGGCGGAGTTTTGTTGTGGTTGGGTTTGAACAGGGTTAGCTAGTTGAATGTGCTTTTGCGCAATCCTTTCCAGCATCAATGTTACATGTTCCATCTGGGTTATAAGCAAATCTACCCTGGGATCCGTAGTGGCGTTGACAGTTGTTTGGGTTGTCTGGACCATTATGTGCAGCGGATCCTCATTCTCGGGTGCTATCGGTTTTGCAATTCGGGCTGCGTCTTCTCCTTGAGCCATTAGTGATGAGTCGGAAGAAGAGTTTTTGCGATCATTACTAGATTGTGTATCTATAGACTGCATCATTCATTATGATAGTTTTGTTTATCTTTTGTTAGATTGTGGTGAGCTTTGTCATTTATGTGTTTTGTATTTAGAAAGAAGAAAATCATCATTTCCCCACGGACAGCGCTAAACTGATGCGACCAAAAATTGTCCACCTATGAGTTTGACCTATAAAACTACTGTTAGACTGCCAAAGACCACCTTTTTGGTGGTCGAAGGCACTCCGATGCTTAAGTCAATAACTCTGTTGGAAGAAGGAAGTAAATCTGGACAAAACTCAGTTAAAGTTGCATACCTTTGTCAAATGTTCCCTTTACCTTTTATAATGGTCGTAGTTAACTCTCTGTGTGACTTAAGCATGTGAGGTGCAACGGAAGGAGATGTCTTTGTAACAATCTCCTCAATGGAGATGCGTTCGTGGGGGCGTAGGTCCCTCCACGGCTCTTTCTTGGCGCAACGTTCTTTTTCTTTAGGAGAGAACGTGCAACGAGCTTGGATTTGGGCTTCGATTCGTCTGGGCCTGGATTCGTATCCTGCTTACGCCTCCTTAGAAGTGGGCCTTGTATGAGCCTATGAAATTAGCTTTATTTCTATCGGGCTTCATGAGTTGGCCAACCGAGTTGTTTGTTATGTCCTCGAGATGGGTCCTTGTGCCGCGCGTACGGTCGTGATGATCGGTGTATTTTCATGTATCACATTTTTATTATGACAACTAGAGTAAATTTTCTCAAACAACAAACTCTAGTTTCATTTAAATAAAAAAATTAAGCCAAACTTCAGTTTGCAATGTAAATTCAATGTTTTTAGAACACTATCTGAATGGAAAAAGATTTGACCATACAATTGAACTTATTTTGACCTCTAACCTTTTTTTTTCATGTATTTACTATGATAAATGGAATACACTAGATGAAGAAACAACCTCTAGTTTCATTTAAATTAAAAATAAAGCCAAACTCCACTTTGCTACTGAATTCAATGTTTTTAGGGCACTATCTGAACGGAGAAAGATTTGACCAAACAAATGGACTTATTTTGACCTCTAACCTCTTTTATGTATTTAGTATGAAAAATGTAGTAAATTCGATTAAACAACAACCTCTAGTTTCATTTAAATGAAAAATTAAGCCAAACTTCACTTTAGTATCTAAGTTCAACGTTTTTAGGGCACTATGTAAAAGGAGAAGGATTTGATTGAACAAATTAACTTATTTTTACTTCTAACCTCTTTTATGTATTTATAATTGAAAATGGAGTAAATTAGATTTCACAACAACCTCCAGTTTCATTTAAACGAGAAAATTAAGCCAAACTTCACTTTAATATTTCAATTCAACTATTTTTAGGGCACTATCTGAACGGAGAAGGATTTGATCGAACAAATGGACTTATTTTGACCTCTAACCTCTTTGATGTAATTATTATGAAAAATGGAGTAAATCAGATTAAACAATAACCTCTAGTTACATTTAAATGAAAAATTAAGCCAAACTTCACTATGCCATCTAAATTCAAAATTTTTTAGGGCACTATTAGAACAGAGAAGAATTTGATCGAACAAACGGAATTATTTTGATCTCTAACCTTTTTTTTATGTATTTAATATGAAAAATGGAATACATTAGATAAAACAACAACATCTAGTTTCATTTAAATAAAAAATTAATCCAAACTTAACTTTGCTATCTAAATTCAATGTTTTTAGGACACTATCTGACCGGAGAGGAATTTGACCGAACAAATAGACTTATTTTGACCTTTAACCTATTTTATGTATTTATTATGAAAAATGGATTAAATTTTCTCAAACAATAAACTCTAGTTTTATTTAAATGAAAAATTAAGCCAAACTTCACTTTGCTATCTAAATTCACAGTTTTTTGGCAACTATCTGCACGGAGAAGGATTTGACCGAACAAGTGAATATGTTTTGACCTCTAATATTTTTTTTTATGTATTTACTATAAAAAAATGGAATACATTAGATAAAGAAAGAACCTCTAGTTTCATTTAATTGAATAACTAAGCCAAATTTCACTTTGCTATCAAAATTCAACATTTTTAAAGGCACAATCAGAGCAGAGAAGGATTTGACCGAACAAATGAACTTATTTTGACCTTCAACCTTTATTATGTAATTACTATGTAAAATGGAGTACACTAGATGAAGAAACAACCTCTAGTTTCATTTAAATGAAAAATGAAGCAAAACTTCACTTTGCTATCAAAATTCAACATTTTTAGGGCACTATTTGAACGGAGAAGGATTTGACCAAACAAATGGACATTTTGACCTATAATCTTGTTTTCTATGTATTTATTTTGACAAATGGAGTACACTAGA
This sequence comes from Berberis vulgaris, assembly GCA_963556465.1. Lineage (NCBI taxonomy): Eukaryota > Viridiplantae > Streptophyta > Magnoliopsida > Ranunculales > Berberidaceae > Berberis > Berberis vulgaris. The sequence continues at coordinate 50,596,856 of OY747135.1, read as the reverse complement.
TTAAAAAACAACCTCTAGTTTCATTTAAATGAAAGTTTAAGCCAAACTATATTTTGCTATCGAAATTCAACGTTTTTAGGGCACTATCTGAACGAATAAGAATTTGACCGAACAAATGGAATTTTTTTACCTGTATCCTTTTTTATGTATTTAGTATGACAAATAGTGTCCACTAGATCAAACAATAACCACTAGTTTCGTTTAAATGAAAAATTACGCTAAGCTTCACTTTGTTATGTAAATTCAACGTTTTTTACGACACTATCTAAACGGAGAAGGATTTTACCGGACAAGTTGATTTAATTTGACCTCTAACCTCTTACATGTACTTATTATGAAAAATGGAGAAAATTAGATGAAACAACAACCTCTAGTTTCATTTAAATGAAAAATTAGGACAAACTTCACTTTAGTATCTAAATTCAACGATATTAAGGGCACTATCTGAATTGAAAAGAATTTGATCGGACAAATGGACTTATTTTGACCTCTAATCATTTTTATGTATTTACTATGACAAATGGAGTACACTAGATCAATCAAAGACCTCTATTTTCATTTAAGTGAAAAATTAAGCCAAACTTCACTTTGTTATCTAAAATCATCGTTTTTATGGAATTATCTAAACGGTGAAGGATTTGACCACACAAATGAACTTATTTTGACCTCTTAAGTATTTTTTTTTCTGTATTTACTATGAAAAATGTAGTACAATAGATAAATCAAGAGCCTCTTGTTTCATTAAAATGAAAAATTAAGCCAAAATTCACTTTGTTATCTAAATTAGACGATTTTAGGGCACTATCCGAGCAGAGAAGGATTTGGGCGAACAAAAGAACTTATTTTGACCACTAACTTTTTTTTTTTTTTTTTTTATTTACTATGAAAAGTGGAGTACACTAGATGAAGAAACAACCTCTAGTTTTATTTAAATGAAAAATTAAGCCAAACTTCACTTTGATATCGAAATTCAATGTTTTTAGGGCACTATTTGAACGGAGAAGGATTTGACCAAACAAATGGACTTATTTTGACCTATAATCTTTTAAAAAAAAAATTGTATGTATTTAATATGAAAAATGGAGCACACTAGATCAAATAACAACCTCTAGTTTCATTTAAATGAAAATTCAAGCCAAACTTTACTTTGTTATTGAAATTCAACATTTTTTAGGGCAATCTCTGAACGGATAAGAATTTGACCGAACAAATGGATTTTTTTTACCTCTAACTTTTTATATGTTTTTAGTATGAAAAATGGTGTACATTAGATAAAAAAAAATCTCTAGTTTCATTTAAATAAAATATTACACCAAGGTTCACTTTGCAATCTATATTAAACGTTTTTTATGATACTATCTGAACGAAATAGGATTTGACCGAACAAATGGATTTATTTTGACTTCTAACCTCTTACATGTACTTATTATGACAAATGGAGAGATTTATATTAAACGACAACCTTTAGTTTCATTTACATGAAAAATAAAGCAAAGCTTCACTTTAGTATCTAAATTCAATGTTTTTTAGCGCACTATCAAAACGGAGAAGGATTTGACCGAACAAAAGAACTTATTTTGACCTCTAACCTATTTTATGTATTTATTATGAAAAATGAATTAAATTAGATTAAACAACAACTTCTAGTTTCATTCAAGTGAAAAATTAAGCCAAACATCACTTTGCTATATAAATTCCACTTTCTTTAAGGCACTCTTTGAACGGAGAAGGATTTGACATAACAAATGGACATACTTTTACCTCTAACCAGTATTATATATTAATTAGGAAAGATGGAGTAAATTAGATCAAACAACAACTTCTAGTTTCATTTAAATGAAAAATTAAGCGAAACTTTACTTTGCTATCTAAATTTAACGTTTTTTGGAGCACTATCTAAATGGAGAAAGATTTGACCAAACAAATGGACTTATTTTGACATCTAATCTCTTTTGTATATTCATAATGAGAAATGGAGAAATTTAATGAAACAACAATCTCTACTTTCATTTTAATGAAAAGTTTAGCCAAACTTCACTTTAGTATCTCAATTCAACGTTTTGTAAGGCACTGTCTGAACGGATAAAGATTTGACCAAACAAATGGACTTATTTTGTCCTCTAACCTCTTTTATGTATTTATTAAGAAAAATGGAGTAAATTGGACTTATTTTAAATGAAAAAAAAGTTCCAACTTCAAACAAAAATCTCTAGTTTCATTTAAATGAAAAAATAATCCCAACTTCACTTTCCTATCTAAATTCAACGTCTTTTAGGGCACTATCTAAAAGGGGATGAATTTGACCGAACAAATGGACTTATTTTGACCTCAAACCATTTTATGTAAAATACTATGACAAATGGAGTACACTATTTAAAAAACAACCTCTTGTTTCATTTAAATGAAAATTGAACCCAAATTTAACTTTTCTATATAACATTTTTTAAGGCACTATCTGACTGGAAAGGGATTTGACTGAACAAATAGACTTAGTTTCACCTCTAACCTATTTTATGAATTTATTGTGATAAATGGAGTACATTTTTTAAACAACTTTTCATTTAAATGAAAAATTAAGCCAAACTTCACTTTGCGATCTAAATTCACCGTTTTTAGGGCACTATCTGAACGAAAAAGAATTTGACCGAACAAATGAACCTATTTTGACTTATAACCTTTTTTTTATGTATTTATTATGACAAATGGGGTACACTAGATGAAAACAACCTCTAGTTTTATTTATAAGCTAAACTTCACTTTGCTATTGAAATTCAACATTTTTAAGGCACTATCTGAATAGAGAAGGATTTGACCAAACAAATAAACATATTTTGACATATAATCTTTTTTTTGATGTATTTGTTCTAGAAAATGGAGTACACTAGATCAAACAACAACCTCTAGTTTCATTTAAATGAAAAATTAAGCCAAAGTTCACATTGCTATCTAAATTCAAAGTTTGTTAGGGAACTACCTGAACGAAGAAGAATTTGATCAAATAAATGGACTTATTTAGATCTCTAACATTTTTTATGTACTTACTATGAAAAATGGAGTACCCTAAATCAAACAACAACCTCTCTTTCAATTAGATGAAAATATAAGCCAAAATTCACATTGCTATCTAAATTCAACGTTTTTTTGGGCACTATTTGAATGAAGAAGGATTTGACCGAACAAATGGAAATATTTTGACCTCTAACCTCTTTTATGTATGTTTTTTGAAAAATGGAGTAAATTAGATCAAACAACCTCTAGTTCCCTTTAAATGAAAAATGAAGCGAAACTTCACTTTGCTATCCAAATTCAACGTTTTTTAGGGCACTATACGAATAGAGAAGGATTTGACCAAACAAATTGACTTATTTTGACCTCTAACATCTTTTATGTATTCATTATGACAAATGGAGTAAATTTTCTCAAAAAAAAAACTCTAGTTTCATTTAAATGACAAATTAAGCAAAACTTCACTTTGCTATCTTAACGGAGAAGGAATTGACAAAAAAAATGGACTTGTTTTGACCACTAACCTCTTTTATGTATTTATTAAGAAAATGGAGTGAATTGGATTAAACAACAACCTCTAGTTTCATTTAAATGAAAAAATAAGCCAAACTTCATTTTCCTATTTAAATTCAACGTCTTTTAGGGCACTATCAAAATGGATAAGAATTTGACCGAACAAATGGACTTATTTTGACCTCTAACCCTTTTTATGTATTTACTATGAAAAATGGAGTACACTAGATCAAACAAAAACTTCTATTTTCATTTAAATGTAAATTAAGCCAAACTTCACTTTGCTATCTAAATTCAACGTTTTTTAAGGCACTATCTGAACGGAGAGGGATTTGACCAAAAAATAGACTTATTTTGTCCTCTAATCTATTTTATTCATTTATTATGAAAAATGGGGTAAATTTTCTCAAACAACAAACTCTAGTTTCATTTAAATGAAAAATTAAGCCAAACTTTACTTTGCTATCTAAATTCAACGTTTTTAAGCCACCTTTTCTGAATGGAAAAGGATTTGACTGAACAAAAGTACTTATTTTGTCCTCTATCATTTTTTTTTTATGTATTTACTATGACAAATGGAGTTCACTAGCTAAAGAAATAACCTCTAGTTTCATTTGAATTAAAAAGTAAGCCAAATTTCACTTTGATATCTAATATCAACCTTTTTTAAGTTACTATCTAAAAAGGATTTGACCGAACAAATGAACTTATTTTGACCTCTAATCTATTTTATGTATTTATTATGATGGAGTAAATTTTCTCAAACAACAAACTCTAGTTTCATTTAAATGAAAAATAAAGTCAAACTTCACGCTGCTATCTAAATTTAACGTTTTTTAGGGCACTATCTAAACGAAGATGGATTTGACCGATCAAATGAACTTATTTTGACCTCTAACCTGTTTTTTGTATTTATTATGACAAATGGAGTGCAATAAATCAAACAAAAATATCTATTTTTATTTAAATTAAAAATTAAGCGAAACTTCACTTTGCCATCTAAATTCAACATTTTTAGGGCACTATCTGAACGAGGAAGGATTTGATCGATCAAATGAATATATTTTGACCTCTAACATTTTGATGTATTTACTATGAAAAATGGAGTACAATAGAAGAAGAAATAGCCTCTAGTTTAAATGAAAAATTAAGCCAAACTTCACTTTGCTATCAAAATTCAATATTTTTAGGGCACTATCTGAACAAAGAAGGATTCGAGCAAACGAATAGACTTATTTTGACCTATAATCATTTTTATGTATTAATTATGAAAATGGAGTACACTAGGTTTAACAACAACCTCTAGTTTCGTTTAAATGAAAATTTAAGCCAAACTTCACATTGTCATCAAAATTCAACGTTTTTTAGAGCACTTTCTGAACGGATAAGAATTTGACGGCACAAATGGAGTTATTTTGACATCTAACCCTTTTTTTGTGTTTACTATGACAAATGGAGTACACTAGATAAAAAACCTCTAGTTTCATTTAAAAGATAAATTTAGCAAAAACTTCACTTTGTTATCTAAATTCAGCGTTTTTTGGGGCACTGTAAACAGAAAAGGATTTGCCCGAACAAATGAACTTTTTTTCACCTCTAACCTGTTTTATGTATTTATTACGACAAATGGATAAAATTAGATGAAACAACGACCTCTCCTTTCATTCAAATAATAAAATTAAGCCAAACTTCACTTTAGTATCCCAATTCAACATTTTCTAAGGCATTATCTGAACAGAGAAGGATTTGACAAAAAAATGGACTTGTTTTAACCTCTAACCTCTTTTTTGTATTTATTACGAAAAATGGAGTACAATAAATCAAACAAAAACCTCTAGTTTCATTTAAACTTTACTTTGCTATCTAAATTCAACGTTTTTAGGGCACAATTTGAACAAAAAAGGAATTGATCGAACAAATGAACTTATTTTAACCTCTAACTTTTTTTTTATATATTTTATATGAACTTATTTTGACCTCTAACCTCTTTTATGTATTTACTATGACAAACGGAGTACACTAGAAAAGCCAACAACCTCTAGTTTCATTTAAATGAATAATTAAGCCAAACTTCACTTTGCTATCAAAATTAAAAATTTTATATGCCACTATCTGAACAGAGAAGGATTTAACTGAACAAATGAATTTATTTTGACCTCTAACCTCTTTCATGTACTTATTATGATAAATGGAGAAAATTAGATAAAAAAAAACCTGTAGCTTCATTTAAATGAAAAATTAACCAAATTCACTTTAGTATCTAATTTCAACATTTTTTAGGGCAGTAACTGAACGGAGATGGATTTGACCGAACAAATGGACTTATTTTGACCTCTAACCTATTTTTTGTATTTATATTGAAAAATGGAGTAAATTAGATCAATGAAAAATTTATAGTTTCATTTAAATGAAAAATTAAGCCAAACTTCACTTTGTTATTGAAATTCAACGTTTTTTACGACACTATCTGAACGAAAAAGGATTTGACCAAACAAATGGATTTATTTTGACCTCTAACCTATTTCATGTACTTATTATGACAAATGGAGAAAATTAGATGAAACAACAACCTTTAATTTCATTTAAATGAAAATTTAACCAAACTTTACTTAAGTATCTAAATTCAACATTTTTTAGGTAACTATCTGAACGGAGAAAGATTTGACCGAACAAATAGACTTATTTTGACCGCTAACATCTTTTATGTATTTATTATGACAATTGGAGTACACTATATCAAACAACAACCTCTAGTTTCTTTTAAATGAAAAAATAAGCCAAACTTCACTTCGCTATCTAAATTCAACATTTTTAGGGCACTATTTGAACGGAGAAGAATTTGATCGAACGAATGGACATATTTTTACCTCTAACATATTTTTTGTATTTATTATAAAAAAATAGAGCAATTATATCAATCAACAATCTCTAGTTTCATTTAAATTAAAAATTAAGCCAAACTTCACTTTGCTATCTAAATTCAACGTTTTTAGGGTCGTATCTGTGCGGAGAAGGATTTGACTGAATAATAAAGTTATTTTGAGCTGTAACCTTTTTATTTAATGAATTTAATATGAAAAATGAAGTAAATTATTGTAAACAACAACCTCTAGTTTCTTTTAAATTAAAAATTAAGCCAAACTTCACTTTGCTATCTAAATTCAATGTTTTTAGGGAACTAACTAAACGAAGAAGAATTTGACTCAACAAATAAACTTATTTTGACCTCTAACTCTTTTTATGTATTTTCTATGACAAATGAAGAAAATTAGATGAAACAACAACTTCTAGTTTCATTTAAATTAAAATTTAAGCCAAACTTCACTTTGCAATCAAAATTCAATGTTTTTAGGGCATTATATGGACGAAGAAGAATTTGACCAAACAAATAAACTTATTTTGACCTCTAAAATTTTTATGGATTTACTATGAAAAATGGAGTACACTAGATCAAAAAACAACCTCTAGTTTAATTTAAATGAAAAATAAGTCAAACTTCACTTCGCTATCTAAATTCAACATTTTTTATGGCACTTTTGAACGGAGAAGGATTTGACCGAACAAATGGATATATTTTGACTGATAACCTCTTTTATTTATTTATTAAGATAAATGAAGAATTTAGATCAATAAAAAATTTCTAGTTTCATTTAAATGAAAAATTAAGCCAAACTTCACTTTGTTATCTAAATTTAACGTTTTTAGGGCAATATCTGAACGGAGAAGGATTTGACCAAACAAATAAATTTATTTTGACCTCTAAACCTTTTATGTATTTATTATGAAAAAGTGAATAATTTAGAATAAACAACAACTTTTTGTTTCATTTAAATGAAAAATTAAGCCAATTTTCACGTTGCTATCTAAATTCAACGTTTTTTAGGGCACTATCTGAACAGAGAAGAATTTGACTGAACAAATATACTTATTTTGACCTATAACCTTTTTTTTTATGTATTTACTATGAAAAATGGAGTACAGTAGATCAAACAACAACCTCTAGTTTCATTTAAATGAATAAATAAGTCAAACTTCATTTTGCTATCTAAATTCAATGTTTTTTAAGACACTATTTGAATAGAGAAGGATTTGACCAAACAAATGGACATATTTTGATTTCTAACCTCTTTTAAATATTTTTTATGAAAAATTTAGTAAATTAGATCCATCAACAATCTCTAGTTTTATTTAAATGAAAAATTAAGCCAAACTTTAACTTTGCTATCTAAATTCAACGTTTTTTAGGGCAATATCTGAACGGAGAAGGATTTGACCAAACAAATAAACTTATTTTGACCTCTAAACCTTTTATGTATTTATTATGAAAAATGGAATAAGTTAGAATAAACAACTTTTCGTTTCATTTAATTGAAAATTTTAGCCAATTTTCTCGTTGTTATCTAAATTCAATGATTTTTAGGGCACTATCTGAACATAGAAGAATTTTACCAAACAAATATACTTTTTTTTTGAAAGGCAAGCAGGGTTTTTATAGGATCCCAGAACCCACTAAAGACCAGAACTGGTCAAACACCATAAACCGATAAAGATGCCGCAAGCTGGGTTTGAAACCATGACCTAGTGGTACCATCCGTCAAGCTCTAACCGTTGAGTTGTCATTCCATTGGCCCAAACAAATATACCTATTTTGACCTCTAACCTTTTTTTTTTTTTTTTTATGTATTTACTATGACAAATGGAGTAAACTAGATCAAACAACAACTTCTAGTTTCATTTAAATGAAAAAATAAGCCAAACTTCATTTTGCTATCTAAATTCAACGTTTTTAAGGCACTATTTGAACAAAGAATGATTTGACCGAACAAATGGACATATTTTGACCTCTAACCTCTTTTATATATTTATTATGAAAAATGGAGTAAATTAGATCAATCAACAATCTCTAGTTTCGTTTAAATAAAAAATTAAGCCAAACTTCACTTTGCTATCTAAAGTCAACCTTTTTAGGGCACTATCTGAACATGTAAAGTTTTTACCAAACAAATGGACTTATTTTGACCTCTAAGGCACTATGTGTACAGATAAGTATTTGACCGAACAAATGGACATATTTTGATCTCTAACATCTTCTATGTATTTATTATGAAAAATGGAGTAAATTAGATTAATCAACAATCTCTAGTTTCATTTAAATGAAAAATTAAGCCAAACTTCACTTTGCTATCTAAATTCAACATTTTTTAGTGCACTATCTGAACATGTAAGGATTTTACCAAACAAATGGACTTATTTTGACCTCTAACCTCTTTAATGTATTTATTATGACTAGTGGAGAAAATTAGATGTAACAACAACCTCTAGTTTCATTTAAATAAAAAATTAAGCCAAACTTCACTTTAGTATCTCAATTCAACGTTTTTTAGGACACTATCTTAACAGAAAAGCATTTAACCGAACAAATGAAATTATTTTCCGCTCTAACCTCTTTTATATATTTAATATGAAAAATTGAGTTAATTTTAGCAAACAACAACCTCTAGCTTCATTTAAATTAAAAATTAAGCCAAACTTCACTTTGTTATCTAAATTCAACGTTTTTTAGGGCATTATCTAAACGAAGAAGAATTTGATAAAAAAATGGACTTATTTCGACCTCTAACCCTTTTTATGTATTTAGTATGACAAATGGAGTACACTATATCAAACAACAACCTATAGTTTCATTCAAATAAAAAATTAAGCTAAACTTCATTTTGCTATCTAAATTCAACGTTTTTAGAGTACTATGTGAACGGAGAAGGATTTGACCGAACAAATGAACGTATTTTGACCTCTAACCGATTTTATGTATTTATTATGACAAATGGAGTACAATAAATCAAACAACAACCTCTATTTTCAATTAAATGAAATTTTTTTCCAAGCTTCACTTTGTTATCGAAATTCAACGTTTTTTAATGCATTATCTGAACGGATAAGAATTTGACCCAACAAATGGACTTTTTTTTACCTTTAACAATTTTTAGGTATTTAGTATGAGAAATGGAGTACACTAGATCAAACAACAACTTCTAGTTTCATTTAAATGAAAAATTAAGCCAAACTTCAATTTGCTATCTAAATTCAACGATTTTTACAACATTATCTGAACAAAGAAGAGTTTGACCTTACAAATGGATTTATTTTGACCTCTAACATATTTCTTGTAATTATTATGAAAAATGAAGAATCATAGAAGAAACAAAAACCTCTAGTTTCATTTAAATAAAAAATTAAACAAAACTTTACTGTAGTATCTACTTTCAACGTATTTAAAGCACTATCTAAACGGGGAAGCATTTGACTGATCAAATGGACTTGTTTTGACCTCTAACCTCTTTTATGTATTTACTATGACAAATTGAGTAAATTGGATCAAACAATAGCGTCTTGTTCACTTTGAATGAAAAATTATGCCAAACTTCACTTTGCTATTTATGTTCAACGTTTTCAGTGCACTGTCTTAACGCAGAAGGATTTGACCGAACAAATGGAGTTATTTTTACCTGTAATCAATTTTAAGTATTTATTATGAGAAATGGATTAAATTAGACCTAACAGCAACCTCTAGTTCCATTTAAATGAAAAATTAAGCCGAACTTCACTTTTGTATCTCAATTCAACTTTTTTTAGGGCACAATTTGAACGGAGAAAATTTGATCGAACAAATGTACTTATTTTGACCTCTAACCTCTTTTATATACTTATTAAGAAAATTGGAATAAATTGGATAAAACACAACCTATAGTTTCATTTAAATTAAAAAATAAGCCAAACTTCACTTTCCTATCTAAATTCAACGTATTTTAGGGCACTATCTAAAAAGAGAAGAGTTTAATCGAACAAATGGACTTATTTTGACATCAAACCATTTTTTATATTTACTATGACAAATGGAGCACACTAGATCAAACAACAACCTTGAGTTTCATTCAAATGAAAATTTTAGCCAAACTTTACTTTCCTATCTCAATTCAACGTTTTTTGGGGCACACTTTAAACAGAGAAGAATTTGACTTAAAAATGTAAATATTTTGACCTCTAACCTTTTTTATGTAATAATTATGAAAAGTTGAGTAAATTAGATCAAATAACAACCTCTAGTTTCATTTAAATGAAAAATTAAGCAAAACTTTACTTTGCTATCTAAATTCAACGTTTTTTACGAAAATATATGAACGAAGAAGAATTTGACCGAACAAATAGATTTATTTTTACCTCTAACCTCTTACATGTACTTATTATGACAAATGGAGAAAATTAAATGAAACAACAACCTCTTGTTGCATTTAAATGAAAAATTAAGCAAAACTTCGCTTTAATATCTAAATTCAACGTTTTTTAGGGTACTATCTAAACGGAGAATGATTTGATCGAACAAATGGACTTATTTTGACATCTAACCTCTTTTATGTATTTTTTAAGGAAAACGACGTAAATTTTATTAAACAACCACCCCTAGTTTCATTTAAATGAAAAATTTATCCAAATTACAATATGCTATCTAAATTCAACGTTTTTAGGGCACTATCTGAAATAAGAAGAATTTGATCTAACAAATACACATATTTTGACCTATAATCTCTTTTATGTATTAATTATGAAAAATTTAATAAATGAGATCAAACAACAACGTCTAGTTTTGTTTAATTGAAAAATTAAGCGAAACTTCACTTTGCTATCCAAATTCAATTTTTTTAGTTCACTATCTGAACGGAGAAGGATTTGACCAAACAAATGGACTTATTTTGACTTCTAACCTCTTTTATGTACTTATTATGACAAATGAAGAAAATTAGATGAAACAACAACCTCTAGCTTCATTTAAATGAAAATTTAAGCCAAACTTCACATTAGTATCTAAACGGAGTAAACTAGATTAAACAACAACCTCTAGTTACATTTAAATGAAAAATGAAGGCAAACTTCACTTTGCTATCTAAATTCAATATTTTTAGGGCACTATCTAAATGGAGAAGAATTGATCGAACAAATGGACTTATTATGAACTAACCTCTTTTGTGTATTTGTTTTATGAAAAATGGAGTAAATTAGATTAAACAACAACCTCTAGTTTCATTTAAATGAAAAATTAAGTAAAACTTCACTTTTCTATCTAAATTCAACGTTTTTTAGTGAACTATCTGAGCTGAGAAAGATTTGCCTAAACAAATGGTCTTATTTTTTTACATCTAATCACTTTTATGTATTTATTATGAAAAATTGAGTAAATCTGACCAAACAACAACCTCTAGTTTCTTTTAGATGAAAAATTATGCCAAACTTCACTTTGCCTACAAAATTCACCTTTTTTTAAGGCATTATTTAAACGAAGAAGTATCTGACAGATCAAAGGGACTTCTTTTGAACCCTAACCTATTTTATGGTTTTATTATGAAAAATATAGTAAATTAGATAAACAAAATCTCAAGTTTCATTTTAATGAAAAACTAAGCCAAACTACACTTTGTACTAAATTCAACGTTTTTAGGGCACTATCTGAACGGAGAAGGATTTTAGTGAACAATTGAAAATATTTTGATCTCTAACCTCTTTTATGTATTTATTATGACAAATACAACCTCTACTTTCATCAAATGACAGCCTCTACTTTCATTTAAAATAAAACTAAGCTAAACTTCATTTTGATATCTAAATTCAACATTTTTCAGGGCACTATATGAATGAAGAAGGATTTGACAGAATAAGTGGACTTATTTTGACCTCTAAAATATTTATGTACTTACTATGAAAAATTGAGTAAATTGGATCAAACAACATCCTCCAATTTCATTTAACTGAAAAACTAAGCCAAACTTCACTTAGCTTTCTTAATTTAACGGTTTTTAGGGGCACTACCTAAACGGAGAAGGATTTGACAAAACAAATAGACTTATTTTGACCTTTTACCTCTTTTATGTATTTACCATGACAAATGCAGTAAATTAGATTAAAAATTTCCTCTAGTTTAATTTAATGAAAAATTAAGCCAAGCCTCACTTTTCTATCTAAATTCAACGTTTATTATGGCACTATCTGAACAAAGAATGATTTTCCCGAAACAAATGGACTTATTTTGACCTCTAACCTATTTTATGTATTTATTATGAGAACATGAGTAAATTAGATTAAACAATAACCTCTTGTTCATTTGATGAAAAATTAAGCCAAATTTCACTTTGCTATCTAAGTTCAACGTTTTTAGTACACTCTCTAAACGGATAAGGATTTGATAGAACAAATGGAGTTATTTTTACCTGTAATCACTTTTAAGTATTTATTATGAGAAATGGATTAAATTAGATTAAACAACAACCTCTAGTTTCATTTAAATGAAAAATTAAGCCAAACTTCACTTTGCTATCAAAATTTAACTTTTTTAGGGCACTAATTGAACGGAGAAGGATTTGATCGAACAAATGGATATATTTTGACCTCTAATCTCTTTTTGGATTTATTAGGACATGCAAATGGAGTAGATTAGATCAAACAAAAACCTCTAGTTTCATTTAAATGAAAAATTAAGCCAACAATTACATTGTTATCTAAATCAATGTGTTTTAGGGCACTATAGGAATGGAGAAGGATTTCATCGAACAAATGGACTTATTTTGACCTCTAACCTCTTTTATGTATTTATTATGACAAATAAGGTAAATTAGATCAAACAACAACCTCTAGTTTCATTTAAATGAACAATTAAGCCAAACTTCACTTTGCTATCTAAATTCAACGTTTTTAAAAAACTATCTGAATGAAGAAGGATTTGACCGAACAAATGTACTTATTTTGACCTTTTACCTCTTTAATGTAATTATTATAACAGATGAAGTAAATTTTATGAAAGAACAACCTCTACTTCCATTTAAATGAAACTTCAAGCCAAACTTCACTTTGCTATCAAAATTTAGAATTTTTAGGGCACCATCTAAATAGAAAAGGTTTTGACTGAACAAATGGGCTTATTTTGACGTCAAGCATATTTTTTATGCATTTATAATGACAAATGGAGTAAACTTGATCAAACAATTTTCATATAAATGAAAAATTAAGCCAAAATTCACTTTGCTGTCTAAATTCAACCCTTTTTTGACGCACTATCTCAACGGAGAAGGATTTGACCGAACAAATGGACTTATTTTGACCATTTCCACTTTTATGAATTTATTATGGAAAATGGAGTAAATTATATTAAACAACAACCTCTAGTTTTATTTAAATGAAAAATTAATCCAAACTTCACTTTGCTATCTAAATTCAACGTTTTTTGGGCATTGTCAGTAAGGAAAAGGATTTGACCAAACAAATGGACTAACTTTGACCTCTAACATATTTTATGTATTTATTATGAAAAATGGAGATAATTAGATCTAACAAAAGCTACCTTTTTCATTAATTGAAAAATTAAGCAAACTTCACTTTGCTATCTAAATTCAATGTTTTTTAGGGCACTATATAAACAGAGAAGGATTTGACCAAACAAATTGTCTTATTTTGACCTTTGACCTCTTTTATGTATTTTTTGTGACAAATGTAGTAAATTAAGCCAGACAACAACTTCTAGTTTAACTTAAATGAACAATTAAATAAAACTTCACTTTGTTATCTAAACTCAACTTTTTAGGGCACTATTTGAACGGATAAGGATTTGACTGAATAAATGGATTTGTTTTGACCTCTAACCTCTTTTATGTATTATTTTTTTATGGTAAATGGAGTAAATTATATCAAACAACAACCTCTAGTTTCATTTAAAATAAAAATTAAGCAAAACTCCACTTTGCTATCTAAATTTTCTACATTTTTTATGGCATTATATGAAAGAGGAAAGATTTCACCAAACAAATCGTCTAATTTCGACCTCTAAGCTCTTTTATGTATTTATTATGTCAAATGGGGTAAATTAGATCAAACAACAACCTCTAGTTTCCTTTAAATGAACAATTAGACCAAACTTCACTTTGCTATCTAAATTCAACTTTCTTAAGGCATTATATTAACGGATAAGGATTTCACCGAACAAATGGAATTTTTTTTTACTCTAAGCTCTTTTATGTATTTATTAAGGTAAATGCAGTAAATTATATCAGAGAACAACATCAAATTTCATTTAAATGAAAATTTAAATGAAGGATTTCATCGAACAAAGAAGGATTTCATCGAACAAATAGTGCCCTTAACGTTTTTAAGGGCACTATTTGAACAAAGAAGGATTTCATCGAACAAATGGACTTATTTTGACCTCTAACATCTTTTTCATATTTATTATGACAAATGGAGTAAATTATATCAACCAACAACCTCTAGTTTCATATATAAAAAAATTAAGGCAAACTTCACTTTCCCATCTAAATTCAATGTTTTTTATGGCGCTATAAGAATGAAGTAGGATTTGACCTACTAAATGGACTTATTTTGACCTCTAACCTCTTTTATGCATTATTATGGTAAATGGAGTAAATTATATCAAACAAAAACCTCTTGTTTCATTTAAATGAAAATGTAAGCCGAATTTCACTTTGCTATCAAAATTTAATGTTTTTTAGGGGCACTATTTGAATGGAGACGGATTTGACAAAACAAATGGACTTATTTTGACCTTTAACCTCTTTTATGTATTCGTTATGGCAAATGGAGTAAGTACGATCAAACATCAACTTCTATTTTATTTTAAATGAAAATTTAAGGCAAACTTCACTTTACTATCAAAATTTAACGATTTGTAGGGCACTATATGAATGAAAAAGGATTTGACCAAATAAATGGACTTATTTTGACCTATATCCTCTTTCATGTATTAATTATGGTAAATGGAGTAAATTACATCAAACAACAACCTCTAGTTTCATTTAAATGTAAAATTAAGCCGAACTTCACTTTGCCATCTAAATTTAACGTTTTTTAAAGGCACTATCTAAACAAAGACGGATTTGACTGAACAAATGGACTTATTTTGACCTCGAACCTTTTTTTTATGTATTTATTATGACAAATGGAGTAAACTTGATCAAATTAAAAAATCTAATTTCATTTAAATGAAAAATAAAGCCAAACTTCACTTTGTTATCTAAATTTTACGTTTTTTAGGACACTATCTTAAGGGAGAAGGATTTGAACAAACAAATCGACTTATTTTGACATATAACCTCTTTTATGTATTTGTTATGACAAATGGAGTGAATCCGCTAAAACATCAACTTCTATTCCCAATTAAATGAAAATTTGAGCTAAACTTCACTTTACTGTCTAAATTTAACATTTTTTATGGCACTATCTGAACGGAAAAGGATTTGATCGAACAAATAAACTTATTTTGACCACCAACAACTTTTATGTATTTATTATGGAAAATAGAGTATATTATATTAAACAATAACTTCTAGTTTCATTTAAATGAAAATTTAAGCCAAACTTCACTTTGCTATCTAAATTTAACGTTTTTAAGGGCATTATCTGAACGTTGAAGGATTTGACCGATAGACTTATTTTGACCTATAACATATTTTATGTATTTATAGTGACAAATGAAATAAATTAGATGAAACAACAACCCTCAGTTTCATTTATATGAAAAATTAAGCCAAACTTCATTTTGCTATTTAAATTCAATGTTTTTGAAGTCATTATTTGAACGGAGAAGGATTTGACCAAACAAATGGACTTATTTTTACATTTAACTTCATTAACATGTTTGTTTTGACAAATGGAGTAAATTCGATCTGACATAATTTTCTAGTTTCATTTAAATGAAAATTTAAGCCAAAGTTCTCTTTACTATCAAAATTCAGCCTTTTTAGGGCACTATCTGAAAGGAGAAGGATTTCACCGAACAAATGAACTTATCTTGACCTATAACCTCTTTTATATATTTATTATGACAAATGGAGTAAATTATATCAAACAACAACCTATAGTTTCATTTAAATGTAATATTAAGCCAAATTTCACTTTGCTATCTAAATTCAACGTTTTAGGGCATTATTTGAATGAAGACAGATTTGACCGAACGAATTGACTTATTTTTACCTCTGACCTCTTTTTATGGATTCATTATGATAAATGGAGTAAATTTGATCAAACAATAACCTCTAGTTTCATTTAAATGAACAACTAGACCAAAATTTCTGTTTGCAATCCAAATTCAAATTTTTTAGGGCATTATCTGAACGGATCATGATTTGACTGAACAAATTGGCTTATTTTTACCTGTAATCACTATTATGTATTTATTATGAAAAATGGAGTAAATTAGATAAAGAAAAAACCTCTAGTTTCATTTAAATGAATAATTAAACCAAACTTTACTTTGCTATCTAAATTCAACTTTTTTAGGGCACCATCTGAACGAAAAAAGATTTGACCGAACAAATGGACTTATTTTGACCTCTAACCTCTTTTATGTATTTATTATGGTAAATGGAGTAAATCAGATCAGGCGTCAACTTCTAGTTTCATTAAATGAAAATTTAAGCCAAACTTCTCTTTACTATCAAAATTCAGCGTTTTTTAGGGCGCTATCTGAACGGAGAAGGATTTGACCAAACAAATGGACTTATTTTGACCTATAACCTCTTTTATAGATTTATTATGACAAATGGAGTAAATTAGATCAAATAACAACCTCGAGTTCAATTTAAATGAACAGTTAAATAAAACTTCACTTTGCTATCTAAACTCAACTTTTTTAGGGCACTATCTTAACAAAAAAGGATTTGACCGAATAAATGGACTTATTTTCACCTCTAACCTCTTTTATGCCTTTATTTTGGTAAATGGATTAAATTATATCAAACAACAACTATCGTTTCATTTAAAAGAAAAATAAAGCTAAACTTCACTTTGTTATCTAAATTCAACGTTTTTTAGGGCATTATATGAATGAAGAAGGATTTGACCGAACAAAGGACTTATTTTTATCTCTAACCTCTTTTTATGGATTTATTATGACAGATGGAGTAAATTGGATCAAACAACAACCTCTAGTTTCATTTAAATGAACAATTAGACCAAACTTCACTTTACAATCTAAATTAAACTTTTTTAGGGCATTATCATGAACGGATTAGGATTTGACTGAACAAATGGGCTTATTTTTACCTCTAATCCCTATTATGTATTTATTATGACAAATGGAGTAAATTACAAAAAAAAAACCTATTGTTTCATTTAAATGAAAATTTCAGCCAAATTTCACTTTGCTATCCAAATCAATGTGTTTTGTTGCACTATTTGGACGGAGAAGTTAGAACAAATGGATTTGTTTTGACCTCTAACCTCTTTTATGTATTTATTATGACAAATGGAGTTAACTAGAGTAAAAAACAACCACTAGTTTCATTTAAATGAATAATTATAATAAACTTCACTTTGCTATCTAAATTCAACTTTTTTAGGGCACCATCCGAACGAAAAAAGATTTGACCGAACAAATGGACTTATTTTGACCTTAACCTCTTTATGCATTTATTATGGTAAATGGAGTAAATTATATCAAACACCAAACTTCACTTTGCCAACTAAATTCATCGTTTTTAGGGCACTATATGAATGAAGAAGAATTTGACCGAATAAATGGACTTATTTTGACCTCTAACCTTTATATTTATGTATTATGAAAAATGAACAAAATTTGATAAAACAACATCCTCTAGTTTCATTTAAATGAAAAACTACGACAAAATTCACTTTGCTATCTAAGTTTTCCATCTTCTAGGGCCACAATCTGAATGGAGAAGGATATGACAAAACAAATAGACTTATTTTATCCTCTTGCACTACAAGAAAATGGTCATTTAGCGGCGGCTATTTAGCGATGGTCTCGAAAAACCGCCGCTAAATACTTTATTTAACGACGGTTATTCAACCGTCGCAGAATATTGCTATTTAACGACAGTTATAATTAAATACGACGTTTTAAACCGCGGTTATAAATAAAACATCAATTTCTTTAAAGCAAATGTGAAAAATCGCTCGCTCGTCCGATTCTGAGCCCATCCATCCTAATTTCCTGTTCCTCCCCCACCTCTCAACCCCTTCACCATATCCTCTCCCCTCCCCAAACCCTAACTCCCCACCAATGACGATGAGTGAAATTGTCTCATCCAACGTTGTTTGCTTACGAAGAGAAGCTCTGATGACGACCGCCCCTCCTCTCCCCTCCAACATTTCACTCAATTCTTTTCTTCGATCGATAGATCAAATCCGCTTGAATCGATTCGTCTCGTCGATGGAGTTCATACTCGAACAAGGCAAGAGCCTCCACATGGATGTTGTTACTGCCAACCCTGATGATTGGAATTTTGATCCTTTCTCTATGAGCATTGATGGAGATGAACTTCGAGCTGGAGCTGTGCCCTTGTGACTCCTTCGAGCCCGATTTGTGCCGAGGACGAGGGCTTCTCCCCAACCGGCTGGGTCGAGTCGGATCTGTGCTTCATAGGGCCTCTCGCCAATGTGGTACTTTTTGTTGATATACCGTAAAAGATGCTGAAATTTTTGTAGGTCAAAGATGATTTAAGTACAAACTAACAGAACCTGTTTGTTAGTTGGGATCAATTAAGACACCCTGCCAATTCCATATTTGTGAAACATTGGTCACAGATGGTTCACTCCTTCACTTGCTCAAAGATACGAAAAGCTCTATCAAGAATGGTGTCAAATTCTTGAAGGTAAGTTTTTAACTATTTAAATTAACAACTGCTACCATCATTGTTACACTGAGGTCATTAGCTACATTTTAGGATGTTGCAGGCTTTCAACCACATAATAGCATCCTTCTTCCAGCCCTAAAGTATTGTTGGTTATATCAGTAAACACAACTCGCTCTAACTTTGGATATTGTTATGATTAGGGTACTCCAATAAAAACTTAGAAGCTGGTTCTGATGGACGCGTAGCTTCTGTCAGATTTGAAGATGGATCTAATGTAGAAGCTGACACGGTACTTCTAAATTTTCATATAAATATAAATATAATTTTAATTTTAATAAGATATGATTTTCATTTTACCTGAGTTCAGTATGAATTACCACTAATTTCAATTATCTCATTTAGTCAGTGAAACATGACACTTTTCCAAATGCAGATTTCTTGTCTGCAGTAGGGTAATAAACTGCTGCATTTCAGTGATGTTTTGCAGCAGATTTTAGATTGCAGCAATTAATTTGTTGAAACTGAGTAATGTAGCGGACTCTGTTTTAGATTTTAGATTTTATATATGCCAGTTACTTGAGTTTTATATATTTCAGAATAGTTTGTTTTTTGAAAGCTAATAATATATCAGGTCTTCGTTGTTGAATTCATACTAAAACTCCTCCAATTATTAGTTTTGAGTACTACCAAAATGGAGAAAGAAATAGTATCAGATGAGTTGTCCCCTAGAGGAATTCTAGAGGACTGCACAAGGAGCTTAGACTCCGAAACGGATAATTCCAAGACAAGCATTTCAGATTCTGAAGCTCAACCTAATCATAGAGCTAAGTCTAACTGGAGTAGATTCTTCAGTTTATTGAAAGGTAGACCGATCAAGCGCTTGGCGAGCTTGCCTCCGAGCTTCCCTCCTGTTAGTGTTCGAAGTTTTTCTAAAAGAATTAGTAGAAGTGTGAGAGAGAACCCAGTCTCATACCTTAGTCCACTTGAAGAAACTTGGAAGAACTTCACATTCTCTGAACTCCAAGCAGCAACAAAAAACTTCAGCTCTGGTTCGTAATTTTTCTCCATAGTCCAATTCACTATACTATCCAGTTAGCATTTGAACTACTACCTTACATGCGTGCTAATTGTCTTTACAGAAAATTTGATTGGGCAAGGCGGATATGCTAGAGTTTACAAGGGATGCTTGCACGATGGGCAACTCGTAGCAATCAAAACGCTAACTCGTGGAACAGCTGAAGAGATGATAGCTGACTTCCTGTCGGAGCTCGGGATTATAGTACATGTCAATCATCCTAATACTGCAAAGTTGATAGGGTATGTGATAGAAGGAGGAATGCACCTAGTTCTTCAATTGTCTCCAAATGGGAGCTTGGGATCTCTACTTCATGGTTTGTTCGTCTCCAACTTGACTTGTTATTAATTCAAAGTTTTTAAGATCTTTTTCTTAGTCAGGTTCTTAGATTGCTTAAGCTTTGGTTTCTCAGATTCGAAGGAAAAATTGGAGTGGAGCATTAGGTTTAAGGTGGCTTTAGGAACAGCTGAGGGTCTTTTATATCTCCATGAAAAATGTCCGCGTCGTATGATACACCGAGATATCAAGGCTTCTAACATTTTGCTTACAGAGGATTTTGAACCTCAGGTACCTTTTTATATGGGATAATTATGCCCAAAATCTCAATTCTCACAGAAATGTCTGATTTCTGAAATGGTAAAATTTATGAGACTATAAAGAACAATGGTATTTTTTGCTGTCAAAGAGTAATGGTATTTTTTGTTTAATTTTTCAGATTTGTGATTTTGGGCTTGCAAAGTGGCTACCTGAGCAATGGAGTCATCATACTACTTCAAAACTTGAAGGCACATTCGGGTTTGTATATCACAGAAACTCATAATTGTTTTGCAAAATAAAAATAAAAAATTAACCATTCTGATATATCTTTCGTTCATGACCATGACAGCTATCTTTCTCCGGAGTACTTCATGCATGGCATAGTTGATGAAAAAATCGATGTCTTTGCGTTTGGAGTACTTCTGTTGGAACTCATTAGTGGACGTCGGGCTATTGATACCATGCAGAAAAGCCTTGTGATGTGGGTAAGTTCGTTTCCATGTTATTTTGTGACCTTGTCTTATGTAAACTATGTCAGCCTGTCAACTGAGAATTCAACTATGTTTGTTTGATACTTGTTGCAGGCAATGCCATATCTTAATAAGATCAACCTTAGGGAGCTCGCTGATCCTTCTCTAGCTGATGTGTATGACTTACAACAGATGAATCAGATGGCACTGACAGCTTCTTTGTGCATACAACACTCCTCAATTCTAAGACCCTGTATGAATCAGGTACGTGTTTTCGTTTTTTCAATCAGTGATCATTTTCTTAACGAAATACTCCAATTTGTTCATGACTGGAAATAAATTTGTCATTGGGGCAGAGACCTTAAGTCAATTTACTCTGTTGTTTCAGTAAAAAGGCTTGCTCGAAAATCAGGACAAGGAATGGAAGAGCTGAAAGCTGAGGTAGTTATGGTTGCTAAACTTATGCACAGAATTTTAGTGAGGTTGTTGAGTTTCTGCATACAAGAAGAAAAAATATTGCTTACCTATGAATACCTTTCCAATGGAAGCTTGGACAAAATATTGTTTGGTACAATTTGTTCCGCAATTTTTAGAGCATTTCTTACTTTGTATTATTTTGATAACCTTAATTCAATTTAATTTCAATGATGTAGATCAGAATAAACGTCAGCTATTGTAGTGGGACAAACACTACAACATTGTAGTTGGAGTAGGTCAAGGTCTATTGTATCTTCATCAAGATTCTCAAATCAGAATTATACATCGTGATTTAAAACCCAGAGTACACAACACACAAGGACAATATTCAATCAAATCAGATGTCTTTAGGTTTGGAGTTATAGTATTAGAGATCATCTTTGTTAGAAGAAATTCAAGCTTTGGCAATTCAGTGAATCTTCTAAGCTATGTGAGTACTAGAAAATTTGTATATTTCTTTCACCTTAGTAAATTTGTATATTTCCTTTTTAAGAACTGGATTTTTTTATCTGTTAGACCCTGTTCTAAGTTGTTTAAATTGTTTCAGGACCAGTTACATATGTCAGAGACATTGCCGCGACATATGAACTTCTAAAGAGAAGTGATGTAGACGCTATAGAGATTACATACAAGTGGAAGTAGTGTAGATTTTTTTTTTCTGTCGAAGTAATGATATATGAGTTGACTTAAATTCTAGTGGAATTGTCTCCTTAGTTAACAAACTATGATTTCCTGAGCTGTGTAGGTTTCTTGTGTTCATTGGTATGTAGGAAGACTGATATGTTCAAGGAACTTTGGAATAGTTTGGGATTTTGCAGTGGTGGGAATCAGTCATTGAGAAGCACAAACGGGTATGTTGATTTTGACTATTTTGGTCGACTTAATGTCTTAGATTTACAGGTACATATGTATAACACCTTCCTTTGTTCAACTATGATTATCATTTTATCTGCTTTGAATATTAGCTTATCTTTTTGCCTTTCTTCTACTTTGAATTTTGCAATCAATTTACAGGTACATATGTATAACATCTTTTTGCTTTTTCTCTGCTTTGAATATTAGCTTATCTTAGATTTACAGGTACATATGTATAACATCTTTTTTGCTTTGAATATCCTTTTGTGTTGCAAGTCCAGTGACAAGGTTGCAATCAATTTCAGTTCTCTTTTCTCACCCTAACATTCTACTTGAATAGCTTTTGTTGTTATATTGTTTTTGTTATGTTCTTTGTTTACTTGTTTTGCAGGGCTGCTCCACTATGGGGTGTTATGAAGCACTTGTATCACAAAATTCCAGACATTGCATCGAAGAAATCTCAGAAGTATGGTTACCTGTTAGAGCAAGAGAAGTAAGCAGACTTTGTTTTCTCCTACTTGAAAATGCATGGATATTTCATACTGTCGACCAAATTTGACAAGTAACTGGACTCTCAATTGCATGGTTTTCTGCAGGGCTCTCAATTCATTGCCTGACCTCCCAGATTTCGAGTTGTCATTGAGACCTGAGGACTACGATTTGCCAGAAATGGATCCAGCATGGGATGGCGAATAATGGGAAATCAAAGTTCATACACTTAAAGAGCACCTCAAAGACGGGGAAGGTGGAACAGAAACAGAGTGAGATCGGGCTGGCTTTCTTGTGATTGTAATATTGTTTTTTTGAAACTTTGATTATGTCCATTGACAATTTGTAACAATTTTAATTTGTAATTTTCTTCTAGACCATGTATAATATTGATTTTGAAATGAAATTAAAGTTCCTCTTAATGTATGATGATGATATCATATGAGTTTAGTTTAGTGTCGTTGTTTATATTTGATTTTTGATTTGAGTCTAAAAGCTGTAGTGCATATGTTGGATAAATTATCTGCACCCAATGAAAAGAAAACACTACAGGTTGAAAAATGTGATTTTTATATGGTAAAAAAATTTGAATTATCAAAGGGAATTTAGCGGCGGTTGCAAATCGTCGCTAAAAGGCAAAAAGTTGGATTGTTCATTGAATTTTGTCGACGGTTATAAACGTCGCTACATTAAACCGTCGCTATATAGTATATAGCGATGGTTATGCCAGCGGTTGCTTAAAACCGTCGCTGAATGACCTAGTGACGCCTTTATTAGCGGCAGTTTTGTAACCGTCGCTGTTTTATTTGGCGACAATCATAACTGTCGCTGTATACCTTTGGCGACCGTCGCTAAAATACAGTTTTCTTGTAGTGTTGCCTTTTTATGTATTTACCATGACAAATTTATTAAAATTACATAAAAAAATGCCTCTAGTTTCAAAATGAAAAATTAAGCCAAACTTTACTTTGTTATCTAAATTCAACATTTTTAGGGAACTATATGAAAGAGAAAGGATTTGACCAAACAAATGGACTAATTTTGACCTCTAACCTCTTTTATAAATTTATTATGTCAAATGAAGTAAATTAGATCAAACAAAAACCTCTAGCTTCATTTAAATGAACAATTAAACCAAACTTCACTTTGCTATCTAAATTAAACTTTTTTAGGGCAGTATTTGAACGGAGAAGAATTTGACCGAATAAATGGACTTATTTTGACCTCTAACATCTTTTATGTATTTATTATGACAAATGGAGTAAATTATATTAAACAACAACCTCTAGTTTCAGTTAAAAGAAAAATTAAGCCAAACTTCACTTTGCTATCTAAATTCAAAGTTTTTATGTCACTATAAGAATGAAGAAGGATTTGACTGAATAAATTGACTTATTTTGACCTCTGACCTATTTTATGTATTTATTATGACAAAAGGAGTAAATTAGATCAAACAACATCGTTTACTTTCATTTAAATAAAAAAAACTAAGACAAATGCTATCTAAATTTAACTCTTTTTTTTCACTATCTGAATGAAAAAGGATTTGACAAAAGAATTGGACTTTTATTTACCTCTTACCTCTTTTATGTATTTACCATGACAAATGAAGAAAATTAGATAAAAATAAACCACTAGTTTCATTTAAATGAAAAATTAAGCTAAACTTCACTTTGCTATCTAAATTCAACGGTTTTTAGCGAACTATCTGAACGGGTAAGGATTTGACCAAACAAATGGACTTACCAACTCTTCCCACTTTTATTTATTTACCATAACAAATACAGTAAACTAGATAAAAAAAAATAGTGTTCTAAAAATCGGCCTAGGCGACCGCCTAGGCGATAGAAGGTAAAAAAATGCCCAGATTAATGGCTGGGCGGGTTCTGGGTAGTCTGGGCGGTCTAGGCGGGGTATGGGCGGCCTAGGTGGGGTCTGTGCGGCCTAGGCGGTCAGGGCGAGTTTTTATTTTTACTTTTAATAAGGCTGATTGTGTTTTTATTTTATTTTTCTTTCCTCTTTTTTAGAAATAAATAGTTTAATTGTTTTTTATTCAATATATTTCTAAATGTAGCAAATGATGATTACTTAATGGAATTCTCAAAGGATCTGCCGGTACCAATTTTATTATTTTAGTAATGTAGATTTTATCAAACATGACTGAGGTTATTCATGCAATTTGAAGAAAAATAAAAGAGTAGGTTTGGATATTTGTCCACAAATCCAACTTTGTATAAAGTACCCATCATGACCAACTTCAGTCATTTGAGTTTTAATAAATTTTGTTCATGATTGTTAATTTTTCATGTTTTTAAATTTTGCATATGTATATTGGCATCAAATTGGATGTAATTGATAAGTTATTATGCTTAACTTTTGTAAATTATTAAAGTTATAATACAAAACCTAGGAGCCGCCTAGGCGCCCGCCTAGGCCCCTGGGCGCTAGGCACCTGCTCGCCGCTCGCCCACCGCCTAGCGCTTTTTAGAACACTGAAAAAACATCTAATTTCATTTTAAATGAAAATTTAAGCCAAACTTCACTTTGCTATCTAAATTAAACTTTTTTTTGGGTACTATCTGAACGGAGAAATATTGACCGAACAAATGGACTTATTTTTACCTGTAATCACTTTTATGTATTTATTATGAAAAATGGAGTAAATGAAAAATTAAACCAAACTTCACTTTGCTATCTATATTCAACTTTTTTTTCGGACACTGTCTGAACAGAAAAGGATTTCACCGAACAAGTAGACTTATTTTGAACTCTCACCACTCTTTTGGATTTATCATGACAAATGGAGTAGATTAGATAAAAAAAAAAAAACCCTCTAGTTTCGTTCAAATGAAAAATTAAGCCAAACTTCACTTTGATAAATGGAGTAAATTATGGAGCAAAAACCTCTAACATCTTTTATGCATTTTTGTGGTAAATGGAGTAAATTATATTAAAAAACAACCTTAGTTTCAATTAAAATAAAAATTAAGCTAAACTTCACTTTGCTATTTAAATTCAACGTTTTTTATGGCACTATATGAATGAGGAAGGATTTCACCGATCAAATTGACCAATTTCAACCTCTATGCTCTTTTGTGGATTTATTATGTAAAATGGAGTCATTTTGATCAAACAACAACCACTAGTTTCATTTAAATGAACAATTAAACCAAACTTCACTTTGCTATCTAAATTCTACTTTTTAGGGCACTGTATGAATGGATAAGGATTTGACTGAACAAATGGGCTTCTTTTAAACTCTAAGATATTTTATGCATTTATTATAGTAAATTCAGTAAATTATATCAAAGAACAACATCTAGTTTTATTTAAATGAAAAATTAAGCCAAACTTCACTTTGCCATACAAATTCAACGTTTTTAAGGGCAATATCTGAACGAAGAAGGATTTCACCAAATAAATGGACTTATATTGACCTATAACATATTTTTTCTATTTATTATGACAAATGGAGTAAATTACATCAAACAACAACCTCTAGTTTCATTTTAAAAAAAAATTAAGGCAAACTTCACTTTCCTATCTAAATTCAACGTTTTTTTATGGCACTATAAGAATGAAGATGGTCTTGACCTACTAAATGGAATTATTTTTACCTCTAACCTCTTTTATCCATTTATTATGGTAAATGGAGTAAATTATATCAAACGACAACCTCTTGTTTCATTTAAATGAAAAATTAGCTGAACTTCACTTTGCTATCAAAATTTAACTTTTTTAGGGGCACTATCTAAACGTAGAAGGATTTGACCAAGCAAATGGAATTATTTTAACCTATAACCTCTATTAGGTATTTGTTATGAGAAATGGATTAAATCCAATCAAACATCAACTTCTATTTTCATTTAAAAGAAAAATTAAGTTGAAGTTCACTTTACTTTCTAAATACGTTTTTTTTAGGGCATTATATGAATAAAAAAGGATTTGACTGAATAAATGGACTTATTTTGACCTACAACCTATTTTAAGCATTTATTATGAAAAGATATCAAACAACAACCTATAGTTTCATTTAAATGAAAAGTTAAGCCGAACTTCACTTTGATATCTGAGTTTAATGTTTTTTAAAGGCACTATCAGAACAGAGAAGGATTTAAATGAGCAAATGGACTTATTTTGACCTCGAACCTTTTTTATGCATTTATTGTGACAAATGGAGTAAACTTGATCAAGAACAACATCTAGTTTCATTTAAATGAAAATAAAGCCAAACTTCACGTTGCTATCTAAATTCTACGTTTTTTAGGGAACTATCTTAACGGAGAAGGATTTGACTAATCAACTTATTTTGACCAAACAATTAAGCCAAACTTCACTTTACTGTCCAAATTTAAATCTTTTTAGGGCACTATCAGGACGGAAAAATATTTGACCGAACAAATAGACTTATTTTAACAACAAACCACTTTTATGTATTTATTATGGCAAATGGAGTATATTATACTAAACAACAACTTCTAGTAAACCAATTTTATGTATTTCTTATGGAAAATGGAGTATATTATATTAAACAACAACTTCTAGTTTCATTTAAACGAATAATTAAGCCAAACTTCACTTTGCTATCTATATTAAACGTTTTTTAGGGCATTGTCAGAACAATGAAGGATTTGACCGAACAAATGGACTTATTTTGACCTATAACCTATTTTATGTATTTATTATGACAAATGGAATAAATTAGATCAAACAACAACCACTAATTTCTAAACCAAACTTCACTTTTGCTAAATTCAATGTTTTTTAAGGCACTATCTGAACGGAGAAGGATTTGACCAAACAAATTGACATATTATGACCTTTAACCTCATTTATGTATTTGCTTTGAAAAATGGAGTAAGTTCGATCAGACATCAACATTCAGTTTCATTTAAATGAAATTTTAAGAACAACTTCTCTTTACTATCAAAATTCTGTGTTTTTTAGGGCACTATCTGAAAGGAGAAAGATTTCACTGAGCAAATGAACTTATCTTGACCTCTAATTTCTTTTATGTTTTTATTATGATAAATGGAGTAAATTAGATCAAACAACTACCTCCAGTTTCATTTAAATAAAACATTAAGCCAAATTTCACTTTGTTATCTAAATACAACGCTTTTTAGGGCACTGTCTGGATGGAGAATGATTTGACCGAACAAATGAACTTATTTTTACCTCTATTGAAAATTTGAGTAAATTAGAGCAAACTACATCCTCTAGTTTCATTTAAATGAAAAACTAAGCCAAACTTCACTTTGCTATCTAAATACAACGTTTTTTAGTGCACTATTTGAAAAGAGAAGGATTTTACTGAACAAATGGACTTATTTTGACCTCCAACCTTTTTTATGTATTTATTATGATAAATTGAGTAAAATTGATAAAACAAAAACCTCTAGTTTCATTTAAATGAGAAATTAAGCCAAACTTCACTTTTCTTTCAAAATCATCGTTTTTAGGGCACTATTTGAATGGAGAATGATTTGACCAAACGAATGGACTTATTTTGACCTTTAATCTCTTTCATGTATTTTTTATCAAAACTTTAGAAATTCCGATCAAACATCAACTTCTATTTTCGTTTAAATGAAAAACTAAGCGAAACTTCACTTTAATATCTAAATTCAACATTTTTTCAGGGCATTATCTGAACGAATAAGGATATGACCGAACAAATGGACTTCTTTTGACCTCTAGCATCTTTTATGTATTTATTATGACAAATGGAGTAAATTAGATCAAACAACATCCTTCAGTTTTATTTAAATGAAAAATTAAGCCAAACTTCACTTTATTATCTAAATTTAATGTTTTTTAGTGCACTATCTAAACAGAGAAGGATTTGACAAAACAAATGGAATTATTTTGACCTCTTACCTCTTTTATGTATTTACCATGAAAAATGGAATAATTTAGATCAACAAATAACCTCTTGTTTCATTTAAATGAAAAGCAAAGACAAACTTCACTTTGCTATCTAAATTCAACGTTTTTAAGGCACTATCTTAACATAGAAGGATTTGATTGTACAAATGGAATTATTTTTACCTGTAATCACTTTTATGTATTTATTATGAGAAATTGAGTAAATTAGATCAAACGACAACCTCTAGTTTCATCTAAATGAAACATTATGCCAAACTTTACTATTCTATCTAAATTAAATGTTTTTGGGGCACTATCTAAACGAAGAAGGATTTGACCGAACAAATGGACTTATTTGGACCTCTAACTTCATTTATGTATGAGCTTTGCTAGGGCGCACCGGTATTTCAACCGGTATTTCAACCGGATGGTGCTAGGCACGTGCGATTAAGGTGAGAAAAAAAAAAAAAAAAAAAAAACACAAACAACCCATTCTTTCCCCAAATGAACAATGCCAAAGTTAAACCCATGAACTAAAAATTCCATTGTAGCTCCTCTCATCTGAGCCTCTTCTCTTTCCAGTCTCTCCCTCTCTTCCATTTCCCTCTGCAGCTCCTCCAGTCTCTCCCTCTCTTCCATTTCCCTCTGCAGCTCCTCTTCATGCCTCACCAAACTTTCCAATTGGAAAGGCTCAGGTTTGGTGCAATGCTCAGAGAAAGAGACTCCTCTATTGTTGCTTCTTTCTATTTTTGCTTTGAAGGGGTGCAGAGAAAGAGAGGAAGCTCATGGAGGAAATTCTTCATAAACAAATTGAAGAGGGGTATTGGCGAGCATCTTTGAGAGAGAAGAAGTGTTTGAAACGGAGATGAGAAGTGGAGCCGTGGCTTCCAAAGGCGTTGAAGTCTCTTCTGCCCACCAGTATCAACTCTGATACACCGAAGGCCGTCGCGCTTCTCGCCATTGTTCCCACGTTGTGTCTCTTCGCTATGTTGTGAACTAGTATGCTGCTCCTCAATCTTCTTCTCCTCCATCTCTCCCTGTGCCAAAACCTCTCTTTTTTGCCTCGCTTTAGTCACACGTGCATGGCACGCCTGGATGGGCACGTGCCTAGCACCATCCAGGTGAAATACCAGTCAAAAAACCGGTGCGTTTTAGAATTTTCGTTTATGTATTTATCTTGAAATATGGAGTAAATTAGATGAAACATCAACCACTAGTTTAATTTAAATGAAAAATAAAGCCAAACTCAATTTTTCTATCTAAATCTACGTTTTTTGGGGCACTGTTTGGACGGAGATGGATTTGACAGACCAATGGGACTTATTTCGACCTCTAACCTCTTTTATATATTTATTATGAAAAAAGGAGTAAATTAGATCATTCAACAACCTCTAGTATCATTTAAATGAACAATTAAACCAAACTTTACTTTGCTATCTAAATTCAACTTTTTTAGGGCACTATCTGAACGCAGAAGGATTTGACCGAACAAATGGACTTATTTTAACCTCTAACCTCTTTTACTTATTTATTATGGAAAATGGAATAAATTATTTTAAACAACAACCACTAGTTTCATTTAAAATAAAAGTTAAAGGCAAACTTCAATATGCTATCTAAATTCAACTGTTTTTAGGGCATTAGCTGAACGGAGATGGATTTGGCCGAACAAATAGACTTATTTATACCTCTAACCTCTTTCATGTATTTATTATGAAAAATGGTGTAAATTAATCAAACAACAACATCTAGTTTCAATTAAATGAAAAATTAACAAAAACTTTAGTTTCCTATCTAAATTTAATTTTTTTAAGGGCACTATCTTAATGGAAAAGGATTTGATGGTACAAATGGTCTTACTTTTACCTGTAATAACTTTTATGTATTTATTATGAGAAATGGAATAAATTAGATCAAACAACATACTCTAGTTTCATTTAAATGAAAAAATAAGAAAAAACTCACTTTGCTATCAAAATTCAACATTTTTAGGGCACTATTTGAACGAAGAGGGATTTGACCAAACAAATGGTCTTCTTTTGACCTCTAACTTCTTTTTATTTATTTATTATGACACATGGAGTATATTAGATCAAACAAAAGCTTCTAGCTTCATTTAAATGAAAAATTAAGCCAAACTTAACTTTGTATCTAAATAAATGTTTTTTTAGCACACTATCTAAATGGAGAAGGATTTGACCGAACAAAACGACTTATTATGACCTCTAACCTATTTTATATATTTATTATGAAAAATGGAGTAAATTAGATTAAAAAATAATCTCTAGTTCATTTAAATGAACAATTAAGCCAAATTTCACATTGCTATCTAAATTCAACGTGTTTAGGGCACTATCTAAATGAAAGAAGGATTTGACCGCAAAAACTGACTTATTTTTACCTCTAACATATTTTATGTATTTATTATGACAAAAGGAGTAAATAATATGAAACCACTACATCTTTTTTCATTTAAATGAAAAATTAAGCCAAACTTCACTTTGCTATTAATTCAACGATTTTTAGGGCACAATCTGAACAGAAAAGGACTTGATAGAGCAAATGGACTTATTTTGACCTCCAAACTTTTTTATGTATTTATTATGACAAATGGAATAAACGTGATCAAACAACAACCACTAGTTTCATTTAAATGAAAAATTAAGCCAAATATCACTTTTCTATCTAAATTCAACGTTTTTTATGGCACTATTTGAATGGAGAAGGATTTGACCGAACGAAAGCACTTATTTTGACCTTTAACCTCTTTTATGTATTTGTTATGAAAAATGGAGTAGATCCAATCAAACGTCCACTTATATTTTCGTTTAAATGAAAAATTAAGCCAAACTTCACTTTATTATCTAAAGTCAATGTTTTTTTGGGCACTATCTGAACAAAGAAGGATTTGACCGAACAAATGGACTTATTTTGACCTCTAATATCTTTTATGTATTTATCATGACAAATGAAATAAATTAGATCAAATAAAATTCTCTGTTTCATTTAAATGAAAAACTAAGCCAAACTTCACTTTGTTATCTAAATTCAACTTTTTGGGGCACTATCTAAACGGAGAACGATTTGACCGAACAAATGGACTTATTTTGACCTCTTATCTCTTTTATATATTTAACATGACAAATGGAGTAAATTAGATAAAAATAAATAACCTCTAGTTTCATGTAAATGAAAAGTTAAACCAACTTCACTTTGCTATCTAAATTCAACGTTTTTAGGGTATTAACTGAACATAGAAAATTTTGATTGAACAAATGGAATTATTTTTACCTTTAATCACTTTTATGTATTTATTATTAGAAATTGAGTAAATTATACCAAACAACAACCTCTAATTTCATTTAAATGAAAAATTATGCCTAACTTCACTATGCTATCTAAATTAAACGTTTTTATGGCACTATCTGAACGGAGAAGGATTTGACCAAACAAATGGACTTATTTTTACCAATATTCGGTTTTATGTATATATTATGAGAAATAGCGTAAATCAGATCGTATAAAAACCTATGGTTTCATTTAAATGAAAAATTACACAAAACTTTAAGTTGCTATCTAAATTCAACCTTTTTAGGGCACTATAGAACAGATAAGGATTTGACCAAACAAATGGACTTATTTTGACCTCCAACCTCTTTATGGATTTATTATGACTAATGGAGTAAAGTTGATTAAATAACAACCTCTAGTTTCATTTAAATGAAAAATTAAGCCAAACTTCACTTTCCTATCTAAATCAATGTTTTTTAGGGCACAATCTAAACAGATAAGGATTTGACCAAACCAATGGACTTAGTTTGACCTCTAACCTCTTTTATGTATTTATTATTACAAATGGATTAAATTATATGAATCAATAACATCTAGTTTCGTTTAAATGGAAAATTAAGCCAAATTTTAATTTCTTATCTATATTCAACGTTTTAGGGCATTATCTGAACGGAGAAAGATTTGACTGAACAAATGGACTTATTTGAATTCCAAAATTTGTTATGTATTTATTATGAAAAATAGAGTAAACTTTATTAAACAACAACCTCTAGCTTAATTTAAATGAAAAATTAAGCCAAACTTCACTTTCCTATCTAAATCAATGTTTTTTAGGGCACTATCTAAACGGAAAAGGATTTGACCCAACAAATGGACTTATTTTGACCTCTAACCTCTTTTATGTGTATATTATGACAAATAGAGTAAATTAGATAAAACAACAATCCCTAGTTTCATTTAAATGAACAATTAAGTCAAGCTTCTCTTTGTTATCTAAATTCAACGTTTTTAGGCAACTATCTTAACGAAGAAGGATTTGACCAAACAAATGTATTTATTATGACAAATGGAGTAAATTATATGGAAAAACAACCTCTAGTTTCATTTAAAAGAAACATTAAGCCAAACTTCACTTTGCCATCAAAATTTAACATTGTTTAGGGCACCATCTGAACAGATAAGGATTTGACTGAACAAATGGACTTATTTTGACATCGAACCTATTTTATGTTTTTATAATGACAAATGGATTAAACTTGATCAAACAACAACCTCTATTTGAAAATTTAAGCCAAACTTCACTTTGCCATCTAAATTCAACGTTTTTTGAAGCACTGTCTCAACGGTGAAAGATTTGACCAAACAAATGGACTTATTTTTACCTGTAAACACTTTTATGTATTTATTATGAGAAATGGAGTAAATAAAAAATTAAGCCAAACTTCACTTTGCTGTCTAAATTCAAATTTGTTTTCAGGCACTGTTTGAACGGAGAAGGATTTGACTGAACAAATAGACTTATTTTGACCTCTAACCACTTTTGTGGACTTATCATGACAAATGGAGTAGATAAGATAAAAAAAAAACCTCTAGTTTCATTTAAATGAAAAATTAAGCCAAACTTCACTTTGCTGTCTAAATGAATGTTTTTTAGAGCACTATCTAAACGGAGAAGGATTTGACCAAAAAATTGACTTATTTTGACATCTTACCTTTTTTATGTATTTACCATGACAAATGTAGTAAATTAGATTTAAAAAAAAACAACATCTAATTTCATTTAAATGAAAAATTAAGCCAAACTTCACTTTGCTATCTAAATTCAATGTTTTTAAGGCACTATCTCAATGGGAAAGGATTTCACTGAACAAATAAACTTATTTTGACCTCTAACATCTTTTATGTATTTATTTTGACAAATGGAGTGAATTAGATCAAACAACATACTCCAGTTTAATTTAATTGAAAATCTAAGCCAAACTTCACTTTGCTATCTATATACAATGATTTTTAGTGCGCAACATTGATTTATTCTTGACAGCCCTAATTGTACGTATAATGGGTGTATACATTCTTAGAAATTTTTGTTAGAATCCTTTGACATTCCTTATTAACCATTACCCAAGCCCCATTACAATCCAACAAAGTCCTAGTTGATCTTAGGTAAAGGTTGGTTTCGTAGATGTGGAGATTTAATAACCAAGACCTATGGTGTTTGATTCAACATTCCCAAAAGTAATTGATATTCCTTTCCATGAGATCATGTTCATTCCATTCTTGAAAAGTCCGTTCTTCATATTACTATATGTGAGATGATTGTTTTCCATTATTTACTTTTTTCCTCACATATAAATTGAGTGAAATACCAAATCTCTGAGTGTTTTATTGTGAGTGACATGAGAGGTTTGAAGTCAAAACAAACTTTCTACAGGAGATTTAGTCATTGTTTTACTCTGAAATGAAAAGTTATGTTGACAGTGCTATCCACACACACACATTGAGTTGAGGATGATTGTGAATTTGTCTCTAACTTGTGGAGAATATTAAATTATTTGGAGATTTGTTGATACACTAAAATGACACTGTTGGTTTCCTGCATTTCTTGAAGTTTTAAAATGAACACTGTTTGACCAAGTTTTGTTGAGTCAGTAATGTTTGTGGGTAACATTTCTGGAAACCCACACGAGACTATAACTCGTCCACTAGAGGTAATCTAGGGGTTTAAAGCCTTGTTGCACGTTTAAGGTAAGTGCAACCGATGATATCTGCGAAAGTGAGTTATGATTTTCTTTTTATTGTTTTGCTCGAGGACTAGCAAAATATAGGTTTGGGGGTATTTGATATTCACATAATTATTACATAATATACCCCTTAATTTATATATGTTAGTGTTTCGATTATTATATTTTATAGTAATTATTTCGTTTTAATATCTTTGCAGGAATTTGAGCTTAAACGATGAATTCATATTAAGCAGTCACAAACGACAATTAGGCAATTTCAATGGTGGTATAAAACAAAACCCAAACCTAAACCCAAGTCATAGCCTAAAACCAAACCTAAACCAATTCCTACCCTAAAACCAAACCCAAATCCAAACCTAATCCTATCTCTATAAATACAATGCGATAGCCGTCTGAAAGGGGGAGGGAGGAAGAGAAGGGAACAGATTGGAAGGAGAGATCAAACCCTCTTCCTCCTCTCAAGGCGCCACCGTTCTCGCGCCACCACCGCGAAACAGGGGGGTGACAACCCTGTTTAGCGTTCAACTCTTCCATCGCCACCACCCTATGCTCCTCTCCCCTGTCCACACAACCACCACCACCTTCGCACGAGTCCCACCACCACAACAGGCCACGAACCAGCACCGCCACCGCGCAAAAACCACCGCGAAACAGAGCCGCACCGCGACTCTGTTTCACGTCGCGACAGCGTGTTTTTCGCCCCTCTCTCGGCCTCTTTTTGTCTCGAGTTCATTCTCTCACAACCACCATCACGACCCGACCAAACACCGCAACCACCACCGCGCGGCAGAGCTTACAGTAGGCTGAAACAGGGAGCGAAAACAGGGAATCTCTTCCCGATTTCTCTTCGGTTTTTGTGCTATTTTATTGGTTAATTCTCACTGTTTGCTTGTCGTTGCAGGTTCTAGCATTGATTTGGCGGTCGGGAAGGTCGCGAGGAGCGACGGAAGGCGGCGGAGCAGCCGCTGTTACGCTGGAGAAGAAGACCGGACTGTTGCAGTACTGTAGCAGGCGGCGGGAATGGTTTAAAATCGAGTTTTCTGGCTATTTCCACCCACAGAATTGCTCTGTACCACCACAGAGCAGTTCTGGGTCATTTCTTCGGGATTCGTGCACACCCACCTGCTGAGTGCCACCACATCGTGTTTGTGACGAACTAAATGGGTTGTATAAATTAATTTGATTCATTTTACTGATTTGAGTACTTAATTGTTAATTGCAATTTATTTCTGAATGCTTGATAAATTGCTTTCACCTTGCATGTTTGAGTAATTAAACTTGATATGCTTGGTAGTTAGAATTACTCTTTATCAATATATTCAAAGCATGTGCTAAAAATATTAAGCTTAAACTTTGATTAAGTGTGCCTTAAAAAGACACTTAATACTTGGTGAAAGCGTGTTTGCTTGAAATACTTTGTTAAAGTTTAAAAGAACATGATATAATTTAAATTTGATTTTAACGATCACATATTCGGTGTAAGCAAGGGATTCTTATCCCTAAAGCTTCTCGTAAATTCAGTAATTTAGATTAAATAATTTTGCTAATTCATTGGTGAGTCCAAGCCCACTAAACCCATCTTATTTCATCTATCTTTTATTTTTCCTATTTTTAATTTATTTTTAGTTTAGTTTTAAAAACACTGTAACCCCCATTTTCCATTTAAATTAGTTTAATTAAATTCTAAAATTTCAATTGCATCCACCTTATTCGTGGGATCGACCCGTACTTGCCGTTGTCTACCAGTTAGGCACCGTGCACTTGCGGTTATTACAAGTGGGCTGAATTAACCTATTAATTTAGGTTAGTTAAATCCCCAAAAACTTGATGGGGATTTAACTAACCTAAATTAATAGGTTAATTTAACCCACTTGTAATAACCGCAAGTGCACGGTGTCTAACTGGTAGACAACGGCAAGTACGGGTCGATCCCACGAAGAAGGTGAATGCAATTGATATTTAAGAAATTATCTAAACTAATTTA
This sequence comes from Berberis vulgaris, assembly GCA_963556465.1. Taxonomy (NCBI): domain Eukaryota; kingdom Viridiplantae; phylum Streptophyta; class Magnoliopsida; order Ranunculales; family Berberidaceae; genus Berberis; species Berberis vulgaris. Next base: position 50,559,897 of record OY747135.1, on the reverse strand, counting down.
AATGGAAAATGGGGGTTACAGTGTTTTTAAAACTAAACTAAAAATAAATTAAAAATAGGAAAAATAAAAGATAGATGAAATAAGATGGGTTTAGTGGGCTTGGACTCACCAATGAATTAGCAAAATTATTTAATCTAAATTACTGAATTTACGAGAAGCTTTAGGGATAAGAATCCCTTGCTTACACCGAATATGTGATCGTTAAAATCAAATTTAAATTATATCATGTTCTTTTAAACTTTAACAAAGTATTTCAAGCAAACACGCTTTCACCAAGTATTAAGTGTCTTTTTAAGGCACACTTAATCAAAGTTTAAGCTTAATATTTTTAGCACATGCTTTGAATATATTGATAAAGAGTAATTCTAACTACCAAGCATATCAAGTTTAATTACTCAAACATGCAAGGTGAAAGCAATTTATCAAGCATTCAGAAATAAATTGCAATTAACAATTAAGTACTCAAATCAGTAAAATGAATCAAATTAATTTATACAACCCATTTAGTTCGTCACAAACACGATGTGGTGGCACTCAGCAGGTGGGTGTGCACGAATCCCGAAGAAATGACCCAGAACTGCTCTGTGGTGGTACAGAGCAATTCTGTGGGTGGAAATAGCCAGAAAACTCGATTTTAAACCATTCCCGCCGCCTGCTACAGTAACTGCTACAGTACTGCAACAGTCCGGTCTTCTTCTCCAGCGTAACAGCGGCTGCTCCGCCGCCTTCTGTCGCTCCTCGCGACCTTCCCGACCGCCAAATCAATGCTAGAACCTGCAACGACAAGCAAACAGTGAGAATTAACCAATAAAATAGCACAAAAACCGAAGAGAAATCGGGAAGAGATTCCCTGTTTTCGCTCCCTGTTTCAGCCTACTGTAAGCTCTGCCGCGCGGTGGTGGTTGCGGTGTTTGGTCGGGTCGTGATGGTGGTTGTGAGAGAATGAACTCGAGACAAAAAGAGGCCGAGAGAGGGGCGAAAAACACGCTGTCGCGACGTGAAACAGAGTCGCGGTGCGGCTCTGTTTCGCGGTGGTTTTTGCGCGGTGGCGGTGCTGGTTCGTGGCCTGTTGTGGTGGTGGGACTCGTGCGAAGGTGGTGGTGGTTGTGTGGACAGGGGAGAGGAGCATAGGGTGGTGGCGATGGAAGAGTTGAACGCTAAACAGGGTTGTCACCCCCCTGTTTCGCGGTGGTGGCGCGAGAACGGTGGCGCCTTGAGAGGAGGAAGAGGGTTTGATCTCTCCTTCCAATCTGTTCCCTTCTCTTCCTCCCTCCCCCTTTCAGACGGCTATCGCATTGTATTTATAGAGATAGGATTAGGTTTGGATTTGGGTTTGGTTTTAGGGTAGGAATTGGTTTAGGTTTGGTTTTAGGCTATGACTTGGGTTTAGGTTTGGGTTTTGTTTTATACCACCATTGAAATTGCCTAATTGTCGTTTGTGACTGCTTAATATGAATTCATCGTTTAAGCTCAAATTCCTGCAAAGATATTAAAACGAAATAATTACTATAAAATATAATAATCGAAACACTAACATATATAAATTAAGGGGTATATTATGTAATAATTATGTGAATATCAAATACCCCCAAACCTATATTTTGCTAGTCCTCGAGCAAAACAATAAAAAGAAAATCATAACTCACTTTCGCAGATATCATCGGTTGCACTTACCTTAAACGTGCAACAAGGCTTTAAACCCCTAGATTACCTCTAGTGGACGAGTTATAGTCTCGTGAGGGTTTCCAGAAATGTTACCCACAAACATTACTGACTCAACAAAACTTGGTCAAACAGTGTTCATTTTAAAACTTCAAGAAATGCAGGAAACCAACAGTGTCATTTTAGTGTATCAACAAATCTCCAAATAATTTAATATTCTCCACAAGTTAGAGACAAATTCACAATCATCCTCAACTCAATGTGTGTGTGTGGATAGCACTGTCAACATAACTTTTCATTTCAGAGTAAAACAATGACTAAATCTCCTGTAGAAAGTTTGTTTTGACTTCAAACCTCTCATGTCACTCACAATAAAACACTCAGAGATTTGGTATTTCACTCAATTTATATGTGAGGAAAAAAGTAAATAATGGAAAACAATCATCTCACATATAGTAATATGAAGAACGGACTTTTCAAGAATGGAATGAACATGATCTCATGGAAAGGAATATCAATTACTTTTGGGAATGTTGAATCAAACACCATAGGTCTTGGTTATTAAATCTCCACATCTACGAAACCAACCTTTACCTAAGATCAACTAGGACTTTGTTGGATTGTAATGGGGCTTGGGTAATGGTTAATAAGGAATGTCAAAGGATTCTAACAAAAATTTCTAAGAATGTATACACCCATTATACGTACAATTAGGGCTGTCAAGAATAAATCAATGTTGCGCACCATCAATTTTTTTCTTCATTCTCACATCTTTATCCTCATTCACATTCTTCTTCTGTTTTCTTTTCTTTCTTTTTCTTTCTTTCTTTTTTTTTTTCCTTTCTTTTTCTTTCTTTCATAGAGGATTTATGAAATATCTCATATTTTGCTCTTTCATGCCCTTTTTACACCAAGTATATTCATCCGTACACATTCCCAGAAAAATTAGGTAAAGGTTAATGGGTTAACAAATAAAAGGTTAATCTATGGCTCAAAAGGCTACAAAAAGTTAATGTTATGGGTAAGTTAAAAGGCTAGTTAATGGTTTAAAGAAAAAAAATGCCTAGATCATTTCCTAAGTTCGGGTCAGTATTATGACATCTCAATTGAATAAGCCAAGAAGTTCTAGTGTAATAATTCAATTTTTATGTCATTTCCAAAGCAATTGATCAAAAGAATGAAAATAATGAGATCATCAACGAGATAATGTAGACTCAAGAAAAATCAGAGTTTATGTATAACCCTCAGAAAAATAGAAAGGCTCAAAGCTTTCAGGGTTAAGTCTCCACTATTATTCTAAGGTTTTCTAGTATATATTTCACTCATCAACTTCAAGTTATGCTAACATGGCTCATGGTGCAAAGATAATCGAGTTGAAAAATCTTATGAACTAGATCTAACTTAAGGATCTTAATAAACTTTCAGTCTTTATCAATATACCAATATGTCAAGTTGGCTTGCATTTTCTTGAGCATAAAACATTTAAAGTCCATTTTCATACTCGTAAAAGACCAAGTTTTCTTGACAGAAAAACATTTTTTTTTCAAGAAAAGAAAAGAAAATACTACAAAAAAAATGAAAAATTCACACCGACTCATGAATCCTACCCCCAAACCTAATCCAAACATTGTCCTCAATGTTTAATAAAATAATTCGGACAAATGAATGAAATAAGTACATGAGAGGAGGTTAGAACAGTATTACCACGGTGAAGATTTTACCAATTTCCAAGAAGTCATCCATCAATGAGGCTCACAAACATAAGAATCATGGAGTTTTCATTAGAAATCGATAAAATGCAGACTCGACACTAACAAAGAAAACTAAAAAGAAAAGGCAAGTTGTAAGTCAAAACTGTTACGGAGCTAACGAGTATGAGTGAAACACAACTAAATAGGGTACCCGAAAATCAATCCAGACTAACAGCAAAGACACACAACTAAAGCTAGGTTGCCTCCCAGTAGCGCTTGGTTTACCGTCATCAGCCCGACAAATATTCTTCCTAAAAAATGGTGTATCGAAAAGTGTAGAGGAAGAATATGACAAACACTTTGTCCATGGTCGTATATCAACAATCTGAACAGTTGAGGATCAGTCCACCAAAATATAACAATCACATGGGGCACCAAATACACTAGGACATCCCAAAAGTGACCTGTAGTCATACTCAACAGAGGATTTTTGCGTGTTCCAAAAAGGGAACATCCTATGTCTGGTACCAAATCAGAAGATTGAATAAATTTCACAACAGGATGGTGAAAACTGAAATCCTCAAAACAGCACAAGGGATCAGTGAAAGTAGCCTTAGCAAATGGGAATATGATGCAAGTAGATGAGACGATAGATATATCAGGTGGTACAGGCTCATCACATGAATCATATAGAGATACTGGTCTAGACAACTCATCACCTGAAAAAGCATACCTGAGGGTGTCAGGTAATTGAATAAGGTCAAGTGCAGGTGGCTCAACTGATAGGACTAGTTTTGACTCACTGAGTGAAAGAGGATTCACTATAGACTTCCATTTATAACTAGGATCCACAATGGGGACTGAGTCAAGCAATTCATTGACTTCCCTAATGGAATCATCAACATCAAAGTCTAAACTAAATTGAGTCAAACAAGCCTCTAAACAGTCAAGGGGAGACTCTAAAGAATGTTCACAGTTTGATACGATGCATGAGTCACTAGGGAGGCATGAGTCAACATGGGAAGGAGATGTCTGTAGTGCCTCAAAATCGACAGGTTCATCAATAAATGAGTCACTAGGGAATTTTGCTGACTCTATCTCAGGAAGTGACTCAACTATCTGACTCACAGTCATCTCAAGTTTCCGGATAGCTTGAGAGTTTTGTTGAAAAATAGTTGTCAATTCTGTGATATCATGAGAATTTTGCACAAGTATTTCTCCTGTTCGCTCTATAAAAATTTTCATTATATCCTCTAACTCATTATCAGGAATGAAAGCTTGAGGAGTCTGAGGAGTGTCTAGAGGGTCTTCATGGTACTGACCATGAGCCCATGAGAAGTCAGGATGATAGGCTAGACCTGGGTTGTAATAATCTAAATATGGATCATAATCAGGTCGTCGCATGTCATAAAATGAATTGAATTGCTCGGAAAAATAGGCTGGATAATCCCTTGTGTTTATTTTTGTTTTTTTTTTTTTTTTTTTTTGAAAGCACTAACTCTAAAAAAAAATATGCACAAACTCACACGCAATCAGCAACCAATAAATGCACAAGAAACATGCCTCCCTAAGCAATCAACGTTTTTGAGATCAATTATCTAATTATCTTTGGGGGACAATTATTTCTTATGTAATCTTTATGACACAGCAATGGGTGCTACAAGTTGATCCTAAGAGTGTACACTTTACACCGCAAAGTTCAAAATCAGTAGGCTAGAGTTTTGTTTCAAAGAAACCGGATTATCGCACAAGAGAAGGAGGTCACAATGGTCCAATTAAGTACTTCCTTGTGCTACCGCTCTGTAAGCCAATAGATGTGAGAACGATGTGATGTTAAATGCACACTTGAGGCTTGTGTTCCTAACCAAAAACTGTTGGTTACTCCAATTCTTCTTGTGGATCGTAGCTTACTTATGACTCGGCGTACCGGGTGAATTACCGTTGTGGCAGTGGCCTCTCGGAGTTCATTGAATGATTAAACCCATCGTCACTTTTACCTTTGGTCAACACAAAAATTATTGGATTCACTTTGGTCTTGGTTGTCCTATGAACACCGTACCTAAAAAAATGCTCTATCTAACTTGCTAATTGATTTTAATTATGTTAGGATATTGGTTGCACACAGCTGGAGTGATGAGGTGGGGATATCAAGTCCCACCAGTTTCTATTTATAAGCTGGGTCTGCTTATTATGAATTACTAAAGTTTAGCATCCACAATTACAGAAATTAAACAACCAATCACACAATTTCAAACAATTACACCAAGCACCCTGGTCGCTAATACATTGCGTGTGATAGAAATACTTACAGTGTGCGTATTCCAATCTGCACAAAAAGTTAGCACAATTCAAAAAAAATCCGACTTCTTTTTATCCGTTTCAATCAATACACAAGCATATACAAATAAATTTACTGGTCTTGGTCTTAGAAGTCGGATTTCTAAATCATAAAAAATTATTGGGTAACAATTAAAATTGTTTCCCTATAATTTCTTTTGACTTAGAAAATTTTTGGTTTTTGGTTTTTGGTTTTTGGTTTTTTTTTTTTTTTTTTTTTTTTTTGTGATTAAACAAAATGAAAACAGTAGAGTATAAAAATTATTACACCACACACTCGTAAAACGAGGTGAAAATAAAATTAAAACTCTCCTCACAAAATAAAAAATATTAAAAAAAACTTAAAATTTGCTTGATGTTTTGCAGGATCGTCCAATATCCTCGAGAAGCGTGTATTCTGCAAAATCAAACACAAAATGAGTGTAAAAAGAACTTAATAAAATAAAAATAAACTGAATTTTTTTTTTTTTTTTTTTTTTTTTTGTTTTGTTGTTTTTTTTTTTTTTTTTTTTTATAATTAGTGAAAATAAATCTTAAATTCAATTACAATGCAACCTTCCCCGGCAACGGCGCCAAAAACTTGATGGGGATTTAACTAACCTAAATTAATAGGTTAATTTAACCCACTTGTAATAACCGCAAGTGCACGGTGTCTAACTGGTAGACAACGGCAAGTACGGGTCGATCCCACGAAGAAGGTGAATGCAATTGATATTTAAGAAATTATCTAAACTAATTTAAATGGAAAATGGGGGTTACAGTGTTTTTAAAACTAAACTAAAAATAAATTAAAAATAGGAAAAATAAAAGATAGATGAAATAAGATGGGTTTAGTGGGCTTGGACTCACCAATGAATTAGCAAAATTATTTAATCTAAATTACTGAATTTACGAGAAGCTTTAGGGATAAGAATCCCTTGCTTACACCGAATATGTGATCGTTAAAATCAAATTTAAATTATATCATGTTCTTTTAAACTTTAACAAAGTATTTCAAGCAAACACGCTTTCACCAAGTATTAAGTGTCTTTTTAAGGCACACTTAATCAAAGTTTAAGCTTAATATTTTTAGCACATGCTTTGAATATATTGATAAAGAGTAATTCTAACTACCAAGCATATCAAGTTTAATTACTCAAACATGCAAGGTGAAAGCAATTTATCAAGCATTCAGAAATAAATTGCAATTAACAATTAAGTACTCAAATCAGTAAAATGAATCAAATTAATTTATACAACCCATTTAGTTCGTCACAAACACGATGTGGTGGCACTCAGCAGGTGGGTGTGCACGAATCCCGAAGAAATGACCCAGAACTGCTCTGTGGTGGTACAGAGCAATTCTGTGGGTGGAAATAGCCAGAAAACTCGATTTTAAACCATTCCCGCCGCCTGCTACAGTAACTGCTACAGTACTGCAACAGTCCGGTCTTCTTCTCCAGCGTAACAGCGGCTGCTCCGCCGCCTTCCGTCGCTCCTCGCGACCTTCCCGACCGCCAAATCAATGCTAGAACCTGCAACGACAAGCAAACAGTGAGAATTAACCAATAAAATAGCACAAAAACCGAAGAGAAATCGGGAAGAGATTCCCTGTTTTCGCTCCCTGTTTCAGCCTACTGTAAGCTCTGCCGCGCGGTGGTGGTTGCGGTGTTTGGTCGGGTCGTGATGGTGGTTGTGAGAGAATGAACTCGAGACAAAAAGAGGCCGAGAGAGGGGCGAAAAACACGCTGTCGCGACGTGAAACAGAGTCGCGGTGCGGCTCTGTTTCGCGGTGGTTTTTGCGCGGTGGCGGTGCTGGTTCGTGGCCTGTTGTGGTGGTGGGACTCGTGCGAAGGTGGTGGTGGTTGTGTGGACAGGGGAGAGGAGCATAGGGTGGTGGCGATGGAAGAGTTGAACGCTAAACAGGGTTGTCACCCCCCTGTTTCGCGGTGGTGGCGCGAGAACGGTGGCGCCTTGAGAGGAGGAAGAGGGTTTGATCTCTCCTTCCAATCTGTTCCCTTCTCTTCCTCCCTCCCCCTTTCAGACGGCTATCGCATTGTATTTATAGAGATAGGATTAGGTTTGGATTTGGGTTTGGTTTTAGGGTAGGAATTGGTTTAGGTTTGGTTTTAGGCTATGACTTGGGTTTAGGTTTGGGTTTTGTTTTATACCACCATTGAAATTGCCTAATTGTCGTTTGTGACTGCTTAATATGAATTCATCGTTTAAGCTCAAATTCCTGCAAAGATATTAAAACGAAATAATTACTATAAAATATAATAATCGAAACACTAACATATATAAATTAAGGGGTATATTATGTAATAATTATGTGAATATCAGTGCACTATCTAAACAGAGAAGGATTTAACCGAACAAATGGACTTATTTTTACCCATAATCACTTTTATGAATTTATTATGACAAATGGGGTAAATTTGATCAAACAACAACCTCTAGTTTCATTTAAATGAACAATTAAGCCAAACTCACTTTGCTGTTTAAATTCAACAATTTTAGGGCACTACATGAACGCACAAGGATTTGACCAAAAAATGGACTTATTTTGAACTCTAACCTCTTTTATGTATTTATTATGACAAATTGAGTCAATTAGAACAAACAACGTCCTCTAGTTTCATTTAAAATAAAAACTAAGCCAAACTTCACTTTGCTATCTAAATACTATGTTTTTAGTGCACTATCTGAACATAGAAGGATTTGAATGAACAAATGGACTTATTTAGACCGCCAACCTTTTTTATGTATTTTTTATGACAAATTGAGAACACTTGATCAAACAAAAACTTCTAGTTTCATTTAAATGAGAAATTAAGCCAAACTTCACTTTTTCTTTCTAAATTCACCGTTTTTAATGGCCCTATTTGAACAGAGAAGAGTTAGACCAAACGAATGGATTTATTTTTACCTTTAACCACTTTTATGTATTTTTTATGACAAATTGAGTAAATCCGATCAAACATCAACTTCTATATTTATTTAAGTGAAAAACTAAGCCATACTTCACTTTAATATATAAGTTCAACGCTTTTTAAGGCGCTATATAAACGGAGAAAGATTTTACTGAACAAATGGACTTATTTTGACCTCTAGCCTCTATTATGTATTTATTAGGACAAATGGAGAAAAGTAGATCAAATAACATCCTTTAGTTTCATTTAAATTAAAACCTAAGCCAAACTTCACTTTGTTGTCTAAATTTATCCTTTTTAGGGCACTATCTTATTAGAGAAGGATTTGACAAAACAAATGGACTAATTTTGACATCTTACCTCTTTAATGTATTTACCATGATTATTGGAGTAAATTAGATCAAAAAATAACATCTAGTTTCATTTAAATGAAAAGTAAAGTCAAACTTCACTTTGCTATCTAAATTCAACGTTTTTAGGGCACTATCTGAACATAGAAGGTTTGACTGAACAAATGGAATTATTTTTACCTGTAATCACTTTTATGAATTTATTATGAGAAATTGAGTAAAGTAGATAAAACAACAACCTCTAGTTTCATCTAAATGAAATATAATATCAAACTTCACTTTGCTATCTAAATTAAATGTTTTTTGGGGCACTATCTGAACGAAGAAGGATTTGACCGAACAATTCGACTTATTTAGATCTTTAACTTCTTTAATGCATTTATCCTGAGAAAAGGAATAAATTAGATGAAAAAAAACCACTAGTTTAATTTAAATTAAAAATAAAGCCAAACTTAACTTTTCTTTCTAAATCAATGTTTTTTAGGGCACTATCTGGACGGAGAAGGATTTGACAGAACAATTGACTTATTTTACCTCTAACCTCTTTTATGGATTTATTATGAAAAATGGATTAAATTAGATCAAACAACAACCTCTAATTTCATTTAAATGAACAAACCAAACGTTACTTTGTTATCTAAATACAACTTTTTTGGGGCACTATCTGAACAAAGAAAGATTTGACCAAACAAATGGACTTATTTTAACCTCTAACCACTTTTATGTTTTTATTATGGGAAATGGATTACATTATATTAAACAACAACCTGTAATTTTATTTAAAATAAATTTTAAGGCAAACTTCACTTTGCTATCTAAATAGAGTGGGTTTTAGGACATTATCTGAAAAGAGAAGGATTTGACTGAACAACTGGACTTATTTATACCTCTAAAATCTTTCATGTATTTATTATGATAAATAGTGTCAATTAGATCAAACAACAACCTCTAGTTTCATTTAAATGAAAATTAACAAAAACTTCACTTTGCTATCTAAATTCAATGTTTTTTAATGCACTATCTGAACGGAGAATGATTTGATTGAACAAATGGACTTATTTTTACCTGTAATCACTTTTATGTTTTAATTATGAGAAATGGAATAAGTTAGATCCAACAACATCCTCTAGTCTCATATAAATGAGAAATAAAGCAAAAATTCACTTTGTTATCAAAATTCAACTTTTTAGGGCACTATTTGAACATAGAAGGATTTGACCAAACAATTGGTCTCTTATGAATTTATTATGATACATGAAGTAGATTAGATCAAACAAAAACTCCTATTCATTTAAATGAAAAATTAAACCAAACTTCAATTTGCTATCAAACTGGAGTGCGTTCCCGATTCTTGGGGATCCCTCCGGCTTAGTTGGGATCCAATGGATACAGGATCATTATCATGATTCTTTTTTGTGCTAAGGAGGTCGGCGTTAGTGTGACTCTGCGGGTGATCCAGTTGCTGACCAGTCCTCGACTGCAAAGCAATGTTGTTTGCACAATGAAGTCGCCGAGTTGCTTCGGTAAACTACCTGATGATTTCAAGTTCTGGCAGAAGTACTGCTTCTTGTCTCCTACGGATTCGAAGTAATTTCGATACAAGGGTTGTTCGCTTGAGTGACCGTTCAGGCCGCTTCGTAAGTTCAACTCCTTTCCAGTGACTTTGATGTGCTTGATAGCGGGCTGAGTGATCATTGCTTGTGTTCTTTTGCAAGAAGGTTTCACACCGATCCTCTTACCTTAGAGGAGCAAACCACCATGGAGGCATTCTACGTCATGGCAAAAAGCGAGGTGGTTGATATTAGAAGAGTTTCCAATTTAATTCGTAGTGGGTTGTGGGACAACTGACACGTCACCCCCACTCAGTATCAAGAGTCGCGCATTAAGGTGGAAGAATGGGCCCCTTCCGGGAAGAGGAAGGCTATTAGGGCCAAGACTTTCGTTCTGTTTGATGCGGAGGATCCATCTGAGATGCTTCCTTTTTTTTGTGAGGAAGAAGCCTCGCGTTAGGGTTGGGCCGTCTTCAGAACGACCCCCTACATTGAGAGAGGAGCGCAAGTCTGTTAGGCCTATTGAGGCGAAGACTAATGTTCTTGGCTTGCAGAAAGATTATCTGCGGTTGGTCGGAGTTGCTGATAGGTCGAATCTTAGTGACGTGCAGGTTGAGGCTCTGAATGACCATCTGGTGCTTGTTGCAATGGCGGCTTCTACTGGCGCTTATTCGCATGGGGCCACTCTGGTAAAGGGTTTTGTATCAAATTCGCCTGAGGTGGTGGAATTCGATCACCCCACCGTTGACTCGCCTGAAAGTGGTCGTGGTACCGACCGTGTATCATGTAGTCCACATTGCTCACCGTCTCGTTCTAGGCCACAACTAGAACTATTGGAAGGTCCTTTGGATATTTCAGTCCCTCATCTACCTTCGGATCCTGTCGGGTCATCTCGCAATAAAGGGTCAGACACTCTTCACAAGGGAAAAGCCACGGAGGAGAGTCTGAGGATGGCGGCGCTGGAATAGTTCCTGATCAAGGGAAGCTTCATCCTGATGCATGGATAAGTTTGTTCGCACTGAACTTGGTGAAGATGAGCTCACATGTCTGGCACCAATAGGTGGATATTGAGTATTCTTCGAGGAAGCATATAAGCAGGCGTCAAAGTTGTTTGATGGACCACGCTTCAAAACTCGAGGAGGATACACTGGAAGAGCGTGTGGACAAGAGTTTGAAGTATCTTATGCTTGGTATGTCTCATATGAGCCACACGGTCGTTGCTGGGACAGAAGTAGAGAAGGCTCGCGATAGGGTATATACCTTGGAGCGTGTCTTCTCGCACGTGCAGACGTTGTATTCCAATGTGCTCCATGAAATTGAAAGGCTTAAGAAGCAGGCCGAAAAGATGCAGTTGGATCAATCAACTATGGCTGCTGAGGCTTAAAGGGCTCGTCTAGAAAACCTTGAGCGTAACCTGACCGAGGCGGTGTCTGAGAGGGACGAACTTAAGCAGGAGTTGGCTCTGCCTAGAGGTCAAGGTTGCGCAGGAAGCTATGGCTAAGGCGCATTCTGAGCTGCAGTCCTTTGCTAAGGAGAATGCTTCGAAGGGAGCTGACTGGGCTTCTGAGAAGCAACAGTTGGAATATTATGTGGAATTCTATGCTCGAGAAGCGATGAAGGCTGAGGACCAACTCGAACTGGGATGGCATGAACTCTGTGCTGATGAAGGAGGATTATTTGGAGTGGGAACTTAGCTGTTACAAGAAGATGCCATATGTGGACTTGTCTGTTACCTTTGAGTCATCGGGCGAGGAAGACAGTTCGATCCTTACGTCCAGGTTGAAGCGTGTGAGACCCTTGTGTGGGCGGACCTGAAAGGGAGGGTGAGGGTGAGGGTTGGAGCCCAATAGGCCCAACAGGCCTGTGGATCCCAAGAGGGGTTGGACTAGCTACGACGGGAAGATCATAGTCCCACTTCGCCTGGGTGCGGGATGGTGATGTGCTATATATGTGCGAGGTTGGATCCCCATAGTAAGAGGCCTTTTAAAGCCGTGCGGGCCGGTTGGGCCCAAAGCGGACAATATCTTACTGTGCGGATCGGGTCGTTAGAGAATGGTATCAGAGCCTGACCCATCCGGAAGTGTGCCACGTGAAGGTGGGCCCTCGAGCAACATGGACGTTGTGCCTGTGTGGCCAACGAGGACGTTGGGCCTTAAGGGGGGTGGACTGTAAGGCCCTTGTGTGGGCGGACCTGAGGGGAGGGTGAGGGTGAGGGTTGGAGCCCAATAGGCCCAACAGGCCTGTGGATCCCAAGAGGGGTTGGACTAGCTACCAAGGGAAGATCATAGTCCCACATCGCCTGGGTGGGGGATGGTGATGTGCTATATATGTGCCAGATTGGATCCCCATAGTAAGAGGCCTTTTAAAGCCGTGCGGTCCGGTTGGGCCCAAAGCGGACAATATCTTACTGTGCGGATCGGGTCGTTACAAAGCGCGTACAGATGCAACTTCTGCCCATGTTCCTCATAGGCCATTAATGAAGCAAACAATTTTTTTGTTTCTGTACCATCTCCTGATTAGAAGCAAACTTTGTGTGTTTGTACACTTTTTGTCTTGGCCATTAATGAAAACTGTATTTTTCATTTCATATTTGGCGTCTCTATTGTATGTTTTTCGTTTTGCCATATCATCTTACTTTGGCATAAGCTGGTTGAATCAATAGGACGTTCTCTGGTCTGTCTGCGCTAGAGAGCTTGTCCACTTTGTATTGTAAATGACTCAGGGTCATTGTTGCATAGTTATGTCCGATAGCGGGCATGTTGCGAACACTTTAACTGGGGGTTGAGTCACCCGAGTTGTGTTTTGTCCCATAGGTGAGTTGCTTGAGCTTTTTCTTGTTTATCTGACTGGTCGGCTGTTGCCGCGGACAAACTGTGGTGGCCGAAGATACGTGTCAGAGTGTTTACACCGAGTCAGGCGCCGTAAGTATGGATCGGCATCCTAATTAGCTTTCATCTGGGCACCAGTTGTATTATCCTTGTATCAGCACGAGTGGCATTTTTCTAATGTTAGAATGTCAATCTGTTTGAGCGTGAAGGCGCTGACGCAGCTAAGCTCATATTTGCATCCGCAATCCTAAGGGAAAGCGAAGGTCGTGTGGAGAGTTGTTTGAGATTCCCACCTTCCGAATCATTTATGACTAAGTAGAGCGATCGATAGATTCGGGGAGTAAAGGTTTGGCAACCAGGCTAAAGAGCAGTGGTCCTGTGGCAAGCTGTCGAAATTTGTTCGGGACTGACTAGGCTTCCACCTTTCGAATTATTTATGACCGAGAAAAGCAGTCGACAAATTTGGGAAGTATAGTTTTGGCAACCAGGCTGAAGAGCAGTGGTCCCGTGACAAGCCGTCGGAATCAGTTCGAGACTGACTAGGCTTCCACCTTTCAAACCGTCGACACCCTCCTCGCACGGTGGATGCTACTTGTTCGAGAGGGGTTTGGTGGCCACGCTGAAGAGCAGTGGTTTTGTGGCGATCCATCGAAATCAATTCAGGACTGACTAGGCTCTCACCATCCAAGTTATCTACACCTGAGTGCACCAAGCTACAAATTTGGGAAGGTTCGGCGACCACTCTGAAAAGTAGTGGTCGTGTGGCAAACCGTGGAAATCAGGTCGTGGCTGACTGGGTTTCCACCTTCTAGACTATCTACACCCTCGCAGCGCGGGCTACAAGTCTAGGTTTGGTAATTTAGCGGGCACGCTAAAAAGCAGTAGTCCTGTGGCGAGCCATCGAAATCAGTTTAGGACTGACTAGGCTCCCACCTTCCGGACTATCTACACCCTCGCAGTGGGGGCTACAAGTCCAGATTTTTATCAGAAGCTTTCGTTGCGGGTTGTCACCAGCTAGGCTTACCTGGTTAGGTTCGGCGAACACTGACTGTGAATGGGGCAGTGATCCCTGGCAATCATCTTCACCAGACGTGACAGCGAAGATTAAACTCCCACTTCCTAAACCGTCGATGCCTACACTAAGCAGACTAGGTGTCGGGGTGAACTAGAAGCTATTGTCATCAGTGTTGGCTGAAAAGCTTGCCCGATTTGACCAGAGGTTCCGCCCGTAGAGGAGCGTGCAAACCTAGTGGTTCAGGGTGTGGACGAAGTTACCTTAACTTGGCGGGTGGTAAAGTCCATACGTCAAAGTTGACTTAGATCCTCGAGTGCTTGTGCCAAGCATGCGACAGGGTGTTGTTGGAATAACAGGCTGAGCCCATGGGCCTACGAGAAAAGGCTAGGGTTTCCTGTGTGGTGTGTTACGTGTACGACATAGATCGCATGGTGACACGTGTATGGTGTAAGCTGTGTGACGTTTGAGTATATCGATTACTCCCCCTCAAATGATGGGGTTGCGTGCAGCGCCATTAATTGATTGACGTGATCTGCGCAGTTTCCTTGGAAACTGTCGTCTTCCATTTTTTCATACGACATTCAATACTTGACAGTTAATACTGGAGTGCCCATTTGGTGAACCATAATTTCTATATAATGGTGTTTTCCAATCGTTGTAGGCACCATATTTTGCTGAGTTTATTTCCTGTAATGTTCTTGTCTAGAGAAGACGCTTTGGGTTTTCCAAAGGCTTAAGTTGGATCTCCATCACTAGAGTTTCCAAAAGTTTTAATGTTTACCTCGACCAGGCATGGTGATAGTTGTTATGCGTGGTCACTTGTTGTGGATGGGCACGTAGTTAATCCGCTGAGGTCTCGTAATCTCTTCTTATATCACGGAGAAGTAGTGCGGATTTTCTACCAAGGGAGATGCCTTGGTGTTACACCGTACCAGTTGTGTATTCGTGTTCTCGGATCCCATTTCTAACCAATGGCTGATCAAAGTGTTAGTCGGTGTGCGATGTCTCCTAATCTGGTAGCTCTCAGTCACACCTGACATTGCATATGGGAAAAGTGGTCTCTCTTGAAAGCATTATGGGACCGTAACTGCGTCGCTGCTTGTGGCCATCCTCATCTACTTTCTTCTAAACCCTTTCGGGAGGTTGGATAGATGGTGGGACATCTCTTGAGGAAATCAGCAGTTTGTCGCAAGGTCCTCGATGCTGTAAGGAAAGTACTTTCCTGGAGTGATTTGACGAAGCAGTCTGACTGCTTAGTCCTTTCAATCCTCTCTTACACTTTGTCTTTATCTTGGGAAGGGTCGAGCATATCCCATTTTCTTAACTTTGTTGTCGTCTTCGGAAGGGGTCAAACAACTTTTATCTTTACTATCACTTGTAGGTTTTCGTCAGACGTCGTCCGTTGCAGAATTGTCTAAGCGAGTCTTTTATTTCAATTCGCCCTGTATTCAGATGCTTGTAGTGTTCAGTCTTTTGTATTCGCCTCAAGGTGCTTGTTGTTACATCTTTCCAATAATCAATAGAGTTTGTTTCTGAAATTCTTGTTTTATTTCTTAAATGATTGCGAATCACATAAGTCTCTTAGGAACTCTAAACTCAATATTGACTACAAAAAGGGAAACAAACAACTTTAAGCAAACTAACTATTTGATCTTGACCTCAAAGCGAATTCGGATAGCTTCCGTGGATCATTTAGCGGACTGTCGAGACGCTACATAGGTCATTGAATAGCAAACCTTGCAGAGGGGCGGATCTCTGCACCGACGGAATGTCGGGGTATGTGTTCCCGCTTGCCATAGCCATTACGACTCGCTGGCCGGGAGAGTAGATTGCTCTTGTACCACTCGAAAATGGTGTCCCTTCCGTCTTTAGGCCTTGCATTGGGTCAGGCTATTCTGCATGATGTAGCTGAATCTGGGAACGCTCTGTATGTTTAAGTGCGGCGTTAGTAGCAGCCTCGTGTTGTAGGTTGGTCTCCACATATTGTCCCTTCTGAGTTGTTAGTAGTATACTTAACACACTGGTGAAGAATGAAGACCACTGCTTCCATTTGGTGTAGCCACGGTCTTCCCAGGATGAGGTTGTATGACGATGGTGTGTCTACCACCATGAAGTCCAGAAATAGGACCTTCTTCAGCCGCGGTTCTCCAGCTACCGTGGCTAATCTTATCTTTCTGATGGAAAAATATTTCTCCCTGCTGAATCTGATCAGCGGGTGCTCTGATGGCACTAGATTTTCCTCCTTGAGATCCATGTTGTGGAAAGCATTGTAGAACAAAATGTTGAGCGAGCTTCCTGTGTCAACGAGAGCTTTCTTCACTTCCCACTTTGCGATGGAAATGGCGATGAACAAGGCATCGTTGTGCGGTGCTTGGACTCCATCGAGGTCCTTGTCCGTGAAAGTCAAAGTGGAATGGGGTTCTGAATTTTCGAATAGCAAACTCGTTTGTCTTCATCCATGGGTTTGTCCGCATATCCAGTAGAGTATGCTTGCAAGACCTGTGTGATCGATCTTCATTCAGTCCGACTCCATGAATGACGTATATTATCTCAGGAGTCTCCTTCTTAGCGGTCCTTGACTCCTCCAGGGTGATGTGTTTTTGGACGCTCTTGAGGAGCTTTGTCATGTGCAGAGGGGGCTCCAAGGTGAGGTCCTCGAAGAGCTTTCCCTCTTTGAGGCTCACAGTGAATGTCGTCAAAGCTGTATCGTTGTTACACTCGTCGATGAGGGTCATCTCGTTGTTGAAACGTATGACGTACTCTCGGAGCGTCTTTCCGGACCTCTGCCTTAGAGAAAGTATGTAATGCGGGCCTTCTTTAAAACGCTGGCTTCCGACAAAATGTGTCAAGAATTCTTTCGCCAATGTTTTGAAGGAATCGATTGACTTCGTTGGAAGGCTGTGGAACCACGTGAATACAAAGCCTTTAAGACTGGTGGAAAAGGTTCTGCCCATGACGGATTCAGATCCTTCCTTGAGCGCCATTACGTGCTGGTAAAGGCGTAGATGATCGAAAGGATCGGCGGTTCCGTCATAGGAATCGAGCCTCGGGGGAGTGAACTTTCTCGGAAGTGTTTCACTCATGATTCGGTCCACAAAGGGTGGGACAAAAAGGAGATATAGTACATCTAGATTGTGCGCTCCTCTGCGGAGAGGGTTCCCGGGACCGAGCCTCTCTATCCTGGCGGCTGGATGAGCGTTAGCCACACAACCTCCCTTAGTCCAATAGGAATTGGCGGGGGCCTGGCTCTCCTGCGCTTGCTCCCTATCGTCCATTGGAAGTGGAGGTCCGTGTTGTTCCTGGTCTCCATCAGCAACGGGTGGATTATGTCGTGTGAGTGTCTCCACCGCCTTGATAACCTGTTGTATTTGGGATGCCAGCACCACGAATCTGGGGTTTGCCATTGGTGCAAGGGCGTGAATAGACTGGCTGTGCATGGCAGGAACTGGTGTAGGGATAGTCGGAGCATTGGACGTGTCCTCTGGTTTGTTGTTGCGTGACCTAGTGGTCACCTTTTCTTTGGGATTTGGTAGGAGACGATGCTTAGTGTAAAGTTAAGAACTATATTGTCCCCACGGACAGCGCCAAACTGATGCAATCGATTTTCGCTCCCTACTTTGACCTTGTTCATGTTGAACTGCACAAGTAACACACGTGAGCCACTGACCACCGTGGGTTGGCCAGTGGCACTCCGATGCTAAATTCAAACAAGGATCTGAGGAAGGTGTAATGTTGTAATAGGGATTTCGTAGCGTACCTTAGCTTACCGACCCCATGTCTTATTTATAGTGCAAGGAGTCTTGGTTTAACCAGGCCATCATAGGCATAGTTTAGGGAGGAGATCTCCGTGGAGATTTCTCTTTAATTAAGAGTCGTGTTGTAGAAGAGAAGTTCCATGTTAGCTCTGCACTCCTAGATACGCGGGAGATAGTTCCCAATCCAAGAACAATCCGTAGAAGGGAGTTTCCCCGTATAGAAGATATTTTGGTGTTTGCTTCCTAGTTAGAAGCAAATAGCAGTTGTAGTTGCCTATCCGAAGCTGATCCTCAAGATACTTGACTGAAAAGGACTTATGGGTATCGTGGATAGCTGTGAGACGTGTGAGCCTAGCATGTTGTGAAAGTTCGGGTCCGCTTGGCGGACTGAAGTTGAGCGGGCTTAGATCCGCTTGGGCTGAATTTGTGTTGGGCCGATGCTTGACCCCATAGTTCCTTGAGATCATCATGACACGTGTTCGGCTCAGGATTGTGACCGTTTTTATGTATCATCAAGTATGTTTGCTCGACTTGTCTTCAGAGTTGTGTATGGTTTGTATGCGATTTTCATTACGCTCGTTCCCCGTTTATGTCGAGCTCGCGTTGGTTGCGACTTTCCAAATTCTAATCATCGTGAATCATTTTTTCCGCTACTTTGATGCTTCTTCGATGGGTTGTTGCCTTCCTGTTGTCCGTTGTCTTCCTTTCTTTCTCGTTTTCTTAAGAAATTTTCTCTTTCTTGATCATTTTTCTTCCTCGCTGCTTTCATATCTTCTAGGGAGATATGCTTCTGTGCTACTTTTAGCAAGATTGTCATGCCCTTTGGGGGCTTCAAGTTAAAAGCGTCAAAGAATGGACCTCTTTTTAATCCGGCCACGAAGGTTGTTCCGATTGTATCATCACTACATTTGTCGATCATTGTTAGTTCATTGGTAAAGCGGGTGACATATTTCCGTATCACTTCTTCGAGTTTCTGTCTGATATGCAGAAGGTAGTGTGGCTCTTTCCTCATTCGTTGGCTTCCAATAAATCTGGTGATGAAAGCGGTGGCCAGGGCTTGAAAGGAATCTATAAATCTTGGTGAACAAGTTCATTGTAGTAGAAGTGAGGCTGATTGGGAATGTTCTGCATAAAATTGATTATGTTGTCTCCTTTAGGGCCATCATGTGGTGGAAGTGTCTCAGATGATCATTCGGGTCAGAAGTTCCATCATACACCTCGAACTTTAGTGGAGTGAATTTTTTCGGCATAGCTATTTTTCATGAGGGCGTCGAAAAATGGTGGTTTTGCCAATTTGTATAGGATCCATGACTCCTATTTTGAATGGTATTTCGGTAAGTGTTCCTTCATATAGTGGATTTTTGCCTCGAGGAAGCTCGTTGCTTTCGAAGTTCCTTATTCCGCTGGGATTTTGCCACTCTCTTGAGTTTGATTGTCAGCGTTTTGTTGTGGCTGTGCTTGAACTGGGTTAGCTAGTTGAGTGTGCTTCTGTGTGATCCTTTCCAACATCATTGTTACGTGTTCGATCTGGGTTATGAGTGAATCTACCCGAGGATCCGTGGTGGTGTCGATAGTTGTCTGGACCATTGTGTGTGGTGGATCCGCGTTCTCAGATGCTAATGTTCGGTGATTCGGATTGTGCTTTTCCTCCAGCTGTTAGTTGTGCATCGAAAGGAGAATTGTCATGATCTGAAGTCTGCATTATTTTATCTGATGGCTTGTGGATATTTCATCAGACTGTGGTTAATTTTATCACAGTTTGTTTTGTGTTTAAAAAGAATAAACTCGTCGTTCCTTACGACGGCGCCGAACTGATGCGTCCAAAAATCATTATCTTCTGAGTTTGACCTGCAAAACCACTATTCGATTGCCAAAGACCACTTTTTTGGTGGTCAAAGGCACTCCGATGCTTAAGTCAGTAACTCTGCTGGAAGAAGGAAGTAAACTTGGACAAAACTCATGTTGCATACATTTGTCGAATGTTCCTTTTACCTTTTATAATAGTCATCGTTAACTCTCTGCGTGACTTAAGCATGTGAGGTGCAACGAAATGAGATGCTTTTATAAGAGTCTCCTCCTTAATATAAATGTGTTCGTGGAGGCGTAGGTCCCTTCACGGCTATTTCTTGGTGTAGCGTTCTTCTTCTTTATGAGAGAACGTATAGCGGGCTTGGATTTGGCCTTTTATTCATTTGGGTCTGGATTCGGATCCTGCTTACGCTTCCTTAGAGATGGGCCTAGTCTGGGCCTTTATAATTGTCCTCAATCCTTCTGGGCTTTATGAGCTGGCCCCATGGATCAGACGTTGTATTCTCGCGATAGGGCTTTATGCCATATGTACAACTGTGATGATTGGTCTATTTTGATGTATCATCAGAAAGCATGGAGGTTCCAGAGTGTGAGACATTTCGACATCTAGGATCCATAATTCAAAAGAATAGGGCTATTGGAGAAGATGTAGACCATAGGATTAAAGCTGGTTGGATGAAATTGAGAATGATGTCAGAAGTATTATGCAATAGAAGGATACCTGCAAGGTTAAAAGGGAAATGCTATAAGACAATTGTTCGACTAGCCATACTCTTCAATTCAGAATGTTTGGCTACTACGGGACAACATACGCCTATGATGGCGATAGCAGAAATACATATGTTAAGATGAATGTGTAGTAAAACCCATAAGGATAAAATTAGGAATGAAAAAATTAGGAGATACTTGGGTGTAGAGCTCATAGATGACAAAATTAGAGAAATGTGTTTAACATGGTTTGATCACGTGCAGAGGAGACGAAACATGACGCTAATTAGAAAATGTCTAAATTGACAAGTTAGTGGAGGGTGTAGATGGAGAGGATAAATGTTGAAAACTTGGATGAAGGAGGTGAAGAAAGACATCATTGAGCTTGGATTAAGCGAGGATATGTGGAAAGACCACATTGGTTGGAGAATCAAAATACATGTAACTGACCCATGAGTATCAGAAATGGGCTTTGATGATAATGATAATAGAGCCAGCAATCTAAAGCCTGCCAAAAAATGGTTTCAGGAGGTTTTGGGCTTCTCTCACAACCTTTTGGTACTATTTGGCAAGTCCATGTGAGTCAATGTTACTTGTAATTTTTGCATTATTGAGCTAGGTCCATCATCTATATGACTACACGCACAAACTATATATAGTTGAGCTTGGCTAACTAGCGAGGAAAACAGCGAGGGAGGGAGACCCTCCCTCCCCCTCGCGATGCGTGCATCCCATCCCTTGCACATATCGCGAGGGGGATGGAGGGTTCTCCCTCCCTCCCTCCCCCTCACTGTTTTCCTCGCTGATTTCCTCGACAATTAGAATTTCCCATATATAGTTAGATTGTTCTCTAGTACTCTAGATCATTGTTGGAAAACATGTTGCAATATACTGAAAATGGCACGATAATATGATATTTTGATGTACATTTCTCCATCAAACTAATTGGCAGTTTTCGATAACTTTTACTATAAATCACAAATTCTATCTGCATTGGTCTTACTCGATTTTATTCTTCTTTACCGTCGTCTTCGTGTTCAGCATTTGAAACTATTCAATCACGTTACAGATATTGGCTTGATCCTCATGATCACAATTCACAACCAAGTGGATTATTTTACTTGATGAATTCAAATAGTTTGTGATGGATGATGGGGTCATTCTACACCAACTAAATGGGTATTTAAGTCATCCAATCAATGTGTACTCACGTATAAGTTTTTGAGGAATCCTCCATTATTGATGATGCACAGTACAATATAAACCTTCACATTCAATATTAGCCTTCACAGTACAGGAATATTTGGGAAAAAGGTTCCTTCAACTCAGAATCGGAATAAAGATATGGATTTGTAAGAATAAAAGTGGTTTCTAATATGAAATATATATAACTGGGATATGGATTATTTCGGACTTGGATAAAATACAAAATATAAGTCTCTCGATAAATTAAGGGAACGGTTTTTTTTTACCAGAAAAACAAAAAAGGGAATTGTGTTAGGATCTTAGTTCAAGGTACTCTTTTCGGTCGTGGACAATATGGAATTTTTTAACAGACTTTCATGCTTATCAAATGAGATACTAATTAAATGAGATATTCTAAGTACTCATGTGTAGTGAAAAGCAAAAACCCTACAAGTTATTATACCACACGAAATAGGTAGTTTGCAACAACCCCAAAATATTATCACATTTATGATGTAACAGTCCATCAAACTATTTCATGACAAAACTAAATTCAGGCAAAATTTAAAAAAACAATTTTACAAATAAAGTGATAAAATAAATTGGATCACCATGAATAGTGTCACTTACAGCACCATACTATTCATGGTGATCCAATTATCATATCACTTCATTTATGAAACTGTTTGTTAATCTGATATAAATATGTCAATATGGTGTAGTGCTTGTCCCAAAACCAAAGCCCAAGCCCAAATGGTGTGAAGATACAATTCAATGAGAACATTGGAAGGATTTCCCTTCCTGCCTTTTGTTTTGGATTCCTGTGTTTTTGTGTTTTGTGTCTTGTGTCCATACTCTTGTCTCATTCTCTCCCTCTCCCTATATTTTACACTTCTTCTTTTTCTTTTTTTCTTTTTTTTTTTTCTTCTTCTGTTCTTCTATGCAAATATAAACTCAACCACCTCCTTTAGAAACTCTCTTCTCTCTTTCATTTCATGCAAATCAACCTCCCAAGAAGTAAGTGATAATGGAATTAGCAGCCCTTGCGACAATATGCATTGCATTCTCTTCTATTCTCATAAACCAAACTCCTTTGGGCTCATCATCTCATGATCACGAACAACATGGTAAGCTAGCCTATTATTCTCTACATTTTCTCTCTTTAATTTGAACTCTCTACTCTCTATATATCCATCTCTCAATGATCAATTCTTTCCATTCTTGAATATATATATATATAGTTCCTGAACTTGCTCAAACTAAGCTGCCAAGGAAGATGAGACCATTTGAAGAAGATCACAGTACTGTGAGTACTCATGCATGCCGTTTATTTGTATCTTTTAATACAATAAAACTACCTTTTCTTAATTATACATATATGATATAATTCTCATATTAGCCTTCTCTCCCCACTACTACAAATATTAGCTTAGGTAACGCCACTTAGATAGCGCTTTTTTAAAGAGCTATCCAAGTGGGCACTAGGATAGCGCTTATTTGTCTTTAAAAAAAAAAAAAAAAACGCTACAATAGCGCTTTTTTTTTTTTTTTTTTTTCTTTCAGTTAAGCGCTATCTTAGTTATGTCTTAGATAGCGCTTTAAAAAACGCTATGAGAAAAAACATTACCAAAGCTACCATAGCGCTTTTAAAGTGCTTGCATAGCGCTCTACTTACATTTAGGATAGCGCTTCGATCTTGATCAAATATCAAATTAAATCTCATTTTTTCAGATCTTGATACGATCGGACGGTTAAGATCACAAGCCCTAATATAAAACCTAAATCTCATTTTTTTTGGTTTCCTCGACATTTAGAATTCCCCTTTTCAAACACACAGAGAGGCGATGAGGCGAGGAGGCAAGGAACCGAGGCGAGGAACCAGAGGAGGCGAGGCGAGGAGGCGAGGAGGCGAGGAACCGAGGAAGGAGGCGAGGAACCAGAGGAGGCGAGGAACCGAGGAAGGAGGCGACTCAGGCGAGGAACCAGAGGAGGTGAGGAGGCGAGGAACCGAGGAGTCGGAAGCTCATTTAAATCTGGGTATTTTGTTTCAAGTTTATATCTTTAGAACCGGGTTGGTTAAGCATGCTTTGATTTTGAATGGGTTTTCATTAGTTTGGTTTTGATTTGCCTTTTGTGCCCTAATTTTTTGATTTTCTGAAACGAAATTGAATCATGTTTATGTTTACATGGGGTTTGATTGTTTTGGTTTATTTTTATGAAATTGACAATGGACTTTGATTATGGTGCTTAAATTTGTGATTTTTTGTGAAACAGACTTGAACAATTTTGACCTAATGAATTGGGAATCTAATTTACAATGGGTTTCTTCTTATCAGGTGTTGGAGTTAGCAGGAAAAGCAGCGAGAGACAACAAGCAATCCAGAATAGTGCTACGACACATACAATTGGCAGTGTGAAATGACGAGGAGTTGAGTAAGTTGTTGGGTGCAATCATTGCCAATCTTGCTTCATCGGGCTTTCTTCTTGTCACTTTTCTTCACTTCACTCAACTCTGATCAACTCTGTAATCTGTTTTCTGAGTTATCTAACTAGCATCATATTGTTATTTGTTATTCTCTTATTCCAACAACCTTATCTTGGTGAGTTCTTACTTAATATCAGTCAGATTTTGATAATTCCTTTTTATTTGTTTATGGGCAGGTTCTGATGAACTTAACAAATGACAATTCTGTAGGGTGTAAGCAAATTGCTTCTCACGGGGGACTAGAAACTGTGTCTGCCTTAATTGTTGGGCACTTTCCTATGTTCAGTAGCTTGTCCCCAAACAGTTGAACAGAAGAGACTATGATGCGACTCGAATCTAGTTCAAAACTTGAGCATCGGAATGACAGACATATGACTGATCTAGAATTAGATTTTCTTGTTGCTATTCTGGGCTTACTTGTTAACTTGGTGGAAAAGGATAGTCAAAACAGGTTGTGTTTCAATTCTCACTATTTGCTATTCACATTTGTCTAATATACCTGGCAATAAAATTATTAAACTTGTGACCTAAGAAAAACAAGTTTACTGTGTCGACACGTGACACGCTGTTACTCTAATGAACTCTTTCATGTTTTGACCATTAATTGCTTTACCAATCTTTTGAAGGTTTTAACAGATTTATTGCTGATGTTGGCATTGTTAATGGTTGGAATGTGATTCAGTTGCTGATGTTTTCTTTTGGTTCATAATTGCCTACTGTTTCGAGTTTATGATGATTTTAATCCTTCAGTTCATTGGTACACTAATCATATTGTTATTTTGCATTACTCGCAATTATTTCTTTGACAGATCACGGCTTGCAGCTACCAGTGTTCTACTGCCCGCTTCAGAAGGAAGGCATAGACATATGGATGTAATTCCGTTACTGTGCTCCATTTTTCTGTTGAACCAAGGAGCTAGTTCCCCATGGAGCTGCAAGAAAAAGACAGCTTTAATGGTCTTTATCTCTTCTTTACTTCTTTACTTTGCTTGATTTGGTCTTCCCAAATTCCCCAAAAACTCTTGTTTCCTTTCCTCCTCTGTTTTTTTGCCTCTAATGGATACCCAAGCTAAACTTCTTCTTCAAAAACAATTAAAGGGTCTGTTTTGAGTTCTGGGTTTTGTTTGTTGATTGATTTTGAATTGAATCTGAGAAAGGGTTATTGATTGATTGCTTGTTTGGTTTTTTTTTTTTTGGCAGATCTTGCAAAGCATCCTGTTGATGGGTTTTCAGCTGGGTTGGTGGATGACAGCAACTTATATGAATGGAGTGTAACCATTATTGGGCCTCCTGATACTTTGTAGTAAGTTTTCTGATTTTTTGTGTTTCAAGATTGAAATGTTTTAGGATTTGATTGATGGAGAGTCTAGTTTATTGGATTTGTTGTTTGATTATTGAAGTTTTAATGGTAGAGTGGTAGAAGGTGTAATTGGTACTGTGTGTAGGCAGATTTGTTGTGTTTAAGGGTTATTGAGCTTGATTTAATGTAAAAGGTCAAAGCTTTTGTTCTAAATCATAGAAGAAGAACAAAAATTTTGCTTTTATGAGGGTAGGGTTTTGAGGTTCTGTTCTATTTAGTTCATGTCGAGGTGCTAATCTAAGGTTTAGTCTGAAAATTTTGATAATCTAATTCATGTTTTATAATAAGAAGTTTATTGTGTAATTGATAATAATCTTGTGTGTGCATGCAATTACAATTAGATTGTTGTTACTAATTTGGTCACTTACTTCTTTGGTTTTTGATTAATAAATTTGTAATTGCAGTGAAGGAGGATTTTTCAATGCTATAATGAGCTTTCCTCATAATTATCCGAACAGCCCTCCGACAGTCAAATTTACTTCAGAGTTGTGGCATCCTAATTTTTGGAATTACAGTTACAGTTAGCAGAGTAATGAATGGATTTATTTAGTAATTTTCTTATTACATTTTGCAGTTTTAATGGTTGTTAACTCATCAAAGTTTGTCTCTTCTTTGCAGTTGAATATATTTAGATGGCTGGTGAGCTGTAAGTAGACTAATTGATTGTATATTCTGACTTTGCCAAATCGGTAAGTCATTTTCTTAGCCTCTAATGTGCCTGCTCAAATTAGTGACTGCTGCATTTATAGCTGCTTGACATCAAGTGGAAGCCCATTTTCTCATGTGGGTATGTTTTCACTTGCTGCAGCGTTGACGAAAAGATGGTGAAGGTATGTAATTATAGTTCTTAGAGCTAATGATAATGGTGAAGGTGGAACTTTTGCTTTGTATTAGCTGTTATGCCGCCATGCTAGAGTGAGTGTTTTGCCTTGTGGACAATTGGCTGATGAAGATTTGTTTGAGTATAAGAAAGATGGGAATGCATCTTCGAATGCTAAAGATTTAGTTTGATATCAACATTAGAGAAACACAAATTCTTGCAACAAGTTTTGCTTATTTTGGTGATTGGGACTTGTATGGTAATTGGTGATGGAGTCATCACCCCTGCAATCTCAGGGGGAAGATTTTAGATGTTCTTCTGTGAATCATTGTATGAAGCTATCAAATTTTACATTATCAGTAATCTTTCATGATTGTTGATTTGATTAGTTCTTGTTATGTATTTAGTATTTCCAGCAGTTTCCGGATTAGAGCTTTCCATGTCAAAGCAGCATCATCAATGTAATTTTTTTTTTTTTTTCACTTGGATAGCGCTTTTTTAATTTTTTTTTAATTTTTTTTTTAACTTAGATAGCGCTTTTTCTAAGCGCTATTTAAGTTAATAATAATATTTTTTTGGACTTGGATAGCGTTTTTTAAGCGCCATCAAAACAAAGCGCTATCTAAGTTTACTACTTAGATAGCGCTTTTAAAAGCGCTATTTAAGTATTTTTAGCTTGCATAGCGGTAGCTTAGATAGCTCTTAAAAGCGCTATTTAAGCCAAAAAAAAGCGCTATGCAAGCTGAAATCTGTAGTAGTGCCCCCACCCCCTCCTTTTATTTTTATTTGGTGATGCAGATGAAAGGCTACGAGGCTAAAGATTTGACACAAGACAATATTCTTGATGCAGCTTTGTTAGGTAAATCATTCATGAAACTAGCTCAAACTTTTCTTTCTAAAACTAAAATAGTACAATTACACATGAAACGAACAAATAATTTAACTTACTTACTCCCGTTGATAGTCTCCTACTCTTGTTGCTTGATTTTTGTTGTTTGTTTAATCGTCATCATTCTTGCATGAATACAGTTACTTTCAAAAAGGGCAAAGGGCAAAAAATGAAAATATTGATTACTGCAAGTAATTTGGTTGTATAGTCGCATTTAACAGTATATATTTCATAAGAATTATGAATAGACTCAAACTTAATAGTAAATCAGCAATAGATATTGAGCAGTGATTTTGAATTGATTTTCATAAAAATCTACCAAGTCTGGTCATTGTGTTTGGGGAGGGTGTCCAACATGTGAGTTCCAACTCTATCCCTCTCTTCATGGGTTTGGAGAAGATGGAAAGAGGGGTAGAGTTGGCACTCTCGTGCTGGACACCCTCCCCCGACCCTAACTAATCATTGCTCTCTCTGCCTAGAAAGGTTTTAGATTTTCTGATCCTCATATCAATATAGCAGTAGATTTTACTAACTTATTTATATTTGCTTATTATTTTTATAAAAGCTTGGGGATTGAAAAAAAAAAACTTTCAGTAGGCAAGTATTGTTTGACTGGGAAAATACTTGCTGACTGATTGATTTTCAGGGTAAAGTAGAAACATGCTATATTTTCTTTTGTTAGGTTTGATAAGATTTTATTAAACAAGCATTAAGACTGAAAAAGAGAAACCCCTTTTACAAATTTAAAATGTTTGCTTTCAATGTGTACACCAAAAATTTGTAATTTAAGTGATAACAAAATTAGTAAATAATGTAAAATGTGCAGGCAAAGTAGAGAGTGGAGGTATGGTAGACGGAAGAAAAGGGACGAGGCAACGTTGGATGGTGGCACATGCATGGCAATATTTCACCATGGATTATGCACACGTAAGAAGAAGACAGCCAATACACAACAAATCTGCTCCGGTAGGACGCTGAAAGCCAATGCCATGTCATTTCCTTTGTTTATTTTTAATTAAAATAGAGAAACAACAAAAATATTATGTAATTAGGAAAATAAGGAGCATGTTTTGTTTAAGCATGTATTGTGGCCGACACAAGGGAGCAAAACCCTAAGGTTTGTTGTAGCAACCAAGAACTAATTTAAGTAGGGGTGGGCAATGTCGGTTCGGTTCGGTTTTGAGCCCCAAACCGATTTTCGAACCGATTTCATTCGGTTTGCACAAAACCCAAATCGAATTCGAATTTTGTATTTGTAAACCGATGAATTCGGTTGAACCGAATTTTGGATCGGTTCGGTTCGGTTGGGCCGAAATTTCGGACTCAAGCACTTGAAAGAATTTCATTAAAATATGCCCAATTTTTTTACAGGCCCAATTTTTTTACAGACCCAATTTTTAGCCTAAAATTTAAAACTTTGAGAGAAGTGGGCGATTCAGTGCAACAGGGTGTATTGCAGTGCATTTGTTGCACTAATCAGGTATTGACACCTACCTGTTATTTAGTTATTTATAAATATCTAATTAATCGGTCGGTTCGGTTATAAATCGGTCGGTTCAAAGCCGTAAACCGATTTCAAACCGTTTATAATCGGTTCGGTTCGGTTTAAATTATTTTCTTTCTACTCATATTTCGGTTCGGTTACCGAACCGAATTTGAAAATCGGTTCGGTCGGTTAACCGAATTTAAATCGGTTTTTGCCCACCCCTAAATTTAAGTTTGTTGTTTATTATTTTCCAAACCTTTTTTTTCTCTCTCTTTTATGTGTGTTTTCGCAAACAGATGGTCAAGGGACTCTAGGCCCAACATTTCCTTGTTTTCCTCACTAGTTACAACAGTCTCCTAGGGACCTGTTTGTATGGACTACTTAAGCATGCATAAAAGGGGTTGCATCCGGGTCGGGTCATAAATTATGTGCACACTGCACTAACACACTCACACTTGCTTCTTCTACGAGGGTAATCTAGATGCAAATTTTCACCGGATCACATGCTGATCACGTAGAGCAATTTACATAAGATGAAGATTAATTATTTACGTCAGTGTGGTGTCTGCCACGAAGACTCCGATGCTAAATTTAGAATAATTTCTTTAGGAAAGCATTAATTTCTCTGTGTTTTAAAAGAGAATTGTGAATAAAAAAAAGTTCCCCGAAAATAATTGTGTTTGACTATTTATAGAGATAGGAGGAGCCAACTGCTCGCATGTGAGTTGAGCACGTGGTAGATCGGGAGCCAATTGCTCGTAGACGAATGAGATACATGACAAGTCAGGAGCCAACTACTTGTACACGAGTAAAACACGGGCATGTCGAGAGCAAACTATTCGTAGAAGAGTAAGACATGTGACAGATCGAGAGTCAACTGCTCGTAGACAAGTGAGACACGTGACAGGTTGTGAGACATGTGACAGGTCGGAGCCATTGATGACTGTAACTTCTTATTAATGGTTGTAACCTCTTGTTGATTGTTGTAACTTCCGTAGATGATTGTAACTCCATGTTGATGGTTATAACTTCTCGTTTGGAGAGACCTCTTCTACAGGTTTATGTGCTAAATGATGCAGAATTTACCAACCTATAGTAATAGGTTAATTTGACATAATTGTTATACCACAGGTGCATGGTTGTCTAACTGGTAGATAACACTACAAGAAAACAGGTGTTTAGCGACGGGTATTCAGCGACGGTTCGCAAAAACCGCCGTTAAATGCTTTATTTAACGACGTTTCGTTGACCGTCGCCAAATAATATTGGTTAACGACGGTTGTGGTTAATTGCGGCTGTGCTGATCGTCGTCATATGCTTGGTCCAAATTCAGCGTGGTGGAAAAAGTGCAAATGGGGTGCAATTAACAAATCTTGATTGTGTTTTAGATCTTAATACCATCTAATGGATCAGGTTTCAACCCCAAACCTAACTAATTTATTTTAACTTTCTAATTTATTTTAACTTCCTATTCTTTTCTTTTTTTTTATTTAACCTAGCTAGAATAGTGTTTGGAAGAAGAAACGACGGAGGAAGAAACGAAGGAGGAATAAGGAGGAAGAAGAAGTGATTGTTGGTGAACAAAACAACATTGTTATTCATAAACCACTGTATGCTGAAATCGTCAACAGGTAAATCGATTTGAGTATGCTAAAACCACTGTTGCTTCTTTCTATGTTCACTGTTATTATTTCTATGTTCTTTGTTCGTTTCTATGTTCACTGTTCTTCTTTCTATGTTCACTGTTTGCTTATTTCTATGCATGTTCACTGTTCTTATTTCTATGTTCACTGTTCGTTTTTCTGGCTCCTTGCTAAGGCATTGCATGTTCTTATTTGCATTTAATTTGTAAACATCAACATCAACATCAACGAAAGAGGGGATCAAAGAAGTGAGTGAGATATTCAGAGGGTCCATTTAATTTGTAAAACATAATGGAATCAATCAGCAGTCCTTTGGGTTGGCTTCGTCCCCAAGAGCTCAAGAATGAGTACAAAAGGGGCACTTTAAAGTCTTGATTGAAAAGTATATTGTATAATTTGACTAACAGAGGGAACACCACCACTCACACCTTGTTTAATAGTAGACTTTGTGGCATGTGGGTCGGTTTCTTGAGTCAAACTATTCCAACCCCTTATGAGAGCGTTTGAGTTTGACATACTACCTTAGACCAACATCTTCTAGTTTTGCTAATTGCAATTAGTGATTTGTATTGTATTATTAAAACTCTCTTAGGTCTGCCTAATGACACTCTAATCTAACTAATGAAAACAATCTAAACTACTGAATGTTGGTGTCAAACCCGTCTTTATTCACTGCTGAAACAGGGCTTGCAAACTCTGCTTTGTTTGCTGCTGAAACCGATTGTGCAGACTCCGCTTTGTTCATTGCTGAAACGCTGCACTCTGCTTTGTTCACTGCTGAAACAAAGCTTTCAAACTTTTTTTTTGGAGTCTCTTTCAGCTGCTGTAGCGTTGTTGGAGTCGCTGAATTAGGGGTCTTGATTAGCTGCTGCTCGTCTTCCTGATCAGCACCCAGCAAAACTCGCTCTCCTATTTGGCTCCCTGACTCGGGTGGATAAAAATTGGTCTCTAAACCATTTGTTTACACAACACTATATATGCCTCAAAACAATTCTAACACTCTATCTAAATGAAGGAAAAAATTAAATAAAAATGAAAAAAACTATAGAGCAATTGATCAACTAGCTTTGTTGCTCAAACTGGACTGGAAGAACTGCATTTCTTGATCCTCGGAACGAAAATATTGATCGAATTCTACTAGTACTACTACTGCAACCTTCACTTGTGCTCACTTCAATTGTGTTGTAAGATCTCTTGAACAGATAAGTAGAGTTCTCGATCAGCCAAATAATCCATAGAGATGGATCTCCTAATTGGCTGGACTGAGAACTGATCATCTTTGGCTCTAACATTGATACACTCATCACCCATGCTTGAAATATGATGAAACTTTCTATATTTCTTGTTTACCAATTTTCTTGGAGAAAGATTAATGGATTGAACTAATGACAACTCCCCTGAATTTCCTGTGTCTTGAGAACTGTCTCCATTTCTTATATCAATCACAACAAAATTGTCATCACCACCAATGACAACATCACTGAATGATGTTGAATCTTGTGGAGATGACCTCGGGGCGATGATTTGATCGATAGGAAATCGGGTTGTTGTCGGAATGTTTGATCTGCAGAGTGGACAATTGGCATTGGTTTGGAGCCACACATAATAATCTGCATTTGGAATCTAAATTTATAGACAAGGGACTCAAACATGTCCCTCTTATTTGCATCTTAGGTGAAAGAGGCTCTTTATCTAGCTGGTTTAGAATCTTCAAATCTCATAGCAGGTATTGATTTCACAAAGAGCAACCCCAAACCTAACTAATTTATTTTAACTTTCTAATTTATTTTAACTTTCTAATTAATTTTCACTTCCTATTCTTTTTTTTTTTCCACGTAATATTCAGTTAACTTGATTATTAAACTTAGACTAGTATTTCGAGGAAGAAACGAAGGAGGAAGAAGAAGGAGGAACATTCGAAGGAGGAAGAAGAAGTGACTGTTGGTGGTCTCTCGTGCTCGTTCGATTCGTCCATCATCTTAGCTCTTCCATATCCCTCACGGTATGTCTAACTTTTGTATCTTTCTCATAAGCATGTTATCATGTATTTAGCAATAAACAAAACAACATGTTTTAGATTTCTTACTGGCATGTTTGCAAACAAAACAACATGTTTTAGATTTCTTATTGGCATGTTTTAGATTTCTTACTGGCAATAAACAAAACAACATGTTTGCAAATAGCATGTTTACAAACAACATGTTTGCAATAAACAAAACAGCATGTTTAAGCAATAAACAAAACAACATGTTTTAGATTTCTTACTGGCAATAAACAAAACAGCATGTTTGCAATAAACAAAACAACATTTTTAGATTTCTTACTAGCAGCATGTTATCATGTATTTAGCAATAAACAAAACTGCATGTTCTTAATTCTAGATTTCCTGCTGGCAGTAGGATATGTTTGCAATATGAACAAAATAGCATGTATTTAACAATAAACAAAACAGCATAAGCATGTTATTATGTATTTAACAATAAACAAAACAGCATGTAATAGATTTTCTGCTGGCAGCAGGAAATGTTTGCAATATGAACAAAACTATTATTGTTTTGTTATTGCAATATGAACATAGCCATTCTCAAATTATTATTGTTTGATTAGTAGGATTGAATTTATTAGTTGTTTTGTTTTGATTGAATTCAGATATTTTGAAATGGACAAAACTTGGATTTCTATGCCGAGGAATACACTTGAATATGCGGAAGGATTGAATCAGTTTATGGATTTTGCATTTGCAAACAAGTCATCTGATAATAGAATAAAGTATCCTTGTCCTCGTTGTGCTTTTAGAAAATGGGAGACTAGAGAAGTGGTGTATGATCACTTGATTGTAGACCATTTCCGAAAGGGGACACTGTTTGGTTACAACATGGGGAGTTGGGTACAAGTCAAAGTTCTACTGTCATGCATGTAGTGCAAGATAGTCAGCCTATTCAAGATCCAATGCAAGACATGATCCATGATGCTTTTGCATTTTCTAGGCACTATGCCCATGAAGAATCTTCCACATCACATGGACCACAACTGAGTCTCATCCAGTTGCTACATTTGTTTCTCATCCAGCTGCTACATCTGTCTCTCATCCAACTGCTACCTCTGAGTCTCATCCAGCTGCTACATTGATCTCTCAGCCACCTGCTACATCCGTCTCTCATCCACCTGATGATATTGAGTCTCATCCAGTTGCAACAACCGAGTCACGGTCAAGTGTTCATGAACGCAAATCCATAAAGTATTGGACAGTGAATACAATTGGTATGTTATTTACACTTATTCAAGAAAATAATATGTTAGTCGCTAATTTTGATTGAAGTATAACAAATATCAACTTGTCCTAGATGAGCAAGGGCTAATAAAAGAATCTCATATGAGGGCACATGATGTTTGGTCACTTCCTAGAGGCACAAAAGTGATGATTTCATTTAACACTGAGCATCAACCTATTGAAGATGCAGCTGGTCTCTTAGGAAGTTTTTTAGGAGAATTGGGATCTGATTTTAAGGCTTTTCCAGTTGGATACAACTCTTGGAAGGATGTGCCAAAAAGTTACAAGGATGGCGTGTATACTACTATTATACAGGTATGGCTTAATTTATGCTTGTCACTTACCTTGTTTGTAAGATTATTGATAACGATTTGAATACTAATGACTATTAATTTTGAAGAATAAACTACATGTGGAAGATCCAATGGCAGACCATTATATCTTGCAAAACATTGGGAAGAAATGGAAGGACAATAGGCATAAATTGTTCCATGAATTTTATGATCCTACACTGTCCAGAGATGCTAATATCGCAAAACATCCCAAAGGCATTGATCGTAATGATTGGGCACATTTTA
Source organism: Berberis vulgaris (assembly GCA_963556465.1). Taxonomy (NCBI): domain Eukaryota; kingdom Viridiplantae; phylum Streptophyta; class Magnoliopsida; order Ranunculales; family Berberidaceae; genus Berberis; species Berberis vulgaris. The sequence continues at coordinate 50,525,563 of OY747135.1, read as the reverse complement.
TTGAGTACTGTTTGGATGGAAGGACAAAGGTAACACAAAATATTTACATTATTCATTTAGATAACTAGGAATATGCTAACAATATGTTTTTATCTATACATTGATAGGAAAAATGCAAAAAAAAACATTGAAATTCGGAAGAAACTCACCGATCCACACACAAGAGGATCAAAAAGCAATTCCAGGTTAAAGGCTGAGATGGTAATTAATATTTTACATCCTACCACACTTTAAGTTATCATTCTCAACAATATTATTTAAAGTTATATGACTTCATAATATCGGTGTATGAATATGAACTTGGGAGACCTGTGAGTAGGGGAGAGGTGTATATTGCAACACACAAAAAAGGGCGGGTCTTATGTAACTGACGAAGCGAGACAGATAAGTGTAAGTAATTTAACTATTTTTTTATCGAACTATATTAATTAATGTTTAGATAAATTTTGAATCCAAAGTTTGATGGCTTGCCTCATTAATGTAGGAGAAAATTTTAGAGATTGAGAAAGAAGATTCCACATCACGATCCATATCACAACAAGATTCACTTGCTAAGGTGTTAGGAAAAGAACATTCAGGCCGAGTTCGAGCTTTGGGATTCGGGCCATGTCCATCTCAAGTCTTTGGCAGCACCAATAGTAGGTTTAGTGGGATGATGTCCTCACAACCAACGCAAAACACTGATCTTCAAGTGCAACAGAGAATTCACCAGCTGGAGTCACAGTTAGAGACAGAGAAATTAAAGAGGCAGGGATATGAGGGAGCATTTACATATATTTTTCAGAAGTTGGATGGAAATGTGCCTGCTGAGTTTGCAAGATTATTCACTAAACCCATATGTTTCTTTGCCTTTACATTATTTTAATATATATTAGTTATCAGTGATATTGGTTACTTATTAAATATAAATCAATTAATTATTGTAATTTGGTTCAGGTTTAGAGTAATATTGTTGACTCGTCATTTTCAGGCACAAGACGAAGAAAGTGGGCAAGCTTCACCAGCAACTGCAAGGCCCTCATCACCTAGTCAAAATAATAATGAGGATCTTCATCGGCTCCACTCTCCATAGCATTCTCTAATTTCTTTCAAGAACATGGTACAATTTCAGTTGTAGTAAATTTGATTTTAACTATCAAACTTCAAGAAATTCAACATGTACTAGCTTTGATGATAATATAGGTTTTTTTTTGTTAAAGTTGATGACAATATAGTTGAAGTCAAGTTTTCTTTAATGATTTCGATATAAAATAGTTGTGTAAAATTGTGGGTTGTTTACAGATTGTTTACAGGTTAAAAAATGTGATTACAGGTTAAAATGTGACTACAGATTGTTTACATATTTCTAGTGTGCATAATAGAATTATCATGATAATAATGACAGGCATTAGCGGCGGTTTTAACCGTCACTAAAAGAATTACCAATTGGAATTTGGCGGCGGGTATAAACCGTTGTAGGCGCCACGGACTATAGTGACGGTTAAGAACCGTCGCAGCATATTATAAAACATCAATTCTTGCCCATATTTAGCGACGGTTAGCACCCGTCGCTATATGGTATTTAGCGACGGGTTTACCAACGGTTACTACTGACCGTCGCTAAATAACATACAACGACGGTTATGCCAGTGGTTGCAAAAAAAAACGTCGCCGAATGCTCTTGTGGCGCCTTTATTAGCGGCGGTTGGCCAACCATCGCTGTATTATGTAGCGACTGTTTTAACACAATTTTGGAAACCGTCGCTAAACACATGTTTTCTTGTAGTGTAATGACAAATACGAGTCGATCCCACGAAGATTGAAGATACAGTCGAAAACTATGATCCATTAAACTAATTTGAAAAGGGGTTACATCAATCGAAAATTTCTAAACTAAGGCTTTCGAATATAAGACAAAAAAAAATTAAATATAGAGTCTAAGAATCAAAGATAGAGATGCTAAGGCTTTCAAATCATCCATCAGGTTCATAAAATTATACTAATATCAATGATTGTCTCCTAGTAATGTAGTTGATTGATTTTAGCAAAAATACAAACTCCTAGCTTTAATTGTCTGTTTAAAGCACAACTAATCACAGGTTAAACTAATACCAAAAAAACATGCTTAAAAAAAACATAAAATCATTCTAACTAACATGGATGCATGACATACACGATGAAAGTAATATGTGTTTGTTCACAAATCAACCCAATGTCAAATCATACATGTATTAAAAAACAATAAAAATCAAGAGAATTTTTTCCTAAGCTTGAGTAATCATTTATGCCTTAGCGATGGTTTAGAAGATCATGGCGGTGGTGGTTGTGGCAGGTGCATAAGCGAAATCCATCAGCTCAACGAACATGGTGCCCTGTGGGAGTACAGACTAAACATTAGGGTGTGGATAGCCAAGATAAAAGAGTTTAAAAAAATTATTTTCCCTCCGTTTCTTCTTCCACGAACTCTTCCCTTTTATGTTTCTGGTTTGTTATGCGACTGGGACGCTGATGCTGCGTGGCTATTGCGAGATAAAGTAAAGGAAGAGAAAGAATGGTGGTGGTCGGCCGTGAGGAAGAAGAGATGACGAAAGGTCGAGATTGGCTCTGTTTTCTGCTTCTTGAGAGCTCTGATGTGTTGTTCTGTTGTAAGACAGGGAGAGAGGACAAAGATGAAGTTGGCTACAAGGGATGATCAGTGAAGAGAGAGAGAGGCACAGTGGCTCGCATCAATGGCGAGAAGAAGGTCGAGTTGTGGTGACTGCTGATGGTGTGAATGGAGGCGATATGAGGTCTGTTCTCTGTGGCGATATGGGCTGTCAGGTCGACTTGGTCGAAAAGATGATGAAGCGAGTGGTTGTGAGGATGTCTTGGTGTTGTCTGATGAGTAAGAAGAATAAGGAGGCGTAAAGGAAGAAATAAAAGAAGAACAGAGTGTGTGAGGGAGAGAAAGTGAGATCGAGATTGTTAAGTATAATTAGAATATCAATTAGTTAGTTTGTTAGTCTGCCAGCTAGGCATTGACTGATTCTGTTAGAGTTGATTGTACATTGTATTAGTCTATTATGAATTGATTTGTAATAGCATTGCTATCATGCCTATATAAAGGATGTAATCTACACATCAAGGTGATATGGAAAATATAGATAATTGAATCATTTACTTGGTTTCTCAACATGGTATCAGAGCTCTCTCTATTTCCATTTCCTTCTTTTATATGTCTCCTCAACCTTCCATAGTTTGTCAATGGCGGATTCTTCATCTTCCAATGCTGCCATACTCACAACTTCAGCAACAACAGAGTCTAAACCTATTGTGTTCACTCATGTTCTATCCATTAAACTCGATGAGCATAACTTCTTGTTGTGGAAACAACAAGTGTTGGCCACCATTAGAGGTCACAAGCTGCAAAAATTTCTTGTCAAAGATTCCTGTCCATCTCAGTTTCTATCGGCTGAAGATCAAACTAATGGACTGGTTAATCCAGAGTTCATTCACTGGGAGCAACAAGATCAACTTCTCTTTTCATGGCTTCTTTCTTCCATGACTCAACCATTACTAATAAGGTTAGTAGGATGTGACACGTCAGGTCATGTTTGGAATACACTTGAAACCTATTTCAATTCACAAACAGTAGCTAAAATTTCACAATTCAGAACTCAGTTGCAAAGTTTCAAGAAAGGTGATCTTTCTATCAATGATTACCTGTTGAAATTGAAGTCGATAATTGATCAATTAGCCTCAGTAGGTTATCCATTGTCTTCAAGAGACCACATTAATGCAATATTTGATGGCTTACCACAAGCATATGATACGTTTATAGTCTCAGTCAGTTCAAGATCAGACAGTTATAGTATTGCTGAAGTTGAGTCTTTGTTGCTTGCTCAAGAAACTAGAATTGAACGTCATTTTCAAGATCTTGATATTTCTAGTTCTATTAATGTTGCTCACACATCATACAAGCCGTCCCCAAGATCTTTTGTTTCTAATTCACCTAGGGGTGCCAGAAATTCCTTTCACTCACAATCACAGTCAACAAGAGGAGGAGGCAGGTTTGGATCAGGAAGAGGTTTTAAGCCTTCAGGATATCAATCTGGGAATGGTAAACCTCAATGTCAAATTTGTGGCAAGATTGGTCACCTTGCATTCAAGTGTTACCAAACAGTAATTGGCAATGGGGCAAGAACTGGCAATTCAAATGCTACTCCTGAAGATACTACTCAGACTGTTGCTCAGCGTAATAATCAGACTCATGCTTAGAATCTTCCTGGTTATGGACATCCAATGGTCACCCGATCCAAGGCTGGTGTGTACAAGCCTAAAGTGTACATAGCACACGCTGAACCAACAAATTTGAAGGAGGCCTTAGAAACTCCTCATTGGTTTTCGGCAATGCAAGATGAATACTTGGCTTTGATAAGGAACAATACATGGTCATTGGTTGATATTCCACAAGATAGATCGATAGTAGGGTGTAAATGGATATTTAAGGTCAAGGAGAATGCTGATGGAACAGTCCACAGGTATAAAGCTCGACTGGTGGCTAGAGGGTTTCAACAGATAGCAGGATTTGACTATGCTGAGACATTCAGCCCTGTAGTTAAACCTACTACTATCAGAATCATTCTGTCATTGGTTGTCACATATGGCTGGGGAGTATCTCAATTAGATGTCAATAATGCTTTCCTGAATGGAGATCTTCAAGAAGAGGTATACCTAATGCAACCTCCTGGGTTCACTGATCCTTCATGGTCTAATGCAGTGTGCAAGCTCGACAAGGCTTTGTATGGATTGAAACAAGCTCCTCGAGCCTGGTTTGATAAGCTCCAACATACCCTTCACATGCTTGGTTTTGCTTCTACCAAGTCAGATTCGTCTCTCTTCATTAGACATTCTCCTTCTCCCATATTCCTTCTTGTGTATGTAGATGATATCCTTATCACTGGAGATAATTCACAAGATGTATCACAGTTGATTCATCAACTACATAACTAGTTCTCCTTGAAAGACTTGGGCCCTGCTCACTACTTTCTTGGTATTCAAGTGCAACAAACTGCCACTGGTCTGTTGTTATCCCAGTCTAAGTACATCAATGACCTTATGTGTCGTGCCAAGATGCAGTTTGCTAATGGTTTATCTACTCCCATGAGTGGTGGGGAGAAATTATATGATACTGGCAGTGATCCTGTTTCAAATGTTCAGTTGTATAGAAGCTTAGTTGGTGCCTTGCAATACGTTACAATAACTAGACCAGAAATTGCTTATTCTGTCAATAAAGTTTGCCAATTCATGCAGAACCCTCTTGAATCACATTGGAGAGTAGTGAAAAGAATTCTACGATATCTCAAGGCTACACATAACTTTGGACTACATATAGGTCCTATTCAGTCTTTTAAACTCACTGGTTACTATGATGCTGATTGGGCATCAGATCCCACTGATAGACGATCTACGTCTGGCTATTGTGTCTACTTAGGTGCTAATATTATATCTTGGTCATCAAAGAAGCAGAGCACTGTCTCTCGAAGCAGCACTGAAGCAGGGTATAGAAGTCTTGCATCACTCACGGCTGAACTTACTTGGTTGCAGTCTCTATTTTCTGAGTTAAACATCAGTTGTAATACTCCCATTATCTGGTGTGACAACAAAAGCACTGTCATGCTTAGTGCAAACCCAGTCCAGCATTCTAGGACCAAGCACATCGAAATAGATGCTTATTTTGTGCGTGAGAAAGTTGCTCGCAAAACAATTCATGTGCACCATATTTCAGCAGCTGATCAAATTGCATACATACTTACTAAAGCTCTTGGAAAATCCAGGTTTTTATTGTTAAGAGACAAACTAAGCGTAGTCGATGCATCCAAGCTTAGTTTGAGGGGGCATGTTAAGTATAATTAGAATATCAATTAGTTAGTTTGTTAGTCTGTCAGCTAGGCATTGACTGAGTCTGTTAGAGTTGATTGTACATTGTATTAGTCTGTTAGGAATTGATTTTAATAGCATTGCTATCATGCCTATATAAAGGATGTAATCTACACATCAAGGTGATATGGAAAATATAGAGAATTGAATCATTTACTTGGTTTCTCAACAGAGATGGATCGAAGAGATGCGATGTGGCGATGTGGAACAGTTTTGTGGAGGAGATCATGATGGTAAGGTGAAGGGATAGGAAGAAGAAGTTGTTCTTGAGGACATGGTATGTGGCGTGAGGTATCTGTGAAAAATCAGAGATGAAGAAGAAGAAGTAATGACGAGGTGGCAATTTGGGGGAAGAAGAAGAGGGTGAAGTGGTTTTCGGTCTTTCTAGCGAGCAATAATTGTCGGCAAAGGGGATGATACAATGGTTCTTTGGTGGGTGGAAAAGAGAGGAGAAGGAAATGGGCAACCCCTGGAGAGAGGGAAACGGGAGAGAAATCATGTTTTGAGTGGCAAGAAGTTTAAATAGGTTGGAGATTTAGGTTATGCTTAGGCTTAGCTTAAGATGGGTTTGGATTTTGGATTTCTATTGATATAGCAACTTTCAATTTCATCGAAATCGTCACTTTGCGCGCTAGTGTAATTTTATCGTTTACTCTCCAATTCTTACAAAATATGAAAACATAATAATTAGAATAAAATACTATGTTCGAACACTAACAAATATAAACTAGAAGATATTTTATGAAATAATTATGTGAATATCAAATACCCTCAAACCTATATTTTGCTAGTCCTCGAGCAAAACAAAAATAAAATCATAACTGACTTTCGCAGGAATCATCAGTTACACTTACCTTAAACGTGTATCAAGGCTTTGAACCCCTAGATTACCTCTAGTGGACGAGTTATAGTTCCGTGAGGGTTTCCAGAAATGTTACCCACAACATTACTGACTCAATAAATTTCAAAAACATGGTCACTCTTATTTATTTCCTAAGAGTAATCATGTAATTGCAAAAAAAATTTAAGAAAAACAACTAACAGTGTCACGGTAATATATCAACTGATTTTGAAAGTAATTTAATTATATCCAAAGGTTAAATAAATTTCATCATCATTCTCAACTGAAATCGCGTGTGTGCATAGCCTTATCAAGACAACTCTTCATTTCACAGTAAAGACTCGACTAGATAACCTTTATAAAATATGCTTACACTACAAATCTTTTATGTCAATAAAAAATAAATCAGTCAGAGATTGGCTATTTATTACTCAGTTTATATGTGAGAAAAAAAATAAATTATAGAAACACAAACATCTCACATATAATTATCATAAAAAAACAAATTTTTCAAAGAATGAAATGAACATGCTGTCATGGACATGATTATCAATTACTTTTGAGAATGTTGAATCAAACATCATAGTTCATGTCTATTCAATATCCACATCTATGAACTGGATCTTTACTGAAAATCAATTTAAGTCTTAATTAGGTTATAATAAGGCTAAGACTATAGCTAACAATAATAAAAATGATATACAAAAATTCTCTGAGAATGGCTACACGTTTAATAAACACATGGGGCATTGAAGAATGAACCAATGTTGTACACCATTAATTTTTATTCTTTCGAAATACTTCTTCATTTTTTTTGAAACGTCAATCTTTTTGTTCTTTTTTTTATCAATGACATGTTTTTCCCTTTCTACACAATGAAACGTTTTAGTCTTGAGGATGCATGGAACATTTAGTTTCAGTTCGTTCTATTTGCTCATTCTAAAAATATATACCATACACATTCTCAGAGAAATTGGGTAAGGATAAAAATAATATGTGGTATGGTAATGGAGATGAGGTTAGCAAAGAAAAGACTATTCAAAGGCTCAAAGGGTTGCAAATAGATATTTATTATTGAGTAAGCTAAAAGGCTAAATAATGGTTCAAATAAGAATGCCTATAACATCTTCTAAGCACTAATCGGTATTATGACATCTCAATTAAATAAACCAAGAAGTTCTAGTGTAATGATCCAATTTTAATATCTTTCTCAAATCAATCCATAAGATAAAGAAAAAGAATGATATCAACAACGAGATAATGCAGACTCAAGAAAAATCAAAATTTATTAAATAACCCTCAAGAAAAATATAGTGGCTCAAAACTCACAAGGGTTGAGTTTCCACTATTATTCTAAGGCTTACTAGTTAATATCTCACTCATCAACTTCAAATTATGCTAATTTGGCTTATAATGCAAGAATAGTCGAGTTGACAAATATCATTAAATATATTTAACTTAAAGATAATATCAAACCTTATAGACGTCTCCCTATTAATATTTCAATGTGACAAGTGATAGTTTGTATTTTTTTTCAAATTTAAAATCATACTTGAAAGCATACTCTCTTAGTTGATTTTATTTGTTAATGTTACCCTTAACCCCTCCCACCCCATGCCGCTGGTAGGTATGAAACCCAAGACATGGGGGTCAAACCACCATAGCCTTAGCCAACCAACCTGGCTACCTTTGGCAAAACATAACATATTAACCAATGCACCAAAACCCTAAACATGAAAGCATGCTCTTTTCATTGGAAAAGACCTTTGGATTTTGAATGCATTTTCCAATCAAAAAAATTTCACAATTACCAAAATCAGCTATGTATTCAATGGAGATTGAGTAGAACACAGTAATTAATCAGTATAGTTATGATTCAGTTCAAAATTTTGAAAATGCACAAAAACTCACAAACCCCAACCCCAAATTTAAACCAAACATTGTCCTCAATGTATAAAAAGAAGATTCATGACAAATGAAGGAAAAAGAAAAGAAGAGGATTAGAGGATATTACCAATGGTAGCCTAGTTGGATGGTTAGGGCTGTGGTGGTTTAACCCCCACGTCTTGGGTTCCATACCCACTGGCGGCACGCTTGCCTTTCAAAAAAAAATAATAATAATAATAATAATAATTACACAACTGAAGCTGGGTTGCCTCTACGGAATGTTTGGTTTAATGTCACGTGTATTCTTCAACACAAATAATGTGCCATAAAATGAAGAGAAAGAACATAGCAAACATCTTCCTCTAAGTAAGTGGAAGATCCGTCCAACAAATAGTAGCAATCACATGCGACACAACCTATACTAACACATCCCAAAAGCTACGAAGGCGACATGCAAAATCATAGAGAAAATGCAAATGAACTCACATTCCTAGGAAATCTGTGGGGACCTGCAATAGAAATGGTTCACAGACAGTGATATCCAACAAATGACTCTTGCATACTCCAAGAAAGAGACATCCTAAGTCAGGTGTCAAATCAGAAGATTTCACAAATAATGTACCATAAAATGAAGAAAAAGAACATAGCAAACATCTTCCTCTAAGTAAGTGGAAGATCCGTCCAACAAATAGTAGCAATCACATGCGACACAACCTATACTAACACATCCCAAAAGCTTTGAAGGCGACATGCAAAATCATAGAGAAAATGCAAATGAACTCACATTCCTAGGAAATTTGTGGGGACCTGCAATAGAAATGGTTCACAGACAGTGATATCCAACAAATGACTCTTGCATACTCCAAAAAAGAGACATCCTAAGTCAGGTGTCAAATCAGAAGATTTAACATGTTTCACAATAGGATGGTCGAAACTAAAATCATCTCTTAAAAACAAGGGATCCACATAAGTAGAGTCAGTTAATGTGAAAGAGATGCAAAGAGGTATATTTATAGATATATCGGGTGGTACAAACTCATCATAACAAAATGAATTACACCAAGATGATGAGCTAGACAACTCAACAACACCCTCAAACTGGAATGAGCACTACCTATGGCATGGATTTTCTCATTAGATGAGTCTTCCAATAATGCCCTGACTATTTTTTGAATTATGGGGTCATTTGTATCATAAAATTAGTCGAGACATGACTCCAAATAATACTGAAAATCAGATTCCATGCATGATTCACTAGGAATGCATATGTCGTATGAGTCAACATGAAAATGTGAAGAGGGGAATGTGTCAAGAAGCAAAATAGTCTCAACAGATGGAATCGGGTATGACTCACTAAATGGAAAGGGTTCCACTTAAGGATTCCATGTATAATTAGGATCAATAATAGAGAATGAGTCAAATAGGCTGTTAAGGGGTCATCTAGCGCAGACTGCAAAAAGGAATTATCCTTCGCCATCTCTTCGGTCTCAGTAGACAAGGAGAGAGAACCTAAAAAGTTTTTTTTTTTTTTTTTTGCAAACCTAACTTCTATATGAAGATGATCTAACTCTAAAAAAACAAAAACAACAAAACCCTAAACGACACCTAAATGATGCGTAAACAAGATGAATGACAAACAACCCTAGAGTTTTGTTATTAATACGAGGCTGAAATTCAATTTAATTTACCTAACTGTGGAAGAGGCATGATAATTTCCTATCAATCCGCTACTACAGAATTGTTCCTACCTCTTTTTTTTCACTTTCCAACTTAAAGTGAAATGTTAGTTCAAGAACTATTCCAAGATAGGATATGTTCCTTCACTTGACTATTTTAAGCTTTCAAACTTCCAAAAGGGACCCTTTGAGTGTCAAACATGTCCTAGACAATTATCTTGCTACAATTTAAAATATTTAAATCTTAGATTTCCAACCCTAAAATAGATGATGGTTAACCTACCCGTGGCAAAGAGCACAAAAGTTACAAATCAATTTTGCCATTATTCAAATATTGCATGCAATGCTACCTAAAACAACCAAAATACAAGTGATCACAACAGAAACCGCGTGCAGATGCGATGGGGAGAAGTTACTTCCAGAGTGAACCTCCTTTGAGTTACTTGCGATGTCGGCTAGAAGTCAAATTATCGTTAATCACTCCTATGAATACCTCTATATGATTGTCTGTCAAACAAATGCAAAAAAAAAAAAAAAAAAAAAATTTACTCAACTACTAACAAAAATAAAATAAATAAACAGGTTACTCCTAACATTGTTCCTAAATAGAGAATATTTTACCTAATCTATAAACTAGTAAAAATAAACCATAGACTTCGATTGTACCGTTACAATCCTCGGCAACGACGCCAAAAACTTTATGCAGGTTTTACTAACCTAAATTAATAAGTTAGTTTGACCTAATTGTTATACCGCAAGTGCACGGTTGTGTAACTGGTAGATAATGAAAAATACGGGTCGATCCCACAACGATCAAAGACACAGTCGAGAACTAATATCTATTTAAACCGATTTGAAAAGGGGGTTACAACAATCAAAAACTTCTAAGCTAATGAAAGGCAGAAAAACAATTAAAAATAGAGTTTGAGAATCAAAGAGATAGATGCTAAGGCTTTCAAATCATCCATCAGGTTCATAAAATTATACTAATTTCAATTATTGTCTCCTAGCAACGTAGTAGATTGATTTTAGCAAATATGCCCTTAGCATTAATTGTTTGTTTAAGGCACAACTATTCACATTTAACTAACACTGTAATGGATTGATTTTAGCAAAGATGCAAACCCCTAGCATTAATTGTATGTTTAAGCCACAACTAATGACAGGTTTAACTAATACGAATAAAACATGCTTAAATAAAAACCTAGAATAATCCTAACTATCATGGATGCATGACATTTACACGGTGCAAGTAATATGTGTTTGTCACAAATCAATCCAATGTCAAATCATGTAATGTAGGGGGCGTCCCATCCCGAGATCTATATCTCGTCTCGTCCCGATTATTTTCAGGTCTTATTGGGATTGATCAATCTCATCCCAATCCTGTCCCATCCCGATCTAGAGTAGGACAAGATTGGGATGGAGATTTTCAATCTCGCCCATCTGGTCCCATCCCGAATTGATTTTTAAAAATATTTATTATTAATGATTTTAATATTATTCATGAAAATAATAACACATGGATTTTATTTTAGTAGGAATTGTTTTCTATTATTGTCTTATTCATGAAAATAATAGTATGTATTCTATTCTAGATAAAAACACAAATTGTGTACCAAATAATGTTCATCATAGAAAACTCAATTTACTAAATCTTTTTTTATAAAAGTTCGCATGCTAAAAATGCATAGAAAAACATATTCATATATACAATCATATGTATTTATCCTTTTGTATAAGTACTAGTAAAGCAAATATATTTATTTACATTTGAAAACAAAGAATAACATCAATGTGAAATAAACAAAATGTTTTATTTCCTGCTGATCTCGTCCCATCCCACCCCGTCCTGAACCCGTTTGGGATGGGTTCAAGGTCAGGATGAAGTCTGTTCCCATCTTGATCCCGAACGAATGGGTGGGATAGGGATTAGGTCCATCCCGTCTCGTACCCACCCCTAATGCAATGTATCGAAAAACAATAAAAATTAAGAGAAAATTCAACTAAGCCTGAGGAATAATCTACGCCTTAGCGGATGATTTAGAAGATCATGGTGGTAGTAGTCGTGGCAGTTGCATAGGCGAAATCCATCAGCTCAACGAACACGGTGCCTGCGATGGTACAGACTAAAAACTGGGGTGTGAATAACTAAGAGAATATATTTTTTAACACAAAACTATTTTCCCTCCCTTTCTTCTTATTCTTACACAAACTCTTCCCTGTTTTGTATCTGTTTCTATGAGAGCTCTGATGTGTTGTTCTGTTGCAAGAAATAGGAAGGAGATGAAGTTAGCATGGTGGCTAGCGACAATGGCGAGAAGAAGGTCGATCTGTGGTGAGTGGGGGCGATGGGAAATGGAGTTGATATGAGGTTTGTTCTCTATGGAGATATGGATTGTGAGGTCGACTTAGTCGACAAGATGATGACGCAAGTGGTGGTGAGGACGTGTTGGTGTTGTCTGATGAGTAAAAAAGGAGGCGTGAAGGAAGAAATAGAAGAGGAACCAAGTTTATGAGGGAAAGAGAGTGAAATCGAGAAAGATTGGAGAGATGCGATGTGGCGAGGTGGAACTGTTCTGTGAAGAAGATCTTGATGGTAAGGTGAAGGCGTAGGAAGAAGAAGTTGTTCTTGAGAACAAGGTTTGTGGTGTGAGTTCTCTGTGAAAAATCATAGATGTAAAAAAAGGTGATAACGAGGTGGCGATTTGGGGGAGGAAGAACAGGGTGTGGTGATTGCATGTTTTTCTAGTGAGCAAGAATCGCCGGCAAAGGGGATGATGAGATGATTCTTTGGTGGCTAGAAAAATAGAGGAGAATTAAATGCGTAACCCCCATAGAGAGGGAAAGGGAAGAGATCATTTGTTTTGGTTAGGCATGGGCTTAGGTTAAGATGGGTTTGGGTTTTGGATTTCTATTGTTGTAGCGCCTTTCAATTTCATCGAAACTATCACTTTGGGCTTGTTCTTCCAAACTCGCCGCGCTAACGCAATTTCATCATTTAAGCTCCAATTCCTACAATATATATTGCTTGCTTTATTGTATTCTCTATCCGCGTGTAAAATAAAATATAATATTCAAAATACTAACAAATATAAATTAAAAGATATTTTATGTAATAATTATGTGAATATCACTCAGCTATGCATGGTGGTTAGCACTGAACACCATTCCTCTACTGAAGAAAAAAATTGTTGCGACACATTAGGCCCAGATTTGGGATTTTTGTACTAGTAACCGATTTGGGTTGGCTTCTTGGGAATGACCCAGATTTTTGGGCCTTCTTATCCTGTTGGGCTAAGGATTATTTTTGCATCCCAAAATGTACCTCATGTCCTTTGCTTTTGAGCTGACCAATTTTTTTTCTTCATATTTAAAAGCAGAGGGAATGTATTTCACTGGGGAGTGCCGCCAAAAGTAGAAGTAGAATGCCCCTGATCTTGCTGACTTATCTATCTCTTTAATGTGGCTTCTTCCGAGAGTTTTTTTTAAAAGACAAAGTAGAATTCCAAGAAATCTGCTAAAGTTGAAGTCGACGTCTCTATTGAGAAGGAAATATCTCTTAAAAAAACCTTATTGGATTGGCCTTCGTGATCGAGAATGAGCTATCTCGAAACTTGAAGTTTCTTCTGTTGTTGAAATATTGTATGTTGAAGACAAAATGATCTACATGTAGAATCTCCTGCTGAAGACGAGGTGATCTACTGGATGAGTTACAGAAAGTACTTTTTGAGATTCTTGGACTTTGTCTAATTAGAGGATCATCCTTAAATGTTTTGGCATGTATCCACAAGATGTCGTAGACCAACAAGACATCATATTCAGTTTCATTATTGGAGGCTTTGGAACCATCGGTGTAAATAAAATGTCCTGCTACAGTACCCTTATGATTTGACGATCCATCCACACATAAATGTCACATCTTTGGGCTGTCATGTTCTTATTTCAAAACGAGTTAAAGAATCTTCCTTTGTTGAAGGTGGCGACATTGATCTGCAGGTTGATTTTTTTTTCTCCGATTGAGGAAGGAGTGGATTTTGCTATGAAATCTGCTAAGGCTAGAGCATTTATAGTTGTCCTCGACCGGTAGATCAAGTCATATTGGCTCACCTCTATCACCCATTTCATGAATTTTTGACAAGCATCCATGAGGAAGTCGTGAAGTTGTGCCCCTAGTGCTTCCCTGATGAGGACCGAGCTAACTTCTACATTTGAAACTGCCCTTTTTATCGAATTTATCTTGAAGTAATGTTGTATTTCATTCAACTTTTCTTTTAGTCTGTTGACTTAGAAATATTGTCATTGAGGGCGCAAAAGCTTGATTGGCCTCCTTCATGAGTATCCATTATGCTAAGTTGGAGTTTCAGCATAACTTGAGAATTTAGAAATTAACCATGGATTAAAAATGTCTATCTTGGAAATTGCATAGAAATATTGTGTGATCTGCTGACCACTTGACAAAACTTAAACGAATTTAAGTAGTCTTGAGTAAGATGCTTCTATGTTCAGTGATTTTTTAATTGAATTACCCACTCACAGATAGTGTCATCCTCTAGTGAGGTAAGATCCTCTACTGAGGCCTTTTGTTTGTGTAGTCTGTTGACCACTTGACTAAAACGGATTTAAGTAGTCATGAGTAAGATGTTTCTATGCATTGAATTACCTACTTACATAGAGTGTCATCCTCTATTGAGGTGCGATCTTCTACTAAGGCATTTTGCTTATGTGGTCTGCTAACTACTTGACTAAACTTAAACGGATTTAAGTAGTCATGAGTAAAATGCTTATATGCATTGAATTACCCACTCACGGAGAGTGTGATCTTCTACGGAAGTGTATATAGATGTTTGCATTTCTGAATGTCTTCTGCTATAGGACATGTAGAATGAATTTTTATATTTCACTATTCCAACTTAAGATAGTATGTTATCTGCTGAGAAGCAAAATAACACTTCCTCTACTAAGGTATATGTAAATATTTGTTTGAATCTTTTTTTTTTGCAGAATCTCCCTTCATTGGTGACGGTCTCTTTAGCTAAGGTTGGTTAAGATAATTTAATTGATCGGAACGGGGAACTATGCATATGTTCTACTTGATGAGGAGTCTCTTGTTGAAGAGATAAAATATAATCGGGTTTTTCTTATATATACAACGCATTATTTTTTCTTTCTAAAAAACTAAAAAAATAGGATGCCACTACTTAAATCGACTTTGTGAAATGGTCGGTTGCCACAATCATCATATTCCACTGCGCTGGAGAGTTTGATTGATCGAAACGGTTAACTATATGTATGTTTTACTGGCTAAGTAGTCTCTTGTTGGGGAGCGTGTTCTACGCTTGTCACCCTTGTTTTTTTATCCTCCTGTTGACTTGCATTTGTTAGTGTAGGTTGACTATCCTTCTCGAATACATCTGGTGCCTTAGCATTATTTTTTTCGTCATCCCACAATGCATAGCATTCTGCCATGGTGTAATACCCGTAAATCTATCATGGCTAATTAATTTAATGATGAAATTTTTGGAGTAAAACTAAAACATTTATTGGAACATATTGTAATGATTTTTGGGAAATTCTTGAAGAAGGTGCCCTTAGATTTTCATTAGGGGCGTATAGCCACCCAATTATAAGATAAAGGTCTCTTCTTTTTCTTCCCTCATTTTTCTTCCTCCCTTCCCTGCACGTCCCTTCTTCTTCTTCTCCGGCGAACTCGATCTGTGACCGAGTGTTGCCACGGATTTCTCCGCCCTATCTCTTCCATTTTCTCTTTCTTTCCCCTTCCTCTCTTTCCCCTCTCATTCTCATGTGATTTTTGGACCAAAAATCAGGTTCGTAGGAAGAGAGATAGCTTGATCGGAGCTGTCACGGGCTGTCCGACCGGCTCTACTCCAATTCCTCGCTTCGGTGAGTCAGACGTCATTCTATCTTCAATTCATGTCCTCCATCTCCGATCTAAGCTTGCATGTGGGGTGTAGGGTACTTCGTTTGAATTCATGTTTAGGTGTTTGTCAATTCAAGGGGTTTAAGCTTATCTACTAATTTAGGTCTGCATGTGTTTGTTTTGAGCTTCAATTGAAGGATCTTTTAGATGATTTGCTAGATCAAGGGTGGTTCAGGGTTTGGCAAGGTAAGCGAAGTCTCGGGTGAGTAGATCTTAAGTACTTTGATTTAGTGAGTTTTTATCTCAATCTAGTTTGCATATAGAGGATTGAATCCTTTTTGTGAAATTAATGTTGTGTGTTGGAAAAGTTAGGAATTAAAGCTCTTAATCACTGCTCCAACTATGCATGTGCTTAGTTTGAGTTTAAGAGAAATCCTAGATGGTTAATTTAAGTGTAAGAGGGAGTTTGGTGAATGTTATGAGGCTCTTAATGTTCTAAGTCTTCCACTTTAGTTAATGTTCATGATCATTTTGCTTAAGTTCCTTGGATATATGTGTTAGAAGTTCAAGGTAGGTCATTTGAGCAACTATAAGCCTATACTAAAACAAAAGGGAAACATAGCCAACATATTTAACAATTTAGAGCTGAAACTGTAATTGGACAGATCTTGTGCAGTTTTTCTATAGGAGTTTTAAGTGGGTATTTGTGCTTGTATGTGGATGTACTGTATATGAAAAGTTTCCTTGTGGTGTCTAGTTTCTATAGCATTTCGAAAATTTCTAATCGGAGTTTTGTAGAGGGAGATATGACTCCATTGGTGACAGGGTGTCAAACTATGGATAGTTGCAGTAGTCTGGAATTCGGGATCAAACTGGTAATCAATATGATATAATCATGGGACATGCTTTACTTGGGTGGATTCCCCTTTGAGTCTAGCTTCTAATGTCTTTTACGGAGTTGCATTTTGACATTTGTAGTGGAAGTTATACCCTAGATAGTCTTAGGGAGTCAATCTACTGGCAATTTGCAGAGGACAATGTACCTTATATGGTTGGAAACAACTTTGTGTCTACTTTCTACATCCCCAAACGGTATTCAATTTGGAGTTCTAGTGTGAGAGCTATATACATTGGAGTTCTAGTGTGGAGTTCATTTTGGTATTGTTTGCAGGGTTATTTATAAGGCTTTGGGGACTGGAACATGGCTGTTTTGGGTCTATCTTGAGCTGCATTTCGATATTCAAAAGTTGTTGTTTTAGAGTTGAATTGGGTTACAATCTATCCTCAGTTGAGGCTAGTTGTAGGGCTGTTTGCAGGGTTGATTTGGCCTGAATTTAGGTTGTTTTTCAACACCTTTTGGGATTGGATTGGGTTTTTTTTTAACACCCAAACGGAATTGTTCCAAGGCCTATTTGAGAGCTTGTTTGGTTAGACTTAGGATATGTTTTGGCTGAGGCTTTAGTGTGTGTTTGTTTGAATTTATGATAGTTTCGAGCGGAGATTATGATATGTTTAGTTGAGTTGTAGAAGAAAGTTTCGACTGAGTGTAAAGGTATGTTGTCGTTGATATGATGTTATTTTGTGTTGTATGATGTTTGGTTGTCGAACCCTTCCTGTTCAGTAAGTGGTAACATTCTTTCTTATATATTGATATAACGGTATTTATTAACATATGAACATTTGTTTACCAATGAGATATTGAAAAGATATGTTGTAATGCCATAGAGTGTGGAAGTGTACTGTGTTAGAGAATGATCATTTGCATGGTTGCATGAATACCGAATTGGTAACATAGTTTATGATTTACTGTTTTGAACTGTGATAATCATATGAAAGTGAGATCATAATGAAACATGCATTCCAGGTATTTAGAAAAATTATGTGGAATATGATTATGATTGAGATCGAGTTATTGATGTTAATGTAGACATGAATACCCTACTCCGGCGTTTGAATGTACAGAGTGGTACAATATGGCCATAGATGCCTGGGTTTTTGTTACTTGTGTAATCCGTACATAGTGAGTTGTACGGCGTCTGTCTCCAAAAGGGGAAAACTAATCCACCGTATGAGTCATGACTCGCGTGATATAGTGGAGTGTTCTTGAGGAGCAATGCCTGATTTTCAAAAGGGGAAAATTAAGCCACCGTACGAGTCATGACTCGCGTGATACAGTGGAGTGTTCCTGAGGGGTCAGAGGAAGAGCGTGAACTTAGTTCTCTTCCAGTGCGCAGTTTTAAATTGTGATTTGGCCATGTGTCCAGTCTTTTGAGGTGAAGTATGCATTTTAGAGACGACACCCTGTTTGAAATGCATACATGCTCAAAGTAGGTATTGGTACACGTATGGAGGTGTGTTGGGGTGAAACACATTCAGCACATGGATAGGTGCGATAGGGTATTCATGGTCTAGAAATTTGTATGTAACCAGTTCTCCGAAAGGAAAACTAGCCATTGTACGAGTTTCAACTCGCGTGATACAGTGGGGAGTTCTCGAGAACCAGAAGTGTAAAGGTGTCATAATATGAAAATGATTTGAAAATAATATGGCTTGATTTGGAAATGGTATATTAAAAAGTTATGTTTTTGTTGATCATGTGATTTGTGTCGATGACTAGTTAACCATATGGTTGGTGCATTAGGAATAAGCTATAGAATTTGATGTAAGGTAAATGTGGGTGTATCTTGAAATGTGGATTATTATTTTTATTATTTGTCGTTGATTTTTAATCTGCTCATTCCAGCTTTAGGCTGACCCATTTTGCTTTGTTTTGTGGCAAATGGGTGTACCCATATCTGGGTGCAGGTGGTAATGGTGTTGGTAGTAATGATGCAGGCGAAACCAGATGACCTTGTGATTATGTACGTGGTTATGCCGTTAAAAGGTGGGTTTAACTTTCAGGTTTCCAGTTTTGTTTAGTAGAATTTGTTATGTCATGTGTTAGTAGTTGTGACTATTGGCTAGTAAATAAAATGACAAGGATTTGGAAGATATTAAATGGAAAGGAAAAGCAAGATGGTTGGTTGTTGTCGCGTCTCAGTTTTTTGAGATTTTTAATGTAAAAAAAAAAAAAAAAATTTGGGGCGTGACACATGGCGAAGATTTCGGCAAGAGTTTTGCCCAATGTTATGGTCAATTCGCCATATAATCAGTGATCTGTGGATAGACCCTTCTTGAAAGCTAAGGATGCGATTTGGTCTTCACAAATATTTATGCTCGCCATTTCTACCTTAAATCTTTTGATGAAAATTCGGAGCGATTCCTTTGACTTTTTCTTCATGTAGAAGAGGTGGTCAATACGTTTTTTATGGTTTGATGGGATGAATACTCTTTTGTCAAGACAAAGGAGAAATCTCCAAAGTTGCTGATCGACTAGGGGATCAAAGTGTGGAACCAATCTTAAGCTACTCCTTGTAAATTCATAGAAAACACTTTGCACATAAGTGCGTCATCATTTTTGTACAAAGTCATGATACTTCGAAAATGTTTCAAGTGTCTTTCAGTATCATCATCTCCTATGAAAGGGGTAAAGGTTGGTGTGACAAACCTCCTCAGTGGAGGAACTCCTTCAATGTTATTTGTAAAAGGTGAAGTTTTCACTAAAGCCACCTCTCTGCGTATAACATCATCTGGATTTCCCAAGACTTGCAAGTTTCTCAATTTCTTCTTGATCATTCGTGTCACATCATCAGTTCCCAAGGGCCGAGTGTATTTTACTAATCAACTGTATGGTGGTTTCGGTTCTAATTATTAGCGGTAGATGACTCCTCATATTTTGAGTTTGGTTGTGAGTCGCCTAAATGTGAATGTGGTAGAGTTTAATTGGGATTTGCCTGAAGGCTCATTTGGATTTGACGAGTCTCTAAATGTGATATTTGGGACAAATTAATGTAGTGATCTAGATCTGGTCCTCTGAGTTGTTCACATCCATCGGGGTTCTGTCTTCTGCGCCGACTACTTATATCTGGAATTATCTACGACCTTAGCCTTGAGTGCACAGTTGCTTGGGGTCCCAACCTTTAAAAGGCTCTCATTTGATACCTGAGCCTAGAGTGTACATTTACTCATGACACTAATCTCGAAAGAATGCTTTTAGAATGATTATTTCCCTTTGACGAATGACTGCTTCCACTCAAATGTGCATAGTCTGCTGGCAGATGACAATGTGTCTGCTGCATTGGCTAGTTACTCACCAATCACTCTACCACCCGAGTTTTATCCAACAATACTTTAGTCAAATTGGCGATCTGACTTACAAGATTTTCTTGTTGTTTCATTTGCATTGGGCTTAGTTGTTGGGTAGAAAATTGCACTTGAGATCAACCATTGGTGGTAGACCTACTACCAGTGGCTGTCCGACCGGAAACGGCTGAACCCATGATGATAATGGCGGTTTGGTTAGAGCAGAGGATTTGTAATGTTATTTTTGCTAGTTTAGTTTCGAGTTCCCACCATTGTGTTGAAAAAAGAACTCTGAAAAAAGTGTTTGTGAAGGAAAATTCAAATTGAATGAACAGAAAAAATAATAATAAAATAAAAAAATTTATGAAATGAAGAGGACATGCAATGAGCTTGATTTAAGCTCTCACTGAAAGCGCCAATTTCTGGATGCAAATTTCCACCGGATCACATCCTGATCACGTAGAGCAATTTGTATAAGATGAAAATTAATTCTTGACACTGGTGTGGTGTCTGCCTAGGGGACTTCGATGTCAAAGTTAGCACAATGTCTTTATAAAAGTATTTATTTCTGTGTTTTAAGAGAGAAGTGCGAATCAAAAGAGAGTTACCCGAAAATAATTGTGTTTGGCTATTTATAGAGGGAGGAGGAGCCAACTGCTCGTAAACGAGTGAGATACGTGGCAGATCCAAAACCAACTGCTCGTAGATGAGTGAGACACGTGACAGGTCAGGAACCAACTGCTCGTAGACGAGTGGGACATGTGACAGGTCAGGAGCCATTGATGGTTGTAACTTCTCATTGATGATTGTAACTTCCGTCAATTGTTGTAACTTCCCGTAGATGGTTTAACTTACGTTGACGGTTTTAACTTCTAGTTGGTGGTTATAACTTGTCGTTTAAAAATACCTCTCCGGCAGGTTTGTTTGTTTCACTGAGCATGGTGGTCGGCACCGAACACTATTCCTCTATAATAAAAAAAATTGTGTTCTGCCAAGTTGCATTGAGCCCAAATTTGGTTTCTATATATATAATACAGAAATGGATCGAGTCATCTGCTCATTTACCCAAGAAAATATATTTCTATTTTGCATAGTCCAATCATTCATATCGAGAATTTCTACAACAAATTTGGTAGGTTGCTAGTATAGTTTCCTATCCACGATTCTGTTATTTTACTAGAAGAAGTTTATTGGAATACAGTAAAAATACCCAGGATGCACAAAAACATAAAAGAGTAAGATTTTTACTAATTTGTTTATATTCGAAGTAAAAAACATTCGAATTGGATTCATATCAATGGATCTGTTTTTAGTCATTCATTGAGTGATAAATCACTACAAGTGCATACTCTTCCAATCGTCCCATACTACCCTCAATCTACAAACGCCACCACTCAATCTCCTCGAATTCGCAGCCCCACCATGCCACCCCATCCCCGTCCACCTCCAAAACCAACTCCCCATCCAAGCCTCTTGCTTAGCTGATAAATCATGCATTCCCTTTGATGTAGAAACCACAACCATAGTGGTCACTGTGGATGCAAATTTCCACTAGATCACGTGTTGATCACACGGAGTAATTTGTATAAGATGAAGATTAATTCTTGACACCGGAGTGGTATCTGCCATGGGGACTCCGATTCTAAAGTTAGAACAATGCATTTAGGAATATATTTATTTCTTTGTGTTTTAAGAGAGAATTGTGAATAAAAAAATAGTTACCCTAAAATAACTGAGTTTGGCTATTTATAGAGGCACGAGGAGCCAATTGCCCGCAGATGAATGGGACACATGGCAAGTCGGAAGCCAACTACTCGTAGACGAGTGAGACACGTGGCAGGTCGAAAGCCATTGATGGTTGTAACTTCCCATTTATGGTTGTAACCTCTTGTTGATGGTTGTAACTTCTCGTAGATGGTTGTAACTTTCGTTGACGGTTGTAAATTTTCGTTTATGGTTATAACTTCCCGTTTAGTGAGACCTCTCCTACAGGTTCGTATGCTCAGCTGAGCATGGTGATCAGCATCGAACACTATTCCACTGTTGAAAAATAGTGTTTTGCCTAGTTGCATTGGACCCAATTTGGGCTTCCTGTACTTGTATCCAATTTTGGCTGGCTTTTTGAAAACGACACAAACTTTTGGATTTTCTTATCCTGCTGGGTTAAGAATTATTTTTTGCTACCACAAATGCCCCTTGTCTCATTTGCTTTTGAGCTGACCGTTGTTTCTCTTTCTTCTTACTTAAAAGCATAGGAGATGTATTTTCACTGAGGAGTCCCGACAAAAATAGAAGTAGAATGCCCCTGATCTTGCTAACTTATCCATCTCTGTTGATGAGGTTTCTTCCGAGAATTTTTTTAAAGACAAAGTATAATTTCAAGAAATTTGCTAGAGTTGAGGTTGACGTCTCTATTAGGGAGGAAATATCTCTTAAAAAAATGAAAAAAAAAATTCTTGGATTAGCCTCATTGGTCGTGAGGGAGCTATCTGCGAGACCCGAAATTTATTCCATTGTTGAAATGCGGTATGCTAAAGACAAAATAATCTGCATGTAGAGTCTTCTGTTGAAGATGAGGTGAACTACTGGATGCGTCACATAGTACTTTCATAGGCTATGAAATCTGCTAAGGCTTTAGCCTTTATAGTAGTCTTGGATTGGTAGATCAATTGGTACTGGCTCGTCTCTATCGCCCATTTCATGAGTTTCTGACAAGTATCAGGAGGAATTTGTGCCCCTAACTCTTCTTATGAGGGCTAAGCTAATTGCTACATTTGAAACTGCATTTTTGTCAAACTTATGTTGAAGTAATGTTGCATTTCATGCAACTTTTCTTTTAATCTGCTGACTTATTTCATTTAGGGCACAAAAACTTAATTAGCCTCCATGAGTTTCCAATATACTAAGTAGGAAATTAAGAAAAACTTGAGGATTTAGAAATTAATCATGAATTAAAATATGTTTTATTTGAAAATTGCATGAAAATATTGTGTGATTTGCTGACCATTTGACAAAACATAAAAGAATTTAAGTAGTCTTGAGTAAGATGATTTTAAGCATAACATTTCTTTCTTAGCAGAGGAGTAGTGTTCGGCGCTGACCATCATGCTCACCTAAGCACCCAAGCTTGCAGGAGAGGTGACTCAAAACAGGAAGTTACAATCACCAACAAGAAGTTACAACTATCTACAGAAGTTACAACTACCTAAGAGAAGTTACAACCTTCTCCAAGCAGATGACTCACTCATCTGCCACGTGTCTCACTCATCTGCCATGTGTCTCACTCATCTGCAAGCAGTTTATTCGTTCTGCCTCTATAAATAGCCAAACACAAAGCCATCTGGAGGTAACTCTTTCTTGATTCAGAATTCTCTCTTCAAATATAGAGATATAAACATTGTTCTAACTTTGGCATCGGAGTCTCCATGGCAAGCACCACACCGGTGTCAAGAATTAACTTTTATTTTATGCAGATTACTCCACGTGATTCTATCTTATGCAAATTGCTCGGCGTGATCAGCACGTGATCCGACGGAAATTTGCATCCACAAATTGGTGCTTTCAATGAGAGTTTGAACCAAACTCATTGCATGCTCTCTTCTATTCACAAAAAAAAAAAAAAAAAAAACTTTCATTCATTCAGTTTCGATTTCATTCACAAACACTTTTATTTTCAATTCAATACAATGGTGGGAACTCGAAAACAAACTAGCAAAAATAATGTTACAATGTATTTTGCTCGTAATTGGCTGCCATCGTCATCACGGGTTCAACCATTATCGGTCAGACAGCCACTGATAGTGAGTCTACCACCACCTGCTGACCATCTATCGCAACCTTTAGCCACAAGCCAAATGGAGATGACACAACAAGAAAATCTTGCAGGTCAGATCGCCAATCTAACCAAATTATTGGAAGAACAAACCCAGGTGGTAGAGCGATTAGTGAGATACAATCAAGGCAGACAACACATCGTCGTCTACCAGCAGATCATGTGCATATAAGTGAAAGTAGTCATCCATCAAAGGGAAACAATCCCTCTGGAAGCATTCATTCGAGATTAGGGCTACGAGTAAATGTGCACTTTAGGCTCGGACCTCAAACGGGAGTCTTCTCAAGGTTGGCCTCCCAAGAAACTGTGCACTCAAAGCTAGGACCGCAAACTACACCCATTATAAGTGGTCGGCGCATAAGACAGAATCCCGATGGATGCGAACAACTCAAGGGACCAAATCTAGATCACTACACTAATTTGTCCTACGTCCCACATTCAGAGGCCCGTCAAATCAAGAGAAGTCTTCAGGTGAATCCTATTGAGACTCTACCTCACTCACATGCAGGAAAGTCACAATCAAATTCAGAATATGAGGAGTTATCTACCGCAGATAATCAAAATCAAAATCACCATACGGCCGATCAACAGGATGCACACAAGCCCTTGGGAGCAGATGATGTGGCACGAATGGTCAAACAATAATTGATGAATTTACAAGTTATGAGAAATCTAGATGATACTCTGCGTAGAGAGGTGGCCTTGGTAAACATTTCACCTTTTACAAAATACATTGAAAGGGATCCTCCACCTGCAAAGTTTACCATACCAACCTTTACTCCTTTCAAAGGAGATTTTGTTCCTGAGAGACACTTAAAGCATTTTTGAAGTCTCATGACTTGCACAAAAATGATGACCCACTTATGTGCAAAATATTTGCAATGATTTTACAAGGAGTGGCCCAAGATTGGTTTCACACTTTAACCCCTCGGTCGATCAACAATTTTGGAGAGCTCTCCCTTATTTTCACAAAAGAGTATTCATTCTATCAAACCATAAAAAACATGTTGACTACCTCTTCAACATAAAGAAAAATTCAAATGAATCTCTCCGAGACTTCATCAAAAGATTTAAGGCAGAAAGGGCGAGCATAAATGGATATGATGACCAAATTGCATCATTAGCTTTCAAGAAGGGTCTGCCCGCAGATCACATTGTATGGCAAATTGACCATGAAACCGGGCACAACTTTTACCGAACTCTTCGCCATGGCAACACACTATGCATTGTCGGATGACGAAAAAAATAGTGCTAAGGCACCAGATATACCTGAGAAAGATAGTCAACCTACACAAACAAATGTAGATCAGAAAGAGGATAAAGAAAATGGTGACAAACATAGAACACGCTCTCCATCAAGAGACTCCTCAACCAGTAGAACATACAGAGAATTCACTTTTTCGATCAATCAAACTCTCAGGCGCAGAAGAATCTGATGATTGTGGCAACCGACCATTTCACAAAGTAGATTGAAGTTGAGGCGTCCTAGTTTTTTCATTTTTAACTTCTTAGAAAAAAAATGCAATGTACATGTAAGAAAAACTTGGTTGTATTTTATTTGTTTATTGTATTTTATCTCTTCAACAAGAGACTCCTCATCCGGTAGAACATACACAGTATTCTCCGTTTCGGTCAATCAAATCCTCCACAAGAAGAACCAACCTTAGCAGAAGAGACCACCATCAATGAAAGAAAACCTACAAAAAAGATCTGAACAAATATTTACATATACCACAGCAGATGATACATTATTTTGCTTTTCAGCAAAGAATACACCTACCTCAGTTGAAATAGGAAAATACGAGAATTCGTTCTACATGTCATACAGCAGAAGACATTCAGAAATACAAATATTTATGTACACCTCAGTAGAGGATGACACTCTACGTGAGTGGGTAATTCAATGCATAAAAACATCTTATTCAATACTACTTAAATTCATTTAAGTTTAGTCAATTGGTCAACAGACCACACAAGCAAAATGCCTTAGTAGAGGATGACACTTTTCATAAGTGGGTAATTCAATACATAAAAGCATCTTACTCAAGACTACTTAAATCCGTTTAAGTTTAGTCAAGTGATCAGCAGACCACACAAACCAAATGCCTCAGTAGAGGATCACACCTCAGTAGAGGATGTCACTCTCCGTGAGTGGGTAATTCAATTAATCAATCACTGAGCATAGAAGCATCTTACTCTAGACTACTTAAATCTCTTTTTGTCAAATGGTCAGCAAATCACACAATATTTTCGTGTAATTTCCAAGATAAATAGATTTAAATCCATGATTAATTTTCTCAAGTTATGCTTAAATTTTGACTTAAGCATATTGAAAACTCGTGAAAGAGGCCAATCAAACTTTTGTGCCCTTAATGCAAATATTTTCAAGTCAATTTACCAATAAACATATACAAAGTTTGGGGATCATAAAAATAAAGAAGACCATTACTCGACATGAAGTCACCATCAACTCCAAAATAAATTCAAAGTCTCACTAGTAGGGCAACAACTTTGGATCGATTCTTGAGTAGATCAGCAGACAAATCCAGGAGAGAACCTATATATCTAGGGGTGGGCATGGTCCGGATCGATTCCAAATTTTGAGGAACGTAACTCGAATCTTTTGAAACGGTCCGGTTTCCACGGTTCCAAATTACAGATCAATTTATTTTTCATTTTGTACTTGTTCAAGATACAATCATAAGTCACCAAGGTGCAAACTTTAATTCAGCAAATTCGGCAACAAATTCAACAAGTAGCTGAGACCATGTACAGTCAAATTCAAATTCACAAACTCATGTTCTGTTGTTTCTGATCAATCAAGAAGTTTAAATGTAACATGCTTGAACTCAACTAGGAAAATTCATAATGAATAAATGCTAGCTTTGTTGTAATGTGTATACAAACATGATGATACCTACAACTATATAATGCAAACCATGTACAGTCATTGGATGACCATGTACAACATGAACAAATCAACGAACCATCTAAAAGAATTTTGCATATCAATTAACAAGGAATCAGCAGCAACTACTACTATGTAAAGGACCAGGGAATACTTCTTTGAATCAGCAGCAACTACTACTATGTAAAAGACCAGGGAATACTTCTTTTGCATATCAATTAACAAGGAACTGCAAGGGATCAACAACAAGTACTCATATCAAAAGCAAGTGACCAAGGATTACTTTTTATCAGCTGCAAGTGATAAGCAACATATGTTTGTTTGGTCTGTTTTTCCATGGAAAAGATGTTTATGTTGTGATCTTATATATAAAGACTCGTCTAATTTCCTGCTTACTACATTTATCCATAAACTTGAGAAACTTCATTTGAAACTAGTTTCTTGATTTTATCATACATGACTTGCAAAATGCAAATCTAACATGATCAAAGGTGCAGCTAGAGGCTCAGTTTTTGGCCCTGATATAATGGACAGTGTCGGGTGCCTATTGCACCATTGCAAACTCACATAGTTAGGGGCCCTGTCGACACATAGTAGATTTTTAATCCTATTACTTCGGGGAAAACATGGAATGCCCAGTGTAAAAACTCACAACAGACCTAAAATTTATTTCTTTTTGTGGACTTGTAATATTGTTGTTACAGGATATCAAAGGTCATGGAAAGACTGTTTTAAATGTAGACAATACCTGGTGGAGGAAGAGAAAAAAGGGGAAGAGATCTTCTTCTACAAGTCAGTTCTTCAAGAAACGGAGAGATTTTTCTTCTTCGATCCGGACCGTGCGGCTATAGAGAAAAGAAGGGAAGAGAAGACCAGAGAGGATGCTGGTGCGGGCCATGCGACTACAGAGAAGAGAAGGGCAGAAAAGACCGGAGAGGATGCAACATGCGAGTGCGAGCTGTGCAGCTACAGAGAAGAGAGGGCTCTGTTTCTCACTTTCTCCTCTTTAGTTCAATCTTCAACTTCCAATTTAGGCTTAGACTTAGTATTTTAATTTTTAACTTGTAAATGTGATTTAAAACGTGTCCAATCCGGACCGTTTCTTTTTAAATAATAGGAACCGGGACCAGACGTTTTATAACAGATCCGAACCGATCCGAACTGTATCTAAAAACACAAAATTAAAATTCAGACCATTTAGAGCAAAACGGTCTGGATCAGTTTGAACCCGCGGATCCTCGACCCATTTGCACACCCCTACGTATAACGTGTAAACTCAAGGAAAAAGTCAATTTCCAAATTTCTTTTCTAACAAAAAGAAAACTCGTCAAAAATACAATCAGAATTCCTAATTGCACTTGTTTATTTCTACATATTGTCTTGGAAATAAAAAAAAAAATATGCACACTATATTACTCACTGCAGTGCATATATCAAGAAAAATACACAGAATAAGGCACATTTGGTAGCAAATTGGAGAGATCTTTCCAACACAAACCCCTGTGAATATACATTGTAATTATCTTGGCCAGGAACTCGATCAGCCTCACCACCTCAATCTTACACACTCAAAAGAGTTTCATTAACCAAGAAAGTTGCAACACCATAAGAAAGCCAAAACAACAATTACAATAACGAGATGCAGATGAAGTGAAAGGGCTAATGCTAGTAAGGTTTACAATACACATTGAGCCAAAATCCAAGTGGATTTCCTCACCATTACTGCAAACTGTCAAGATGATAGGAAATATGATGCGACCTCACAATTTGCAGAGACCACATTAGGCCAGTTTATCCACTAAAACTAGGATGTCGGTGTTTAAATTGACGACTGAGATACCAAATATGGTATTCAAACTCACATTGAATCCTCAGATTCTTCAGAGTCACTTTGATCAGGCTCTGCAGCATTCGTCCCAGCATTTGGAACCTCTGATTTTTCTACAGGTGCCAGGGCAGCTTTCTCATGTACATTATGCGCATTCCCATTCGCATCTTCTTCTTGCTCAATCACTTCAACATGTGAAATACTAAACCAGTCAAGAAAAAGCACAGGTACACATATATTAGATTTATACAAGCAATTTAGTCCTAGTAAATGGACCGGAGCATTAGATGGTCTAGTGGTTTTAGATAATTTTATAGTACTATAGCCTATTGGTATCAAAGAGCAACAATAGTTAGTCACATGCACTATCCAACAATATGAACAAAATATAGATGAAACACTTATCAGATTGTGAACCCCAAGAGAACTTAAGAGTGTATACTTTAATACTTGTGTTAGATTATAATTTATCAGCACTTAAATAACCCTAAAAAAAATAAAGGATATCGACATTCTCTGCTGTTCCACCAGCCATAATATTCATCAGATCTTTCTCAACTCGTTGGACTAGCTCATGCTGCAAAAATAACCAATCAATAATCAATCACATTACAAACTTACAAAATGAAGAAACAAGTGCAAACCACAATTGCTTTACATGCATTAAGATCAGGTTCCCTCCGAAACCTTCTTATACGAGCATCCCTCATTGGCAGAGTAAGGCCATGTCTGTACTCTAATCCATCTGGCGCATTATCACCATCTTCACCTACCATAATCATCTTCAAAAGATGATGCGGTCGAATTAGAAACCATAAGTGGTCTTATCAGAATGGGAGCAGTGTAAGAAGGTATTACTTGACCAATGTCTGCTGTTTTGATCAGCACATTATCATCATATGTTTTACTCCACAATGCCAGGAAGATCCAGAAGTGACGTGGGAAATTGGTCATTGCCAATAACAAACTTTCCAGTCCTTCCATCCTCTATAAAAAATTGTTCAGTCAGAACTTTATGCCAAAGCGGATTAAATCAAGAAATGAGTGCCAACATAAAGCTTGTAACATACTTTACATGGTTATTCTAAACGAAATTAATGGATGTTAAATATTATCAGTAAAATTTACAGTATACTTTGACTATGTTTCCATCAGAATACTTTGATGGGCAAATAACCTACCAGAAAAAGATAAATCCAAGGACTTGTCTTCTAAAGAGGAAGATCCGTTCTCACTGAACAGTCGCTCAATCCTTTCGGCAATGGAAGGTGGAACACTCAATATAAATTGCTCTTCCATGGAGTCTGAAGATCTCGGATCCTGTAAATCAAATATATAATTAAACACCTAATCAACGTCTATTAAAAAGTACGCCATTAAAGAAAACAAACTAAATGTAGAACAACTCTTTGTTAAACCTAAACACAACCCATCCATCGAAAATTAAGAAACCATTGTTGTACACATACAAAATCACAATTTACTTTAGAAATGAATATGATTTCCTTCGGAAACAAACATGCAAACAAGTAAAACCCTAAAATCTACTATGGAAATTGGGAAAATTTTGAACACATAATATAGCTAAAACTAAAATTTAGTATTATTTCTAGCAATTTCTAGTATCAGAAAACCTAATTTAATTAATCAACACACACCGTACTGATGCAAATGGATACCTGGAATTTGAAAGAGGAAAAGGAATGAACAGAAGAAACCCTAGCAGCTAGAAACATTAGAAAAAAAATTAATAATAAAAATATCGAGAGAGAAGTAACGAAAATGAACGTGAGCGAAACAACATAGAGAGAAAAAAGAGTGAGTTTAGTTGCTGTACCAAATTTGAATAAGAGTGAATTTTTGTTTTTTGATTAATTTCTGGGAGAGCAAAGCACACGATGAGAAAAAGCAGAGAAGATTTGCCATTATATATAGCAGTGTATTATCAGTCATGCTTACGACACTTTCGTACACTTTTCACGTAACATGTACTCGTGCCAATGCATGACACCGCAGTCCTTGAGTCTGCTTTCGGCACTCCTCAATAGTTTTAGAGTAAGTCTAGCCAGCCAGATTTTCTAACCATTTTTTGGCCAAGTTTTAGTTTTAGTTTATATATAATGGCCATTTTTTGCCATTATATATACCAGTGTATTATCAGTCATGCTTTCGGCACTTTCATTGCATTTTCTTTTCTCTAAAAATTAGTGAATCAGCGCCATTTTCGGGAATTCGAAAATTGGCCATGACACAAGCCATTTAAAACATAAGAGATTCCAGCTATTTCATATGCATCAACATTCAAAACATAAGAATTACTCCTCCAAAAGTACTAATTAAACCCAATATAAGATCAACCATGAAATTTTGGGAAAAATGATAAATTAGTGAATTATACCAACTAATACAAATCCCCCATCTCTTAGAAACCCAATAACAAAACATCACAGAATTTTCAATTTAGCACTGCTTAAAGGATGAATTCAAAGTTTCAAACATCATTTTTTCTTAGACTCCATTGTAACATGTTCAATTTCTGCTACAGAACTCATACAATTCAACTTAGACAACAAAAATTAAAGAACCCCATTGATTCTATATATGATTTTTCATACAAAGAAGACGTCAATTTACTAAATTTCACTAAATTAAAGAAGTAGAAAATTATAAATTAGTAGAGGGAACACCTCAAACACCTCGTGTACAAACAAAACCCCAAACTTTATGTCATGATCCTAAAATCGACATTCTCGTCGGCCTACTCGATCGATACTAGCCTGATGGTAGTCATTCTCTTCTTTTTTTCTCTTTGGGTAGTTCCACTCACCTACCAGTATTCAACAACTTAGCTTATGCTAAATTATTTTAATCCAGCCTATAGGTCGCCTCTGACAGGAATCGAACCTTGAATGTGGGGTTTGGCACTAATACTAATTGTCATTAGCTAACCAATTCTCCCAAAAGCCCGAGCTGTTTAGGAGGAAAATGTTAATTACATGACCTAGGTTAGGGGTGGGCACGGTCCGGATCGGTTCCAAATTTTGAGGAACCTAACTCGGACCATTTAAATTTAACGAATCCGGTCCGGTCCGGATTTCCTCATTTTGAACATTGGGACCGAACCTAACTCGAACCGTTTGAAACGGTTCGGTTTCCACGGTTCCAAATTACACATCAATTTATTTTTCATTTTGTACTTGTTCAAGATACAATCATAAGTCACCAAGGTGAAAATTTTAATTCAGCAAATTCGGCAACAAATTCAGCAAGTAGCTGAGACCATGTACAGTCAAATTCAAATTCACAAACTCATGTTCTGTTGTTTCTAATCAATCAAGAAGTTTAAATGTAACATGCTTGAACTCAACTAGGAAAATTCATAATGAATAAAGACTAGCTTTGCTATAATGTATACACAAACATGATGATACCTACAACTATATATTGCAAACCATGTACAATCATTGGATGACCATGAACAAATCAACAAACCATCTAAAAGAATTTTTCATATTAATTGACAAGGAATCAACATCAACTACTCCTATGTAAAGGACCAGGGAATACTTCTTTTGCATATCAATTAACAAGGAATCAACTGCAAGGGATCAGCAACAAGTACTCCTATCAAAAGAAAGTGACCAAGGATTACTTTTTATCAGCTGCAAGTGATAAACAACATATGTTTGTTTGGTCTGTTTTTTCATGGAAAAGATGTTTATGTTGTGATCTTATATATAAAGACTCGTCTAATTTCTTGCTTACTACATTTATCTATAAACTTGAGAAACTTCATTTCAAACTAGTTTCTTGATTTTATCATACATGACTTGCAAAATGCAAATCTAACATGATCAAAGGGGCAGCTAGAGGCTCATTTTTTTGGCCCTGACATAATGGACAGTGCCGGATGCCTATTGCACAATTGCAAACTCACATAGTTACCCTGTCGACATATAGTTGATTTTTTATCCTATTACTTCGGGGAAAGCATGGAACGCCCAGTGTAAAAACTCACAGCAGACCCGAAATTTATTTCTTTTTGTGGACTTGTAATATTGTTGTTACAGGATATCATAGGTCATGGAAAGACTGTTTTAAATGTAGACAATACCTGGTAAAGGAAGAGAAGAAAGGGGAAGAGATGGAGAGATCTTCTTCTACAGATCAGTTCTTCAAGAAATGGAGAGATTCTTCTTCTTCGATCCGAACCGTGCGGCTATTGAGAAAAGAGGGGAAGAGAAGATCGGAAAGGATGCGGGTGCGAGTCGTGCGGCTACAGAGAAGAGAGGGGAAGAGAAGACAGGAAAGGATGCGGCATGCAAGTGCGGGCTGTGTGACTACAGAGCAGAGAGGGCTTTCCTCTTTAGTTCAATCTTCAACTTCCAATTTAGGCTTAGACTTAGTATTTTAATTTGTAACTAGTAAATGTGATTTGAAACGGGTCCAACCCAGACCGTTTCTTTTAAATAATAGGAACCGGGACCGGGCCATTTTATAACGGATCCGGGCCGTATCTAAAATCACAAAATTAAAATTCGGACCATTTAGAGAAAAACGGTCCGGATCGGTTTGAACCCGCAGATCCTCGACCGTTTGCCCACCCCTACTTTGAACCTCTATAGGTACATCTTCTTGATTTTATACATTGTTGGTGTTAATTCCTGTTGTCTTTAACAAGTAATAGAGTTTGATTTTCACTTGTGTTAACCACTTCTTCATCAACCATAGTCAATGATCAAAACAGTTCAATAATATTGTTAGTCCAGTACATATAAGTGAAATGCAAGAATTGTTGTAAATGATCAAAACAATTCAATCTATTTACAGTATTGGACTTCTCCAACTAGATTATGAATTCTAATGTCTCAACAAAGACAAAGAAATCCAATACCATAAACAGAATTGGACTTTAATTGTGACAAGTCCATTTCTATCTAATCGAGTTATAGGCATCCAACTCTAATCCAAATTTTCAGATTTTAGCCCAAGCAGCTTCCATACTAGTTGAGTCGATTGATAACGGTACATATAAGGTAATTTGTTGATTTGAAACAATTAGGTTTTAGCCCAAAATAGTTTACTTCTTTTGT
Source organism: Berberis vulgaris (assembly GCA_963556465.1). Classification (NCBI taxonomy): domain Eukaryota; kingdom Viridiplantae; phylum Streptophyta; class Magnoliopsida; order Ranunculales; family Berberidaceae; genus Berberis; species Berberis vulgaris. Next base: position 50,491,537 of record OY747135.1, on the reverse strand, counting down.
ATTTCCTTCTTTTTTTCGCTTTAGATGTGAATATTACTATAATTTATGTTTATTAGTCCCTTATGTTTCACTTTGTATCCTACATTGCATTTGAATAATTTTGGTTTCTATGCCATTGTTTTGAATGTCGTGGATGATGTTTTCCAATTTTAAATATCCATATTTTGATTAATATTTACCACATCAAGTTGTGGTAGAAAATGTAATATTAATCGTTATTTATCAATGCTATTTTGTTTGTTCTTACAAAAACAATGCATAAATTTATTGATTTGAAAAATATATAAATTATATGTGGTATTGGAAGCTATTATAGGTGTTATTGGTTTGAATAATACTTGTATGGTTCCTCTAAATATTATAGGCATCACAGGTTGAACTCCAGATCAGCCCAGCAGTGGCCACTCTCCCACGATATGTGGCCCAAGACTCTTTGATTGTTACTTATGATGCTAGTTTCTTTGATTCCTCTAAATAGGGAGCAATGGGAAATTTTGCAGTAGACAAGCATGAAAATATTTTGGCTCAAGTAGCGTTCATGATTTATAGAAACGTGTTTAACACCACTACGACGGAATGACATGCAGCGGAGGCCTGCTTTTGATCTAGGCTCAACCATGGCACACAGAATTGCTTTTGGGAGACTCGGGTACACTCCATACCATTTTGCAATAAGACCTTTTTGAGCTTAATACTTCCATGGTTTGGGTGTGACGACTTCTTATTGGTAATATTAGGAAACTTGTAAATTTGCATAAAACTTGGGAATGTAAGTTTATATGTAGATACCTCAATTTTGAGGCTCATAATTAAGTTACTACAGCAGGACACCAATATTGTAACCATCATTATTAATTTAAGTACGCCATAGGCTTTTAACAAAAAAAAATTAATAAATTCTTATTTGGTTTTTTTGTTGTTAAAAAGTGATAATCAATTAGTTAATACTATTATGAATGTGATTGTGTTGTTGTTGTTGCTTTTCTATTTTAAAAAAAAAACAACATAAGCCGCATTCAAACAAGGTTGAATCCTAAGCCAATAATTTTAAAAGAGTAAGTCTACCCAGCCAGGTTTGGTAAATCTACCCAACTAGGTTTGGTAGTCACTTTTGGGCCAAGTTTTGATTTTTTTTTTTTACACTGTTTAGCCCTTTTCTTTAAAACACAACCACAAACACTATCTATAGAAGGGGTAGAAATGTAAAAAAAAACACACACACACACAACTTGGCCCAAAAGTGGTTATCAAACCTGGCTGGCTAGAATTGTTGATTTTACAATTGAAGATGGTATCTTTATCTCTAATGGAAATTGAAGAAGGCAGTGTCTGTCTTCATAAAATTACGAGCCCATCCCCATTCTTCAAATCCCCAACAATTCCCCTCCCATTCGCTAAATTATGACACTGCCCATGTCCATTCATCAATCCTGAAAATGCCCATCCCCACTCTTCAAATTACAAAATCCCCCCCCCCCCCCCCCCCCCCCAATTTTTCCAAATTATGAAAATGTCCCCTCCCCATCTTCTATTGTATGTCCAGATTTTTTGAAGTTTCTAAAATGTTTTTCATATTTCATAAGCCCCAAGCCAATCCAATATTTACTTTATGCCTCCATGTGTCACTCTCATATACAAACATATTTTCATCGGGTCTACTTCACTCAAATTCCATTAAATTATCTTTGGAAATAATATTTTTGAGGCCCAATCCAACATCTTACTAGATTAACAAACATGGTCTGAGGCATCTTAATTCTTCAATAATGTGTCAAAATTATGTTGTTCGGAAAGTGTCCCTCACACTTTCGCTTATTTACAGCAATCAGCAATTCACGTTGTTGGCGTCCTGATGTGTCTAAATATGTCAAGACTTTGGTTTTCCAAGAACACCCCACATTTTTTCCTTATAAGGATCTAAGCCCCAAGAAAGATAATGTGAAGGTAGTATAACATAATGATGATACATATAAATAATTTATAATAGTAGGCCGATGAGAATGAAAAAAGTATAATTAATCAATGTTTTGGTAACCCATAAATTTTGTTCATATTTGGTAATTTAATGACATAAGTGTTTTGGTAACCCATAATTTGTTTTCATATTTGGTAATTTAGTGACATATTTGGGCAGTGTCGAAGGCGCGACCCAAAGACAAGGGTGTCATGCTTTCGACACGGGTACACGCTATGTGAAAAGTATATGGTTGTGCCAACGACATGATTGGTACACGAGTATTGTTAATGCAAACAAGGTCAATGCTCAATCCAGCAGTGTAAATGGGAATCAATGGTTGCATGGGGAAGATCATAGTGATCATTCCTTTTGCCTTGATCAAAGAGAAGATGATAGAGGAGTGTTCATGTCCCTTGGAAATCACCCAACAATCAAATCACTACTGCTAATAGATTTTATCTGATTTTTCTTGTCGTTGGTGGTGACGAGAAGAGTCATTAGATCATCCTAGCATTGGATCAAATCCTCGTCCAAATGAGACCCTTGGGTTTTGATGAGTCCAAATTTGTTCTCCTCGAGATCTAACCTGCAAAACATAGTTAGATTGCCAAAGACCACCTGTTTGGTGGTCGAAAGCACTCCGATGCTTAAGTCAGTTAATTGTAAGAGAGAATGAACTTGAACACAGTATAGTTGTGCTGTGTTTGCATACCTTCTTTGTGAATCTCTCATTTACCTTATATAATTAGAGTAATTATCTTTGTGCATGACTTAAGCATGCAGGCTGCGATAAGGGGGGATATTTCTCACAACGGTATCATCCTTCATTCAAATGTGTCCTTGGGAAGTGATTCCTGCCATGACTTGCCTCCTTTGCAACGTGTCTCTTCTCTAAAGGAAGAGGTCCATTGGGCCTGAGACTTGGGCCTTTAACTTTGATTATGGTTCATTAATAAATGACTTTTTGGCCTTTAGTGAATGGACTCGTTATCCATTTTCAATGTGAAGTATTTGTTCCTCGTGAAGGATGATCTTTGCCACATGTATGGCCGATGATCTTTGCCACGTGTATGGCCGTAATCGTAGGACTATTTGATGTATCATTAGCTACTCCCCCTAGTTAGTGAGCTCGCTTGCGTGGCCACTAACTGTTCGGCGGTTGAATATCTAGGTTCATCATTACTTTTCTGTGCAACATTAAATGTCATCAGCAGTTGTCGACTCAGTAGTCGCGATTTAGTTTCTATTCCACTACGCCATCAATCAATTCTTTTTTGCGTGACTCTAGGGTTTCGTGTAGCCATCATTTCCTGCACGATCTCTCTTTGATTGTCTTTTCGTTGCTCAGTCCTATAAAAAGGTGTTGGAAGTTGTGTTATCTTTTTTACGCAATATCCATTTTCAGAGCTTATTTGTTTTTGTTCTTCTTGTTATTTGAATTGTCAAACTCTTTGCCATGGCTCCCATGAGACCTCTGAGTGATGAACGTTTGGTCCGCAGTGACACTTTTTTTACTCTATGCAAGCAACACAGGGTACTTTGGATTACGTCCGTCGGACGTTTTCTATTCCGTCCGAGTTGGATCTTGTGTTGCCAAAAAAAAAGGTGACAGTTATATTTGTCCAAAGACTGGTTTCATTGCCCTTTACCCTGGAATATTCAGGGCTGGTCTCTGTTTTCCAATTTTGGAGGTTATCTAGAGTTATATAAATCTAATCGATAATCCTCCTGCCCAAATGGGTCCCAACGGCTAGAGGGTTTTGGTTGGAACTTTGGTGAGAGCTCTACAAGCTAGTATTCGTCTAAACGAGAAGATTTTGCATTTTGTGGTGATGTTGAAGGTTAACATGAATGGTGTTTGCTTTCTGTTTTTTCCTGCTTATCTGGGCAAGCTGAAAGATGACTTCAGGTTCTGGCAAAAAAACCTGATTTTATGCTTCCATGGAATCTGGGTATTTCATGCTTGACAGCAAACCCATTTTGAGGTATTTGAGGACTCTTAGGAAGGTGACCAATATGCAGTTGACTGAAGGGGAGAAATCGATTAGGAAGTGATTCCTCGCCCTTCCTTGGGAACCTTTAAAACAAATGCTCAAGTTGGAGGCTATTGACAGGAGTAGCTTGTATGGTCTTAATGTTCCGGAGCGATCGTTGGTTATTCATGATCGTGACGCTGATATCATTATTGCTCAACTCGCTTCTCTTGTTGGCTCTGGTGGTACAAAGAAGATGACTACTCCCGTTAGCATTGGTGGTGCTAGCGTTGATGGGAAAGTGAGCTCCTCTAAGAGAGTTACGGGTTGCGATGCTTTTATTAACGTTGGTGGTGCTAGTCCTTCTGCGAAGAAGAGGAAAGCTCTGAGGCTTGTCAGTCATTCCAAAAGGAAGGTCATGGGTGAGTTGGTTGATTTTGTTCGGTCGTTTCTAAAAGGCATGTTGGGTCAGGTTCTGCTACGAAGGTTATTCTGACTATTCGTTCTCATAATGTTTCTGGGAAGAGTCATGAAGACGACTCTTGCCTTGTTGCATAGGAAGTTGAAGAACTGGATCAAGTTATGGAGAAGAGTAAAATGGAGGTTTCCCGTCCTCGTGCTCCATTGAGTCAGTACGAGAAGGACATCCTTGCTACTGCTGGTGTGACCGACCTCAACAAAATTTTTGAGGAGGAAACTCATGCCATTTCAAATAAGATGATATAGCTTGCAATGGAGCAGTCTCAGAATCCAAATGTGGAGCTGTCTTTGGACGACTTCGATTACAATCCTGTTGTTGTTGAGGTTGATGTTGATCGTGGTCACAGCTCCAAGTTTCCTCCTCCCCCTTCTGCTGATCCGAGTTTGAAGAAGTTGTCTGATTATCTTCCTTTTCATCCAAAGTCTTGTTATGTTGTTCCCGACAAGAAGGGAAAAGACAATGTGTCTGTCATCACCAGTGCCCCGGTTGTCAAACAGACGATGAAGGGTTGAGCTTCAGTCATGCTCCATCCACAAGTTGGCTGGAAGGAACCTGTTCTTGGAGAAATTTGTATCAATACAAATGGTGGATTCAACTGGTATTCAGAGGTTGACGTGCAGGAGAGTGCACGTAATCACATCAACTCGTGACATAAATGGTTGACGGATAAAGTCCCGATGCATGCTCGTCATGCTAGAAAACACCTTGACACTTGCATAGGGTTTTATTATGGTTTTGGGCCTTGTATGATAGCTGGATGTTCATAACTTATCTCAATGATATGTTTATCGGAGGTGATCACTAGATGTGCTTTAATGTGGTATTATCTTGATTTGATGGAGGTGATTGTGGTTGATGCTTGTTACATAGCTTATCCAGCTTGGACGTTATTGGAAGCGAATGCTTTTATGCATCTTGATGAATAAGATTATCCCGTTTGGATACTATTGGACATGTTTTTTTAAGTACCTGAATGAATGTAGCTTTTTCAACTAGTATGTTCATTACAATGAGTTTTTATGTTTACTTGTCGTGATTAAAGATCAGACTTAGAATTTTATTTGTTGCGAGATACATATAATTTCTCTCTTAGTTATGTGTTATGTTTATCAAATCTCGTTTGTTTGCATTACATTTTACTTATAGTCATGTGGATAACATGTATGTGTTTGCCGAGTTATGTGATCATGCCTAAGGATTCGATTGAGAAATCCAGCAGAAAAACCCTTGAGAAAATCCATAACATGGACCTAATTGGGTCTCATTCGGACGAGACCCACGTGTCAGTTTTACTTGTGCGCGGACTTTGCTCGTTTGGTTGGTTTTTCTTATCGTTGTAGTTAAGACTTTTCCTTGAGCAACTTGTAGTGATTGTTTATCATTGAATACCATGTTGTTTTCTACGTGAATTTAGAAATGAAATCCTTAGAGATACGATGTGACTCAGAATCTACAAACTTGTATAGGAACACCGCTTATTCATTTTACGAATCATGCATCTAGGATTACTCAGATATTCACTACTGTGTGGCATGGCTTCCTACTACATATTGTATTGATGTTTGTATTTAGTTCACTCGCACCAGTTAGCTTTGTGTTTTTTTGGCCTCGCAAGGGGTGTACTTATATTAGAGTGCAGGTTGTGTTGTTGTACATGCTAATTGTGACGCTTAGGACCAATATCCAATTGTTGACTTGTTTTGTTGTTGTTTAGTCTTGTCCACCCGGTGCAGGTATGTTTTGTAGTAGTTGTAGTATTTTCGTTGTACTTATATACTCTGGTAAATACTAGATGATTGTATATATTAGTCTTGTCACTATGATGCAAGATTGGATGAGTACTTTAAATTTGTTCAAATTTTATCATAATTGGTTATTTTCGTTTTGTCTATTGTTTCAAGAATGTGTTATATTATGATGTTGTGTCGAGTTACGATCCGAACGTTGGTAATGGATTCAGATCACACGTGGGCACACTGCGGGTTCCATGGCGGATCAAAGCATGACAACACAAAATGGTTCCTCCCATGAGGCTTCCATTTTTTTAGCTCCCTTGTTCTTTCGTGTCTGGTATGACCTTCCTTAAGACTAGATACCCTCAAAAAATTCGTTGGCGCACATTTCTCAATGATAGGCTTCTAACCTTATTTTGATTGCTTCCCTTACTCCGTCCACCATGTTGATATGAAAGCCCAATAACTTATAGTTCTACATTGTTTCATTGTCACATGTATTCTGGTTTCTACGTGCATTTTCGTATGTGTTGTCGCCTCCATTCCAAATGCCATAACAAATGGAGATTGTCCAGTAGGTATCCTATAAATGGTCCTTTACACCGAGAGGGTGCTTTTTAGTTTGTCTGGCTATCTTTCCTTTTTCCAGTCCAACATTTTCTTCAAGTTTTAAACTATTGTCTTGTTGGTTGCCTCTGCTTGTCCGTTTCCTTGGGGATAAAACGGAGCGGAATGATATTGTTTCACTCCAAACCTTTTCAGGAAGCCCCGCACTTTTGCTCCTCGAAATTGAGAACCATTATCGGATAGTAGTGCATAGAGCGAACCAACCCGAGAGATGATGTGCGTCCAGAGGAATTTTATCAAAGTTGGCTCATTGATGTCTCTCAATGCAACTGCTTCTACCCATTTTGTGAAATAATCAGTGGCCACCAATAGGAACTTCTTTCGATTATGGTGGCTAGATACCTCCGGACCACATCTAATCCCCAGATATAGAGAAAGGTCGGGACTCAATATGGAGTGCAGCTCGTTGGCATGAGCCTTATGTATTGAGTGTGCCTCTAAAATTTATCGCCTTTTTGCAAATTTCTTCAAATCGGCTACCATGTGTGGCCAATAATAACATGTGTCCATATCCTGTGTGCCATACTGCTACCACAAAAATCATGTAATTCTGCTAGAAGTAATTGTCCTTATTTTCTGGTAACACAACGAAGCAACAACCCATTCACTGATTTCTTATAAAGATCTTCGCGATGAATAACAACCCGTCCTACCTTCTGTTGTACCTTTCGAGCTTGATTCCTATATGTAGGCAATACCCCATCTCGGATGAAATTTCATATCGGAGTCATCCATGTTTATCCTTCTTCACAAACCATTTACAATTTCTTCTCCGTCTATGGCATGTTTTGGGATGGGGTTTATCTCTAGTACTCTTTTTCCCATTCCCCTATCGTGGATGCAACATATGCCAAAGAATCAGCGTGCCTATTATCTCAATCTTGATATGGAATGGTTCCATTTTTTTGAATTCCTGCATTTTTCGCCTTGTTATCTCTAGATAGTTGGCCATGTTGTCGACTTTTATTTCCTGTTCTCCCTTTAAATGATTCACCACCAGTTATGAGTCTAGGAACACCAACAATACATCCACCTGTGATGCCCTTTCATTTTCAGCCCGACTAGTAAGGCCTTGTATTCTGCCTCATTATTTGTAGGTGGGAAATCGAGTTTTGCAACCATCTCTAGTCTTGAATTGTCTGGAGTCACCAATACCGCTACTATCCCGGTGCATTGTCTTCTCGATGCCCTGTCGATGAACAAACTTCATCGGCTCTCGGGATTCCATGGATCTGGGATGCCACCAGCTCAAAATCCGCCAACAAATTGTTTGGCTCCACCTCCCATCTTTCATCCTCAATGGGAAAGTCAGCCACTGCCTATCCCTTTTTTGTTGTTTTGGGCCTAAGTCGATGTGAAATTCGGCTAGAGCTACTGCCCATTTCCTAATTCTGGTGGACTTTCCGTCTAGCATAGTATAAACTTTATTGGGGCATTCATGATTACCACGACAGGGTGCAACGAAGAAGTATGGTTTCAGGCATCTCGACGAGAATACCAACGTGATGATCACATTTTCTATCAGAGTGTACCGATTCTCCGCATCCTATAGTTTTTTGCAAGGAAATAGACGGGTTTCACTGCACCATTTTCCACCTTGATTAGGAAATAATAATAGAAAACTTAGACTTACCTAAGTAAGCCAACAATGGTTCTCCCAAGAATGCTTTCGACAAAATCGACGTTTGTCAGAGGTACGAATTTAGTTCTGAAAGGCTTCCTTGCTATCCTCATTCCATTGGAAAGTAGATTCCTTTTACAACAGTCAAAACAACGGCTGGCATTTGTCCGATGATTTAGATTTTGAATCATCTAAGGGTGGCTATCATCCTGGCTAGTCGTTGTACTTGTTTATGATTGGTAGAAGAAGGCATATCCACCAAGGCTTTGATCTGATTAGGATAGGGTAACCAAACGTGCATTTTTCCAGGTTTAGTTTCATGTTCTACTGCCTAAGGATCTGAAAGGTCTGAACCAAATCTCTTAGATGATGATCTCGTTCCTCACTTTTCACCAGCATATCATCAATGACATTTCCATTGTTTTTTCGTTTTCTGCCCTTAACATCTCCTCCACCAACCTCTGATAATTGGCCTCGCATTAATTCGAACGACATCCATATGTAACAATATATCTCGTTTTCCGTATAAAATGTCCGTTTTCTCCATGTCTCAATCATTCACTTGGATTTTCTTATAGCTAGAATACCCATCCATGAATGTCAATAGCTCATACCATGGTGTTCGATTCACTAGCTCTTCTACCAGACACATGAGAAAATTGCTTTTTAGGCAAGCCAGGTTTAAATCCCTGAAGACGATGCATACCCGCGCATTACCATTCTTCCTGGGGATGACCACTTTTTTTGTTATCCATTTGGGAGTCTCCGACATCCTTATAACTGTGGCTTCTAGTAAGCTTGCAACCTCATTTTTTACTGCCTCGGAAAATTTCGGAGGAACTTTCTTGATCTTCTGGGCTACAGGCTTGTGGTTTTCCCTAATATTTAAACCATGACAGGCAAAACATGAAGGAATCTCGATTATCTCATTCATATTCCAAGCAAAACACATAGACATTACCTTTCAGGAAGGATACAAGTAGGTCTCTCATCTCAAGACTCATCTCAGACCTGACATAGGTTACTTTAGGCTTTGTTTTGCCTCCAAGAACGACGCTGATTACAGGTTTGATTGTGAGCCTTTAGACTGTATTCAGACCGGCCTATCTATAATTACTATTTGGTTTTTTCAAGTGCTTCTCCACTATTGTTCTGCATTGCTTTCTGATCTCCCTGTATCTCGAACAACCCATACTTGGTAAGGAATTTGACAACCTGATAGTACGTGGATGGCACCGCCTTCATCGAATGGATCCCTCATCAACCAAGGATGGTGTTGTATGAGGCTGTAACACCTTCCACAACAATATCTCATGTCCCGAGTCACTGATCCTGCTGTAATCAACCCATGCCATCGATTTCCCGTTGTTGAACCCATAGATCGAATTCCTTATCGGTCTTAGTAACCCCTTCGGAAGCTTCGTTCGTTCATAAGCTTATTTGAATAATATTTCCGCCAAACTCCCACAATCAACTATGACCCGTTTGATCAACAAATCCAATCTGGATGGAGATCACCAGTAGGTCCCATTGAAGTCCCCCCACCCATCAAGCATAGTCCTAAGAGAACCAAGTCAACATTTTTGATCCTTTCTTATTCGGATCTAGAGTCCATGCAAATTTTCGTTCCGGTGTGACATTTATGACCTTCTTAACATATATAAGACCTTATGCTTCATGTACCTCTTCTCGAGTTCTGTCTCGGCTTGCCAATGGTATATCATATCTCCCACCTATGTCGGTGTTGGTATCTCAGGCAGAAACAACCATTCAGCCTCCGAGCTTCTTCCACCTGTCCACAAACTCGACCATTCTCTCCCATCTGATGCCTGACTTATTCTCGATTTTAATTGCATCTTCCACCCAAGAGTAAACGTCTTTCAAAGGTAACAGGCTCAATATGTGGAGTCGAATTCCTGGCAGCACCCCATTACAAAACACGAAAATGTCCCACCTTCTCATCGAAATATGTTCCTTGCACGACCTCAGCCTTGAAGCAAGCAACATAATTGCGGAGTGTTTCTCCTTCATTCTGCCTTATCATCAACAACCATGATACATTTGGCGCCTTTTCCACCGATGTATGTAATAACCCATACGGTCTCTGATGCTCGGCTTTCACCTGCTAACATGTCGCACACCGTGCCGGAACCGCAACCCTCCATCTGAACCCACCGACCAATCGGTAGGGCACTCATCTAGTGTGTCCACTACGAAATCTGTTATCTGCCTCGTAATCACTGGATCGGAGGTCTGTCTTTCCACCACTCTACTGATCAACGACGGATAAACTGCTAAACTTGCTATCATGTTGCCTTTTATATTGAAAGTAGGCTGAACTGCAAATGAAACTAATGTCTCAAGTGTTCGGTACTCCTGAATCATAATGGTTGCCATCACTACATGTCGCATACTCAAAGCATCTGCAACAACATTGGCTTTACCAGGCTGATATTGTATCTCGAAGTCATAGCTGCTAAGAAATCAACCCATCGTTGTTGCCTCATTTTCAACTCCCTCTGAGTGAATATGTACTTCAAACTCTTGTGATCTGTGAACAACTCGAACCTTTCACCATACAGATAATGTCTCCAGATCTTCAAAGCAGAAACTACGGCTGCCAACTCTAAATCATGTGTCGGATATCTCCTCTCATGGGATTTCAACTTTCGAGACGCATAGGCTACAGCCCTCTTTCCTTGCATCAACACTCTACCCAATCTTGTACCGCAAGCATCAGTAAATACCACCAGTCGACTACCAGATGTCGGAATAGTCAACACTGGTGCTGAAGTCAACCAAAGCTTCAAAGTTTCAAAAGCTTCTTCACACTTCTCTGACCATATAAAAGGAACCATCGATAAACCGGCCAAACCAAGAAAACTACGAATCTCCGACACACTACTCGGTCGTCTCCAAGACTCCACTGCTTCGACTTTCTCGGGATCCACTGCAATACCTGCACTAGAAATGACATGCCCGAGAAATCGAACTTCAGACGCCCAGAAATGACACTTACTGAACTTCGCATACAACTGATTTTCTCTTAGTGTCTGCAAAACAATGCGAATGTGTTCTCTGTGCTCCTCTAACTCCTCGAGTACACTAAGATATCGTCAATGAAGACTACCACAAACTTGTCCAAGTACGGACTGAACAATCTATTCATCAAATCCATAAAGAAAGTCGGAGCATTCGTTAGTCCAAATAGCATGACTGGAAACTCATACAAGCCATAACGGGTCCGAAAAGCGGTAATTGGAACGAAGTGTTCCTCAACTCTCATCTGATGATACCCAGACTGCAAATCTAACTGTGAAAACACTACGGCTCCCCTCAATTGATCCTATAGATCATCAATTCGAGGCAATGGATACTTATTCTTGATGGTAACTTTATTCAAATCCCGATAATCTATGCACATCCTCAATGATCCATCCTTCTTGGACACAAATATTGCTGGAACCCCCCAAGGTGAATTGCTCGGCTGAATAAACCCCTTACGAAGCAAATCATCAAGTTGTACTTTCACCTCTTCCAATTGCTTAGGTGCAAGCCTGTACGCTGATTTAGATATAGGTGCAATACCAGGAACCAAGTCAATCCAAAACTCTCCTCACGGCGAGGAGAGATACCAGAAATCTCTTGAAAGACATCAGGGAACTCACACACAACCTCTACAGAACTGGTGTCGGAACTAGAAATCTCAAGAGAGCTAAGAAACTCGACATCACAGAAACAGAATCGGGCTCACATGCCAACACACGAGGCGAAGCATCAGGTGGCGCTAGCATCACCGACCTATGCAAGCAATCAATGATCATCAGATGACTGGACAACCAATCCATCCATAGAATCAAATGATAGCCTTCAAAACCCAAGTCAATAAAGTCAAACACGAACTTGTACCCCAACAAGGAAAACTCGAAACGGGGACAATATTCCCACAACCAAACCGAACTGCACAAAGGGGACACAACGCACAAGGGTTCCGGTAAAGGCACTATCTCTAAGAGGTCTCTAACAACTAACTGCCTAGAATTAAAAGACATAGATGCTCCTGTATTGAAAAGAGCCTTCAAATGGGAAAACGACAAACGCACAAAACCTGACACACAACACATATATCCTGAGTCACATAACAACACACTAACATGTAATTTTTCCTACTCATAATGCACATAACACATATCCTACTACGTCTAGCACACACAACTATAACAAAAATAGTAACAAACCCTCAACATTTCCTTGACCGGGAATAGCTGCGAGGCGAACAGGCGGTGCTGGGAGAGGGACTCTCTGACCAACTCCAGGCGCTGGTGCTAACTATCTCTACGGCGCCCTCTGTTGTGCTAGTACATCCCTACTTTGAGGACAAGCTCTAGGAAAGTGCCCCGGTTGCCCACAAGTATAGCAAACTACATGCTCCCATCGATTTGTCTGACCTCTTGGACAATCACGGGCTACATGTCCCTCCTTACCACAAATGAAGCAACCGCTCCTAGTTCCTGTCTGACCACCCCTCACAGGTTGTCTCTGTTGCTTCTGTTGTCGATGATCTCTTTGGGAACGTCTGTCACCTCTGCGGTCTCTGCCAGTCCTAACTGGTCCCTCTCTACCAGGGTCTCTCTACTGAATAGCGGCACGTTCTGGCTGTTGTGTCTGCTCAACTGTCTAGCTTCTTCTGCCAAACCTTTGACTGTGCTCTGAACCCCTAGCTCGTCGAACCAAAGACTCTTGCCTACACTCAGCGTCAACTTGCTCCTGACTCAAAGTGACGTCCACTAATCTCTCAAAAGGACGATCGATCATCACCATCAACTGTTTCCTTAAGAACATATTCAAACCACTCAAAAATTTTCCTATTATTCTTCTCTGTAGTATCTATGAAACAAGTGGCATAACGGCTCAACTGTGTAAACTAGGCTAAGTATTCTAAAACAAGTCTAGATCCCTGCTGTAAGTTTAGAAACTTGTCCATTATCTAAGCTCTGGCAGAATCAGGAATAAAATGTTGTTCAAACACCTCACAAATTGTATCCCACTGCATCTCTGACACATCTCGACTCTGCCTCATTGAATCCCACCAATACATAGCCTCTCCGTCAGACTGGTGTGCTGCTAACTCGATACGCTGTATAGGTGTCAGCACCATCCTCTTAAATATGAGTTCTACCTTACGGATCCACCGATCCGCAACTAGAGAATTTCCTGTGCCATCAAATCTTTCACCACCCAAGCTGACGAAATTCTTGTTGCGACGAGTAAACGGATCCTCTGACTTATTTCCCTGTCTCATATTTTGTGCCCACTGTGTCATCATTTCCATGAAAGCTTGAGAGACATCCTCTCCAGCAGTGTCTGATCCCTCACCCTGGGTTCTCTTACCACGCGCCATCACCACACTTCCTCTACGTAAAAGAAAACACACATACAATACATCAAACAACACAACAAAAATCCTAACTCCTCTACCCAATTCACTCAAGAAAGTGGCATACGATGATGTTCTATGTGAACCGGTAAACAATGGATCTGATACCAAGCTCTGTCACGTCCCGACCCGCCATGGAAATCGCAGCGTGCTGATATGTGAACTACTTCCGTAACACAGGCGGATCGTAATCGGTCACAACATCATAATATAACACATTCTTGATACGAGAATCAAACGGAAATAACAACTAGGATAAAATTTGAACAAAATAAGAGTATTCGATTCACCCCGCCAGAGTCATAGTGACAAAACCAATATATACAAACATCTAGTATTTAACGAGGTAATACAAAAGAAGCAAAACATACTCGTACAGAGTGGACACGACTAAACAACACAAAACAAGCCTACAGCTGGAAACTGTGCCTAAGCGCCACGATCAGCAGGAACGCCAACACTGCCTGCACTCCAATAGAAGCACACCCCTTGCGGGGTCATCAAAGCACAAAGCTAGCTGGTGCGAGTGAACTAAATACAGATAACAGAATAATATACAAGAGAAATTCATGCCACACAATAATGAATAAGTGAGTAATCCTAGATACATGATTCATAAAATGGAAGAGGTGTCCCTATACAGGTTCTAAACTCTAGATCAGACCGTGTCTCTAAGAATAATATTTCTAAGTTCAAGCACCAACACAAGCATTTCATATCCAACAATAACTACAAGTTTATGAGATATGTCGATCATTACAGGTGATTCAAACATGGTAAATATCAATCGATGAAGACAAAGACAATATCATAATTCTTCATAGTCTCCTAGGTATAGCAATCAAGTCAAAACCATAAAAATTTCTACGTAAGTGTCTCATATCGTAGGTATCTGCATACCCTAAGAATGTGTCTCACCAAGACACATCCCACAACGTGCACCAGTACCACTTCGGGTGGTTTGTATCCAAATGGGGTGTCATCTGCCAGGATACAAACTTAAACATCCCGAACAACTGGCCTAACACGGCCAACCCAACACAAATCAAACTCAAGCGCGCTGAGAGGGAAAGCAAGTAGTCTCCAAAGCACGTCCTCCGGGACCCGTCCTACTGCACTCTCTAGTGGCAAGTGCGTGTGGGAGCTCACCGCACCTTAGCAAACTTGCCACATGCAATAGTGTCCTCAATGTCTGGTGCGAGTCATCTCAAGCACCATCAAACTCACGATGCGAGCAAGCTCCTAAGCATCGGCACAACAGGCATTACAGCGGGGTAAAGACACTTACACTAATATCAACATGCACATACTACAAGTCTGTACATAATCAAATGTAACAAACGTGTAACCATAATCAGTTAGGCAATTTTCATAAATCCACGACTACGCTAAGGTCCCAACACGACCCAATTCACCACAATAAAGTCATTTGAGTCGAACTATCATACATGCTCAAGACTCAGCAATCTACGGTAAACACACACGAACTTATGACATACTGAGTCTATTCAATTTTGCAATTAAAAAATCAGGTCATTAAACCGAAACAATAATCTGACAGTGTCATAAAAAGCAAACTCGAAAATGTAACATATAAGCCTAATGTCATTATACCAAAGCCTAATCACACCCATATTCAGCCACTATTCTATTTCATTCATGTATATCATGCTTTCAGAAAACTCAATACATAAATTCATTCACAACAAAATCAACACAACAATCGAAATCTCCAAAACCCCAAATTTCAAACTTGTATTCAGTCATACACAAACGACGACATAATGTAAAAATTAGATTCAAGATTTAAAATAAATATTTCTCAAGGTAAATATTATAGTTACACTCACCTGAGCGGAATAGGTTTTCGAAACCCAAATCCTACTGGTCGAAGCTCCCAACTCATGAAACAGCGAATGCGGGACTAAGGAAACTTTTAAAACTGCAAGTCGAACTCAAAAGTGAGCAAACTAGCCGAAAATTGGAAAAAGAAATAAGTTATAACCGACGCGTGACTAAAAAATACTTACCGACAAATAAAATCCGGCGAACACCCCGACGAAACCCAAAATTCGGCGAAAACTCACCGAAACCCACCCTACTCCGGTCTGATCGCCGTCGAACGGCACAACGGGCCAGAAATAGGTCCAAGAACAACCAGAATCACGACTCGCAGCTCACCCACGCGATCCAAGCTCGGATTCACGCCGGAGAACCTTCCTAACGGACATGCACACTGATTTTTTTTAATTTCGGCCAACCTTGAAACCACCCTTGCATGTGGGGTTTATAGGTTCCAAACGCCGCCCCAACCACCACCTGAGAGACTGATTAAAACCACATTGCTAGCACTGGCAATGACAACTCTGAACAAGCCACACACCCAGATTTCTTGATTTTTAAAGGTGAAAAACTCCAGCAAGAATGAGAGGGGAGAAAGAGGGAGAAAAATGAGGAGGGGATGAGATTTGGGAGGAAATAATGGCGAATCTTGCGAAATTGCGCCGGAGAAGAAGAGGAACGAAGGGAGAAAACGCTCCCTGTAAGAAAAAAGAAAAGAAGGAGGAAGGAGAAGGGATTTTTCTCTTTTAAGGTGTGGGTGGCTATGTGCCCCCATCAAATTTTCTAAGTACACCCCACCCTCCAATTTTTATTTTTTTTAAAAAAAACGAAATCTAAATCTAACCAACCTATACCACTGAAAAAAATTTCGAAAATCCGAAGTTAGGCAAATCAAACAACGAAAAACAAATCGAACAATCGGAAAAAACTACGGATATTACAACTTCCCTAACCCGCTCTCCCTAGTTTTCATTTCCCTCGTTCTCCGATTCTACCCTTTGACATGCCATCCTCCTCGTGACCCTAATTGGCTGAATGCCAGTTGGTCCTAAATCGTCTTTTGAGGGGGCATAATCTCCTATGTTCGACGAGAATCCGCGAGTAAAATAGCAATCAAATATTAGTAACTAATTCCAACGGATGGTGCCAAATTGTAGTGGGTTTTGATCGCACTCCCTCTCGAAATATATTTTGTCTTCTTTTTCCTTCTCTCTTAGTTGTTTCTGAATTGCCTTTCTTTCTGGTCCTTCCTCTCTTTATACCACACAAGCAGCGGGCTCGGTTTCCTTTTATGATGATATCTCACCTACGGATCCTATTTTGCATGTGCTTAAATGCAAATTGTCTGTCTCATCCACGTTCTTGGCCCATGTCTGACACGCAAGACAGTTAAAATACCGACTATGCCCTCTGTGTACCAAAATTACCCCTTACACTTGACCACAACAACAACAATTTTGGGTCAAACGAATAGAATTCTCGAGGCCTCTAGTCGGCAAAGTAAAAAATGTGGATTGAGTCAACTAGTGGTTAAGCAAAAGTTTTATATTTTGTGTTACTTCTACCGGAGTGATATTTATTCAAAAAATCTAGAGAGCTGGGCCAACCCAATACCATCCATCATCCTAGAGATGCTAGAAATGGCCTAATCTCTAGGATGATTGATGGTAAATGGCTGGCCTGGCGTGGGTTTTGGCTCTCTAGAAAAATTGATATTTATTTGATTATTTCTTTGTCTCCCTCATGTTTGCCACGTTTATAATCTTCACCTAAATATAAAACCAAATGTGATCTTTTTCTCATCATTCATTGGTTTATCAAAACTTGCCTACAAATAATTGTAGGTTTGGTGCGCATTTAGAAATATTAAAAGAATTCCTATCACTTTATTTGTATATACAGATTAAGTATTGGAATTGATGGTACATGTTCAGAGTCTACTCTTAGGTGGAACTGATTAGAAATATTGAGTTTTTACTAACACCTCTACTCGTTCGGAACATCTTCATAAAGATTGCCATGTATATTTTTGTTTAAATTTTCTTGTGATTTAGATGAACATATTTGGGCCAAGTGTCACTCTTTACATGGCAAAATTCTATCATTTTATTTTTCAAATATTGAATAGGCATCACTTAACAAATTTTTTACTAACTATGAATTATATTAATGAAACATAAATAAATAAACAAATGCCTGGATCATGGGCAACTTAAAATATGAGTTTATTTTTTATACAACTTGAAAGTGAACAATCTATATGCAACTTGAAACCCTATTTCTTATTGAAGTAGAAATGTCTAAATAATAAGCTAAACTTTTGTACAAGTTATTTAAATAACAAGAATATTATCCAAACAAGTTCTTACGCCATTTGGGAGCTATGCATATAAACAATCCCATGTACAATGTGTATCTTGTCATACAAGGGGACAGTTCGATGAGCTTAAATTAGAAGTTGTCACTGAGATTAGACTGTTACTTTATAAAATATGCTAGGAGTATAATTTACTCATATTAAAAGTTGATTAATGAGATTATAGCTAGAGCGTGATACATATTTATGTGATACGAGATCTTAAAGTGAACCCTAAGGCCCTAACTTGCAATTTAAGCTAAGCCAATGGGCGCACTGAGATGATGATATGAATACAGTCAACTACATTTGATGCAAATATTGGAATTGGATACCCAAGACCCCAGTCTTACTTGGACACCCGTGACCCGAGTCTCACTTGGATACCCAGGACCCGAGTCTTTCTCACCTGACTACCGACCCATCTAAACCCGACAATGATCACCAGTAGAATGGTTCTCATCCATCATCACAACTGCTTATCCCAGCTCCTACTCAGCAACTTCCTTTACAAATCACAGAAGTCGCAGCTCCACTCGCTTATTTTCAAGCGACGATGGCATCTCATCTTATGTCAAATACAGATCTAAATCAAACGCCGGACCCTGAACAAATCCATGGTCCGCTTGACCCAATTGATTGCAACAATCTTACCCTGGATGGTCAGACACAGCTTCCCCAATCTATGACACTCCCAGATCTATTGGAGACTTTCACCAGTGAACCCCCTACTCTCAACACAAGTAAAATCATGGATGAGTCACTTGAAGGCACATTGCAATCCATCCCCTTCTCAAGCTCATACAAGATCATGACTGATCCAAGCCTCACTATTGGGCCACCAGTGCTCCATCGCACCCCCTCTCAAGCTAGATGAACAGATGAAGATCACAAGGGAGAAAGCCAAAAGCAAGTGGGCCATGAGAACAGGGGCTAAACTGACTCTATCACCATAGAAACAGCCTAAGAACAAACCAGTGATGCCTGACTTCGATCAATTTGTTGCTCAGATGAATAAAGGTAAACGTAAAAGAGATGAGGTTTCTACACTGGATGCCAAAAAATGCAACTCAGACATTGTTTTGAGTAATACAACTCCAAAAGAAATATAAGAGAGTGTTCCACCGGTCTTACTTGCAAGTGCTCCTTCTGGTCTCACTTGCTCCAGAGGCTCTCACAGAAACCTAGAATTGAGCTCTGTTCTGGGGAGAACTTCAGAATCCTCAGCTTCATAAGTACAATCTTCCAATGCTCCTGGTGCTCCCGATACGGAAAGGGCGACCGCCGATAAAGGGTCACCGACTCGGCCATGATTCTTGCTTGGAACGCTATGGGTTAGGGTCTCCCGGCGCAATCCAAAACTTACAGGCCCTCTCTCGCAACTCCACACCGGAGATACTCTTTATTTCTGAGACTAAAGTTTCTTCTGCTTGAATGGATCGGCTGCACCGTCGACTAGGCTTCAAACACGGAACCACGATACCAGCGCAAGGACGTTCAGAAGGACTAGCTTTATTCTGGAAAAAGGTATTTCTATTGATATTAATTCATCCTGCAAAAATTTTATTTCCCGCACTTTACATAATTATTATACTATTACTACTTGGTCTATCATGTTCACGTATGGCGAACTAAATCCCGCCTCGCGGGCTCCATTTTGGACCACCTTTTCCCATCACCTTGCCATACAACACAATCCCACTATTATTATTGGGGATCTTAATGTTACTTCACATCTTAAGGACAAAATCGGTGGTCGCAGATCAACCCTAGCCCAAACTAAACTTCTGAGAGATTTTATTCAGATACATTGTTTACTAGACTTCTCTCAATGGTTCGAAATTCACTTGGAACAACAAAAGTAAGGATCATAATGGCACCAAAGTTAAGCTCGATCGCATCCTGGTCCCGACAGACTGGATGACCCTTTTCTCCTCTACTATTGTTCATTCTATCCATACTTTTGCTTCTGACCACATAGTCATTTCACTTCAATTGAGCTCTATCACTCACTCTAACCCCAAACCTTTCAGATGTGGACTCATGACCCTCACTGCGGGAAATTAGTCACCTCAGCTTGGGCCACTCTGCAACACTTTGAGCCAAGTATAAATTTTCATCGTAAAACCAAAAAGCTTAGTCACTCCCTTTCTAGATGAAACAAAAGAGACTTCCAAAATGTTCATCATAACATTAGGGACACTCTCGCCGCTTGGGATAAAGCTCAATTTGTTCCTCCCTCCATTGCAAATGCTCACTCCATAGAAACACTGGAGGATCGTTTAGCAGATCTTTACCATCTTGAGGAATTATTTTTGCGTAATAAATCTGGGGAATCTTGGCTCAAAGATGGCAACATGAATACCAAATTCTTCCACTTAACCTCTATCCTCAGGAAAAAATGCAACCTGATTCTTAGACTTCAGGATAAAGATAATCACTGGAACTCTTCTCACGCCGAGGTTGGTCGAGTTCTCAATGAATATTTCTCCACCATTTTTCTTTCCTCCCAGCCCAGCTCAAATGAGGAGATTGATGTTCTTTTTCCACCAGTGATCTCTGAACTTGACAATTATGCCCTAACAGTCATCCTCGGAGAGAAAGAAATCAGAAACACAATCTTTGCTTTGGGAAGCCATAAAGCCCTCGTGCCAGATGGCTTTCATATTTTCTTCTTCCAACTTTATTTGGACAATGTTAAGAATGGCGTTATTGTCAACTTATTTGTCACTCTTAAATTGGATCCCATGCTTAATGAAAATTCCTGGCTCTCATCCCTAAAGTCTCAACCCCCCTCCCGCGGATAATATTTTTGGCCTATAGGATTATGCACTGTTATTTACAAAACGATTTCTAAAATCTTGGCTAACATAATCAAACCCCTTCTAGAACACATTGTGTCCCCCGACCAGGGAGCTTTTCTTAAAGGGAGATCCATCACTGACAATATTGTTATAGCCCATGAAACCTTCTTCCAAATGAAACACAACTGCAAGAAAAAACGAGGCTGGATGCCCATCAAAATTGACATGGCTAAAGCCTATTACAGACTTGAGTAGTCTTTTCTGCTATGTATTCTCAAATTCCTGGGCTTCTTGGAGGAATGAATTCAACTCATCGAACAATGCATTTCAACTACTACCCTTAGGGTTTCGCTTAATGGTTCCCCCTCCCACCCATTACCCCTACACGGGGCCTTAGACAAGGAGACCCTCTATCACCCTACTTGTTTATTATCATTGCTGAAGCTTTGTCTCGATTGTTGATTTCAATGGAAAACAAAGTTTTCATCAAGGGTATCAATATTAGATAGCGCTCTCCTTCCATTAGTCATCTCCTCTACGCATACAATCTAATGCTCTTTTGCAAAGCATCCCTGTCTGAAACTCATCATGTTAAAGATATTCTCGCCTCCTATTGTGAGGCCTCAGGACAAGCTGTTAATTATAACAAATCTTTTGTCTTTTATAGCGCCAATGTTCACCCGAGACACGCGAAAATGATAAGCAAAGTTCTTGAGTCAAAATCTTTCAATCCAAACGAGAAATATCTTGGGTCCCCTCTTCTCATGTCTAAAAAGAAAGCTTCGGATTTTCAATTTCTGATTAATAAAATCGACTCCAAACTCTCATCTTGGAAATCCAAAGTTCTATTCCAAACTGGCCGTACGGTTATGATTAAAGCGGTGATCAACTCCATTCCGATCTACTCTATGCAAACTTTCCTTCTCCTTTGCTCCGTTACTACCAAACTGGACCAGATCGTAAGGAATTTCTGGTGGAATGGTACCGACGACAGCAAATCTAAACACCTTTGCTCTTGGAATCGTATCATTATGTCTCCCCATTTGGGCGATCTCAATTTAGTCCCAGCTAGGGTCAAGAATTTTGCTTTAATGATGAAGAATATTTGGCACGCAATCTCCATGCCATCTAATCCTCGAACCATTCAACTTAAGCGAATTTACTTCCCTAACAAATTGGTGTTCCAGCTAACTAAACCCTTTTCCCTCGCATCCTTTGCTTGGAGGGGAAACCTCAACACCTTGACCAAAATGAAACGGTTCCTCTGTTGGCAAGTTAGATCAGGTGATGTTATCGACCTCTGGAACGACTGTTGGGTCAGACTGGGTTTCACTATTGTTGAATACCCTTCCTTCACCACAGACTTCCCCACCCTGATCTCGGATTTCTGGAACCTTCCGGATGGTTCCCTTAGATCTTGGAACTCTACTCTCCTTCGAGCTTGGTTCCTAGCACCTGTGGTTGTCGACATACTCGATATCCCTATCCGATCTTCTTCTGACCGCGATAGGTTCATTTGGACTTATGACAAACATGGAGTTTTTTCAGTTAAGAGTGCCACTAAAGCATTTCTTGCTGACACCCGAGAAACTTCTTCTTCTCGAGACATTGAGACCACCATTCCAGCTAAACTCCTCCGTGAGCTCTGGCAGATCAAAGCACCGGTTAATGTTATCTTTCTTATCTGAAAAATAGTACAAAATTTGCTGCTTACAATGTTGAACTTGAATAGGGTTCATGTCCCCATTGAAAACATGTGTGTTTTCTGCCACAATCATCAAGAATACATTCTTCACCTCTTCTTTCTTTGCCCGGTCGTCTCTCGGTTCTGGCAACTCACCCCGCTCCCTATCAATTGGGCCACAACCATGTCCCCATCATCCACTAACAAAGCATTTTTCTTTATGTGGGACACGGCCAAACTCCATGCCACAACTAAGGACAAAATGTTGTCCCAGTTCACGGCAATTTTCCATACTATCTGGTCCCATCGTAATCACATCATTTTCAACCATTTGAACTTCAACATCCAAGCTCTCCACAAGTCTTTCAATCAAACTTGGTGAGTATGGTTCAAACAATGGTTCACCACTCAGGGCTCTAGTGCCTCATCTCCTGCTCCTATGAACATACATCAGACCATAGCCACAACAGTTCTTGCCTCCCAACACACCTCCCTTCAACCCCTACCTTGCCACCCATCGCCTCCTTAAGCCAACCTTCGGAACCATCATGTCTGATCACATCTCCCTTCGACATGCCACTTTCCAGAAACAAATTCAAGCAGCAAAAAATCATCCCATCAATGCCCAATCACACCGGACTCGGAACGTACATTTGGAGCTTAGGCCCGACATGATTATGGTCTCTTACGACGCTTGCTTTTTTCTTCATCCCAGAGAGGTGTAGTTGGAGTCTTGGCAGCTGATGCTAGTGTCATGGTCATTGCGAGGATTTCATCTCCTATTTCCGGAAGAGTAGCTGATAGTACAATGGCAGAATGTTTTGCTGCAGAGGCTGCCCTTTTGTTAATCCAGACACGACGATGGGAAACATGTTTCTTGTTGGGTGACTTAGACTCCTTGACCTCTTTGTTGTTTTTCAGAGATCAGACAAGTCAAATCATGGAGTGCTGGATGTGGCAACCTCTTCTTAGTAATATTAGGCATTTACTTTTTCTGCATTGTAATTGATTTTTGTAACTTTATTCCCTGAGACTTGAATGGTGAAGCTCATGAGATTGCTACAATCGCTGGACAACATTTATGTAATCTTAAATCAGGTTGATATATACATACATAATGCTTAAAAAAAAAAAAAATTAGCCTATGAACCTAGACCATAATATATGCTTTGAGAGGATCGTGCAACATGCAAGAATGTAGCTCCTTGTATATTGGATTTGGAATGGTATTTATATGATGTCATCTACATTAAAAAAAGAAAAAAGAAAAAACCAATAAGATAATAGAAGATTCGTGATTAGAATTTGTGGTGACCAACTAACATGTTTCAAAAAAAAAACTAACATGTTTCATTGCAACAAAATAATTGAAACGGAAATAATCATTTTTAAATGTTTGATTGATTTGTAACTGCGCTTTCATTTTCGACCTACACCTGTTGTTGGAAAATTTAATTATAAGAACAATTGGAATAAGCCATTACAGAATGGGACGTTAATTGTCTTTTTTTTTTATCTACATTATCATTTTATTTCTCTTTAGAAGTTAAGAACGATAAAATAAATAAAATTGGTTACAAACCCTGGTAACTCAATGGTATAAAGGTATTGCTTAATTATTTGTTACAAACCCTTGTCAAATTTATTTTTTTTTGAAAACTTTCCATTAGGAATGTTCCGTATGCGCAGTTGGTTTATTTAAGATGATTCTTTGGTACTTTTAGGCACACCATGATCGAGAGGCTTTAGGAATAATCAAGATTTTTTCTCGATTTGGTAATTATGCTCTCTAGAGTTTAGAGTCTATATATAATCTATTTCTAAACATAAAAAGTAAACATTATGGCTTGAGTCCACAACCTAACCCAAAACTTAAATTCCGTCATGTTAAAAATATTTTGATACTTTGATCAGATCTTCAAGGGGCCTAAAAGTTGGATAATTGTAGATTGAAGTAAAAAATGTATTGGATCAAACCTTTTATACTTTTACATTTTTTATGTTATGTTTTTTTTTACACAAGTATACATTTCTTCACTCTTTTCTGCTTTGATTAACTGAAGTTTGTAAATAAATGTAATTCATCATACATACTTTTAATGGTTTGATTAATTAAGCTCTAAAGCTTCATAAGTTTATACAAACTTGTCTATAATAAATTGGAGCTTTCTTGTCTTGTGTATGGCAGAGCTGGAGAAGATCATTAGACTATAAAGTCTTAATACATTGGTAATGTAGTTTTAAAGTAAAGTAAAATTTTCTAAAGACATACTCAATATCCCTGACTTTTTCCTAGTCGACAATATGGCCTGTCTTTCAAAATGCAAAAATTCTAGTCAGCCTTGTTTGCTGGTTTTTTCTTGACTTTGTTTGGATCTTTTTACACTTCTACCCCTTATATAGATAGTGTTTGTAGTTGTGTTTTAAAGAAGAAAGATAAAAAGTGTAAAAAAAAACACCAAAACAAGGCGAAGAAAATGCCACCTGGCCTTGTTTTTTTTGTTTTTTGTTTTTGTTTTTGGGCTGCCCTCGCCCCCTCCCTCACGCCGTCTCCCTCGCTCCCTAGATGTACTCATAAAATACAACGCTAATTCTAGGGGGCAAGGGAAGGCGAGAGGGAGGGGTGTAACCACCCATCCCTCTCGAGATACACACCGTCACTCATCTCAAGGGGGATGAGTGGTTACACCCCTCCCTCGCTCCCTTAGAAGGGCTCAAAATACTAAGCTCAAGACATACAGTCCCATCCCATGAGAAACCAAGTTTCATATTTTTCTCTAGGGCCACAAGGAAACCAATCCATTGCGCTGCTATTAACTCGATCAAAATTCAAACATGAATAGAAGTTCTTAGACCAAACGCTTTTTGTTCCAATCAATTAATCTTAACGAGAACGACCCCACCCCTTCTTTTTGTCATAAGATGATGAAGACACTATTCCATCCTACATGGGATTAACTTAATTAGCATACCCGTAACATACAACTAATTAAAAGTTAATCCTTATTTTATATCATATTACAGATGCCCCTGTATAAGCAGTTGACGTGCATTGACTGTTATTTTTCAGATGGCAAAGTTTTGAGGACTAAAATGCCCCTAAATGGCTGAAGTGTTGAGGTTAAAATATTGGCATCGTACAATTGATATTTTGAATCTCGAGGTGAATCAATGGTCTTTTTTTAAAAACCATTAGATGTGTCTTGAGATACCAATTTAATTAAAAAACATTTTGGTCCATTAATTCACAATAAAATCATGTGTCTTCGTCATGATTTTTGGAATACCCAATTTACCTTCCCAACTCTATTATATTAACAATAAAATCAATATGTCGGTGAACAATGACTAGGAGTATTTTTGTAATTTAAAAACTTTTATGTACCATTTTACCCTTTCAATTTTAGATTATTTATGACCAAAATCGCTCTTTCAAATATTGTTAATTATAGCTAAGCTCTAACATGATTTATTTAAAGTCTTTCAATTATTTATAAATTATAAAAAGACCCTCACATCTAATTATATAATTTTTCATCAAAATCAGCTCCTATAAACATTCATTAATTACACTTAGACCTAATATTAATTTATTTGAAGCCCTCAAATTATCTAGAAATAAAAAAACTCTTACAACTAACTTTTGGATTTTTTTGTTTTGTCTTTTAACATTTCATACTTTTATAATCAAAATCAGTCACTTTCAAACATTGAATAATTATACCCATGTCCCTAACATAAATAATTTGAAGCATTTTATTTATTTATTTATTTATTTATAAACTATACATATGCTCTAAAAATTATATATAATTATTTTGTTTAAAAATTTAATAATAAAATATTTTTCTTTTTATTGAATTGTTGTAATATAATAAAAAATGTTGAATATCGACAGGCACGTAAGGCGCGTATAGGTAGACACCTTAGTGCAAATAATACAAGTTTTTGGTCTTCAGTAATCATATGTTTTTGGAGATTAATTAAGGCCTAACTAAATAATGTGTGTCTCCCTCCCTAATTATTGTTCATTGAAGGCAAACCCAACTTATGTTGAAGTACGGATACAATAAATCAACACAAAACTTCCCTACCGTTGGATTATTCGTCGTATATCATCCATCATCTTAAACGCAGCTAGCTCTAGGCAACATGTTCGTGTAAAAGCGAAAAATGCCCCACCCCACAATGCGGGCACTCGTCGTTGTATCTGACAACCTGTCAACAATCAATTGACCGTTCTGACATAATAACGTCCGTCATCTAATTGCATCTGCGAGATCTTCTAACTCCGAGCGAAAAAAACCAAGTTTTTACACAATATCGCGATAACTCGAAATGGAAGGAGGAAGCATCAGTTGATCTGGTGGTTCATGATTCGACTTAACACGGGTTTGTTGGTGGACACTTGTGAGGTCCTGAGTGGGTGTGGGTCCAGCAATACAGTTAGATCAGCTAGCTCATTTGCATTTAATAGGACGGAGAGATGGAGCCTAACCACGGTAAGAGAAACTAACCCAACTATGGTTAAATGGCAATGCTAAATGTCGTACGGTACGGGAGAGTAAAATTTTCTTCTCTCTTCGCTTCGCGTCTGTTCTGTTCTTGGCTTCTTTTTTACTTCCCTATATACTATTGAGCACCGACGCCGAATTTACAGAGACCTCTATCTCTCTCTCTCTCTCTCTCTATCTATCTATTAAAAAACATACACACAAAGCAAAGCAAAGCAAAGCAAAGCAAGCGAAAGAGTGAAGAATAAATACACGTCTCTCTCTCTCTCTCTGTTTTCTCCAATTCGATTGATTCACCGCCTGCGCTGCGCTGCGCTGCCTTGTAGTCGTAAAATTCAATTTAATTAAGATACATCGAAGATTTCAATGGGGTTTCTTGATTTCAGCTTTACGATTCAGTTATTTTACGATAACATCCACTCTGTTCCAAGAATGTAGATGTTGGGGTTCGAATTTGATGCTAATTTCACAATGGGTTATGCTGCATTCATGAAGATTGTGATCTAAAGAGGGTTTTTTTGTGTTGGATCTGAAGCAAGACAAGTAATAGTAGTAGTAGATCGAAGAGGGGGTAGTTGAAGCGAACCCCAATTGATGATGTGCAGGGTGGAGAAGACTGAGAGGGATAGAAGGTGGCATATGGGATTCAAGTATTTGGGACAAGGGAAAGTTGAGAAATTGAAGAATTCCATGGTTTCGACTCGGCCAACGATGAAGCTTTGGATGATTCGAGCAACTACCACTGTGCTCTTGTGGACTTGTTTAGTGCAGCTCACAGCATTGGGGGAGATGTGGGGGCCTAGGCTTCTTAAGGGCTGGCCTTCTGGCTTTACATCTTCAGCTTTGGATTCCGATTCCGATTCTCATTTGGCTCTAACCCTTTCTTCTCTTCCTGCTAAAATGCCACTTCCACCTAAAAGTGAGTCTTCTCTTCTACTAGTGTTTCATTTTTGTTTTTCATAGTTTAGGAGAGAACCCAAGGTGGATATTGTTTTTTAGTTTTGGTTTTATTAATTTTTTTGGGTGTAATTGGTGTTGATTTCTTCATGGTTTGGAAGAGAACCCACATTGAATATGTTGTGAATATCGCTTTTTGATTTGGGATTTTAGCTTTTCTGCTCTTAGTTTGATGATGTAATCGTTCCAAGACAACCTTTTTGGATATGTTGTGAATTAGACTTTCTCAATTATTTGCTGGATCAGTTAGAATCCATCTTTTTAGTTCTACCATTGGATTCTGACAAGTTATCCTTTTTTTTCTTCATCTAGGTGTGGGAAATGTGTCCAAGTTTCTTAATTCTTTCAGGGTTCCTATGGGATATGTAGTGTAATTATCTCTTAGTCTTCTCAAAGATTTTCAATTGGGTAGAGTGAACTTTTAAGATGTATAACCACTTCAGATGGAGGTATCAGTAATTTGTATCTGAAATTCAAATACTGTTTCTTTTCAGGAGTTTACAAAAACAATGGCTACTTAATGGTTTCATGCAATGGAGGGCTTAATCAGATGCGGTCAGCGGTGAGTCTACAATACTTGCACTTTATATTCATGAATTGGTCTCATTCTACTTAACACAACAACTACTCTCCTTTGGATTCGTTGCTACACACCTAACAAGCTTGTAAAACGTAAGTTGGTATAACCATGAATAGCTTTCATCTAAATAAATGGTGAAAAGGGCTTTTGGTTTAATCCATCTTTGATTTTCTACTTTGCTCAAGACAGTCGTTTTGGAAAATGGATGAATCGAATGAGATACAACTAAGATGACATACTGTAGCATGTACGATAGATCTTGTCGGTGTCGGATACAGGGACACGAGTCAGTGTCACTGTCATTGTTAGTTGGATTTAGTTTGGACTCTATTCCCACTTTTTGTTATTGCAAATGCTGATCAGCTCCATCATCTCTGCTGAACAGATTTGTGACATGGTTGCCATTGCTAGGTATTTGAATGTTACACTTATAGTCCCAGAATTGGATAAAACCTCCTTCTGGGCTGACCCGAGGTATGTAATATCTTCTCTTTGATATTGTGATCTTCTTTATGTAATTTAATTTCGTTATTGATGACTGAGTTCTTCTCCAACAATTGTTGTTCTCTTTATATGGCAGTGAGTTCCAAGACATATTTGATGTTGATCATTTCATCAAATCTTTGAGAGATGAAGTTCGGATATTGAAAGAACTGCCTCCTCGGTTAAGGAGAAGAGTTGAACAAGGAATGGTTTATTCTATGCCACCTGTTAGTTGGTCTGACATTTCTTACTATCTTCATCAGGTCAGTTTGCCTCTCGCTTTTTTGTAAGATTCTCATTTCATCCGTGGTTGACTTTTCTAGTCTTTTAGGAATATTTATTGACTTATTAGTCTTACAAACAGATTCTTCCATTGATACAAAAGTACAAGGTTGTGCATTTAAATAAAACCGATGCTCGGCTTGCTAATAATGGACTACCACTGGAGATTCAAAGATTGCGCTGCCGAGTAAACTACAGTGCTTTGAGGTTCACTTCTCAATTAGAGGAGCTGGGTAAAAGGGTCATCAGGCTTCTGAGGCAAAATGGCCCTTTCCTAGTTCTTCACCTCAGATATGAGATGGATATGTTAGCATTCTCTGGTTGTACACAAGGTTGTAATGACGAGGAGGTAGATGAGTTGACAAGAATGAGGTGAGAATTCCTTTTGGAAAATTGATTTCCTTAGTTTTGACTTGATGATTTAATTTTTATCCATCTAATTTGTATTTCTTCACAGATATGCTTATCCTTGGTGGAAAGAAAAAATAATAAATTCAGACTTGAAAAGGAAAGATGGGCTTTGCCCTTTGACTCCTGAGGAAACTGCTCTTTCATTGAGGGCATTAGATATTGATCGGAATATCCAAATCTATATTGCTGCAGGAGAAATATATGGTGGACATAGGAGAATGGAAAGTCTATTAGCTACTTATCCCAATTTGGTAAGTAGCTGAATTCATAATTCAAAGTTGATTCTTGATATTCTGCTTTGTTGGCCTTATAATTTCTCTGGCCTTTCTAACAGGTAAGAAAGGAGACTCTTTTAGGACCCTCGGATCTTAGATTTTTTCAAAACCACTCTTCTCAAATGGCTGCCCTGGATTACTTGGTTTCTCTGGAGAGTGATATCTTTGTTCCCACATATGATGGGAACATGGCGAAAGTTGTTGAAGGACATCGCAGGTACGATACTACACTATTTGTTTTTGCTGTTCTTAATTCTCAATTCATTAGCTGGTACTCCAATATGGGGTTGAAGTAGTGCACTTCAACTATTTCCTTGGAAATTTCTTGCCCAATGGATTCTTAGAAATGGAAATTTGACTATGAAACCTTAAATATTGCTATCTTTAATTTTTGTTAGATAAAATCATTTAATGTGATCCCTCAACTGGTAATGAGTTTGACCCTTTTTTGGAAAATCCTGGTGAATTTCTCTATTTTCATCTGTTTCTTCAGAAATCAAATCCCTTGTGCAGTTTATTGAGTTCTATTTTGCATTATTTTTCCAGATTCTTAGGTTTCAAGAAGACAATTCGATTGGATAGAAAACTTATAGTCAATCTAATAGACCAATACAATAAAGCGTCAATAAGCTGGGATGAGTTCTCGTCTTCAATAAAGGAAGCTCATGCAAATTGCCTAGGAAGTCCAAGCAGAAGGATGGTGATTCCAGATAGGCCCAAGGAAGAGGAATATTTCTACGCCAATCCAGAAGAATGTTTTCAATTTTCAGATGATTCTTCGAGTATCGCCTGATATTATCGTTCTTTTGAGAATGCCACGTGCTCAATTAGTCTCCTAACTCGCTGTTACTCCTCGGAAACTCAAATGATACATTTCTCTGCTGGCGAGGTGTGGCGAAGATGGTGGGGAAGTCTCTGGAATGCCCCCTCGGTTCTTTAGGAGCATTAGATCATATTTATATATCTTCATATTTAGGAATGATTCATTTTTGTAAAGCGAATGCCTGCAATTGCAGGGAAAATATCGTAACAGTTGCGATGTAAAACCCACGGAATTTCAATCAGAAAGATCCAGTTTATTGGGGTTATTCATGTGAGCAACTACTTCAAACTATTCTCTCTCTCTCTCTCTTTTTATTTTTTATTTCTTTTATTTTATTTTACATCTCCATTCTTCAACAATTGTTCCAATTCTTTTTTGATGTTTCCTATTTTCGGTAGGGATGAGTTTCAGGTTAGCAACTATAGTGTTTCCGTTGCCTATGGGGATTCTGTGGAAGATTAATCATTTCTAAATGAAAACATCAACTAGTTCAAATGGATTCCTACAATATGCACTCTGCGTTCCTACTACAATTTTGATGGCATTTAGACATAAAACATGCTGTATTTCCATTCAGAAGTATTTGCATGTGCAATTTGAAGATATAATCAAGCGCTGGCATGTTGAATGTTTTTTTAAACAAAAAAATTAAACAGTTAATGGATTAAAAAAAGTAACTAAGGCACATGGCGATGTGATACATTTGCCTGATTTTTCTTCTTTTAGCTGTATTTATTTGTTTATATCTTGCTTATCTCTTTTGCTGTATTTTATCTGAATCATACATGATCTCAGGAGAAATCTTAGTTAGAAAGGACTTTTTAACCATAGGCATTAATGGTTGAAGAATGGCATGAGAAGAAACAATTTGAACTGAAACATACCAAATGAAACAAAATTGGACCACTTACCTCACCATTCTTAACTTGAGAAACAGACACAATGCATATCTGTTTGAGTTAAGCCATAAGCAACTAGACCCATAATTTATGCATGTACCCTAGCAAGGCAACTAAATACAATATTGAACATTTTCGGTCATTGCTTTGTGGTTCAAAAATCATTTGCTAGTTTCAGAACTAGGACCACCACAATTTTACAGGATTAGGGCAACCAATAATTATTCGTCTTCCTCTTTTTCTTAGGCTATGGTTGGTACGAGAGAAAATATTTTCAATGGAGAACTATGGGAAAATTGTAGATTCTTAAGAACAGTTTTAACTCTTTAAACAATGGGTTGGCACAAAACCTGTTAACTAGAAACAATAAAGGTGTCTACTTTTCGATCTTTATTAGGAACATGCAGACAGTGAGCTTGAGTTGCAATAGATTGCCATTACAGCCCCCTCGCTTTAGTATCATATTGCTATAAATAGGACAGGTGTTGATTTGCATTCCCATCAAGGAAATATAAGGCCTGCGATGACTAGAGGCACCTCATGATTTTGACGATATTGATAGGACCAGTGTCATTGTTTTCAGAATGAGGTAGACCATTTTTTTTTTCTCCCTAGTTAGGCTGTGGCTGGTTTGAGAGAAAACATTTTATGAAAAACCATGCGAAAGAGAGAAAATAGAGTGCATGCACTTAGCCTTGATCAAATTCAGGGGAAGTCATCTGAAAAAAATAAAAATAATAATAAGTATCAGTCTGTATAATTGGAATATTTCATTCAATATCCTTGCAAGAAAAACTAAAACAAAACAATGAAGCTGTCCTTTGAAATGCAAATGCACACCACTGAATGGTTACTGGAGCATTGGGATGCCTTTTTTCAACACTTCTACAGGGACTGGGTCTGCTGCCTGGGGGGCGAAAATACAAATTTCGCACCCCCCAGGCAGGGAATCCAGGCAGCAGACCCAGGCTGCCTAGAATTTCTGGCCTTTTTTTTAGTGAAAGGAATGTTGAGTGAGACTCAAGACTTTGAGAAATTTTGCTTGTCCTCAAAGATTACAGGCTAAGCCTAAATAACAGCTACACTCCCCACAATGTTTTCTTATTCATCCACCAAAACTTGTCTCCATCCATTACAGAAATTCAGAGCTATTCACACTTGTACTTTTTTTTTTCTATGATTTTGTGGACAAAACAACATAGCAATTTTGATCACCAACATTGCTTTGCTTTCTTGCTTGGATGAGGTGTGGTGTGATCTGATAGTTAGATGATTTTGGACCCCCACCACTCTATTTGCGTATTCTCTGTTGTTATATAGATTTCTTGTTTTACTGTTATTTGATTATAATCTTATTGTTTTTCAAGGTCCTAAATCGATGGGTTGCATCTTGATGCAAAGATTCGGTCATTCTACCATAAGCAAATAAAGGTAAATAGGGTAGGCGTGTTCTTTGTTTAGTGTATTCGCACACTAAAAACCTGGCATAGAGGACTTCAATTCTTAATCTTAATCCAAATTCTCTACTGTTAACCATAAAATAAAAGAAAATAAAAAGAAATTTCAACTAGAACCACCCATTCACACCCTTTAATTTGAAATTTTATAATTCAACTTAATTAGTAGTCACACATCCTAAACAAAATCTTCCAACTCAACTAAATTTGCATTATTTTACTACTGAACGAACACTATTACATTATGACTGTGTAGCCAAGTGTATCTGATTTTCATTTTCTTTGTAAAAGATCATTTAAACTAACACACAAGCATCTGAATGTGCAATTTTTTAGGAGGAAAACTCAGTTATAAATAAGCACTTTATATAACAATGATATCCTTTGATTTGATTATCAGTACAAGAGGCCTCGAATCCATTATTCCATTATTATAACATTCTAATTGGAGAAAAAAAAATATATATTACTAGGGATTGGTTAGGAGGGGGTTTAATGCATTGTCTCTAACTTTAATTGAGTCATCATTTGGTGATCGGGGCACTAAACTTGTCGCTTAAATTGCTAAAAGGCATATCGTGTCAGTGATTATGTGTTAGAGGTCGGTGACCTCTAAATTATGCAAATTCATGACTGTGGATTAGCCCTCGATATTCCTTCTGGGATGTCGAAAATGACATTTCACTTTTTATTTGTTCTTCCTCTTCGTCGAAACAACTCATGTGTTTGGTAGTGGAAGAAAAAAGAAAAAAGAAAGAAGCACAAGTTATGCCCATTCAGGAGAAAGAAGGGGAAACCCCGACAAGTTTCTGAAAAACGGAGGCTATAAATTGACTGTTAAACAAAACTCTGTAGTATGTGAGAAATGTGTTGTCTTGGAATTGCCTTAGTTTCATATACTTTCAAACTCGATCCCTAAGCACTCTCTTTCTTTCCTTCCTCTTTTCTTTCATAATTTTCTTTGCTTCTTCTCCTCCTCCCCTTGATTCTCTACATTTTTATCCCTACTTCACTTTCAATTCAGGATTGGGTTTATCCTCTTATGTTCCCTTAACGGTTTTTGTGTGGTTTGTTTTGTTGTTTTTGTTTTGCAGGTCTTCGGATGCAGACTTTCCATTTTCCATTTTTATTTTTTTTACCAACACCGTGTTTGCCAGCCAGTCCAAGTAGCGTGACTCCCTTATCATGTCGTCGTTCAGTAGCCTTTGCATCCGTGCTCTTCTCATCTCCTAGCCCCTATCCCCGTGTCCTCTTAAATGAGTACTCATTCACACACACACACCCATACGTCTAACAGTTATCGAACCCTGTCCATCTTACTTACCTAATAGATCCTCAACGAACTTGTTACATATCTCCACTTCTCCACCAAACACTAGTTATAACAATTGTTCTCTTTCGACTCCATCCCTGTTACCACGCTCTAACTATGGACTCATCGCACAACACGCAACCCTCACGATCCATCATACCACCTGACATCAATCTCAACTTATCACCACCCTGCTCACCAAATCTAAGTTTTCCACCAACTCCCTTAAACCCATGCTCTAGAGCTCATTCAACTCCACCTGCACCTCATCACATCACATTCAATCCTTTACAAACTTTTCATAACTTACCTCCACCTCCCAATATTCTAACTCCACTTTCTTCATCCATGCAACTCATAACACAACCCCAAAACATAACTCCTACTCTACATGCTCACGCTGACAAGCCTGCTTCACCCACCACCGTGCGAGATCCAAGCCCAACACCCCCTCAGCAAACCCACACACTTGGATATTCTTCCTTGCCCGAACAACAACTGATCGAACACTTGGAACAACAACTCTCCCTACATATTGCCATCCCCTCCCTTGCTTTTCCTACCAGGGTTGACCATGATGATGATAGCCGTGAGCTTCGCGCCATAGCGAAATATCACTACTTCCTTGGAGTCTGTCATGAATTCTTTGTTGCTAAGATGTCCCTCATATGGAATCTTTCCCAAGATTTCCATGTTCAAAAGCTTGAACAGTACCGAGACACTAGAAATACTTATTATCTTCTACAGTTTCAAAACTCATAAGAAAAATACAAGGTGACTCACCACGACCCCTGGTCGATCTTTGGCAAACTCATCTCCATCAAGGATTGGAAGAACAACTATCTAGAAATCAACTTCGATTGAATCCCGGTGTGGGTTCGATTCCATGAGTTTCCAAGCCGCTAAATATCTCTTTCTGATGTAAAATTGTTGGCCAATAGCTTTGGAGAATTCATGCAAGTCGATATGCCATCGGTGGAGGATACTACCATCCCCTATATTCGATTCAAACTGTGGCTTGACATATTAAAGCCATTACCTAGTACCATGCGCACTGAGTTTGACAACTTGAAACAGACAATTTGAGCTCCACTTTGTGTATGAAAACATGTCGGCATTCTGTTTTTGTTGCGGCCTAATCGGGCACTCTTCATGTCACTCTTGTCCTCAGTATGTTTAGCTTTGAAACTCTCTTCCTCCATCCCCATATAAGGCCATGCAGATTAACCGAGCTCTTCCTTTCAATATGAGCTCGAGGATCATGGTGAACCATGATTCCTAAAGCTTCTACTCCATTCAATCGAGGCCATGGTAACTCTCGAGGAGATATTAATCGGAGGAATTCAGACCGCCACACTCGCCGCCTAGCAAGCAGGATGCAAGCCAGTCTCCTAGCAACGAGCGGACACTCACTGAGTCCACTTGTACCTACTGAGCTGAGCCACTCAACTCCTGATTGGCTCACGGTGCTTACCATCCTGAGTTAGCTCAGGAACAAAACACTATTCTCTTAGGCTCTGACTCAACTGAGTTCACCCGGTTGGATCCGATCCACACTGTTTCAACCCAACAGATACCCACTTCTCAAACTGAGCAACTCACTTCTCTCTCACCTAGTCAACTTAATGAACCCGCCCACCAACCAACTTCAATCCATAATTTAAATTCTCTTACCAACCAACAAACATCCATGTCATTAAATCACCCTATTCAATGTCACCACCATATCACCTTTACATTCAAGTCCCCCACCAATCATTAACTCACAAACTACCAACCTTGTTTTTCTCGTAACTGATCCCCACTCCCACATTCCCCAAACTTCACTTGCCCATAAATACACCTCTTTCACTCAAGACAATGACACCACGTACGGGGCGGGTCTACCTTTCGGTTCACAAACTGGGGCTCAAGTACCCCCCTTGAATCGGGTCAACTTGATAATGACCAACCTGCCCAATACCCTGCCCCGGATCCCGGTCTCCCTAATCCGGCTAACACCCATTCGCAAACCCAAGCACCTGTTGAACACACTCACTCACAGACGACTTCTCAGCTACCAACCCAACACCCATGGTCTGTCCTCCGTGCCTGAAGATCACTACAATGATCAACTTGAGCAACTCACCACACCAATTGCACCACCTTCAGACAGAAACCCGCAAAGGACTACCTCCCCATTGCTGAACCACACAAACCTGAATCTCGCTCTAACACTGGAAATGCCTCAAAATCACACGGAGCAGCTCGCATCAAATCTCTTCTCCAATGTAGGTCAACATATGCACACTTAGTCACCAGTTCTTCCAAATCTATTGGAGACCTTCACAAGCGAAGCACCCTCTCTCCATTCCGACAAAATTGCGGCGGAAATGAACCAGGGTTTGCTTCAATCGATTCCATTCCAGGCTTGACAAAGCAATTTGTACTCTATGGGACTCTAATTCGGACCACCCGTGACGCATCGCACTCCTGAACAAGCTCGCATCAATGAAGAGCAAATAAAGATTGTCAAAGAAAAGGAAAATGCCATTTGAGCCATGCGCACAGGGGCAAAACTAACCTTGTCCCCAGAAAGAAAAATCAAGGACAAGGCTCAACACATTGAATCCTCAAAGCTTACTACTCAAGCTTACCAAAAGAATGGTGGCAAACGTAAATGGGCGGATATCCACATTGTTGACACCAAAGCCCGATGCAAAGAGACACACCTCAGGTGTTGTCTTTCTCATTCCAGTGCAGAATGAGGACTTAGATAGCGCATCCTCACATATTACTCCTCCAGGAATGCCTAGTCCATGTGAACGTTTCAGGACCCCTTTCACATTCGGTTCACTCATTCACTACTCCGAGACTACCACTTGCGGCAGCGACGACCACCGAAAAAAGGGTCACCACCAGGGCCATGATTCTTGCCTGGAGCGCTAGGGGTGTAGGGTCCCCCGGCGCAATCCAAAACCTGAAGACCCTATCCCGCCAATCCAAAACCAAGATATTTTTTCTTTCCAAGACTAAAGCTTCTTCTGCCCGAATGGATCACCTTTGCCGTTGACTTGGGTTCAAACATGGATTCACAATACCTATTTTGGGACTTTCAGGATGATTAGCCTTATTCTGGAAAGAAGGTGTTTTTCTAGTTATCAACTCTTCTTGTAAAAACTTTATTTCCTGCACTATTGATAATTATTATTCTAGTACTGCCTGGCCTGTTATTTTTGTTTATGGTGAACCAAACCAAGCGCTGCGCGCCCCTTTTTGGAACTCGTTGTCTCAGACTCTCATTTCTCACCACAACCCTACTATTATTATGGGCGATCTTAATGCTATCTTCAACCCTGAAGATAAACTTGGAGGCTGCAAATCAACCCCAGCTCAGATGAAATTTCTTCGAGACTTCATTCAATTGCATGACCTTCTGGATTTTCCGCTCAATGGCTCTAAATTTACTTGGAACAACAAGAGGAAGGACCATAATGACATCAAAGCTAAGCTCGATCACATTCTTGCCCATACTGATTGGTTAACTATATTCCCTTCAGCTATTGTTCGCTCTACTCATTTTTCATCTTCCGACCATCGAGCCATCTCTTTCCAATTGGTTTCACATCCTCACTCGGGTCCAAAACCTTTCTGATTTTTACAAATGTGGACCCATGACCCCAGTGTAGACATATCATTTCCTCTGCCTGGTCTGACCGTCAACATCCTAAGCCCAGTACTAATTTCCACCGTAAAACCAAAAAGCTTAGTCATTCCCTAACCAGATGGAATAAACACGATTTTTGCAATATTCACAACAACATCAGGGATACTCTTGCCACTTTGGACAAAGCTCGATTTGATACTCCTTTAGCCTCTAATGCCAATTCCATCGAAAGACTACAGAACCGTTTAGCCGACCTTTACCACAAAGAAGAGTTTTTTTGGCGTAACAAATCAGGCGAGTCTTGGCTTAAATATGGTAACCACAATACCAAAATTTTCCATCTGGCCTCTCTGTTTCGCCAAAAACGCAACTCGATCCTTCGAATTCGGGACAAGGACAACAGATGGCATTCCTCTCCCTCGGAGATTGGCTTGGTCTTCAATGATTATTTCCAATCGATTTTTCAATCTTCCCAACCTGCTATCAATGAGGAAATTGATATTCTCTTCCCACCATCTATTTCAAATCTCGACAACGAAACCCTTACTGTTATCCCCAGCGAAGATGAAATCCGGAATGCCCTTTTTTTTACATGGGAATCCATAAAGCCCCTGGACCGGATGATTTTCATGTTTTCTTCTTTCAACATTATTAGACCACGGTCAAACATGATGTCATTGAGGTAGTAGTTAACTTCTTTACAACACGCAAGATGGATCCTAAGCTAAATGAAACCTTCCTCGCTCACATCCCTAAAGTTTCTAATTCAACTTCCCCGTACCAGTTTCGGCCTATTGGACTTTGCAATGTTATCTACAAAATTATTTCCAAGATTCTGGCCAACAGAATCAAACTTCTCCTTGATAACATTGTATCTCCCAACCAAGGGACTTTTCTTAAAGACAGATCCATCACAGACAATATTGCTCTTTCCCACGAGACCTTTTTTCAAATGAAACACTTTCGGAAGAAAAAACAAGGATGGATGGCTATCAAGATTGACATGGCTAAGGGCTATGATAGATTTGAATGGTCCTCTTGTTTCAGATTCTCAAACAACTCAGGTTTTCTGAAGAATGGACCCAGATTATTGAACAATGTGTTTTTACTTCCGCTTTTCGGGTCTTACTCAATGGTACCCCTTTCGATGCTATAAATTCCACTCGAGGACTGCGAGAAGGAGACCCACTTTTCCCTTATCTAATCATTATTGTCGCTGAAGCTTTGTCCCACTTACTTTCGACAGCGAAAAACAAAGCGTTCATCAAAGGAATCAATATCAGACATCGATCTTCCTCCATTAGTCACCTGCTGTATGCAGACGACCTCATGCTCTTTTGCCGAGCATCTTTTTCTGAAGCCCATAATGTGAAAGATATCCTTGCTTCTTACTGTGCAGCCTCGGGACAGGCAGTTAATTACCATAAATCCTCTATTTACTATAGTCCAAATGTCCATCCCTGACATACGAAGATGATCAATCGGATTCTAGGGTCCAAAAACTTTAATCCCAGAGAAAAATATCTTGGCTCCCCTCTGCTGCTCTCCAATAAGAAAGCTTTGGATTTCCAATTTCTGGTTGAAAAAATCAACACCAAACTCTCTTCATGGAAATCTAAAGTCCTATCCCAAGTTGGTCGTATTGTTATGATCAAAGCAGTCTCCAACTCCATCCCCATATACAATGAAAACTTTCCTTCTTCTTTGTTCCGTAACCACCAAGTTGGATCAGATTGCTAGGAATTTCTGGTGGAACGAAGCCGATGAAGGTAAATCCAAGCACCTTTGCTCTTGGAACCGCATAAACCCACCCAGACATCTAGGTGGGCTTAATCTGCCTCCTGCCAGAATCAAGAATTTAGCATTAATGGCTAAGAACATTTGGCAAGCAATTTCCATGCCCCTCAATCTCCGTACCATTCAACTTCGGCACATCTACTTCCATAACAGAAGTCTCTTTCAACTCCATAAAACCCCATCTTTAGCCTCCTTCGCCTGGAGGGGAAACCTCAAAACTCTTGCCAAAATGAAACCTTATATCAAATGGCAACTTCGATCAGGGGACAATATTGATCTTTGGACAAAGTGCTGGGTCAAGCCAGAGTTGATTTTGGTGGACTGTCCCTCATTCACTAATGCAACCCACACCTTGTCCTAAAAAATCTCGGATTTTTGGCACTCTCACAAAGGCAATGTTCGATCCTGGAATTCCACCCTTCTCAGTTCCTGGTTCCCTCCTCCGGTGGTTTCTGATATCCTGGATATTACCATCCGGACATCGCGTGACCCGGATAGGCCTCTTTGGACCTATGACAAACGAGGAGCTTTTTCTGTGAAGAGTGCCACTAAAGCGTTCCGTGCGAAACTTCGGGCACCATCCTCTTCTCGAAACACAAAACACTTTCTCCTTGCAAAGCTTCTCTGCGAACTCTGGCGTATCAAGGCTCCTATGAACTAGGGGTGGGCATCCCATCCCGCGATCCCGATCCCATCCCGTCCCGTCCCGATTTTTTTGGGTCTTAATGGGATTGAATAATTTCATCCCGATCAATGGGATGGGATGGGATGAAGATTTTCAATCCCGCCAATCCCGTCCCGTCCCGAGCTAAATTTTTAATATTTATTATTAATATTTTATTTATTTATTTTTATTCATATAAACTTAAAGATTACTAACAGAAACTCATGGTGTTTGCATTTGAATCCTTTCTGGGATCTTCATCTTTTGATGTTCAAAATTGCATTTGAATTTCATTTATTTTATTTTGGGTTTTATATATTATGTAATATCGATTTAGATTATATATGAGTGTCTCTTGAGGCTATCATTTCTGGGTTTATCTGAAGTTTCAAGTTGAAAACATATGAAAACAAAAGCAAATTGAACTCTCCCAAACATCCCAACTAGATTAGCACTTGAGGGAGGTTTGCAATCAATCACGTGCTCGTTACGTATACAATGTTATAAGCATCTTGAGAGACATATTCAGACATGTCTTTTTTATCCATTATTAATTTGGTTTAAGACTAAAGTCTGCTAGGTAATATGCTACTCACCCTCGGGCAATAGGAGTTATCTTGTAGTGTCAGAGAACGTATATTCAATAGCTGATCTGGTTTACGTGACCTTGGGTTTTCCATGGGGTCGCCTCTATATTGGTGGGTATTTCATTGCTTAGGTGTTATCCATAACTATTTCCAGATTCCTGCAATTTACTTGTAGGTTTAAGAAAATTATTTTTCACGCTCTTATATGATGATAATCTTCGCAGCAGTCACAGGCAGCACGTTGATCCCATCCCGTCCCGATCCCGTATGAACGGAATGGGATAGGGATGGGTATATCTCGTCCCATCCCGTCCAGTACCCACCCCTACTATGAACACTATCTTTCTCCTATGACAAATCTTAACAGGTTCATGTTCTCATTGAGAATTTGTGTATCTTCTGTCACAAACACCAGGAAGATATTCCCCACCTCTTTTTTCTCTGCCCAGTAGTCTCTAGGCTCTGGCATCTCACTCCACTTCCCATCACTTGGGTTGCGATCATGAATCCTCCCACAATTAACACGGCTTTTGAGTTTATGTGGAGAACAACTAACTTTCATCCTCTCGCCAAAGACGAAATGCTATCCTAGTTCACAACTACTCTCCATAGCATATGGCTTTTCTGTAACAATATCATCTTCAATCACACAAAATTCAATTTCACCCCATTTCATCACTTCCTTCCATAAAACTTGGGTTACTTGGCGAAAGTAGTGGTTTGAAACACTGACACAAAGCTCCCCACCCACCGATCCAATGACCATTACTCGAGTCCTAAGGACATCAATTATTGACAACCCTTCGGTTCTCCGACGATCAGGACACCTGTCTGAGACCTTGATCACTCGCCCTGCCCAATCCAGTCGCACCAATCCCCAACACTCCAACTTTCAGTACGACTAGCTCTTTTTCAAAAACAGTTACGGGCGGTCAGATACCATCACATCAACCACCTTGC
Source organism: Berberis vulgaris (assembly GCA_963556465.1). Taxonomy (NCBI): domain Eukaryota; kingdom Viridiplantae; phylum Streptophyta; class Magnoliopsida; order Ranunculales; family Berberidaceae; genus Berberis; species Berberis vulgaris. The sequence continues at coordinate 50,449,375 of OY747135.1, read as the reverse complement.
TAGGAGTATAAAAATACTCCTTTTGAGCTCACCCCGGACATGATTATGGTAATTTATGATGCGTGTTTCTTTGCTTCTTCTCAGAAATGAGCAGTTGGAGTCTTGGCAGCTGATGTTAGTTGCAGAGTCATTGCAAGAATTTCTTCTTCCATCTCTGACAAAGTTGCAGATAGTACCATGCTTGAGTGTTTTGTTGCGGGGGTGGCCTTTTTGTTAATCCAGACTCGACGATGGGAAACAAGTTTTCTACTAGGCGATTCAGGCTCTCTGATTTCTCTTTTGCACTTCCCGGATCAGACAAGCCTAACCACGAGATGCTGGATGTGGCAACCACATCTTAATAATATCAAACATTTACTTTCATTACATAGCCATTAGTTTTATAACTATATTCCTCGTGAGCCTAATGGCGAAGCTCACGAGCTTGCTACTACTGCCGGCAGACTTCTATGTACTCATATTTAGTTTAATATATGCATAACGCATAAAAAAAACAAAAAAAAAAAACCTCGTGTTTGGTAAGCATCAAAAGAAGACTTCTCTATTTCCAGGTGATATTGTTTTGCTATCTGTTAACAATTCAAATATCACCTTTTAAACATTGAATTGTAACATGTGACAATTCCAACCATTTCGAAATGGGACATCTTAGCCTGGCCAATAAATTTGGTATAATACTTTAGTTAAATCTTGAATTTCAAAAAGTTTTTTTCCTTTTTTTTTTTTTTTTTCTTAAAAGGCACAAGAGTAGTTGAATCTTTTTAGTTGTCTATATAAACTAGAAAGGAAGTAACAGCAAACCATGTTCTTTTCGAAGACCAAGACAAAAAGAGTCTTTCTTTCTCACTTCTTCTAATGTGGGAATACAAACTTACCTGCTGCAAAATATTCGTTAAGTGGGTCTAAAATATAATGACACCATTTTAGTTTCTGTTGTTTTTCACTTAAATATTTTAGCATTGTAAATCTGGAAAATAGAATACATTACTTAATCTAAACTATACAACAACTTTTAAACCATGAAGCCTGTCGTGAACAGTAGAGGTCACAGAGCGAAAGAAATTTGTGTGGCTGTAATTTATTTTTCAGAAATTTTAAATGTCGAGGAAATGGGCTAGGAAACGAGCGAGGGGAGGGAGGTGGCGGGGTGGGGACCGTTCACCTCCCTCGGGATGCGTGTCATCTTTTTTGCACGCACATCCCGAGGGAGGTGAACGGTCCCCACCCCACCACCTCCCTCCCCTCGCTCGTTTCCTCGCCATGTAGAATAACTCTTTTTTTTTTTTTTTAAGGATTAAGTGGAACGAATTGACCCGCTGGTGAAGTCATCGAAATGCTTATTTCTTATATATTTAGAAGTGCCTCTTAACTGTCAAACATACATACTTTTTTAGATGTTGAGAATTCTAAAATTATTTGGAATTCTCTTCTAGCATATTATCCCACAAATTAGAGTAGATGTCCCAAGAAAATACAAAAATGTTTAGATAGAAACTTGTGAAAGTAATTTTTAAAGATGTTTTTGTAAGGGATATTTAGACTTAGGTCATTTGTACTAGTATAGAGTTCAGGTTTTTGATTTATCTAGGGTTGAACAAAAAATCGACCAAACCGATTGGTTCGGATCGATTTTGGTTTAAAAAAATTCAAAACCGAAGTGGTCGATTCGATTTTTGGTTTCTATGTGATTTTAACCGATCAAACCGAATATATATAATAAATAATATAATTTTGTTAATGGTCGATTCAATTTCAGAGTATGCAAAAATCCACGATTTGGAAACATAATTTTCATACATCCAATATGGTGGAAGATGGCCTTGAAACAATCAAGTCTATATAACGGTTATATTATAGTCATCAAAAGCTGCAGGTTATTGTTTGGAATAATTCCATTATTTTCACTAGAAGCAGCCATATCAACCTGAAAGCAAGGCAGGTAGCAGTCAACCGGCTCTTAATCTATGCAGAATCTCATCAATGGAATATATACTTTAGGCATAATGAACGCTGTAAGTTCAATAGGCCTCCAGCACTCAAAAATAAAATTATCCATCACTTAATTAGAAAATAGTTTTGCATAGAATACAAATCAACTGTGGGATTTAAAAAAACTTGAAGATATAGAACATTGTGCAGAACTGCAGATAACTCACTCTGTACACGGGATCTTCCCAGCTACCATCAAGTGGGTTTTAGGGTGCGTACTGTATAAACAAGTTAATGACATGTTTCCCCTGCATAACACAAACCTTGAGAATTATTTAACATTCCCTTGTTACAGCATAAATTATTATTATTATTATTATTATTATTTTATTTTTAATTTATTATTATTATTATATATATATATATATATATATATATTTTATATCTTAACTATAAAGTAAATAGGGTGATTGATGCAGATAATATGAAGAAGATATCAGACTATCAAATTCAAAAGCTTGAATTGAGGTGTGATAATTCACAAGACCAACAAGGCAAAGTAGATGTAAATGGGAACCTCCACCTGTAGGGTGGACGGCTCTTAAGTGACGGATCATGTAACTCTACTCAGGGAGGTTATGAAGCCATTTTAAGAAAGAATTCAAGAGGGCAGGTGATTGTTCTCTTCTGCCTAGATTTTGGATATCAGAATATTCTCCTGGAATTGCAGGGCATCCTTCAAGCTATGACAGTGCAGCTAGCATGGATTTGAAACAAGTTTTTTTTTTTTCCCAATCAGACTCCAAAATTATTATTGCCCTTGTCAAGGAGGAGATACAAGCTCCATGGAACTGTTGGAACTTAGGGGAGGAGACGCATAGACATTCACATACTACCAATTCTTGGAAGAAAAATACTATCATGTGTTCACGGAAGCCAACCAACCTGCTGATCACCTAGCTAAACTACGAGGACATTTTCCGCTTGACTCCCTTATGATAGAAATTATTGAGACTAACCAGGACAATACTGGCATGCGATATGTACGAAATTAGGATGTGTGGTCTTTCTGGGTTTTTCTTGCGAATAAGGGAGTGTTCCCTGGTTTTCTTTTGCTTGGCTAGGGTTTGTCCTCCCTTACTTTTATATATTCTTTAGTTTTTTATCTAGAGGGTGAGGTCCCTTCATCACTAGCTTGCTTTGCACGAAAAAAAATTTTAAAAAAAAAAAAAAAATTTCAAAACCTTGAACATTTGAAATTTTGGTAGAAGAGTAAAATCTTTATAATACACTTGCAAGACTAATTAAGTCATTGAGCATCTCATCTTAGCTTTATGAGCATCAACTTCACATATAAGGGCAATCACAGACGCAAGCAATCAGAGCTTAATCCTCTATCATGACGAATTAATCTATTAAATACAAACCCAAAAAGTTACTCGTCAATCTCAGAGGTTATATTGAGTATAGTCATCACACGAGTCTACCTCAAACCTCCTCCCAAATATTTGATATGTGTGCATGATGTATTTTAAGAAGTTGTGCAGTTGCTGAAGTTGAAACAGAGTTGCAACTCAAAAATTTTATTTTTTTTAAATGAAAGCATAACAAAGAAAGGGATACATGTTTTATTTTGAGATCAAATACTGCAAAAGTGTTGTGATCACAAACTACTAGTACTAGGCGAGCGTCAAAGACCTACACCGCTTGGCCTAGCCAAGATGAGGCATGTGTTAGAGGGTGTTTTTTTTTTGTTCTGATTGGAGTTAGAAGTCTTAATAAGACGTGAGTGTACCAAGGGTTTTTGTTTTTACTTCTAATTAGAAGTTGTTTTGATTGGAGAAAGCACCATGGGGGTGTTGATCACTTAGCATTGAGTGCTTAATGAAAATTCATTCCAATAATAACTTTACAATAAATTTGTAATGACTCTCTCTTCTCACCGGCCAACCCTCTTATCCATCTCTATAACGTGAGAAATGTTGTTGCCGCCACCACCACTCTCCCCTCCCCTCCTCCTTCCTATTTATCTTCCTTTTGTTGTTGGAGATTTATAAGGAACATAGAGTGATATTGGGTAGTTTCTGGTGGTGGTGATGGAAGAAGTCTCAATAGTGTTTGGAGGAGAGAAAACAAGTGAAGAAGGTGGTTAATGTTGGTAGTTTGTGATGAGCGGTGGGAGTTGTGGTATTGGGAAAAAATGTCAAACAATTTTATATCAACACCTAAAAACAAACTCATTTTAATTTTACAACTTCTAATCAGAAGCAAAACAAACAACTTATTCATGAGCTTGTTCAGAACTTCAAGTGGTAAGGTACACTCAAAAAAAAAAATGCCACCTTAGTGTCGAGTGTTTGCCTTGGACTATAATTTTTTTAATCGTCAAAGTCAAATGACTTTTTGTGTTTAGTTAAAACCCTTATCCATCGTCCTCTAGAGCACAACAACAATGATTGACCTTTCCTCCAATCGACCACATCAGCCACCCTCCTCCAATCGACCTCTTTTCCAACTGCCGGCCGCCACCCTCGTTCGATTTAGAGGACGATGAAGCCCTACATCAGACTGGAAGCTTCCATATCTGCCAACCACTCTCTTGTTCTTCAACCACTCCTTTTCGAGTCATCCAAGTTCTTTGATTTGTTTAAGTCTGTCTTCTTCTTCCTCAATTATTTCCATGTATTCCTCAAATTTACTTATTTATTCAGGCCTTGAGTTGATCTTTAGGATGTCTTCTACCGCTTTTAGTGCGTGTACGAGTCCATCAAATGATTCAGGGTGGGATTCTGGGTAACCTGAAGGCATGGTTTAAAAAAACGCACTAAGGTGTAGCCTCAATGTGAGAAGGTGACTTTAAGGATTGAGGCTTAAGCCTCATTGGAGGTTGATGAGGCTATAGCCTCACAGTGGTAACACGTAGGTTGTGAGGCGCAATGAGGTTGGTTTATGGGTTGATGTTCAACACGTGAAGTTTGAAAAGAATAAAAAGAAAACCAATTTTGACCCTTGCCCTAATGTTGACTAGGGATAGCAACGAGGCAGATTGAGGTGGATTTGGGCAAATCCATCCCCCTCCCCTTGTTGGGGATCGCGGATCCCCAAATCCGGCTCGAATATCCATTTATACTATTTTTCAAAAACATCCCCGCTCCGGTCGGATTGGCGGATGTCCGCCCTGCCCCGAATATCCGTTAAATTTACAAAAAACACACACACACACACAAACAAATTGTCTTCTTCACTTCTTCTCAATAACAAACAAACTGTCTGACTGTCTTCTTCAATTCTTCTCAATAACAACTCAACAAGTCAGTTTCTTTCTTTTTAAGGTATCACAAACAGAGTAGCCATAGATTTTAACAACATAGTAACAGAAGAGAACCCCTCGTTGGTGGACAAATTGATTCAAAACCCTAATTTCAATCTCTCAAATTCGACCCCAATTTTGCCCCAAAACATGGCGTCTCGCTACTAATTCGAATCATTTTGATCCTCATCATTCAAGCTAAAAAAGATCCAATCTTTGGAAAAGAATGAGCATATTTTGGGTTCACAACTAGGGGTGGGCATCCCATCCCGATTTTTTTCGAGTCCTTTTGGGAATGATCAAACTCATCCCGATCCCATCCTATCCCGATCCCTTCCTGATCTAGAGTAGGATGGGATCGGGATGTAGATTTTCAATCCCGCCAATCAAATCGGGATGGAGATTTTCAATCCCGCCCATCTCGTTCTGAACTTATTTATTTAATATTTATTATAATTAATTTTAATCAAACTACTCTTCTAAATGAAAGTTACAATGTGTTGAAATTAAATCAAAACATCTATTTTTTGAAAACTTGCTTAATTTGGTACTCTTTATTTAGATAGAAACTTTAGTTTGAATATTTTAGGTCAAACAAAACCTATGAAAATTTATGATTTGTCACATTTTAGATTGGTTATACGACAATTATTCTTGTATCACATAGATAATGTTTAAAATAAAAAAAAACATAAATTATGACATTTAATATTGTTATATGTACATAAATTAGACATTATTTGTGTGTGAGCAATGAAAGGTGAATTTTTTTATTATTCTTCATTGGAGGACTATTTAGTACATGTTCGTCCCATCCCGAACCCGTTTGGGATGGGATGAGGTCTCTCGTCTTGATCCCGAACGAATGGGATGAAATGGGATAGGGATGAGGTCCATCTCATTCCCACCCCTACTCACGATAAAGTAACAGAAAAGATCGATCATCGAGGATTTGGGCTCAAAATAGAGCTTTTGATGAGAGACACAGATCTGCAAATGGCAGAGGAGAGCTTCTGAAGAGAGACACGGATCTATGCCTCTGCAACTCTGATTCTCAATATGGCAATGAACGCTCTACAACTCTGTGGCACTGGTCGCCGGAAGTGAGGGTTGGTTGATGACATTCAAGTTTCTTTTTTTAGAGAGCTCTGTTATAGGTTTGCGTGTGAGGCGATAGAGACTGAAAATTAGGTTTACCAGAGAAAATTTTAGGTTTTATATTGTAAGGGTATTTGAGTAAAATAACATATATATAAACGGATATCCACGGGGCAGATATGGAAAAATCTGTATCTGCCCCGAATTTGTGGTGGATGCCATTTGGAATCCTGAATCCGCCCCCAAATCCATTTAGGCACATCCAAATCCGCTCTATTCGAGGCGGGCGAGGCAGATATCCGTGAAAATCCGCCCCACTGCCAACCCTAATGTTGACCTATAGAGAGACTTAGCTATTAGTCTCGGAGCATGAGAAAAACAAAATGGAAAAGAAGGAAAAGACTGTTTGAGTACCTAAATAGCAACAACATGAGCTAGATTTACATACTTCGATCTTACCACTGTTCTTCTTTGTCTCAAACCAACAAATTTTGTTCTCCTCATTCTCTTCAATATTTCTTTACAAATAGCACCAGCAAAACAATGAGAACATCCATTAGTGTTCTTGAACTAATAACTTCTCTGTTTTCTTTGGTCTATTATTTAATAACACCTAAGTAAGTCAAAACTCAACACAATAGTTCAAATGAGGCAACACTCTTTGTATTAAATAACATACCAATTACTAAATACAATGATCAAGATACCAAATAATAATAATAATAAAAAAAAACAACTGACCTTACAACTCACAAAGACATTTCTTCTTTATTATTGTTATATCGTGCATTAATTTTATGGAGTACTTGATAGGTTTATAATGTTCTCAACTTTTTCTGAGTTTTTATTTCTTTTAGCATTATATCAAATGAATTGTAACAAACAATTGAGACTTACGCCTCACGCCTCATGAAAGGCTATTGCCACATAACCTTGCCCGAAGAGAATGATAAGAATGTGGTGAAGTGTATTTTTTGTTTTAATCATAGAAATGAAAGTGTATTCACTTCAGAAAAAAGGAAGCTAGCAATTAGTAAGATAAAACTAAGGCTAGACCAAAATTATATGGAGTATCAAGTAATCCTATTATGCACAATGTCTCCTCAATCGAGATTTTTCTAAAATACCCCAAGTGAAACGCCAAACGCACGGATTAGCTTTAACTTCTAGCCACATATTGTCCACATGTTTAGCTGAGTTTTTCAAGACTTTTTTGTTGTTTTCCCTCCATATGATCCATACCAAGGCAAGGAAGGTTCTCTCCCATATCCAAGAGATAAGTTCATGTTGGCATGATTAGCTGCATTCCAAACTTCAGCCAAGTCTGAAAGGGTGGCAAGGACGTGGCAGTTGATGTCCAATTCAATTTATGCGGTGAAGAGTGATTGTTGTGGTACAATTACAAATGTCGGTTTCAACGCCACAAACAAATTGTGACTCTCCGAATGCATCAAAATGTAAGAAAATTTTGGATAGTGAAAAAGCTAGGATTAGGAAATACATGCAAGATTGGGAGGCAAAATAATAATAATAAAATCAAATAAATAGATAATAAGAAAATGGAAACAATCAAATCTTTGGAGGTATTTCAAAGGATTGGAAATGATGAAAAAAAGTTGAACAATTGGTTGCAGGACGTTTTATGGACGTTTTATGCTGATTTGAGTCAAACCACAAGGGGAAGGGTCCTTTTGATTCAATGTCTCCCCAAACTTCGAGAAATAGGTTAAAAAACTAACAACAAACATATTCAAAAGGCCAAGGACTTAACGTACGCCTATGTGGCTGATTTTTCCTATGAGAATTCCATCTCTATTAATAATGCAATGACTCCTAACAAGGATGCACGGACTATTCATAAAACCCCCGTTTCGAGAGTTGGATATTGTCGAATAAGGACTCGCGTCCAACACGCGCTCAACACGTATCTGACATGCGGTCAACGGTTAGGACACGTTGATTGAGACTGACACGGCCAGGACACGTTGATTGAGACCGACACGGCCAGGACACGGCTCCGACATGACCCCGACAAACCTAAACAACTTTTTATTAATAATTTTGGAACTCACCGAGTCACCATGTCGTGTCTGTGTCTGACACGCGTGTCCATGTCCTTGCATCCTTGACTCCTAACTTCACAAAAATGATAAGCGCACTAGCTTCTTTTGATAGCCCAAGTATTATATTCATAACTTTATAAATTCATATATGATTATTTTCAATGTTATTGACGATATGTATTAATGTATAGATATTTGCAATTTGTTAGATATAAACCTTTACATACCATGAGTTGAGAGTTACTTTCTTGAAGAAGAAAGTACATAGTACAAACTACAAAGGAATGGTTGGGCGGAAGCACGTGGGTGTACTATTATGACCATTTGGTGGACGGATACAAAAAGGAAGAGCAAAATAAATTTCCTTGTTAATTGCCCTCAAAGGGGTAGTTGCATGAATCACTAGATTGAGTAAAAGGTTGGAGTAAGCAATATGGTGCAAGCAAGGGAACCCAATATAACCTAGTTCTAAGTTTGTGTATGTTTTTAGTTTAAAATTTTTGCAAATGCGTGTAGCCTAAATGGTAATGAATATACTACACATTTGTTGATGTAGGTTGTCAGGGATGATGCATCCAATTATAAAGCGGTAGGGAATATATAGACGAAGAGACTACCCAATCTTTTGGACTTAACGTGCGGCACATTGTGTGAATTTAATATGTGAAGATGTTGGAAAACTTTCTTGGGTGAGCAGTGTGGTGAAGAAAGCAAGGGCAATAATTATTTTCATTTACAACCATGCACGTTTGTTGCATTTGATGAGGAAGCTCCGCGGCAGCGGAGTTGCGACTTTTGAAGCTCTATCTTTTGAATTTACTGCTACGATTTGAAAAATTCCCACCTCAAAAGTTGCGTTTCTTGGCGCATCAATGAAGCACTTCAGCTGGGGCACTCGGTTGTGATGGTAAATAATATGTTAACACTTAAATAATAATAACATACTCATACTTTATTCAGTTGTCTAATATTAACTGATAACATCTAATACAAATACAAGCACCGGGAAACCTGATTGAGGAACAAACCAGCTTAAATCGAGGGTCTCAAATAACTTCGTTATAATAACTAATAGCATACTTTATTACTGATATCAGTTTGAATTATTGGTTTATTACTTTTATGTGATGACTCATAAACTATAGAAAACTTATAAAAATATTATGATTTTTCCTCAACTTTGTTACGACTCCACCGCAACTTTTGTGTTCTCAAAGCGGAGGTTGGTGCTTCACCATGCTTCCGTCTCACACCCCAGACTGCACTAGAAGAAGGAATCTTGTGAGGCCAATGGGTGACAAGATTTGCTAAAGTTGCTTTTCAATGAAGGCCATAGAAGATCAAAAGTCTGGATTAAGGAGCATTATCAATTCAGAATGGGCCAGTGACAAGGATGGGAAGAAGATCACAAATATCGAGCTTCACTTTGCATTGAGGGTAAGATTGTAAGAGTTCAAGATTTTTTTTAAAATTAATTCTTTTAATTTAGTTTTTTGTTTCCTTAGTTAATGTATGAACTTTTATTGTTGCCCTTTGATTTATGTTATTAGATTTGCTGATGTATAGGAGAAGCCATGTATGGGCTATACATATGTTGCAATGAAACTTTGCAAGGATAAAATCAAGGCAACCTTAGGGCCTAATGAAAAGAGCAAAACTGAGTTGTTGCATGAGATCATTGATGTGCGATGGAGCGAGCAATTATTACATCCATTGCATGCTCTTGGGAATTATTTGAATCCCTCCATCTACTTCGCTACTCTTGATGGTGTAAGTGAATTGAGGATAATGTGAACATTAAAAAGGGATTTGTGAAAGCCATTGATATATATTGGTAAGGGATGTAGATAAGAAGGACGAGATTATTGAGAAACTTGCAGTTTATAGATAACACAAGAACCAGGTAATACTATATTTTTTTTTGTTTATGAGTAACTTACTTGGTAAGGATTTAGTTATTTACTAAATAGTAAATACTAATCTTGGTGAATTTACTTGTAGTTGAATGGAGGATCACTTCGGGGACTAGTGCATCAAACCTACAAGTTTTTGCCAAGAAGGTAATTAGCATTACATGTGTTGCATCTCCGTGCAAGAGAAACTGGAATGCATTCAATATTGTTACTTTGAAAAAACTTAATTCTTTAATTGTTATATGTATAATTATTAACAATTTTTTTATTTATTTTCCCCAAATGGTTAGATTCATTCAAAGAAGAGGAATAGACTTGACGGTAAGAAGTTGAATGATCTTGTGTATGTACAATACAACAAGAGACTGAAACCCAATTATGAATAGCTGGCCACATAAAAAGTTCTAGAGTCACAAAGATTTGAGCAGTGTGAAGAGTGGCTAACTCCACGTAATGCAAGATTTGATCTTGTTGGGGAAATGGGCATCACTTATAAAAAACTTGAGGAGATTTGGGGAGATGAGTCCCAAGGTCCAAGACAAGGTGCATAAGAGGAGACTTACATCTACATCTCGAAGTCAATCCCAAGGGAAGAGGCCAAACTTGTGGATGAGTCATATGGAAGTGAGATGGATCATGAATCACAAAATTTGGATGGTGAAAACGAAGAAGATCTGAAGATGATGGGCTGAATTATGGGGATGATGAGGACCTTTGGATATTTTATTATATACTTGGACTTCAAAGTTTAGACTCTTAAGGTTGATGTCTTTTGCCTTGTTCTTTTGCATGTTTAGACTTTAGACTCTTTTAGTTGTTGTTACCTTGTTGTGTTTTCATGTCAGATTATGACTATGGAATACAGATGCTTTGAATTTCATATTTTTATTTAAATGTGCCAAATTTACCAGTGAAAATGATGCATATAACTATATATAAAAAGTTCACAAAAATCCCTTCAAAATACATTGAAAAAAGGGGGGGACCCTAATCCAGGAGCTAGGTAGTGCCTAGGACAAGCTAGTAGCCTCGCCTCACCTAGTGCTTGGGGCTACATAGGTAGTAAGTGGAAATATCGTTATGTCTATGACAAAAGGAATTGTCATCTCACTTGGTGGTCTTCGGGATGGCCAACGATTCCAAGCATCTCCATAAGAAAAATGAATTTCTTCCATAGTGCCAAAAATGAAAAGAAGGGAATTTATGCGTTTCCTTTCGAAAAGTTTGCTTAGCATTGATGTGTTGCCTTCTTGATGATGTGTTGTATCCTTGCTATTAATGAGGTCTCCCTCTCGCTAATTGTTTTTATCGTTAATAAATCTGTTTTGATTGATCAATAATAAAAATAAAATAAAATAAAGAGATGAGGGCAAACAAAAAGACATGGATACAAGGAGTCGTGGAGATTCGGTAGCTTACCTTTCTGAACAAATGTGATACCAACATCCTAAGGGCCTGGCTCATGAAATGCAGCACTCAAACTCAGGGAAGGTATCAAGCCATCAACTGCTACATTAATTTTTGTTGTACCCTGCTTCAAAAAAGCATAACCACAAATAAGACATGGTAATCAATTCTGTTAGGTCTGTTTGATAGCCCATTTTCTGTGGGAAATGAAATCCAACTCGCATGTCAACAAATTTTCCGTTGTTTAGTTGCCTATTTAACGATGGGAAACCGATTCCAAAATAGAAACTAATTTAATAGCACTGAAGAGAACTAAAAATGCAATCTCCCATTACAATCAACCAAGGCAGTGATCATTTAAATTTTAAAACCTATTTAAATAGGCTGTTGGAAAATCTACTTTGGAAATCAAATCACCAACAAGAACAGACAGAACGATTGGCTAAATGATTCAGATGACAGTATGCCACAAGAAAGTTTTGGAATGAGATGGCAGTCCAAGGTTACACGATGCCAAAACTGAAGTTTGTAGAAGTACTGAAGTACTGCTAAAATCCAAGTCTATAGAGTAGTTGGCATAAGTTATTGTCTTCCATATCGAGCCCCTACAAGTTTTCTATCACCAAGATTACCAGCTCTATCAATCGTATCATGTGGATCCAATTTTACCTGTGCATCAAATAGTGCATTAAGACGTGCAACAACTTAGAAGCATGGCATGAACAATATTGTGCTAACACTTGAATATTGAAATTTGGCATTTTCAATCTAGCATTCATATCCAATCATTCACCATTATCGTCATCGTCCAAAAAGTGTAAAATGCTATTTTTTCTGAACTAAGTTTCAATTTATTTACCGACGCAGAATGACCTTTCAGCACACATTTGGTAAACTTTTTTGGCTCTTTACAATGTAATTTCATACCTCTTTAGCAAACAAGGTGGTGGATGGAGCCAAGTGCTTCGATTTTTCAATTCATAAAATCTTTCAACACTCCACTCTTTCAATTTTGGAAGGGCCCCGGTTGATGGATTACTTGACATCTTGCAGAAACACGAGTAGCATTACATCCAGGGGCTCCCATCACGCCACCCCCCAGATGGGTTCCACTCCGCACAAGTAATGCACTAGCGTCTTGCAACCTAACCAACAAGCATAAGTCCACAATCATTCAACATGGATGAATAGCACAAAAAACGCTCTTAAGAATTCCCTTTTTTGATAGGCAAAACAAACTTTCATTTAGACAAAGAACAATTACAGCTGAGCGAGGGACATCTTATCATAAGAGATTAATTAAGTGGCCAAAAGAGGCCTGTTGGATTGGGTTATGCCAGCTTATCTAAAGCTACCTAAACTAGCTTTATAAGTATGTAAAAATAAAGATGATAACATAACCCTGAAAAAATAGTGAGGAGCTAGGCGCACCGAGGCGAAAGGCTCATTTTATTGCACCACACTGCCGCATCTTGATGCGGATTTTTGTAAAAAAAATGTCTCAAGGCGTGCCTAGGTGACCACCTTGACTACACTGGATACTACACTCAACAATGGTCCCACAGTAGCTGCTACAGTTGCTCTGCTGGTAGAAGAAGGGTGAGATTGTTGACTTGTAATTTTTCATTTGTAAAGGCATCATTCCCACCTGCTGTGTCCAGAGAACCTGAAAATAGCAAAGATAATCCAACCACAACGGCACAACCAAATGGGACTGTTGAGATCTAGGGACTGGAACACTCCTCAAGATGCAAAGAAAAGACAAACCAAATGAACTATTAAGAAGCAAGACCAGCACAATTCATTTTATTTCATCGACCCCAAAAGGCAATCCTGCTAAGCCCACTTCAAACAATGACAAACAAAAGAATGAATTACATGCTAAATAGAAGAAGAGATAATTATGAGCAAAAAATATTAAGTACCGTTTTTTATATGCTTCACGGTACAATTGGCTTCTGTAGACACAAATGAATCCTGAATTTGATCTACTAATGACAAAAGAGACAATGAGACACAGTTAGTGACAACTATATACCATGATCTTGAGATGGATCATCTAATAACAAAGGCCATAGAAGGAACAGACCTACTTGGAACTACATGCTATGATTACCGAAATCACAGTCATCTGCCCGGAGAATTGATCGAACTTAGCTGCACATTTCAAACCTGGAGAAGCAAGGAACTTAGTAAACAATGCACAGTGCTTGTGAATCCTAACAACTCATATCATCACTATATTTACCATTTTGGAAGCTATGGTTGGCATAAAATTATGTCAGAAGTGAGTGTTGCATCACTGAAAAGATTAATATTTAGACAGATTGGATAGATATTGCTCAACATAGTAACTTTAAAGATTCACAGATTCTGTAGAACTTCCGATATCAAATCATGTTATTCTGAAACTAGGAACACTGTTAATGCACCTCATTGGCAACTCACTTCTTGATAACCCAAATAATGATTTGTTATCATATATTTGGAACGAACTTCCTCACATATGACATGATTGCATAAACTCAAAAGTTTCTTACAACTTAGACATTTCTATCTCTACTGAATTCTCAGGAAAATCCAAGATTTAGCAATAAGGTAGCCAACAGTGCAAATGGCTCTGCGTGCCTTCTGCCAGAAGTGAGCTATGCACAATTTAAGGCCTTAGGCCTGTTGGTGGCAATTGTCAAGAATCATCTTACTCAGAGCTAAGTATGTCGAAATCCACCCTTTGAGGGTATTGCTTCTCTATTTGAAGACCTAAGCTACGGTTTGAAGTGAACAACAGCAATTAATCAATCAATGTGGTCTAAAAATTGAACCCGGCAGATTATTCTTATGGAAAGCTTTAGCAAGTCCGTATTAGGTTTTCCAAAAGGCAGTCTTGGACAGAACTCCACAGTACAACAACAAGCTTAAAAGAGTCTGCCAGACTTACAATCACCCATACTGCATCGGCCCAGACATCCCACGTTATGTATCTGGGCATCACCAGAGTGGCCAAATAGATTCTGAACAGATTTCTTACTGATAATCTGAAACGGAAAACCACAGAAATTAGAAACTGTGCAGCAAATGAAATACAAAAGCAATAAAGTAAATGTTAGAATTGGGAAAAGAGTTAATGATCGAAAAGGACAACTGGAAAATGAGTTATAGAAATGAGCTCCCGGCTCCGATTAAGGAAGTCTTCATATCAGACGCCCTGGCTCGGGTTAAACTACATGGTATTTAGAATATGAGCTCCACTGAAATCCTATGAAACTAAACGACCTTGTAAAAATTGGAAATTACATGTACAACTTTTGTAACCTCATTTGACAAACTGTTTTGTCATTCGCAATCCCAGAGTTTTGCGGTCATGATTGACCTCTAAGCATAAAAGCTTAGCATAATACTAACGATCATATTCATCAACCGCATATGTTAACAATTAAAAGTCACCTAATCACAAATTAATTCAAACAAATATAACCAATCTCAAAGAAACATTCAAAGGCTAATGCCAGTACATCACCACAAGTAACAAGGGTGAAGTATCACATGTATTTGCAGGTATTGGCTTCTACAATTGCAAAAAAACAACTAAAACATTGATAAAATCATCTTTTTGCCACTAACTGTATATAACATCAAACATGAACAATGAAATTCCAAGGTTTGTGGGTTATGATACTATTTTTTAATCATTAAGTGGCTCACTTTCTCTTTCAATGAGTAATTGCAGCCATATCAAAACACATTTAAGCCACAAAATCATGGAATTATCTTGTTGTGCAAAAATAATGGCCCAATAGTACACATGCTTGGAAACAAACATTCATTAATTTACTCAAAATAAGAACTAAATTACTCATTAGAACCAAATAGGAAGATCTCACCACCCTCTCATGCACCTTGAAATTGTGCATTACAGCCTGCATTGCTAATAACTGGAAGTCTTTGCAGTCAACAGCCTCCCTGTGGTTCTCGTGGGGCTCATTCTCCCTCTCTCAGTTCTCCCTGGTGATCTCTCACTAGCATCAGCAGTAGCAGGACTACCTGTATATAAAATCATCTTTTTGCCACTAACTGTATATAACATCAAACATGAACAATGAAATTCCAAGGTTTGTGGGTTATGATACTATTTTTTAATCATTAAGTGGCTCACTTTCTCTTGCAATGAGTAATTGCAGCCATATCAAAACACATTTAAGCCACAAAATCATGGAATTATCTTGTTGTGCAAAAATAATGGCCCAATAGTACACATGCTTGGAAACAAACATTCATTAATTTACTCAAAATAAGAACTAAATTACTCATTAGAACCAAATAGGAAGATCTCACCACCCTCTCATGCACCTTGAAATTGTGCATTACAGCCTGCATTGCTAATAACTGGAAGTCTTTGCAGTCAACAGCCTCCCTGTGGTTCTCGTGGGGCTCATTCTCCCTCTCTCAGTTCTCCCTGGTGATCTCTCACTAGCATCAGCAGTAGCAGGACTACCCCTGGTTCTCATGGGGTTCATTAGCCCCAAAGATCTCTCATTTCTCCCTGGTGATCGCTCATTAGCATCAAAAGTCGACGACCTTCCCCTGGTTCTCGCGGGGTTCATTTTCCCTAGATATCTCTCACTTCTGTGTGATGATCTCTCACTTCTGCCTGATGATTTCTCACCGGTATCACCATGCCCTCTACGTGAATTATTTCCTCTAGAAGTGTCCACTGAAACCCTGTCATTCACCATATTGGGGCGTCTCACATTTGAGCTTGCTTGAATTTCTTTTTGTGAATTTTTTGACATTCCTCTACCAACTCCAACAATATGACGAGCATCCGATTCATCATTGTCATCCTCCTCCTCTTCATCATCATCCTCTTCCTCCTCATCCTCAGTTTCATTGACATTCTCATCTTCCATTTCTTCTTCCCTATCGTCCTTTTGGTCTTCTCCTTCAGCACAGGCTTTCTTCTTCTTCTTTTCCTGACTATCATTTGCTGAACCAATAGGTTTAGCCTGCTCCACCAATTTGTTCATGAGGTGAATATACCTATACCTCATACCCATCAAGGGATGTTTCTCAAGCAAAAGATCCCTCTTATAAGCCTCTCTAAGAACTACAGTATGTGTTCTAAGCTTATTCGACGTATAAAATATACCGGGATGATTAATCAAAGCTCTCTTAAACGCAGAGCGAAGGCCAAGGTACTCACCAAGACACAGTATATTGTCTCTATCAGTCTTCTTAGATACTAAAAGATGAAGAACCTCATGTAATAATGCCACAACCCATTTCTCGGCCTGATCGCTTTTCATATCAAGATGCGAAGCATTCTCATAAGGAGAAATGTAAGGCAACTTCTGCCAGTCATCAACCCACTTCTTCACCTTCTTCTCCAAATCAAAACCTCTCGAAAACTGCAAAGGAAACGAAAGAGGCATGCCCTTTTTATACAAACTCTCCGCACCCTTTTTTGCCTTCTTCTCAATCGAAGACACCGCCAGCTCGTCACTCCAACAAACCAACTCCAAAGCAAACTTAGGCTGCGAACCATGTGACGTCTTGATACTAACAACATGGAAATAATCCGGGTAATCCGTCAAAAGGGTTTTCACATAATCTGGTGGCAACCCCAAATCCAATCTCAAGCGATCGACAAGCTCCAATGGCAACTTATTGAGTCTAGCAAGCATCAATAGCTTCAACAACCTATCGGCTGCGTCCTGTCGATTCGTGGAGCTTTCGTGTATAAACCTCTCTTCTTCATCAAGGTGGAGGACCTCGGGGGTGAGACGGACATGGGGTCGGGCAGGGGTTCCACCGGAAGGGATGAATTCTTGGAAGACTGAAGGGTAATTTCGGATGAAATCGATAGCACGGATGGGGAGACAGAGCTGGGTTTTGTTCTCTGCTGCAATGGAGATGGGGATTAACTTGGAAGGCTCGGATTTGATGATATTCTTGAGGGCGATTAAGGGCCTTAAGTTCTTCTCCTTCTCCACTGCGTGGTCGAGGCCTCTGTCTCTCACCCATGGAACTTTCACCTCTACGAAGCTGCGATGATGCAACAGGGGTTGAGTGGGTTGGAGGTGGCGTCTTCCACAGGTTTTGACGAATACAAGAAGCATAGTGAGAGTGATGCGATGGGGAAGAGTCGGTCTTTGAGGGTTTTAGCGTCTCAGCGCAGCTCAGGGTTTTGGCCGCTTCGATCCCCCTGCTTCCTTCCGATTGATTTTCGTTTCTTCGCTAAATTAGGGGTGTACCCACGCTCACCATAGTCCTCCTGTCTTGACCGTTAACTGAACCACGCCCTGGCACGTGATCATCCCCAAGATTCATAATAGGGGAGCTTTCTCAAACAAAATCTTTTGGTTTCCTCTTTAATAAAAAATCATCTTCCTACCCTTTTTCCTCAATAACCTCTTTGAAATTCTGAAATAGTATAATCATTTCTAAAGTTTAGGGGAGCTTTCTTCCAATTGCCGACATTGAACTTCAAAAATATGAACTCGAGCTCGTACAACTAAATTGAAGTGGGTGTTTAGCTGTAAACTTTTAATGGCTTCTGGGTCTCATGGAAAACCTTTTTGGCTTATTGGGCAATAATATATTATAAGATATAAGGTCTGAGAATGCATATTGGTAGGCAAAAGTGAAGACTAAATTGTTCAAAATTGGGATGAACTCAATAGTATATTGCTGATTTAAAAATGAAATTAAATAAAGAGATCCATGGGTGTGTCTTGGAGATAAAAGAAAGGAAGGGAAGAAAGAAGGTATGGGGTGCACGATTGAGAGTCATGGAAATAAAAGTTTTTTTTTTTTTTTTTTTCATTAAAGGTGAAGGCTTGGAGCTTTGGATAAAATTTCTAAGAGCTTTGCTAGGGAGGGAGCGCACCCATCCTCCTCGAGATGAGCGCATCGCTCTGGAGATATGCATTGTCGCTCATCTCGAGGAGGACCATCCATCCCTCGCTCCTTTTTCCTCACTCCCTCCCTCGACCCCTAGAATTTTCAAATTTCTAATGAGTGGAAGAAGAAAAGATAGTATTGAAGATGAACTTGGTGAAAGAGTTATCAAAAAGAATTTGTTGGGGAAAATGAAAGATGTTGGTAGTGGAAAGATTTACCAACATTAGTTTTTAGCAAGAATTGTGATTTTGTTTTTCAAGTTCATTTCGGTATTCTGATTTTAAGAAATATTTCGATGTGTAAAGAAAAAATGTAAAAATTTCGAGGATGCATAAATATATATATATATATATATATAATGAATTTTGAGGGTATATGAAAATGTGAAAAAAATTGATGCCAATAAATAAATCTATTAAACATATTAAATAGAGCCTAAATACCAAGAAATAAAACAAACATGAAATCAATATGTAATTAGAAAATCAGGAGGTGGTTTCAAAAATCAATATATAAGTAGAAGAAATAATAATTAGAAAACCATGGGGTGGTTTTAAAAATCAATAAATAATTAGAAGAATAGATAATACGAAAAAACCTTGAAATTTACGAAAAAATTCCGAATTTTTTTTAAAAAGCTCTCAAATAAAGGTAAATTTTGGTAGTTGGGTTTTGAATTTTTACAGAAAAAAATGAAATTTATGAAAAAAAATCTGAAATTTATTTTAAAAATCCAAAATTAACGAAAAAAATCTCAAAAGTTTTCAAAACAAACCCTCGAAAAAATGTAAATGTA
Source organism: Berberis vulgaris (assembly GCA_963556465.1). Taxonomy (NCBI): domain Eukaryota; kingdom Viridiplantae; phylum Streptophyta; class Magnoliopsida; order Ranunculales; family Berberidaceae; genus Berberis; species Berberis vulgaris. The sequence goes on along the minus strand of OY747135.1, from coordinate 50,429,959 downwards.
AATTTTAATTTCGCCCTTTTTCTTTTCGTAATTTCAAAAAAACGAAAATTTCGTTGAAATTTTGCAAGATTTCGCAAAATCACATTCCTTGGTTTTTAGAAGAAACATGATGGTTGTTACAAGGATAGATCAACCATGTGTTGAGATTTGGCAAAGTAGTGGAGGCGTGTGGTGGTGGGTTGGGTAGTTTGGATAAGAAGGGGTTGTGTTAACAATTTTGTCTCAAGACACATCATACAAATCTTGAGGTTTTCTTCATATGATTTGGATTCTTAATTTTATTCTCTTAAACATTATGAAATTGGGTATTTTGGTCAATATGAAAGATCAAGTGAGTCGTGTGCAAAGCGTGTGTAAACACTTCACAATCAAGATGGTATGACTATCTTTTTTTGTGGCTAATGTGTTAATATCTAATTGTTTTATCCATTAGGTTTTGTATGTGCAATTTGTTTTCCATTGATTAGTTTTTTTATATATATTACAAAAAGAAAATTGGAGTATGGACAACACACACAAACATATTCCTTACAAATTCTATTCTTCATTCTTATTCATATATTTTATTTTAATAAATAAATAAAATTTGTAAAATTGAAAGGGAAGTTAGAAGTTGGTCACCTAATAATAAGGCACTTCATATTTTGGTCTAAAGAGATGACATTATTTAAGTCAGTCTCAAACCATGAGTTGAATGTCTAATCTTCCTTTAAGTTAAAAGAAAATGACATTTTTGCTCCAACACCAACACATTGGAAGTTCATAGGAGTCAGGGCAAGAATATCATTTTCTTTTGATTTAACGAAAGACCAAATAGTCAACTCACGGTTTAGGACCATGGCCTAAATAATGGGGTCTCTGAGACCAAAGTGTGGTGATACCTATTGAATTGGGACCAACCTCTAAATTCCCAAATTAGAATTGGTTGTTTGGGGCAAGGATTGTGTTTTCGTGAAATTTTCGATTTTTTGAAATGACAAAAAAATAGCGAAAGAAAAAATTACATATTTCAGAGGGGTTTTTGAAAAATTTTGAGGTTTTTTCTTAAATTTCAGTGGTTTTTTTTTTAAATACAAAAATCAGCTACTAAAAGTTACAATTTTTGCAAAAAAATTCAAAATTTATTCATAAATTATGGAGTTTCTAATTATCATTTCTTCTAATTATTTATTGATTTTTGGAACCACCCCATGATTTTCTAATTATCATTTCTTCTACTTATCATTTCTAATTACATATTGATTCATGTTTGTTTCATTTATTGGTATTTAAGTTTCATTTAATGTATTTAATAGATTTATTTACTTGCATCTTATTTTTTCACATATTTCATATACCCTACAAAATTTATATTATGTATCCTCAAAATTTTTACATTTTTTTTTACACACTGAAATATTTCTTAAAGTCAGGAAACCAAAATTAACTCGAAAAATGAAATCATAATCCTTGGTTTGGGGTAGTCATCTATGGAGTATAAGAAAATAGAGTGAAAATAGGAAAAGTTTGACGTAATTATCTTCATAGGAAAATTATTTAACTACCCTTTTCATGTTGAATTACCTTTCACATTGTTTGAACCATGAATCTAACCCTAGTAGGTGACTTAAAGATGCAGATGATAAAACACAGTACAAACTCAAGCAAAACACATGATTTAGTTAATGGATTAATACTTGTGATAATAACATACTTACACAAATAACGGAGATTTCAAAAGGTTGGTTAAAAACACATTCTTTATGACAAAAATTCAAGCAGTTTTCAGCTTAACTCTTCATAATCAGGGCCACACTAAATTATGTGAAAGTTTATATCAATATCATAAACTTTTACGAGAAAAAATATATATTTACAGATTTTACTATGGGACTTTGGCACACTTCTGACATAACCATTTTCTAAGATGATAGGTAGAAGTCATCTATCGATTGAGATGTTTGAGAAAACCGATTAAAGAGCAAAGAAAGACTAGAAAGAACTCTCTACTAAAAATATAAAAAAAAAACCCAAAAAATGAAAAGAAACGACTATTTTCTTTTGTGTTTCTCACCCAATGGTTATACGACATTTTGATTGTTTTGTTTGTTGGTTGATAGGAATGTATCATAATAGACGCAACAGACCTATTGGATGTATGTAATAAGAGCACTACTACAGTGCCCGGGGTTGTGCCCGGTGGCCACCAGGGACCGTTCATCTGCCTCGAGTTGTGAATTATTTCACAACTCGAGGCAGATGAACGATCCCTGGTGGCCCCCGGGCACACCACCGGGCACTTTAGAATTTTCTATGTAATAATAGTCAGCATATGATTATCTATTAGGCTGTCTTCAGTATCCACTTAAGACAGTGATTGTGACTAAATTGTTATTGTTATTAAAATTAGGTAATTTTAATGTAACAAATGAAGAGCTATCGAATTGTGTCTGAAGAGCTATCAAATTGTGTCTATTAATTGATTGAGACTAGCAATATACTTTTATGTAAAGTAATTGTATTGAAATGACAATAATGAAGAGCTATCAAATTTTGTATTGAAATGACAATAATGAAGAGCTATCAAATTGTGTCTGAAGAGCTATCAAATTGTGTCTATTAATTGATTGAGACTAGCAATATACTTTTATGTAAAAAATTGGGGAAATTCTAAATGGCGAGGGAACCAGCATGGGGTGAAGTCGTTCATCACTCTCAAGATGCGTGAAATCACCTTGAGATACATGCATCTCGAGGAGAATGAACGGCTTCACCCCCTCCCTCGCTGGTTTCCTCGCCCCTTCCCTCGCTGTTTAGACAAACCCAAAAAATTGTATCAAATTGTGGAGCAATTTTAGCTGGCCTGGGAAACCAGCGAGGTTTTCTTGCCTGAGGGGCGAAAATACATTTTTGCCCCCCCTCTTTAAACACCTTTTTGAAAATGTGTTTAAAGAGGTGGGGGGGCAAAAATATATTTTCGCCCCCCGACAGGAAAACCTCGCTGGTTTCCCAGGCCAGCTAGAATTTATGCAAATTGTGCCTATTAATTGATTGAGACTAGCAATATACTTTTATGTAAAGTAATTGTATTGAAATGACAATGATGGGAAATAAATTATGGTCAATCCACATAATAGGATATGAATTTAAGCAATAAAAATGGTATACCTGCGTACAAAGATTGGGATTTCGTTTTTCGAGATAATTTTAAAAAAATATATTTGGATTATAATTATGAAGTATTAATATAATTTAAGCATAATGTCATTTTAAACTCTTACATACTACGTAAAGAATTGTCAAGACTCATAATGTCATACAAACTACATATTGCATAATAATCACTTATATAACAAAATTTTAATATTAAAATAAGGTTATAATGAGTTAAAATGTACGAAAATTGAGATTAGCTTGATGAAAGAAATAATATTCGAATTTCGAAAAAAAATATATATATTGATGATACACCAAAACGGTCCCTCCTCTGCATCGTACACGTGTCATGATGATCTCGAGGAATGATAGGCCCTAACATCAGCCCAACACTGATCCGACCGAAACGGTTCTAAGTCCACCCAATGCGGTCTGTCAGACGAACCCGAATTCTTACAGCCTGTTAAGCCCACGTGTCTCACAACTATCCTCAATATCTGCAAGCCCTGCTAAGGAAAGTATCTCGAGGATCAGTTTCGGACAAGCAATTATAGCAACTCTTTGCTTCCAACTAGGAAGCAAATTCCAGGGTATATGTCACACATGGAGACTTCTATCTACAGACTACTCTCAGAACGAGAAATATCTCTCGTGTATCTAAGAGCACATGGCTAACATGGAAACTCCCCTCCACATCACGACTCTTAATTAGAGAAGGATCTCCACGAAAATCTTCTTCCTTAAACTATGCCATCGATGGGTGGGTCGAACCAGAACTTCAACATTATAAATAAGACATGAGGTTGGTAAGCTAAGGCACGCTACAAATTTCTTATTTACAACATTACACCTTCATCAGATCCCTGTCTGACTTTAGCATCGGAGTGTCATCGGCCACCACAACGGTGGTCCATGGTTCACGAGCGTTCCTTGTGCAGGTCAGCAAGTTTGCAGGTAAAGGTCAAAGTAGGGAGCGAAAAACGACTGCGAGTTTGTCTTGACAACCAGGCTTTAAAGCCATTTTTTGATCAAGCTTGGATTTTTTTATACTTTTACCCCTTGTCTTTAAAACACAATCACAAACATTATCTATAGAATGGGTAGAAGTGTAAAAAGCCCAAAAAGTAATTATAAAGTCTGACTGCCTAGAATTGGGAGGGTGTATATATATATATCATGAAGTTTCAACATTTTTCGAGAAATCAAATTCCTTACTTGCATAAGATAAAAAGGACTATCTATTTAACATATCATAAGATCATCGTCCATGACAAAATTAATCAAGTCATTGCCCCCCTCATTGCCATCAAGGCACACAACTTTGGAAGTTGGGACTCAGTTGAGCATATCCAATTAGGTTTGAATGTGTAAAAATATTGTTCTTCAATGGTAATGAAATAGTTAGTGCTCTGTACATATCCTCACCAGTAGACTTGATTTTTTTTAATTTTGGATAGTGGACAAGAGAAAACTAGTAAAATAAGATGAAGAGCTTTTTTTCAAGTGCGTTGTTTGTTAAACTCATATTTCTCATAGTACAATTTTTTTGACATTTAGGCTCCACTTGGTACACTGTAAAATGATGTATATGCATTAGTTTGTAATATATTACTTTACGGACGTTTGGTATTAATTAAAGAAAATCGGTGCAAATCAGACAAATGATTGTGGGTGGTGTTGATGATGGTAGTAGTTGTAATTGTGGCATGGTCATGGTGGCTGTGATTGAGATTGTGGTGATGGTGATTGCAAATGTGGACAATGATGGTAGTGGTGGCGGCAATGGCGGTGGTTGTTAAAATGGTGGTGATTGTGCCTCCGGCTATGGTGGTGGTGATGATGGTGGAGGCGGTGATAGTTGTGGTGGCTATGGTGGTTGTGGCAGTGGTAGTGGTAGTGGTGAGGTGGCTGCGGTGGTGATTATGCTAGGGTAGTGGTAGTAGTGGTGGAGGTGGTCGTGGTCGTGGTAGTGGCGACGATGGTAGTTGTGAAAGTGATGATTAATGGAGTGTCTATGAAGGAGTTGAAATTTCTCGAGAAGATGATGAGAGTTTTGCAAAGTAATGCGGGAGATTTTGTCCTGCAAAGTTTTGCAATATTTTATAACTAGGAGATGCAAAGGTCTTGAATTCAAATTCCAATAACCGTTTTGCGTAAAGCCAACCAAGCACCATATTTATGTAACCACCGTAAATTTTTGCATTATGCATTATTTTTCCATGTACCAAGTGGAGCCTTAATGCGCAATCTTGCAAACCAAACGACACAATTAGGAGGATAATCCCCTCCTTAATGCAACAATGAGAACGACTCAGATTGTTGTAAACAATGAAAACTCCATAAAACATAGTACTTGAATCAACAACTTTGAGAAAGGTGGAGATGGCAACAGTCCAAGAGAGTGACAATCAGAACCATTCAGACGATACACATTTAGTTGCACTCTTGACTTGGCTGTTTGCAGGAAAAGGTAGGTGTTTGAACAACATGGTAATCCATGGCAACACTCGTAGTGTTGTGGCCAAGGTGTCAGATGAGTGTCCCGACCTTAACATTTTGGGTGCCCAAGGTGAACTCTCGAAGTGATGCGCCACTTTTTAGGACTAAAAAAATAAAATTAGTTGTAAGATTATATTGGTATCATTTTTTATTGTTGTTGTTAAGACGATTCAGAGAAGTAAGAACAAAAATCAATTGATGATCTACAAGTTAGAGCGGTGACCATACCTTGACATAGATAATCCTTTCCACCTCGTCAAGTTTGAAAATTTTTCATGATGATACACATGTAGTTGCACTCTCGACTTGACTGTTTGCAGGAAAGAGTATGTGTTTGAACAACATGGTAATCCATGGCAACAGTCGTAGTGTTGTGGCCAAGGTGTCAGATGAGTGTCCATGACCGGCCTTAACATTTTGGGTGCCCAAGGTGAACTCTCAAAATGATATGACACTTTTTAGGACTAAAAACATAAAATTAGTTTTTTAGATTATATTGGTATCATTTTTTCTTGTTGTTGTTAAGACGATTCAGAGGAGTAAGATAAAAAAACAATTGAAGATCTACAAGTTAGAGCGGTGACCATACCTTGACACAAAGAATCATTTCCACCTCGTCAAGTTTGAAAATTTTTCATTCTCATTTTGGCCTTTCGTGCGAAAGAAGTTAGGTAGTAAATACAAAACATGAGCTCGAAAAAAATCGATGTTTGTTTTTTAGTTTGGTGCTCCCTGAGGGGTGGTGCTTTAGGCCCAGGCCTTATGGGCCTACCTTCAGGGCCGATACTGAGTGTGACTCAACCATGGGATGTGATAGTGATCATGATTACCAGCCACCATGTCCGAACAACATTGTAGATGCTTCCCAAGCTGTTTGGGAATTTTTATGACATGTGGCCTCAGTTGCCATTGGAATCGCTGTAATAACGGATACTGTATCGAGATTCGAGTCAAGGTATCTACATCAATCTTAGTGCAATTTGTTATATTCTTTATGTGCTACCACACAGGATCACTCAAAAGACCTCGAGAAATGTAATGAGGAATTTAACCCGGGATGTGCATCATTATTGATATATGTTACCATTGAGACCCTAATATTTGAGTTACCGCAAGTAGGGCAATTGGCAACATTGTTTAGCGTACCCCAATAACACATTTTATTCACCATTTTATTTACACCCCATATTTCAGTTAGAGCACTGTCACGCCCCGATTTTCGAAGAAAACGAAAATCCCAAATCCACGTAGGATTATCCGTTTTCCCGAGAGTCGGGACATGAATTTTCATTCACGAAAAATAACAGTTGGCATCCACGAGAAATAATCAATTGCACAATTTACCAAATAGAGGGAAAATAAAACAACTGATCTGAAAGACCATCAAAAGGAAGAAAAATTTTTAAAACTCGTAGAGCCAACGCTAACAAGTTCAACAATTTACGAATGTATCTCTCCCAAAAAATAATAAATAACTCCGAGTTCAAATTACAAGAATTAAACTGACACCTACAAATAAAATGATCTAATCTTTCGAACACGCGCAACTCCCAGCAATGCTCGTCACGTATGGTACGAAATGCTCTAAGCCCGCCCGAGATTACTATATCCTGAAAATAAGCTAGTCGGCTACATTCCCGAAGGAATGTACCCAAGAAGCCAAAGCCCACTTGGGTCAGCAATAAAGCTGGTGTGAAATCTCTTTATTCCCCAAAAATCAATAAAGGAAATTACAGGATATGACAAAAAATAGTACGATAAATAAATCAAAACACACAGGTAGTTCCTCCACGAGGCATTCATATCTTAATTCTAATAAGTAAATATGCACTTACTTGTACCTACTAGATGGAAGTTGACTATGGCAAGTCTAACCTGCATAAATATTAGTGGACCTGCCATCCTGCATGAAAAAGGATTAGAAACAATATAAACATAGTTTATTCATTTTTATTTGAATTTGGTTCATCTTTTTAACGGAATGATCACTTAGACGATACCACATTCGCACCACCTCTGTGCCGAACATACATGCCTGTATGTCTCTCTCATATAAAGGAGGACTACTCCGTCATCCATGCCTAAGTGGGGACATCACATACAGGCATGCATCGCGGATACTCCTAACTATATGAGTACCAAAAGCCACCCTTGGGCTATCAATGCGCATAACTCACGTCACATTTTTTATGGATAAATATCAAAGCCTATTTTAGGCATAACAATTCACCTCATTTTCGCAAGACTAACCCGAAGGTTATTTTAGTTTCTCTAGTAAGAAATGGGTGCCCCAACTCCGAAAGACGACCCACTGGTCATTTAGTTTCTCTAGTAGGAGAGGGGAAATAATAAACAAAAGAGGTGTGGTAGTTCTAAGTGATGTAATTTCAGGTGGTTTATATTTTTAGAAATCCAAGGTTACCAATATCATTTATTTTTTATATTTAAATTTTCTCACAATGACACTTTGTCATTCATAAGTTAATTCACAATCGTATCCACCCACATTTTTGGGGAAAACATAGCATATTCATTAATCATGCTCTATAACAGCATGGCAATCAAGTCACTCCTTGATTCAAATATCCAAATCCTTCATAAGGCATAACCAAGTCAATATGCAGAATAATACAAATTTCCAAATAAGTTCAAATTAAAATATTTATACATGCAGAATATCACCATCGCAATTAAATCCAGTGCCAATCAAAATAACACTATTGTAAATTAAAATGACACCATGGCAACTACATACATGCAATTCTGCCGTGAGACCCAGTGAATTTAATTATGCAAGAACTCTGATTGCCTAAATTCTAATTGCAAATAACACCATAAGTGATACTTTGCAAATAACACCATAAGTGGGACCCTCTGCAGGAACTCTAATTGCCTGAATTCCAATTTGCAAATACCTTGTAAATAACACCATAAGTAATACCATAAGTGGGACCTAGATAAACTCGCATAGCAACACGTTGAGGTCACTTTCTTTTTGAAAGAGAAATCCAAGTTTGAGCTACATCCCCATAGACCACTCATGACTCAACTACCCAAAGGCATGGTCACCTAGGGACCCTCACAGACTACACTAGAAAAATGTTGTCAGATGGGATTGAATTCTTTGCCACATGGTGCATTTTTGTACTCACAGTTGGACCTAACCATTACTTATTTTGAGAAAATGTTTGACCCTTGAAGGAAATTGAACTCAGATCTAAAGGAGCTTCTCTTCGCTGCACTTTTCAATTTTTTTTCTTTACTTGTCAAATCCCACCGTGTCAAATCTCAGATGTTAAATCCCAAAATGTTAAAATAAACCTCACAATGGTTAATAAACAGGTAAAATAAATATCAGCATTTCAAAAGTAACAATAAAAACAGAACAACAAAAAGGAAACAAAAAAAGAAGCTCACAACCCTCGTGTCACATCATTCACACATATTTATCAACTTTATGCAAACAAATCAAAAAGACAAAAATATACAATCCACAGTAAAAGGTTAAGGAACGAAGAGACTCACCGTTTTCCTTTTGTTTTTCTCCCTCTTTCTTTCTCCCTTCTTGCTCCCTCTTTTTTTTTTTTTTTGTTTAAGCGGGGAGAGAAAAAAAGAAAACCTAAACCCCTATTTATTCCTACTAAAGACAAAATCCTTTCCTGTTAGGGTTTTGCTCAAGGTTAGTGACACCCCCTTACTACTTGACGTCACCTCAAATTTAATAAAATCAAAACTAAATAAAATAAATAAATAATTAATTAATTAAAAATTATTATGTGTTAAAGTAGGGTCGTTACATTATACACACCTCAAAAGGAATCTCGTCCCGAGATTCACTGGATGAATAGCTCCGGGTGCAACTGTTTCGCTCCGTCCTCTAGCTCCCAAGTTACATCATTTTCTTTTTCACTCCACTGGAGTTTCACCAGATTCACTATCCTTCTACGGAGCTGTTTCACATCACGATCCACAATCTTGATTGGTCGTACTACTTGGGTGAAGTCGTCATTAATCTCAATTTCTGTGGATTGGACGATGTCAGCAGGATCCTTCACACACTTCCTCAACATGGAGATGTGAAACACATCATGAATAGCTGATAAGCTCGGGGGCAGAGCGAGTCTATAGGCCAGACTCCCTACCCGAGCAAGGATCTCAAATGGTCCCACAAATCTAGGACTTAGCTTCCCTTTCTTACCGAACCTCAATACACCGCGCATAGGTGAAACCTTAAGAAAAACAAGGTCCCCAACCTGAAATTCTATCGCCTTACGCTTCCGATCGGCATAACTCTTCTGTCGGCTTTGAGCAGTTTTGATCCGCTCTCTAATAATCTGCACCTTCTCCGATGTCTCCCTAACCATCTCTGGCCCCAACAAGACTGTGTCGCCTACCTCTGCCCAACAGGATGGGGATCGACAAGGCCTCCCATATAAAGCCTCAAACGGGGTCATGCCAATACTAGAATGGTAACTGTTGTTATAAGCGAACTCTATGATTGGTAAATAATCCTCCCAACTACCTCCAAAATCGAGCACACATGCCCGAAGCATATCCTCTAAAATCTGATTCTCCCGCTCCGTCTGACCATCAGTCTGAGGATGATAAGCTGTACTCAAATCTAGTCTTGTCCCCATGACTCGCTGGAAACTCTTCCAAAACTCAGCTACAAACAAGGGATCTCTGTCAGACACAATGGACACTGGTACTCCGTGAAGCCTAACTACCTCACGGATGTATCGTCTGGCTAGCTGTTCGGTAGTACGGTGCACACCAACTGGAACAAAATGTGCGGACTTAGTCAAACGGTCAACTATAACCCAAATTGACTCGTTACCTCGTCGGGTCTTCGGTAAACCATCTATAAAGTCCATAGAAATATTTTCCCATTTCCGGACAGGAATCTCTAGTGGTTGCATTAAACCTGAGGGCCGCTGATGCTCGGCCTTCACTTGTTGACAAGTGAAACACCGTGATACATAATCTCCCACATCCTTCTTCATGCCGTCCCACCAGAAAGTTTACTTCAGGTCATGATACATTTTTGTGCCTCCCGGGTGAATGGTAAAACGTGACTTATGAGCCTCATCCATAATTTATTTCTTCAATCCCTCAATCTCAGGCACACAAAGTCTCCCCTGAAATCTCAAACCACCATCGGACTCAACTGACCACATGGAGGGACAATCATCTAGATTATCGAGCACTAAGTCTTCCAATTTGCTCATCAAACGAGAATCCTTATGTTGCTCCTCGAAAACCCTGCTGATCAAAGAAGGTCGAACAGATAAACTACCAACATAAGCCGTGTTTGCTCCCTGGACAAACTGAACATCACAAGAAGAAATAGTCTCAAGAGACTTCCACTCCTCTACCATGAATGAAGCCATAATAGTGTGTTGCCGACTGAGAGCATCGGCTACTACGTTCCCCTTACCTGGGTGGTAAAGGATCTCAAAATCATAACTACTAATGAACTCCACCCACCTTTGTTGTCTCATAATCAGCTCCTTCTGTGAAAACAAATACTTAAGACTCTTGTGATCTGTGAACAACTCAAAATGCTCCCCATAAAGGTAGTGTCGCCACATCTTCAAAGCAAACACAACTGCCGCTAATTCCAAGTCATGGGTAGGATATCGCCTCTCATGAGGCTTCAATTTTCGTGAGGCGTACGACACAACTTTCTGATTCTGCATCAATACACAACCCAGACCTGTGCCACTAGCATCAGTGAAGACCACCAACTTCCCACCTTGCACTGTGATAGTCAGGATGGGCACAATAGTTAATCGGTGTTTCAACTCCTGAAAAGCCTTTTCACACTCATTGGTCCAAATAAACTGGACATTATTGCGGGTCAACTTAGTCAACGGGGTAGCGATAAGAGAAAACTTCTCTATAAATCGTCTATAGTACCCAGCCAACCCCAAGAAGCTTCTCACCTCCGTTGCATTAGTAGGTTGTTTCCAATCTTTCACTGCTTTCACCTTCTCAGGATCAACTGCTATACCCTGACTAGAAACAACATGCCTTAAAAATTTTACTTCTTTTTCCCAAAAATGGCACTTGCTAAATTTCGCATATAATTTCTGATCTCTCAAGGTCTGCAACACTGTTCTGAGATGTTCTCTATGCTCTGCTTCACTACGAGAGTAAACCAAAATGTCATCGATAAAGATAATGACGAATTTGTCCAAGTATGGTCGAAAGATCCGGTTCATCAGATCCATGAAAAAGGCCGGGGCATTTGTCAAACCAAAAGGCATGACTGGAAACTCATACAACCCATATCTCGTGCGAAAAGCCGTGAGAGGAATACTATCTTCTTCTATACCCATCTGATGATATCCAGTTCTTAGGTCAAACTGAGAAAACACCACCGCTCCCCTCAACTGATCAAGAAGATCATCAATTCGAGGCAATGGGTACTTGTTTTTGATAGTTTTTTTTGTTCAGCTCCCTATAGTCAATACACATCCTCAAGGTACCATCCTTCTTCGAAACGAAAATTGCGGGTGCTCCCCACGGAGAATTACTCTGATGTATGAACCCGGTTCATACACACCTCAAAAGGATTACACATATATACATTAACATGAACAAACATGTCAATAAGTATGGCCAAATCAAACAAAACACCAAGAAAAATTACCCTTTTTGCAACATCTCGTCCAACTGGACTTTCATTTCGTTCAACTCCTTCGGTGCCATCCGGTACGCTGCCTTAGAGATAGGAGCGGTTCCAGGTATTAAATCGATTCGGAACTCAACTTCTCGCCTAGGTGGCAAGCCGGGAATTTCCTGAAATACATCCTCATAATCTCTTACCACTTCTACATCTCGAATCTCTCTCTCTGATGTCCCCACCAAGTAAAGAAAACTAGACATTACTGACTCTTCACAATTTCCACAAGTGTGAGAAACAGGGGGCATGCCTGGTGCATGAATGGAAACTATCTTCTTTGCACAATCTAGCGTGACTAGGTTCTTACGCAACCAATCCATTCCCAAAATCACATCAAAGCCCTCAAAGTCAAGCACAATCAAGTCGACAAGGAATACTTTTTCGAGGAAGTTAATCTTAAAATTTCTACATATTTCATTTAGTGTCACTGAGCCTCCTAAAGGGGTGGTAACACATAATGGTATAGCAAGTGGCAAAACTTTCAACATTATTCGATTAACCAAACGTCGAGATATGAAAGAGTATGATGCACCAGTATCAAATAACACCTTCATATTAGAGATAGGAAAATCAAAAGTACCTTGAACGTTTTCCTGATCTGGTAAGGTAGCAAATACACGCCCTTGGGTGGGTTGACCTTGCCTATTCTGGGGCGCGTTCCTACCATTAGGGCAATCTCGCATTCGATGACCTGGTTGTCCACAAGTGAAACAGATCAGTGTGCGTCCCCCTGATGCTGTTTGGGTAGTCTGATTCCACTGACCCTGATAACCTTGTCTCTGGTTACCCTGACGATGGAATTGGTTTCCATTCTGTCTTCGATGCTAATTACCATCATGTTTCTGAAAATGATCATACCCCTGTCTCTGGAACTGATTTCCACCCTGACGTTGAAACTGGTTTCCTCCCTGTTGTTGGTTCTGGTACCCACCTTGAGGTTTCTGGTTCTGAAACTGTTGACCCCTTTGCCCTTGATCATAAGGACGGAAACGGCTACGGTCACCGCGATAATCACGTGACGCACCCTGGTGACGAGTGTTTCCTGACACCTCGCCCAACTTCTGCTTGCCTTTCTCTCTACTCTCATGATACATCTTGTTCTGTTCCTCGTACTTCAATGTTAAATCCAAAACTCTGTCAAAACCCTCCCTGTCAGCGGTGAGAAGAGCCCTCGACAGGTAATGATGCAAACCCCCAATAAATTTGGCATTTTTCTTTTCTGGGGTGTCTATCAAATACGGAGCATAACGGGACAACTCGTTAAACTTCGTGACATACTGCTCCACAGTCATATTCCCAGTCTGCTTCAACATATTAAACTCCGCAGCCCATTGCGCCTTAACTGCATTAGGCACAAATCTATTCTCAAACCTATCCTTAAAGTCATCCCATGTCATAACCGCAACATCAACGGAGGGTAGTAAAGCCTCCCACCAGTAACTAGCAGCACCATCCAGGTGATGTGCAGCTAACTCTTGTTTTTGAACTTCAGTAAGTTGCATCCTCCTGAAAACGGTCTCACAGCTTTGAACCCAGACATCTGCATCTCTCGGATTTTCTCCGGTAAACCTATTTCCACCCAATGTCCCAAACTCCTTAACCCTTCTAGCAAAAGGGTCACCCTGATTGTTATTCTGTTGCAATCCCTGTAGCAACTGCATCATCATAGCCTGACTCAACTGAATAGTATTATCACCATGGCCATTTCCATTTTCATTGCCACCCTCATTTGGAACGACGTTCCCACTACTTCCGCTTCCGTTCCCATTTGGATTCTGACGAGTATGTCTTTCGGCCATATCCTTCAATAAAAATGGAAATAATTAGACACTCCATAAGATCCACAAAACACTCTACAGCTTACCCATAACCACATTCCGAGGATCCCCTAGACTTTCCCTAGCCTAGGGTAAACTGTGCTCTGATACCAAACTGTCACGCCCCGATTTTCGAAGAAAACGAAAATCCCAAAATCCACGTAGGATTATCCGTTTTCCCGAGAGTCGGGACATGAATTTTCATTCACGAAAAATAACAGTTGGCATCCACGAGAAATAATCAATTACACAATTTACCAAATAGAGGGAAAATAAAACAACTGATATGAAAGTCCATCAAAAGGAAGAAAATTTTTAAAACTCGTAGAGCCAACGCTAACAAGTTCAACAATTTACGAATGTATCTCTCCCAGAAAATAATAAATAACTCCGAGTTCAAATTACAAGAATTAAACTGACACCTACAAATAAAATGATCTAATCTTTCGAACACGCGCAACTCCCAGCAATGCTCGTCACGTATGGTACGAAATGCTCTAATCCCGCCTGAGATTACTATATCCTGAAAATAAGCTAGTCGGCTACATTCCCGAAGGAATGTACCCAAGAAGCCAAAGCCCACTTGGGTCAGCAATAAAGCTGGTGTGAAATCTCTTTATTCCCCAAAAATCAATAAAGGAAATTACAGGATATGACAAAAAATAGTACGATAAATAAATCAAAACACACAGGTAGTTCCTCCACAAGGCATTCATATCTTAATTCTAATAAGTAAATATGCACTTACTTGTACCTACTAGATGGAAGTTGACTATGGCAAGTTTAACCTGCATAAATATTAGTGGACCTGCCATCCTGCATGAAAAAGGATTAGAAACAATATAAACGTAGTTTATTCATTTTTATTTGAATTTGGTTCATCTTTTTAACGGAATGATCACTTAGACGATACCACATTCACACCACCTCCGTGCCGAACATACATGCCCGTATGCCTCTCTCATATAAAGGAGGACTACTCCGTCATCCATGCCTAAGTGGGGACATCACATACAGGCATGCATCGCGGATACTCCTAACTATATGAGTACCAAAAGCCACCCTTGGGCTATCAATGCGTATAACTCACGTCACATTTTTTACGGATAATTATCAAAGCCTATTTTAGGCATAACATTTCACCTCATTTCCGCAAGACTAACCCGAAGGTTATTTTAGTTTCTCTAGTAAGAAATGGGTGCCCCAACTCCGCAAGACGACCCACTGGTCATTTAGTTTCTCTAGTAGGAGAGGGGAAATAATAAACAAAAGAGGTGTGGTAGTTCTAAGTGATGTAATTCCAGGTGGTTTATATTTTTAGAAATCCAAGGTTACCAATATCATTTATTTTTTATATTTAAATTTTCTCACAATGACACTTTGTCATTCATAAGTTAATTCACAATCGTATCCACCCACATTTTTGGGGAAAACATAGCATATTCATTAATCATGCTCTATAACAGCATGGCAATCAAGTCACTCCTTGATTCAAATATCCAAATCTTTCATAAGGCATAACCAAGTCAATATGCATAATAATACAAATTTCCAAATAAGTTCAAATCAAAATATTTATACATGCAGAATATCACCATCGCAATTAAATCCATTGCCAATCAAAATAACACTATTGTAAATTAAAATGACACCATGGCAACTACATACATGCAATTCTGCCGTGAGACCCAGTGAATTTAATTATGCAAGAACTCTGATTGCCTAAATTCTAATTGCAAATAACACCATAAGTGATACTTTGCAAATAACACCATACGTGGGACCCTCTGCAGGAACTCTAATTGCCTGAATTCCAATTTGCAAATACCTTGTAAATAACACCATAAGTAATACCATAAGTGGGACCTAGATAAACTCGCAGAGCAACATGTTGAGGTCACTTTCTTTTTGAAAGAGAAATCTAAGTTTGAGCTACATCCCCATAGACCACTCATGACTCAACTACCCAAAGACATGGTCACCTAGGGACCCTCACAGACTACACTAGAAAAATGTTGTCAGATGGGATTGAATTCTTTGCCACATGGTGCATTTTTGTACTCACAGT
Organism: Berberis vulgaris; assembly: GCA_963556465.1. Classification (NCBI taxonomy): domain Eukaryota; kingdom Viridiplantae; phylum Streptophyta; class Magnoliopsida; order Ranunculales; family Berberidaceae; genus Berberis; species Berberis vulgaris. The sequence goes on along the minus strand of OY747135.1, from coordinate 50,413,752 downwards.
TGGACCTAACCATTACTTATTTTGAGAAAATGTTTGACCCTTGAAGGAAATTGAACTCAGATCTAAAGGAGCTTCTCTTCACTGCACTTTTCAATTTTTTTTCTTTACTTGTCAAATCCCACCGTGTCAAATTTCAGATGTTAAATCCCAAAATGTTAAAATAAACCTCACAATGGTTAATAAACAGGTAAAATAAATATCAGCATTTCAAAAGTAACAATAAAAACAGAACAACAAAAAGGAAACAAAAAAAGAAACTCACAACCCTCGTGTCACATCATTCACACATCTTTATCAACTTTATGCAAACAAATCAAAAAGACAAAAAGATACAATCCACAGTAAAAGGTTAAGGAACGAAGAGACTCACCGTTTTCCTTTTTCCTTTTCTCCCTTTTTCTTTCTCCCTTCTTGCTCCCTCTTTTTTTTTTTTTTTTTTGTTTAAGCGGCGAGAGAAAAAAAGAAAACCTAAACCCCTATTTATTCCTACTAAAGACAAAATCCTTTCTTGTTAGGGTTTTGCTCAAGGTTAGTGACACCCCCTTACTACTTGACGTCACCTCAAATTTAATAAAATCAAAACTAAATAAAATAAATAAATAATTAATTAAAAATTATTATGTGTTAAAGTCGGGTCGTTACAGGCACCCACTATAGTTGGGTAGCAAGGCCTGTTACAGTTATATAAGATAGGATAAGCAGTCATACGGGACTTTGCAGAGTTTAAATTGATTAGAAACAAATTACTTGCAGGAGAAGAAATAATATTCATTAAAAATGTTATGATACAGTTTATAACTAAAATATACTAATTGAATACAGACTTTATAGGTCTATGTATGAATTGTACTTTCTGCAGGAAACAAGACTCTGAATTTCTAGTCCTGGCCAAACAGGTATAATCCAGTCTATATATACAGAAGGTTGCCCACAACTATAGGTACAAAATCCAACCCTAGTATTGCAATCATTCCCCGCTTGGTCCAGATCTGGTACATCCAGGAGTAGTAAAGTTGATCTAGCATGAAGGAACCAACTCGTAGATCTTCGTCGAACCATCTTGAGGAAAGTCAGGCAACAAATTGGGCCCGACATCTTTAGCACTCACCATGGGGCTGATCGAATTTCACCCAACATGGATTTCAAAAAAAAAAAATTCTCAGCAATTTGAGACCCTAAGTGAGAATTCTCAGCAATTCTCATCAAGACGAAGGTCAGGATCGAAAGGTAAGGGTGTTTATGAGGTAAGCGCTAATGCTGGAATCCAAACTTAGATGACGCCAATGGAAAGGACGCTAGATATGATTGTGAAAGCAATGTCAACCCAGAACATCTCACTAGTTCAACAAGTTGTTCAAGTAGAGGTATGTGCTATATGTTCTCATTCTAATCATACTACTGAGACTTGTCCTATGTCTTGTTTTACAGAGCAGGAGTATGCAAACTACATGGGACAAAACAACTATCCTCCCAAGAACAATCCCTATCCCAATGCTAAGGTGGAGAAATCACTCCACCTCCTCTTGGAATGAAAATCAGAACATTCTAGATCCACAAGGGCAGTAGAAAATTTTTCAGCAGGGAAATAATTTTTAACCTCCACCACAAGGGGTACAACCAAATCCTGAGCAGAAGAAAAATTGTTTCGAAGGTGCCATACTTCAGTTCATTGCTACACAACAACATACAAATGCTCAAACTAGTCAAGCCATTCATAAATTGGAAGCACAATTAGGGCAATTGGCTAAGGAGTTGAGGGAGAGAAAGAATGGAGAGTTTCTAGCACAAACTGGAGAGTTTCCAACACAAACCATACCAAACCCGAGAGGACACGAGTAGCTAAAAAACAATGACAATTCTTAGGAGTTGTAAAGTTATTGACAACAAGGTGGAAACATATACGAATGAGGAAGAGAAAGTTGAAGCACATCCAACAGGTACCACCAACTCCAACAAGGTAAGTGAGAATGAGAATGTAATATTGCCATCTTTCCCTCAAAGGTTAGTCAAACAAAAGAAAGATAACCAATTTCGTGTTATTTTTGAAATTTTAAGGAAAATAGAAATTAATATTCTTTTACTTGATGCAATTCAAAAGATTTCTTCTTATGCCAAGTTTTTAAAGGATTGTTGTACTCACAAAACAAAGTTTCAGAAATATCAGAAAGTTGCATTAAATGAAGAGGTAAGTGCGGTTTTGTTGAGAAAATTACCGCCCAAACTAAAAGATCCAGGCAATTTTAGTGCCTTAAAAAACGTTGAATTTAGATACTAAAGTGAAGTTTGGCTTAACTTTTCATTTAAATGAATCTAGAGGCTGTAGTTTGATCTAGTATACTCCATTTTTCATTATAAATACATAAAAAATGGTTAAAGGTCAAAATAAGTCCATTTGTACGGTCAAATCCTTCTTTGTTCAAATAAAGCCCTAAAAACCTAGAATTTAGATAACAAAGTGAAGTTTTCCTTAATTTTACATTTAAATGAAACTAGTGGTTGTTGTTTAATCAAATTTACTCCATTTTTCATAATAAATACATAAAAGAGGCTAGATATCAAAATAAGTTCATTTGTTCGGTCAAATCCTTTTATGTTCAGATAGTGCCCTAAAAACATTAAATTTAGATAACAAAGTGAAGTTTGGCTTAATTTTACATTTAAATGAAATAAGAGGTTTTGTTTGATCTAGTTTACTCCATTTCTCATAACAAACACATAAAAGGGGTTAGAGGTCAAAATAAGCCCATTTGTTTAGTTAAATCCTTCTTCGTTCAAAAAGTGCCTTAAAAAATGTTGAATTTAAATAACAAATTGAAGTTTGGCTTAATTTTAATTTAAATGAAAATAGAGGTTGTTGTTCGATCTAGTTTACTCCATTTGTAATAATAAATACATAAATGAGGTTAGAGGTCAAAATAAGTCCATTTATTTGGTCAAATCCTTCTCCGTTCGAATAGTGCCCTAAAAAGTTGAATTAAGATACTAAAGTGAAGTTTGACTTAATGTTTCATTTAAATGAAATTAGAGGTTGTTTTTTTTGTATAATTTACTTCAGTTGTCATAACAAATACATAAAAGAGGTTAGAGGTCAAAATAAGTCCATTTGTTTTTTCAAATCCTTCTCCATTCCGACAATGCCTTAAAAAACACTGAATTTAGATAGCAATGTGAAAGTTTGGCTTAATTTTTCATTTAAATTAAACTAGAGGTTGTTGTTTGATCTAGTTTAATCCATTGTCATAATAAATACATAAAAAAGAATAGAGCTCAAAATAAGTCCATTTGTTCGGTCAAATCCTTCTCCGTTCAAATAAAGCCCTAAAAAACCTTGAATTTAGATAGCAAAGTGAAATTTTGCTTAATTTAAAAAAAAAATCAAACTAGAGGTTGTTGTTTAATAAAATTTACTCCATTTGCCACAATAAATACATAAAAGAGGTTAAAGGTCAAAATAAGTCTATTTGTTTGGTCAAATCCTTCTCCTTTCATATAAAGCGCTAAAAAACTCGAATTTAGATAGCAAAGTGAAGTTTTGATTAATTTTTCGTTAAAATGAAACAAGAGGTTGTCATTTGACATAATTTATTCCATTTGTCATAATAAATACATAAAAGAGGTTAGAGGTCAAAATAAGATAATTTGTTCTGCCAAATTTTTCTCCGTTCAGATAATGCCCTAAATAACGTTGAATTTAGATACTAAAGTGAAGTTTGACTTAATTTTTCATTTAAATGAAATTAGAGGTTGTTGTTTGATCTGATTTACTCCGTTTGTCATAACAAATACATAAAATAGGTTAGAGGTCAAAATAAGTTTCTTTGTTTGGTCAAATCCTTCTATGTTCATATAGTGCCTTAAAAACATTGAATTTAGATAGCAAAGTGAAGTTTGACTTAATTTTTCATTTAAATGGAACTAGAGGTTGTTATTAGATCTTATTTACTCCATTTGTCATGATAAATACATAAAAAAGGTTAGAGGTCAAAATAAGTCCATTTTTTCGGTCAAATCCTTATTCGTTCTAATAGCGCCTAAAAACACCTTGAATTTAGATAGCACAGTGAAGTTTTGGCCAAAATTTTATTTTAAATCAAATAGAGGTTGTATTTTGATATAGGGCTGAAAACCGAACCGACGGTTCAGTTTTTCACCTAAACCGTGAACCGAATCGACTTAGGTCGGTTTTAAATTTTTCAAACCGAAACCGAACCGACCATTAACAAAACCGATCCGAAACCGAACGGATTCTAATTTATGCAAACCGTAGCCAAACCGAACCGACTAAAATAAAAAAAAACTGAAATAAAACCGAACCGACCGACTATTTTAAACATATTGTATTATTTATATATAAAATATATATTATTTATTATATATATTCGGTCGGTTCGGTTTGGTTGGTTAAAATCACATAGAAACCGAAAACTGAACCGGCCACTTCGGTTTTGAATTTTTTAAAATTGAAACCGATCTGAACCGAATTTAAACTGAACCAATCGGTTCGGTCGGTTTAATCGGTTTTTTGTTTAGCCCTATTTTGATATAATCTACTCCATTTGCCTTAATAAATACATAAAAGAGGTTAGAGGTCAAAATAGGTCCATTTGTTTAATCAAATCCTTATCTGTTCAGTTGGTGCCCTAAAAAATGTTGAATTTAGATATCAAAGTGAAGTTTGCCTTAATTTTTCATTTAAATGAAACTGTAGGTTGTTATTTGATATGATTTTCTCCATTTGTAATGACTATATATAAAAGAGGTTAGAGGTCAAAATCAGCTCATTTGTTTTTTTGAATCCTTCACCATTCAAGTAGTTCCCTAAAAAACGTCGAATTTAGATAGCAAAATGAAGTTAGGCCTAATTTTTTTCATTAAATAAAACTAGAGGTTGTTGTTTGATCTAGTTTACTCCATTTGTCATAATAAATACATAAAAAAAAACTTAGAGTTCAAAATAAGTCCATTTGTCCTGTCAAGTCCTTCTCCGTTAAAAAAAAGCCCTAAAAAATCTTGAATTTAGTTCGCAAAGTGAAGTTTTGATTATATTTTCAATAAAATGAATCTAGAAGTTGTTGTTATAATTTACTCCATTTTTCATAATAAATACATAAAAGAGGTTATAGGCCAAAAATAGTCCTTTTGTTTCGTCAAATCTTATCCGTTCAGATAATGCCTTAAAAAAATCTTGAATTTAGATAGCAAAGTGAAGTTTGGCTTAAATTTTCATTTTAATGAAACTAGAAGTGGTTAATCTAACTTACTCTAATTTTCATAGTAAATACATAAAAGAGGTTAGATATCAAAATAAGTTCATTTGTTCGGTCAAATCCTTCTCCGTTCAAATAAAGCCCTAAAAAACCTTAAATTTAGATAGCAAAGTGGCTTAATTTTTCATTGAAATGAAACAAGAGGTTGTCGTTTGACATAATTTATTCCATTTGTCAAAATAAGTACATAAAATAGGTTAGAGGTAAAAATAAGTCCTTCGATCAAATCCTTCTTCTTTTAGATAATGCCCTAAAAACGATGAATTTAGATAGCAAAGTTAAGTTTGGCTAAAATTTTCATTTAAATGTAACTAGTGGTTGCTGTTTATTCTAATTTACTCCATTTTTCATAATAAATATATAATAGAGGTTAGAGGTCAAAATAAGTCCGTTTGTTCGGTCAAATCCTTCTTCGTTCAAATAGTGCCCTAAAAACGTTGAATTTAGATACTAAAGTTATGTTTGACTTGATTTTTCATTTAAATGAAATTAGAGGTTATTTTTTTATCTGATTTACTCCATTTGTCATAACAAATACATAAAAGAGGTTAGAGGTCAAAATAAGTCCCTTTGTTTGGTCAAATCCTTCTCCTTTGAGATAGTGCATTCAAAACGTTGAATTTAGATGGCAAAGTGAAGTTTGATTTAACTTTTCAATTAAATGGAACTAGAGGTTGTTGTTAGATCTTTTTTACTCCATTTTTCATACTAAATACATAAAAAAAAGATTAGAGGTCAAAATAAGTCCATTTGTTCGGTCAAATCCTTCTCCGTTCTAATAGCGACCACAAAAACCTTGAATTTAGATAACACAATGAAGTTTTGCTAATTGTTTTTCTTTTAAATCAACTAGAGGTTGTTGTTTGATATAATTTACTCCATTTTCCATAATAAATGTACAAAAGAGGTTAGAGGTAAAAATAAGTCCATTTGTTTGGTCAAATTCTTCTCCGTTCAGTTGGAGCCCTAAAAAATGTTGAATTTAGATGGCAAAGTGAAGTTTGGCTTAATTTTTCATTTAAATGAAACTAGGGGTTGTTGTTTAATCTGATTTTCTCCATTTTCCATAACAAATACATAAAAGAGGTTAGAGCTCAAAATAAGCCCATTTTATTTTTTCAAATCCTTCTCCATTCAGGTAGGGGTGGGCATCCCATCCCGCGATCCCGTTCCCATTTCGATCCCGTCCCGTCTCGTCCCGATTTTTTCGGGTCTTAATGGGATTGAATAATTCCATCCCGATCCCGTCCTGTCCCGATCTGGAATGGGATGGGATGGAAATTTTCAATCCCGCCAATCCCGTCCCGTCCCGTCCTGAGCTAATATTTATTATTAATATTTTTATTTATTTATTTATTTATTTTAAAATTGCAATATTAGTGTAATTGAAGAAAAATGAATTTAGTTGAAATCAGTGTAATTGATATTAGTCTATATCTGCAACTACTTAATATTGGTTTATTTCTAGAATTCTAAATTAATTATTTAATTGCAAACTCTTTAAAACTCAAAATGGGATTGCTAACTACATTATAGAGTTTTATTTCGTGTCAAGACAATGAATTTAATGACTGTTTTTTTTTTAAAGCAATAATGAAACATTCTTCTTAGCACCCCAAATCTACTCATCCTTTTGTTCACTATTCAAAATAGTAGAGCAGGTCCACCATTCCCATTATACTGTCCACCTCTTAGTCATTCAAAACTCTGCATAAATCTTAATTACAGGGTGAATTTCAGCTATCATTTATAGTAGTTTATTATGATGTTGCATACTCAATCTAAGGCTATCATTTATGTGTAGTTATTCGAATTTCCTTTGCCTCTTTTCAACTAAGAAAATTGGGTCTTGGGTAAGCAGTAATTTGTAAAAAAAAAATAAGTGCACGCTGATCCCGTTCCGTCCCAAACCCGTTTGGGATGGGACGAGGTCGGGATGAGGTTTTTCCCATCCCGTCCCGTCCCGTTCACGTATAAATGGGATGGGATAGGGATGGGTCTATCTCGTCCCATCCCGTCCCGTGCCCACCCCTACGTTCAGGTAGTGCCATAAAAAACATTGAATTTAGATAGCAAAGTGAAGTTTGGCAAAAAAATTCATTTAAATGAGACTAGAGGTTGTTGTTTGATCTAATTTACTCCATTTTTCATAATAAATGTATAAAAAAAAGCTTTGAGGTCAAAATAAGTCCATTTGTTCGGTCAAATCCTTCTCCGTTCAATTAAAGCCCTAAAAAATCTTGAATTTAGTTAAGAAAGTGAAGTTTGGCTTAATTTTTCATTAAAATGAAACTAGAAGTTGTTGTTTGATATAATTTACTCCATTTGTCAAAATAAATACATAAAAGATTTTAGAGCCCAAAATAAGTCCATTAGTTCGGTCAAATCCTTGTCCGTTTAGATAATGCCCTAAAAATCTTGAATTTAGATAGCAAAGTGAAGTTTGGCTTAGATTTTCATTTAAACAAGCTAGTGGTTGTTGTTTAATCTAATTTACTCCATTTTTCATAATAAATACATAAAAGAGGCTAGAGGTCCATTTGTTCGGTCAAATCCATATCCGTTAAAAAAAAGCCCTAAAAAACCTTTGATTTAGATGGCAAAGTGAAGTTTGGCTTATTTTTTCTTTTAAATCAAACTAGAGGTTGTTGTTTGATATAATTTACTCCATTTGTCATAATAAATACATAAAAGAGGCTGGAGGTCAAAATAAGTCCTTTTGTTCAGTCAAATCCTTCTCCGTTCAAATAAAGCCCTAAAAACCTTTAATTTAGATGGCAAGGTAAAGTTTGGCTAAAATTTTCTTTTAAATAAAACTAGAGATTGTTGTTTGATCTGATTTAGTCCATTTGTCATAACAAATACATATAAGAGGTTAGAGGTCAAAATAAGTCCATTTGTTTGGTCAAATCCTTCTCCGTTAAGATTGTGCCTTAAAAATGTTGAATTTAGATAGCAAAGTGATGTTTGGGTTAATTTTTCATTTAAATGGAACTAGAGGTTGTTGTTAGATCTTATTTACTCCATTTTTCATAATAAGTACATTAAAAAATGTTAGAGGTCAAAATAAGTCCATTTGTTCGGTCAAATCCTTCTCCGTTCTAATAGCGCCAAAAAAAACCTTGCATTTAGATAGCACAATGAAGTTTGGCTAAAATTTTATTTTAAATCAAACTAGACATTGTTGTTTGATATAATCTACTCCATTTGCCATAATAAATACATAAAAGAGGTTAGAGGTCAAAATAAGTCCATTTGTTTGGTCAAATCCTTCTCTAATCCGTTGGTGCCCTAAAAAATGTTGAATTTAGATAACAAAGTGAAGTTTGGCGTAATTTTTCCTTTAAATGAAACTAGAGGTTGTTGTTTGATCAGATTTCATCCATTTGTCATAACAAATACAAAAAATGCTTAGAGGTCAAAATTAGCCCTTTTTTTTTCCTTCAAATCCTTCTCTATTAAGGTATTTCCTTAAAAAAACGTTGAATTTTGTTAGCAAAGTGAAGTTTGGCTTAATTTTTCATTAAAATGAAACTAGAGGTTGTTGTTTGATATAATTTACTTCATTTGTCATAATTAATACAAAAAAGAAGTTAGAGGCCAAAATAAGTCCATTTGTTCGGTCAAATCCTTTTCCATTCAGATAATGCCCTAAAAATCTTTAATTTAGATAGCAAAGTGAAGTTTGGCTTAATTTTTCATTTAAATAAAATAAGAGGTTTTCCTTTGATATAAATTACTCCATTTTCCATAGTAAATACATAAAAGAGGTCAGAGGTTAAAATAAGTCCATTTGTTCGGTCAAATCCTTATTCGTTCAGATAGTGCCCTAAAAACCTTGAATTTAAATAACAAAGTGAAGTTTGGCTTAATTTTTTATTTAAATGAAACTAGAGGTTGTTGTATGATATAATTTGCTCCATTTGTCATATTAAATCCATAAAACTAGTTATATGTCAAAATAATTGCATTTGATCAGCCAAATCCTACTTAAAAATGTTGAATTTAGATACTAAAGTGAAGTTTGGCTTAATTTTTCATTTAAATAAAACTAGAAGTTGTTGTTAAATATAAATTACTCCACTTTCCATAGTAAATACATAAAAGATGTTAGAGTTCAAAATAAGTCCATTTGTTCAGCCAATGACATTACAGCTCAACGGTTAGAGCTTGGCGGATGGTACCACTAGGTCATGGGTTCAAACCCAGCTTGCGGCATCTTTATGGGTTCTGGGATCCTATAAAAACTTTGCATGCCTTTAAAAAAAAAGTCCATTTGTTCTGATAGTGCCCTAAAAACGTTGAATTTAGATAGCAAAGTGAAGTTTAGCTTAATTTTTAATTTTTCATTTAAATGAAACTAGAGGATTTTTTTAATCTAATTTACTCCATTTGTCATAGTAAATTCATAAATGAGGTTTGAGGTCCAAATAAGACTATTTGTTTGGTAAAATCCTTCTCAGTTCAGATAGCGCCCAAAAAAATGTTAAATTTAGATATCAAAGTGAAGTTTGACTTCATTTTTCATTTAAATGAAACTAGAGATTGTTGTTTGATGTAGTGTACTCCATTTGTCATAATAAATACAAAAAAAAGGTTAGCCATCAAAATAAGTCCATTTATTCGGATAAATCTTTTACTGTTCAGATAGTGCCATAAAATATGTGGAATTTAGATATCAAATTGAAGTTTGGCTTAATTTTTCATTAAAATGAAACTAAAGCTTGTTGTTTGGTATAATTTACACCAGTTGTCATAATAAATACATAAAAGAGGTTAGAGGTCAAAATAAGTCCTTTCGTTCATTAAAATCGTTCTCCATTCAGATAGTTCCCTAAAAACGTTGAAATTAGATACCAAAGTGAAGTTTGGCTTAATTTTTAATTTAAATGAAACTAAAGGTGATTGTTTGATCCAGTTTACTCCATTTTTCATAATAAAAATAATAAAAAAAAGCTAGAAATCAAACTAAGTCCATTTTTTCGGTCAAATCCTTCTCCGTTAAGGTAGTGCTCTAAAAAACGTTTAATTTTTATTACAAAGTGAAGTTTGACTTAATTTTTCATTTAAATTAAACTAAAGGTTGTTGTTTGATATAATTAAATATATTTGTCATAATAAATACATAAAAGAGGTTAGAAGTCAAAATAAGTCTATTTGTTCGGTCAAATCATTCTCAGTTCAGATAGTATCCCCAAAACATTTTATTTAAATAGAAAATTCTAGTTTGGCTTAATTTTTCACTTAAATGAAACTAAAGGTTGTTGGTTGATATAATTTACTCCATTTGTCATAATAAATACATAAAAGAGGTTAGAGGTCAAAATAAGTCTATTTGTTAAGTCAAATCCTTCTCCTTTCAGATAGTGCCTTAAAAAATGTTGAATTTAGATAGCAAAATGAAGTTTTGCTTAATTATTCATTTAAATAAAATTAGAGGTTTTTTTTATTTAATTAACTCCATTTGTCAAAGTAAATACTTGTTAGAGGTCTGAATAATTCAATTTGTTTGGTCAAATCCTTCTCCATACAAATAGAGCCCTAAAAATAATTAATTTAGATAGCAAAGTGAAGATTGGCTTAATGTTTCTTTAAAGGAATCTAGAGGTTGTTGTTTCATCTAATTTACTTTATTTCTCATAATAAATACATAAATTGGTTAGAGGTCAAAATAAGTTCATTTGTATGGTAAAATCCTTCCTCGTTCAAATAGTGCTCTAAAATATGTTTAATTTTGATAGCAAAGTGAAGTTTGGCATAATTTTTCATTTAAATAAAACTAGAGGTTGTTGTTCTATCTAATTTACTCCATTTGTCATAATAAATACATGAAAGAGGTTAGAGGTCAAAGTAATTTTATTTGTACCGTCAAATCCTCCTCCATTCAGAGAGTGCCCTAAAAACGTTGAATTAAGATTGCAAAGTGAAGTTTGGTTTAATTTTTCATTTAAATGAAACTAGAGGTTTTTGTTTCATATAATTTAGTCTATTTGTCGTAATAATTACATGAAAGTGGTTCGAGGTCAAAATAATTTCATTTGTTTGGTCAAATCCTTTTCCGTTCAGATAGTGCCTATAAAACAAAATTTTGATAACAAAGTGAAGTTTCGCTTAGTTTTTCATTTAAATGAAACTAAAGGTTGTTGTTTGATCTAGTGTACTCTATTTGTCATAATAAATTCATGAAAAAGGTTAGAAGTCAAAATAAGTCCATTTGTTCGGTCAAAGTCCTTATCAGTTTAGATAGTGCCATAAAAACGTTGAATTTATATAACAAAGTGAGATTTGGCTTAATTTTCCATTTAAATGAAACTAGAGGTTGTTATTTCATCTAATTTACTCCATTTGTCATAATAAATACATTAATAGTTTAGAAGTCAAAATAAGTCCATCAGTTCGGTCAAATCCTTATCTGTTCAGATAGTGCCCTAAAAACGTGCAATTTAGATATCAAAGTGAAGTTTGGCTTCGTTTTTCATTTAAATTAAACTGGAGGTTTTTCTTATCTAATTAACTCCAATTTTCATAGTAAATACAAAAAAAGGTTAGAGGACAAAAAAAAGTCCATTTGTTTTGTCAAATCCATCTTCGTTCAGATAGTGCCCTAAAAACGTTGAATTTAGATAACAAAGTCAAGTTTGGCTTAATTTTTCATTTAAATGAAACCAGAGGTTGTTTTTTAATCTAATTTACTCCATTTGTGATAGTAAATACATAAACAAGGTTAGAGGTCAAATAGGTCCATTTATTGTTTCAAATCCTTTTTCGTTCAGATAGTGGCCTAAAAAATGTTGAATTTAGATAGCAAAGTACAGTTTGGCTTAAATTTTCATTTAAATGTTACTAGAGATTATTGTTTCATATAATTTACTCCATTTGTCATAATAAATAAATAAAAGAGGTTCAAGGTCCGAATAAGTCTATTTGTTCGGTCAAATCCTTCTCGATTAAGAGAGTGCCTTAAAAAACTTTGAATTTAGATAGAAAAATGAAGTTTGGCTTAATTTTCATGTAAATTAAACTAGAGGTTTTTGTTTGTTATAGTTTACTCCATTTTTCATAATAAATACATAAAAGAAGTTAGAGTTCAAATTAAGTCCATTTGTTTAGTCAATTCCTTCTCCGTTTAGATAGTGTTCTAAAAATGTTGAATTTAGATAGCAAAGTGAAGTTTTGTTTAATTTTCATTTAAATGAAACTAGAGATTGTTGTCTAATCTAATTTACTTTATTTGTCATAATAAATACATAAAAGAGGTTATAGGTTAAAATAAGTCCATTTGTTTGGTCAAATCGTTTTCCGTTTAGATTGTGCCCTGAAAAGTTGAATATAGATAGCAAAGTCTAGTTTGCTCCATTTGTTGTAATAAATACATTATAAAGGTTGGATGTCAAAATAAGTCCATTCGTTTGGTCAAATCCTTCTTTTGTTCAGATAGTGCCCTAAAAAGTTTAATTTAGATCGCAAAGTCAAGTTTGGCTTAATTTTTCATTTAAATGAAACTAGAGGTTGTTGTTTCATCTAGTTTAATCCATTCGTCATAATAAACACATAAAAATGGTTATAGGTCAAAATAAGTCTATTTGCTGGGTCAAATCCTTCTCTATTTAGATAGTGCCTAAAAAACGTTGAATTAGATAGCAAAGTGATGTTTGGCTTAAATTTTCATTTAAATGAAACTAGAGGTTTTTGTTTGATCTAGTTTACTCCGTTTGTCATAATAAATACATTAAAAAAGGTCAGAGGTCAAAATCAGTCCATTTGTATGGTAAAATCCTTCCCCGTTCGAATAGTGCTCGAAAATATGTTTAATTTTGATAGCAAAGTGAAGTTTGGCATAATTTTTCATTTAAATAAAACTAGAGGTTGTTGTTTTATCTAATTTACTCCATTTTTCATAATAAATACATGAAAGAGGTTAGAGGTCAAAGTAAGTTGATTTGTTCGGTCAAATCCTCCTCCATTCAGAGAGTGCCCTAAAAACGTTTAATTAAGATTGCAAAGTGAAGTTTGGCTTAATTTTTCATTTAAATGAAACTAGAGGTTGTTGTTTCATCTAATTTAGTCTATTTGTCGTAATAATTACATGAAAGAGGTTAGAGGTCAAAATAAGTCCATTTGTTTGGTCAAATCCTTTCCCGTTCAGATAGTGCCTATAAAATAAAATTTTGATAACAAAGTAAAGTTTCGCTTATTTTTTCATTTAAATGAAACTAAAGGTTGTTGTTTGATCTAGTGTACTCTATTTGTCATAATAAATTCATTAAAAAGGTTAGAAGTCAAAATAAGTCCATTTGTTCGGTCAAAGTCCTTATCTGTTCAAATAGTGCCATAAAAACGTTGAATTTATATAACTTGGCTTAATTTTCCATTTAAATGAAACTAGAGGTTGTTATTTCATCTAATTTACTCCATTTGTCATAATAAATACATTAATAGGTTAGAAGTCAGAATAAGTCCATTAGTTCGGTCAAATCCTTATCTGTTCAGATAGTGCCCTAAAAACGTGCAATTTAGATATCAAAGTGAAGTTTGGCTTAATTTTTCATTTAAATTAAACTAGAGGTTTTTTTTTATCTAATTAACTCCATTTGTCATAGTAAATACAAAAAAAAGGTTAGAGGACAAAAAAAAAGTCCATTTGTTTTGTCAAATCCATCTTCGTTAAGATAGTGCCCTAAAAACGTTGAATTTAGATAACAAAGTCAAGTTTGGCTTAATTTTTAATTTAAATGAAACTAGAGGTTGTTGTTTAATCCAATTTACTCCATTTGTGATAGTAAATACATAAACAAGGTTAGAGATCAAATAATTCCATTTATTGTTTCAAATCCTTATTCGTTCAGATAATGCCCTAAAAATGTTGAATTTAGATAGCAAAGTACAGTTTGGCTGAATTTTTCATTTAAATGTTACTAGAGGTTATTGTTTGATATAATTTACTCCATTTTTCATAATAAATAAATAAAAGAGGTTCAAGGTCCGAATAAGTCCATTTGTTTGGTCAAATCCTTCTCGATTCAGAGAGTGCCTTAAAAAACGTTGAATTTAGATAGCAAAATGAAGTTTGGCTAAATATTCATGTAAATGAAACTAGAGGTTTTTGTTTGTTATAGTTTACTCCATTTGTCATAATAAATACATAAAAGAAGTTAGAGGATAAATTAAGTCCATTTGTTTAGTCAATTCCTTCTCCGTTCAGATAGTGCCCTAAAAATGTTGACTTTAGATAGCAAAGTGAAGTTTTGTTTAATTTTCATTTAATTGAAACTAGAGATTGTTGTTTAATCTAATTTACTTTATTTGTCATAATAAATACATAAAAGAGGTTAAAATAAGTCCATTTGTTAAGTCAAATCTTTTTCCGTTTAGATTGTGCCCTGAAAAGTTGAATATAGATAGCAAGGTCTAGTTTGCTTCATTTGTTGTAATAAATACATTATAAAGGTTGGAGGTCAAAATAAGTTCATTCGTTTGGTCAAATCCTTCTTTGTTCAGATAGTGAACTAAAAAGTTGAATTTAGATCGCAAAGTCAAGTTTGGCTTAATTTTTCATTTAAATGAAACTAGAGGTTGTTGTTTCATCTAGTTTAATCCATTCGTCATAGTAAACACATAACAAGGGTTAGAGGTCAAAATAAGTCTATTTGCTGGGTCAAATCCTTCTCTATTTAGATAGTGCCAAAAAAACGTTGAATTAGATAGCAAAGTGATATTTGGTTTAATTTTTCATTTAAATGAAACTAGAGGTTTTTGTTTGATCTAGTTTACTCCGTTTGTCATAATAAATACATTAAAAAAAGGTCCGAGGTCAAAATCAGTCCATTTGTATGGTAAAATCCTTCCCCGTTCAAAAGTGCTCGAAAATATGTTTAATTTTTATAGCAAAGTGAAGTTTGGCATAATTTTTCATTTAAATAAAACTGGAGGTTGTTGTTTTATCTAATTTACTCCATTTGTCATAATAAATACATGAAAGAGGTTAGAGGTCAAAGTAAGTTGATTTGTTCGGTCAAATCCTCCTCCATTCAGAGAGTGCCCTAAAAACGTTTAATTAAGATTGCAAAGTGAAGTTTGGCTTAATTTTTCATTTAAATGAAACTCGAAGTTGTTGTTTCATCTAATTTAGTCTATTTGTCGTAATAATTACATGAAAGAGGTTAGATGTCAAAATAAGTCCATTTGTTTGGTCAAATCCTTTTCCGTTCAGATAGTGCCTATAAAACAAAATTTTGATAACAAAGTGAAGTTTCGCTTAGTTTTTCATTTAAATGAAACTAAAGGTTGTTGTTTGATCTAGTGTACTCCATTTGTCATAATAAATTCATGAAAAAGGTTAGAAGTCAAAATAAGTCCATTTGTTCGGTCAAAGTCCTTACATGTGCAAATAGTGCCATAAAAACGTTGAATTTATATAACAAAGTTAGATTTGGCTTAATTTTCCATTTAAATGAAACTAAAGGTTGTTATTTCATCTAATTTACTCCATTTTTCATAATAAATACATTAATAGGTTAGAAGTCAAAATAAGTCTATTAGTTCGGTCAAATCCTTATCTGTTCAGATAGTGCCCTAAAAACGTGCAATTTAGATATCAAAGTGAAGTTTGGCTTAATTTTTCGTTTAAATTAAACTAGAGGTTTTTTTTTTATCTAATTAACTCCATTTGTCATAGTAAATACAAAAAAAGGTTAGAGGACAAAAAAAAGTCTATTTGTTTTGTCAAATCCATCTTCATTCAGATAGTGCCCTAAAATCGTCGAATTTAGATAACAAAGTCAAGTTTTGCTTAATTTTTCATTTAAATGAAACTAGAGGTTGTTGTTTAATCTAATTTACTCCATTTGTGATAGTAAATACATAAACAAGGTTAGAGGTCAAATAAGTCAATTTATTGTTTCAAATCCTTTTTCGTTCAGATAGTGCCCTAAAAATGTTGAATTTAGATAACAAAGTACAGTTTGGCTTAATTTTTCATTTAAATGTTACCAGAGGTTATTGTTTGATATAATTTACTCCATTTTTCATAATAAATAAATAAAAGAGGTTCGAGGTCCGAATAAGTCCATTTGTTCGGTCAAATCCTTCTCGATTCAGATAGTGCCTTAAAAAACGTTTAATTTTGATAACAAAATGAAATTTGGCTTAATTTTCATGTAAATGAAACTAGAGGTTGTTGTTTCATCTAATTTACTCCATTTGTCATACTAAATTCATTAATAGGTTAGAGGTCAAAATAAGTCCATTCGTTCAGTCAAATCCTTTTCTGTTCAAATAGTGCCCTAAAATGTTGAGTTTAGATAGCAAAGTGAAGTTTGGCTTAATTTTTCATTTAAATTAAACTTGAGGTTTTTTTAATCTAAATTTACTCCATTTGTCGTAGTAAATACAAAAAAAGGTAAGAGGTAAAAAAAAAGGTCTATCTGTTTGGTCAAATCCTTCTCCATTCAAATAGTGCCGTAAAAGCGTTGAATTTTAGATAGCAAAGTGTTTGGCTTCATTTTTCATTTAAATGAAACTTGAGGTTGTTGTTTAATCCAATTTATTCCATTTGTGATAGTAACCACATAAACAAGGTTAGAGGTCAAAATAAGTCATTTTATTTTTTCAAATCCTTCTCCGTTCAGATAATGCCCTAAAAATGTTGAATTTAGATAGCAATGTGAAGTTTTGCTGAATTTTCATTTAAATGAAACTGAGGTTGTTGTTTTGATCTAGTTTACTCCATTTGACGTAGTAAATACATAAACGAGGTTAGAGGTCAAAATAAGTCTATTTATTTGGTCAAATTCTTCTCCATTCAGATAGTGCCCCCAAAATTATAACTTAGATACTAAATTGAAGTTTGGCTTAGTTTTTCATTTAAATGAAATTAGAGGTTGTTGTTTGATCTGATTTACTCCATTTTTCATCACAAATATATAAAAGTTGTTAGAGATCCAAATAAGTCCATTTGTTTTTTTTTTTTTTTTTTTTTATCCTCGCCTTTGATTCTCGTGGCGGCTCGACTTTGCACGTTCTGCCTAGGGCATCTCGCTGTCCCCACCGGCGACTCTAGGCCTTTTGCGCCGCCTTGAGGGCTATTCTACGCCACGTTTGCTACCCCATAGCCTCTTCCTGTTTCAGCCGCCAATGCTATAACGGTTTTTGCAGTTTGTGATTGACACAGAACTCATCAAAGGATGTTGGCGCCTCCAATCGTCATCCCCCCTCCTCGGCGGGGGGACCAGGTATTGGGGGTCCTGTGGCGGGTTCGACAAAGTCTTTTGCCCAGATCTTGGGTAAAATATTGGTCGACGACACTCCGGAGACGCCGGTAGAAGGCACTCGATTCCGTAAAGATGGCGCTCCCGCCATTGGCCTTACAGCCACGGATGAAGTGCGTGGCGAAGCATTCATGGAACAACATGTGATTGTTTTAAAGTTTTCAAGCTACCGACCAACGTTGGAAGACATCCGCGATTCGATTCATCGAACGTGGGGAATTCTTGGCGATTTCTCGCTTGGCTTACTCAATCCAAGGCACGTGTTAGTTCGACTCCAATCTGAGGTGGAAGCAAAGAAAGTTCTCTCAAGAGATTCCTTTTTGATTCGTGGAGTTCGTTTCAAAGCCTTCCGGTGGCACGATGGTTTCAGTTTGAAGGAGGACCCGGTCTCGGTGCCGTTGTGGGTAGAGCTTCCTAACTTACCCCTTCATTTATTTTATCCCCCTATTTTAAAAGCAATTGTGAATTCCTTTGGTGGATTTTTGCGGATGGATGATCATACTAGATGCCTATCGCGACCGGGTTTTGCCCGTGTTTGCGTGGATATGACCTTGACGGAAAAATTACCAAATAAAGTTTGGATTGACAGGGCTAATAACAGAGGTTTCTGGCAGAAGATAGAATATTTGGGTTTTAAATACTGTGACTTTTGTTCTTTGATCGGGCACAAGGAAGAGTTTTGTAGAAAAAAGTTGGGTCTTAAGGGCCGTGGTAGCGGTTCTGTTCTACGCAAAGCAAAGAAGACGATCAAGCCCAAAGTAGAAGCCACATCTGTCAAACAGCACTACGTACCAGTTCCTAAACAAGAGAAATTGCCTACCCCCGTAGAGGGCACGAGTGGTGCAAAAAATGACATGGGTGCGGAGATTACTGAGAAGAGTCATGAGGATGCCGGGGATAGACGACCAGTGGCCATTGACCCGGTAAAGGTGGTGTTGTCCAATAAATTTGAATCTCTTACAGAATGTCTCGATGACGATGAAGGTGATCACGAGGATAAGCAGCCTGTGGGTATGACAATAGCTCATGACAGTGCCGAGGTGGTGCCAGAATCTACGGAGGAATGCCTCAGGGAGGCGGGGTATACTACTTCGGAGATCGAGAAGGCAGTTGGTCCTCAAGGACAACATTCACACCAAGAGAATGGCGGGGGTAGCGTTTATCTGGGGATCCATGCGACAAAGCCGCGAGGTACGCCAAGTGTTTCAATTGGTAAAGTCACGATTGGGGAAACTGTTTCATCAGGGATACATATGTCTAGAGAACCTTTCCAGCCAGCTCCTGTATTGCTACTTGCTGATTCGGCACCGCACCCAGCAGTACAAGGTCCCAACACAGGGGCTATGTCCCAACCTGGCCCCGTCTCCAACCAGGCCGTGCCCCAGGTAGTGCCACATGCCGTCTCCAACCAGGCCGTGCCCCAGTCAAAGCCCCAGGTAGTGCCACAGGCCGCGTCCCAGGCCGTGTCCCAGACCGTGCTCAGGCCTCGCCCCAGGCCGTGTCACAGACCGTACTCTGTCCCGAAACAGGGGACATGCCCCAGGCTGTGATCTGCCCCGAAACAGGGGCCGACGTGGTAGTGTTTCAGCCAGCTACCTGCATCACAGCAGGTGGACTGATTTCCACGATTGATTTGCCTGCAAATGAAGTCTTACCTGCTGCGTCGCCATCAATGCGGCTTGCATTCCCACAAACCACGGGGGTGAGATTTGATCAGTAGACAATTATGGATGCTCAGGCTTCACGACTTTACCCCGTGGCCATTAGTCATTTACCGGTCCCCGGGGCAGCTGGGAACAAACAGGATGGGGGGATTTTGTATGATGTCGTTGTACAATTGATGAAGGAGAACCATGTTTTGCGAAAACAGAAAAAAAAAGATGAATACTTATTCCTTTGACAGTGCCACAGATGATAGTGATGTGGCGGCGTCAGACTCGGAGTTAGGGCCGGCACCACAAGCTATCCAAGATTTAGCTTTGGGGACTCAGTCCGATGAGAATCTTAGGAAACCAGTCGACTTGGCGGTGCCTACGGGCAATCGTCGTAAGACTAAGAAGGGTAAGCTTTCCACCCGTGTTTAAGATGATAGAAAATCTACTTTTTTGGAATGCCCGTGGGGTTGGTAACCAGTCTACGAGAAGGAGGTTAAAAAATATGGTTGTGGAACATAAAGTCCGAATACTTATGCTTGCGGAGCCTATGATTGATGCTAATAGACATATGGAGATAGGAAATAAACTCAAGCTTGGTGGATTTGTCTCGAATGAATCTTTTGGCGGCAAGATTTGGCTTCATTGGGATACCTCTCTTATCCTTTCGGTGGTGGATATGTCGGATCAGATCATCCATTGTCAGGTAACGGACTCTGTTTCAAGAATTTTTTTCATATCTTTTGTTTATGCTAAATGCTCTGTGGATGAACGAAGGGATCTCTGGTTAAATATGGTAAATTTTGCTGCAAATCATGATACTCCATGGATGGTCGGCGGTGACTTTAATACATATTTGCATTCGGGCGAAAAGGTGGAGGGAATGGAGCCGTCCCTGGCGAGTATGTCACATTTTTCCGACTGTATTGAAAATAGTGGACTAATTGATTGTGGATTTTCGGGTCCTCGACTCACCTAGTGCAATAACAAGCGTGGTAGTGAGCGAATTTGGGCCATACTTGATAGGATTCTTGTTAATTCAGCTTGGTTGACAGTCTTGGGTAATCCTAAAGTGGAGCATCTTTGCAGAACTTTTTCAGATCATTCTCCGCTGTTGACCTATATGCCAACACAATCAAAAATTGGTTTTGCCCCCTTTCATTTCTTAAATATGTGGACGACTCACCCCGGTTTTTTTGATCTGATTAAGGACAAGTGGTCGACCGATATGGGTTCCATGCGGCCTATTGACAGAGTGGATGCCAAACTTAAAATGACCCGGCGAGCTCTTATACAGTGGAATAGGACGGTCTTTGGTAATGTGTTTAGCAGAATCCGAGCTTTAGAGGATGAAATGCAACAGTGGGAAACAATTCTTTTGTCGGGTTTCGCATCTATAAGAACTAATGGGCTAAATGTTGCTGCTAACTGGGATGTCAATGCTTGTAGCAATCTACATCGTTGTCAGGCAGAGTACAGATTAGCTCTCAAACAGGAGGAGCTCTACTAAATACTTTTTTGCTTCCACCAAGTCCAAACAAAAGCGACGCGCCATCAATCAGATTACTTTACCGTGCGGTAGAATTATTTCTGAACCTGGTGAGATTCTTGACAAAGTCAATGAGTTTTTTGCTACTTTGATGTCTTCTCAAGGTGATTGTCTGGTGGATACGGAATTGTTATCTTGTATCCCGAAGTTGGTGGATCCTGGTCAATGCGAGCTCTTGGTCAGACGACCTTCCTTGGCGGAAGTGAGAGATGTTGTTTTCGACATTCCCAAAAATAGTGCGCCAGGACCAGATGGCTTTACTGCTAATTTCTTTCAATCTTGTTGGGAGATTTTGAGTATGGATATTTGGGAGGCAGCTATACAATTTTTTGAAGGGGAGGCAATGCCGTCGTCCTTTTCGGCGAATTTTATGGCTTTGATTCCTAAAATTGAGAATCCAGGTTCCTTTTCAGATTTTCGCCCAATCAGTCTGTGCAATGTGATCTATAAGATCTTCAGTAAAATCCTTTGCAATAGGCTGGTAGATATCTTGCCAAGGTTGATTTCTCAGGAGCATGGGGCTTTTGTCAAAGGCAGGTTCATTGGTGAAAATATTGGTCTGGCGCAGGAATTGATTAGAGACATTAACATGAATGTTCTTGGAGGTAATGTGGTGCTAAAAATTGACATGGAGAAAGCATATGATAGAATGGAATGGAACTTCTTGCTCGCAGTTCTTAAAAAATTTGGCTTTAATGGTAGAATCTGCCATCTCATCTCCAACTGTATCGCTTTTTGTGGATTTTCGGTTCTGCTCCAGGGAGCCTACAAAGGTTTTTTTCGATCCACTAGGGGTTTAAGGCAAGGAGACCCTCTCTCCCCTTTCCTTTTCATTATTGCCTCTGAAGTGTTGAGTAGGGGATTGAAAACAGCTTTTGAGAATGGCAAAATTGGGTATTATTATACTCCCAGGAATTGCAGTCCTATTTCTCACCTTCTGTATGCAGATGACACTTTGATTTTTCTAAATGGCAGGAAGTCTTCAGTCATGGGTTGCATGGAGTTCCTGCGACGATATTGTTCGTCCTCGGGGCAGAAAATTAATGCGAGTAAAAGTTCTTTTACTTTGGATGACAAGGCAGCTATGGAGCGCATTGTAGATTTGAAGAGTAGTACAGGTTTTCATTTTCGAGTTGCTCCATTGAAGTATTTGGGCGGGCCAGTGTTCCAAGGGAGAGTTAAAATCTCATATTTTGAAGATCTAATTACTAAGATTCAGGCTCGTATTCAGGGATGGAAGGCAAAATTGTTATCTCCAGGGGGAAGATTAATTTTGATTAAGCATGTCCTTAGCTCAATCCCTATTTATATTCTTAGTACCATGTGTGTACCAAGGACAGTTTTATCTCGGATTAATAGTCTGCTGGTGGATTTCTTTTGGGGGGATTGTGAAGGCAGACTAAAGAAAAAATGGGTGTCATGGGCTAAAATTTGTTTTCCGCAGGCGGAAGAAGGTTTGAGTGTTAGAGACTTGACGGCTGTGATGGAGGCTTTTCGAATCAAGGCTCTTTGGAGACTTCTTACTTCAGACTCTTTATGGGCTACTTTTATGAGGAGCAAATATTGGCTACGAGGCGTTGCTTTGAATAGTCAACCTGTGAAAAGTGGGTCTTCTCCTTTCTTTAAGGAGTTCATGCTTGGGAGACCTTTTCTTTTGAGGCACTCGTTTTGGCGTATTGGCAGGGGGGATATCAGTTTCTTTGAGGAAAATTGGAACATGGTGGCTTCTTTCAGGAGATCGGCGGCTCTGGTTCATCAAGAGTTTTGGCCTTCAGTTAGCGAGGTGTCGTTGACAAATTTTGAATTGGTCCATTCAGATCTCAGAAGCTTGGCGCGTGATCTTTTCGCTGATAGATTACGTGGTGAGGCCCATGAGGCGGACACGTGTATGTGGGTTCCAAATCAGAATG
The DNA here is from genome assembly GCA_963556465.1 of Berberis vulgaris. Taxonomy (NCBI): domain Eukaryota; kingdom Viridiplantae; phylum Streptophyta; class Magnoliopsida; order Ranunculales; family Berberidaceae; genus Berberis; species Berberis vulgaris. The sequence continues at coordinate 50,391,108 of OY747135.1, read as the reverse complement.
GGCTTTTTTCCCTTCAGTCGGCCTATGAACTATTACGGAAACAGGGGAAGGTCAATGCATTAAGTCCAAAGCTTTGGCACGACATTCTTCCTTCCAAAATATCAGTCTTTGTTTGGAAATTACTCCGTAGAGGAGTACCAGTGGATGGGGAATTATACAGATGTGGTTTGAGTCTGGCCTCTAGATGCCGTTGTTGTAACTCGCCAAAGCGAGAATCTTTGAATCATCTCTTTCTTGATGGCGAACTGGCGATGCAGGTGTGGAGTCACTTTGACAGGATTTTTGAAGTGCATATACGGCGACCAGCAGAAATCTCAACGGTGCTAGTTATTTGGTTCAAGAGAGCACAACGCAATTCGCAGACAGGTGTGTTATTTTTTCTTACTCCTATGTTCATTTTATGGGAAATTTGGAAACAAAGATGCAAATGTGTATGAAAATGTTCCCCCAAATCCTGCCTTTGCAATTTTGAACATTAGGCGTCAGTTGCGATTGGCAAATACTTTTATATTCCCCAAGCAAGTTAGCAGTAACAAGGCCCCCTTACGGGCTTTGGGGTTGGATGTGTTACCCGTCAGAAGGAAGTGTGTTAGAATTGTTTTTTGGCACCCCCACCCATAGATTTTGTTGCGCTTAATGTGGATGGTTCCTCCCGCAAGGACAAGGCATCCGGCGGTGTGATTATTAGAGACTCTCGGGGTTACGGCGTTGTGGGCAAACAAATATTTTTCGGCGAAGGAACCAACAATAAAGCGGAAATCTTGGCTCTTGTGGAGGGCCTCCGCCTTTGTCTCACCTGGGGTTTCAAAAAGGTAGTAGTCCAAACGGACTCGAAGCTTGTTTATGGCTGGCTTAAGGATATTCTGAAAATCCCATGGCATTTGGAGAATATTTTGAAAGAAATTAAGTTGTTGGCAGCGACAATGACGTTAGATTGCCATAATATCTATAGGGAGGCCAATGCGGTGGCGGACGCGTTAGCTGATAGAGCACAACGAGACCATATGACTGTTACTTTCGATGGGACTGATTTTCCTAGGAGATTGGCAGGATTGATACGGCTTGACAGATTGCATACGGCGTACATTCGCCACGGGGATGCGTAGAGGTAACTTTTTCGATTATTCGCGGTTGTTCCTATCGGATGCGTAGGGGCGAAAATTCGGATTGTGGGATGATTGCATCCTGCAGTTTTGGTTTGGACCGAAGGGGCGAAACAGGACAGCAGGCTGGTCCTTACATTTTCGGCCAGGATTGCAGGTTATTGTCAGGACCGCAGGCTATTGTTCAGCAGGCTATGGGTCAAGACAACAGGGGCGAAATAGGACTGAGCATTTTCGGTCCCTCTTCTAACTGTTTTTAGGCTCTGAAATTGGGGCGAGCTTGCGGTTTCGCTTTGGGTTGCGGGACCGCATGATGCGTATTAGGCAATTCGTTTGGCTGAAATGCAGGTATGATGACAGCAATGACAGCAGGTATGCCTTTTTGTGCTAAAGCAGTTAAGTTATTTTAGTAGTGACAGCAGTGACAGCGGTTATGTTATTTCAGCATTGGTGATTGAAATGTTTTGCATTTATGTTTTTTGTTTTAAGGTTTCGGCCCAATTTTTTTATTTGGTTTTTTTTTCACGGGTAAAGTCGTCATGTACCCCCGTATGGATTGTAAATCAATTTTTTGACAAGTAATAAAGGTCTGGCATTCCAGAGGTGCCCCTCCCCACTGGAGGTTTAATTTAAAAAAAAAAAAAAAAAAAAAGTCCATTTGTTTTTTAAAACCCTTCTCCATTCAGATAGTGGCCTAAAAAATGTTGAATTTAGATAGCAAATTGATGTTTGGCTTAGTTTTTCATTTAAATGAAACTAAAGGTTTTTGTTTGATCAATTTTATTTCTTTTGTCAAAATCAATCCATTTGTTCGATCAAATCCTTCTATGTTCAAATAAATCCCTAAAAATCTTGAATTTAGATAGCAAAGTGAAGTTTGACTTAATTTTTCAATAAAATGAAACTAAAGGTTGTTGTGTGATATAATTTACTCCATTTGTTATAATAAATACATAAAAGATGTTAGAGAGCAAAATAAGTCCATTTGTTCGGTCAAATCCTTCTATGTTCAGACAACGCCCTAAAAACGTTGAATTTAGATAGCAAAGTAAAGTTTAGCGTAATTTTTCATTTAAATGAAACTAGTGGTTGTTGTTTAATCAAATTTACTCCATTTGTTATAATAAATATAGAAAAGAGGTTAGAGGTCAAAATAAGTCCATTTGTTCAGTCAAATCTTTCTTCGTTCAGATATTACCCTAAAAACGTTGAATTTAGATACTAAAGTGAAGTTTGGCTTAATTTTTTATTTAAATGAAACTAGAGGCTATTGTTTGATCTAATTTACTCCATTTGTCATAAAAAAAATTACATAAAAGAGGTTAGAGGTCAAAATAAGTCCCGGTCAAATCCTTCTTCGTTCAGATAGTAGCCTAAAAACATTAAATTTAGTTGGCAAAGTGAAGTTTCGCTTTAGTTTTCATTTAAATGAGAGGTTGTTGTTAGATCTTGTACTCCATTTGTCATAATAATTACATAAAAAAAATGTTAGAGGTCAAAATAAGTTCATTTGTTCAGTAAAATCCTTCTCCGTTCAAATAGTGCCTTAGAAAAACCTTGAATTTAGATACCAAACTAAAGTTTGGCTTAATTTTTCATTTAAATCGAACAAGAGGTTGTTGTTTGATATAATTTACTCTATTTGCCATAATAATTACTTAAAAGAGGTTAGAGGTCAAAATAAGTTTATTTGTTTGGTCAAATCATTCTCCGTTCAGATAGTGGACAAAATAGTTTAATTTAGATACTAAAGGGAAGTTTGGCTTAATTTTTCATTTAAATGAAACTAGAGGTTGTTGTTTGATCTAATTTACTTCACTTGTCATAAAAAATACATAAAACTGGTTAGAGGTCAAAGTAAGTCCATTTATTTTTTCAAATCCTTCTTCGTTCATATAGTACCCTAAAAACGTTGAATTTAGATAACAAAGTGATGTTTGACTTAATCTTTTATTTAAATAAAACTAGAGGTGGTTGTTTGATCTAGTTTACCTCATTTGTCATAATAAATACATAAAAAAAAGGTTAGAGGTCAAAATAAGACCATTTGTTTGATCAAATCCTTCTCTGGTTAAATAAAGACCTAAAAAAACTTGAATTTAAATAGGAAAGTGAAGTTTGACATAAGTTTTCATTAAAACGAAACTAGAGGTTGTCATTTGATATAGTTTAATCCATTTGTCATAATAGACACACAAAAGAGGTTAGAGGTCAAAATAAGTCCATTTGTTCGGTCAAATCCCTCTATGTTTAGATAACGTTAAAAAAAAGGTTGAATTTAGTTAGAAAAGTCAAGTTTGGCTTATTTTTTCATTTAAATGCAAATAGTGGTTAATTTTTAATCTAATTTAATCCATTTGTCATAATAAATACTTAAAAGAGATTAGAGGTCAAAATAAGTCCATTTGTTAAGTCGAATTCATCAATTTGTTAAGTCCCTAAAAACGTTGAATTTAGATACAAAAGTGAAGTTTGGCTTAATTTTTCTTTTAAATGAAACTTGAGGTTGTTGTTTGATCTGATTTACTCCATTTGTCATAACAAATATATAAAAGATGTTAGAGGTCAAAATATGTCCCTTTGTTTGGTCAAATCCTTCTCCGTTAAGATAGTGCCATAAAAACGTTGAATTTAGCTTGAAAAGTAAAGTTTTTGGCATAATTTTTCATTTAAATGAAACTACGGGTCAAAATAAGTAAGTTTGTTCAGTCAAATCCTTATCCGTTCAAATACTGCTCTGAAAAACCAAGAATGTAGATACCAAAGTGAAGTTTGGCTCATTTTTTCATTTAAATCAAACTAGAGGTTGTTGTTTGATATAATTTACTCCATTTGCAATAATAAATACGTAAAAAAATAAGTAATTTTGTTTGGTCAAATCCTTCTCCATTCAGATAGTGCCCAAAAAAATGTTAAATTTAGATAGCCAAGTAAAGTTTGGATAAAATTTTCAATTAAATAAACTAGAGGTTATTTTTTATTTAATTTACTTCATTTGTCATAGTAAATACATAAAAGATGTTAGATGTCAAAATAAGTCAATTTGTTTAGTCAAATCCTGCTCAGTTTAGATAGTCCCCAAAAAACATTGAATTTAAAGCAAAGTGAAGTTTGCTTAATTTTTCATTTAAATGAAACTAGAGGTTGTTGTTTAATCTATTAGTGGTCAAAATAAGTCCATTTATATGGTCAAATCCTTCTCTGTTCATATAGTGCCCTAAAAACGTGAAATTTAGATACTAAAGTGAAGTTTGGCTTAATTTTTCATTTAAATGAAACTATAGGTTGTTGTTTGATTTAATTTACTCCATTTGACATAACAAATACATAAAAGAGATTATAGGTCAATATAAGTCCAACTAAATGTGGAATTTAGATACTAAAGTGAAGTTTGGCTTAATTTTTCATTTAAATGAAACTAGATGTTGTTTTTTTAATCTAGTTTACTCCATTTTTCATAATAAATAAATTAATAAAAACTTAGAAATCAAAATTGGTCCATTGGTTCAGTCAAATCGTTCTCTGTTCAAATAGTGCTATAAAAAACCTTAAATTTAGATAGCAAAGTGAAATTTGGCTTAATTTTTCATTCAAATCAAACTAAAGGTTGTTGTTAGATATAATTTACTCCATTTGACATAATAAATATGTAAAAGAGGTTAGAGGTCAAAATAAGTCCATTTGTTTGGTCAAATCCTTATCCATTCAGTTAGTGCCCTATAAAACGTTGAATTTAGATAACAAAGTGAAGTTTGGCTTAATTTTTCATTTAAATAAACTAGAGGTTGTTGTTTAATCTAACTTACTCATAAATAGTAAATACATAAACAAGGTCAGAGGTCAAAATAAGTCCATTTATTTTGTCAAATCCTTCTCCGTTCAGATAGTGCCCTAAAATCGTGGAATTTAGATACTAACGTGAAGTTTGGCTTAATTTTTCATTTAAATGAAACTAGAGGTTGTTGTTTGATCTGATTTACTCCATTTTTCATAACAAATACATAAAAGAGGTTAGTGGTCAAAATAAGTCCATTTGTTTTTCAAATCCTTCTCCATTCAGATAGTGCCCTAAAAATGTTGAATTTAGATAGCAAATTGAAATTTGGATTAATTTTTCATTTAAATGAATTTAGAGTTTGTTGTTTAATCTAGTTTACTCCATTTTTCATAATAAATACAAAGTTAGAGGTCGAAATAACTCAATTTGTTTAGTCAAATCGTTCTATGTTCAAATAGTGCCCTAAAAACCTTAAATTTAGATAGCAAAGTGAAGTTTGGCTTAATTTTTCATTTAAATGAAACTAGATGTTGTTGTTTTATATAATTTATTTCATTTGTCATAATAAATACATCAAGGGTTATTTGCACTTCCCCCCTTATAATGTATGCTATATTCAGCTTTGCACCCAATTAACATTCATATTGCACTTTCCCCCTATGACTACCAATCAACGTGCCTTGACTGTCAAACACCTCAAGTGCCATCATTTCGCCTCTGACGAAAATGCTCTTCACGTGCTTATCATGCCTGATTTGATAAAATGTCAATTCCAACCGTCTGCTACCTGAACCAGGCACGTGGGCGGCTAGGGATTACTCCCTGTCAGCTTGTACCATTAAAGAGACGGACAGTGGAGGGAAAACTCCTTCCGTTTTCATTATCTCTGTTCCGTTTCTCCTCCCTCCCTGCGTTTTCACTCTCTCTGATTTCTCACCAAAATGAAGAAGTGGAATATCAAAACGAAGAAGGGAAAAGCCAAAACCAAGAAGGGGAAGAAGGTTGTTTTCGGTGTCAAAATCACTATCAGTAGCAGCGATGATGATGGGAACACTGCTTCTAGCATACACTGGGACAAATGCAGTTCGTTCAATGATTTTAGTGACTTCTTTGGATAGATTCCAATCGATGAGGAACCAAATCTGAGGCGAGATTTCACTCCTTCAGACATTGAAGATGACATAAACCTCCTACTGTTCATTGGCGTGATATATTGTAAGTCTTCTTTGCTATTTTAGGGTTTCATTTTGGTGCTTCTATATGTAATGCATGTTTGAATGGATGGTGTGAATGGTATGATTTTGTTAGTATTTTCTTCATTTGCACACATTTGGGTTTTCTCCACTGTTTATTTGGCGATTTTGTTTGCATCAGTGAAAATATTGTTTCTGAAAGTGATTTAGTTTGGTTTAAGTGTTGCTAGTGGTTGGTGCTTCCATCAATCAATCACATTGTTCACATAATGTTGAATAGGGTAATGCACATATGTCCATGGATTTTTATGTTATATGTGTTGTACTTGTCTTCTATTTTCAGTTTACTATTCTTGTTTGATTGCATGATTTTGTTTGTTTCCTATAATATTCATCAAGAACTGGATTTTGTTTTGTTTGTCTGTTTTGTTTGCATCAGTGAAAATGGTACGATTTTACTTTGTTTGTCTATTTTCAGTCTTCTGTTTTCATCTTTTTAATTGGTGTCATTGCAACAATGGTAAATGGGGACAAGAACTGGATGTCTGAAACTTAGTGATCCATTACGATGGAAAATAGAGTAAGATTGTAGAGATCCCTGGTATGTGGAAGGTTAGTGATTATAAAGATATATCTATAGACTTTGTACAAGTGCATGGTGATTACCTTAATTGGGATAAGTTAAACAAGAGTATCCTTGAAGCTATCCCCAACCCACATAAGCATGCCTTAACCCTTGGAACAACACATACCTTTGTGGAGAATGGGGTGAGGATGGACATTATCAATAATGAAGAATTAATGTATTTTTCGACCCATGCAGACATTGATGACAAAGATGTTTTGCATGTGTTTATTGAGGTTAAAGTGGTAACACAAGTTCATGAAAGCAACACTCCTGGGATTAGTGTAATGGACCTTGAACCAATTTCAACCCACCTATAGTTGATGTAGACTCTGCCCCTGTAACACAACCCACCCCTCCTAATAAAGTTAATTTGAAGCCTAACTGCATGGCAAAATGGCCTTAGACCAGGAGGAAGGTTCCAACCCCAAGAAAGAGTAAACCTAGTGATTGGTGCTCTCCAAGTAAAGATGGTAGTTGTACCAAGAAAAGAACACGGGGAGGGCCAGGGTAGTAAAGAAAGTAGAAAAAGGGATAAAGTCAAGTAAGACAAGAGTGAAGTTATATGATGAGTTGAGTGAAAAAGAGCTAGATGAAGACCTACCGGATGTAGTACCATAGGGACCTGATGAGAACCAACCATGAACAAGCCAAAGGCCAGCCAGGATGTCCATCTAAAGCAGGTCCATCTGAGTTTGCTGAACTAGATAATCTTCCAGTAGAATATGAGTACCATTCAGGCCATAACGCTGATAATGAGGCACTTCCAGGTGTGCATGCTGGTTTTGTTGCTGAAACTGAGAATTTTTATGGTGATGAGAATGATCATGAGGCTCACCATGAGGACGAGGAATGGGTATTGGAGGTTGGGAAGGAATGGCCCACAGTAGATGATGCTAGGTTTTGGTTGAGAAAATATGCAGTAAGAAAGAAGCTTCTGATGAGATTTAAGAAGAATGATCTCGATAGACTTTTAGTTAAGTGTACTGATGAAGACTGCAAATGGAATTGCTATGTAGCAAGAAACAAAGACGGTCACACCATCAGTATTAGGACCATGGGGCAACAACACATGTTTGGGGATTGTTGATGGGAAACACCCAATGGCGGATGCTAGGTTTGTTGCTAAGGAGTGTGAGTCTATGTTTAATACACACTAACTCTCTTATCAAATAAACATGGAAGGAACACATTGTTGATGTCAGCTACCATGTAGGGTGGAGAGCAAAGCAGAAACTGATGGCAAAAGTGATGGTAGCTATGAAGACAGTTACAAGATGACCCATTCTTGTTGCATGGAGTTGTTGACAGCAAACCAAGGAAGCATTGCTACATGCTCAACAAATAATGAATTTCAAAGGTTCACAGGCCTGTGTTTGGCTTTTTCTGATAGTCTACTTTGTTGGCAGCATGGTTGTAGACCCTTGGTGGGTTTGGATAGGTATGTGAAAAGTTGGTGCAGGACCTATTTTGACTCTAGGCTATGCCCAAAGCACATCACTAACAATTTTAGTGAAAGCTTCAATAACTGGATCATTCACCTAAGGGACAAACAAATCTGCAAGTTGATTGATGACTATCACGTGCTTGTCACGAGGCTTATGTATAGCAGAAGGGTAAAAAGTAGCACTTGGGACATCAATGGGTTAGTACCTAGGGCTTAGAAGCTAGTTGACAAGTACAAGGAAATGAAGAACTAATTCAGGATGTTTGGGTCCAGTGATAGCTTCGTCACAGTGCAGCATAATGACACTGGTGATAGGTTTAAAGTCAAGACATCAATTAGATATTGTGACTATAGACAACGAGAACTCACATGCATCATATGTGTGCATGGAGTCTTGACTCTAGTCAATCAGAGACCTCAGTGGGTAGAGTAAGTATAAGTTTTCTCAGTGACCATATCATTGCTTATATAATCTTGTAACCATACTTATTTCCATTTGATGCAGGTATTGCAACCCCTATTATTCTGTGAAGGCCTATGTGGAAGCATACTCTAGGGGCATTGTGAGCATAAGAAATATGCGTGAATGGGATGAAATAAGTTTTATCTTTATTGCTTGTGTGTACTACAATCCTTTGCTTTTTTCATGTCTGATTAGGGTTTTGATGTGGCAGCCAAGACACTTAGTGTTGCCATCTCTAGTGAAAAGAGGTTCAGGGAGACCTAAGAGATAGATGAGAAGAGATGAAGATGAAGATAAGATTCACAGGGAACACAGGAGTTGCAGAAAGTGTGGAGGGGAGGGTCACAACAGTAGAACCTGTAAAAACCCTCTTAGGGAGCATACTTCTGATGATGGACAGACATCTAAGAGGCCTAAATGCACAAGAGCAAGGAACAACAAGCCAAGGGGGGGTGCAAGGACTGCTAGTGGAAGAGGAAACAGTGAACCTCCAAAGGAAATATCCCACATGTCCTCCACAACCACCAAACTTTCAGCCTGAGATGCCTACAGCTCCAAATTTACACAACAATCAGAGTACCATGTTCACAACTCAGCCCTTTGCACAAGGAGTTCGACCCCCACCAATGAGGCCACCAATTAATCCAGTGTTTCAGTGTGAGAATGGTAGAGGCTGGAGGGGACAAACTCAATTTGCAAAGGGACAAAGCAGTTGGAAACCTAGGGGCCCTGGAGATGACCTGCATATGAGTTAGTGGAAGATAGTATTTTTTGGTTTATTGACATTCTCATTTTGTGTTTTCTGATGGAATGTTATCTTAGACTTGTGTTATGTCAGACTTGTGTTGGTATGGTATACTAAATGATACACTTGTGTTATGTCAGACTTGTGTTGGTATGGTACACTAAATGATACGCTTGTGTTCGTTGCAAGTTCTGTTAAATGAATTGCATTTCAGGTTGGTATGGTGTGGTATTGAATGCTTGTTGATATGGTATGGTATTGAATGCTTGTTGGTATGGTACACTTCAGGTTGTTAGGTACTGAATGATATTGAATGCTTGTAAATCTAGGTTGGTTATTGATGCTTGTAAATTCAGGGTTTTGCAATTTTGGTTGTTAGGTACTGAATGGTATTGAATGTCAGACTTTTTGATGCTTGTAAATTCAGGTTTTTGCAAGGATGTTGTGTCAGGTTGCTTATTGATGCTTGAAAGTGCTATGTCAGGTTTTGAATTGCAAGGTTGCTTATTGATGCTTGAAAGTGCTATGTCAGGTTTTGAATTGCAAGGATGTTAAGGCATTTGATTACAATGTGCTATTAACATCTAATGAACATCAAATGAATTTACATTGTCGCAAGAACATCAAACTTTGTTGCAAGAACATCCAATGAACATCAAATGAATTTACATTGTGCTTTAACATCCAATGTCATGTACTCCTTCAAAATCTTGCCTACTTCAAACCTCTTATTCACTTGTTTGATTGTGCTTGTGACACCATGGGATCTGCAAGAAAATCAATTAAGTTTTGTTAATTAGTAGTAACTTAACCCCTTAAAATAAATTACTATCAGTAACTTAACCCCTTAAAATAAATTTGAATTTAATGTTGCCCCCTGCAACATAACTGACTTAACAGATGACGAAGATGAGTTGCAACTCAAGCTTACCATCAATACTTTACCATCAATACTTGGCAAGCTTTTCCACTTATTGATGCTTGAATATTTAATCTACAGTGAAATAACATGTAGATGTAGTAGTAGAAGCAGAGGTGAGAGTTATTGGTGGTGAAGTGGAAATTGTGGTGGTGAAAGAGGAGTAGGCGGATTATCCCAACGTCTTAGTGGAAGTTTCAATCTCAGCCCTTGATTTTAATTGCTTTAACTTTGTATCTCAGCCTTCAGATCATTAAAGGGTATTTTGTGTAGTAAAATATGACATTTTTTAAGCTAGCACGTTGACTATTAGTCTTAGGAGGAAGTGTTATATGAATATTAATTGGGTGTAAAGCTGAATATATCATATATTATAGGGGGAAAGTGCAAATCCTTCTCCTTTCAGAAAGTCTTAGGAGAAAATGCAATATGAATGTTAGAGGTCAAAATAAGTCCATTTGTTCGATCAAATCCTTCTCCATTTAGAAAATGCCCTAAAAACATTGAATTTAGATAGCAAAGTGAAGTTTGGCTTAATTTTTCATTTAAAGGAAACAATAAGTTGTTGTTTAATCTATTTACTCCATTTTCATAATAAATACAAAGTTTAGAGCTCAAAATTAGTCAATTTGTACCGCCAAATCCTTCCTTGTTCAAATAGTTCCCTAAAAAAATATGAATTTAGATAACGAAGTGAAGTTTGGCTTAAATTTTCATTTAAATGAAGGTTGTTGTTTGATATAATTTACTCCATTTGTCATAATAAATACATAAAAGAGGTTAGAAATTAAAATGAATCAATTTGTTCGGTCAAATCCTTCCCCATTCAGATAGTGCCCTAAAAACGTTAAACTTAGATACTAAAGTGAACTTTGGCTTAATTTTTCATTTAAATAAAACTGGAGGTTGTTCTTTTCTGATTTATTACAATTGTCATAAAAAAACATAAAAGAGGTTAAAAGGTCAAAATAAGTCCATTTGTTTGGTCAAATATTTATTCGTTCAGATAGTGCCCTAAAAAATGTTAAATTAGATAGCAAAGTGAAGTTTGGTTTAATTTTTCATTTAAATGAAACTAAAGGTTGTTGTTTGATTTAGTGTACTCCATTTGTCATAATAAATACATAAAAAAAAGGTTAGCGGTCAAAATAAGCCATTTGTTCGATCAAATCCTTATCCATTCAGATAGTGCCCTAAAAACGTTGAATTTAGATAGCAAAGTGAAGTTTAGCTTAATTTTTCATTTAAATGAAACTAGAGGTTTTTGTTTGATCTAGTTTACTCTATTTGTCAAAATAAATACAAAGGTTAGAGGTCAAAATAAGTCAATTTGTTCGGCCAAATCCTTCTTTGTTCAAATAGTGCCTTAAAAAACCTTGAATTTCGATAGCAAAGTGAAGTTCTGCTTAAGTTTTCATTTAAATGAAACTTGAGGTTGTTGTTAGATATGTATTACTCCATTTCTCATAACAAATACATAAAAGAGGTTAGAGGTCAAAATAAGTTCATTGTTCAGTCAAATCCTTCCCCGCTCAAATAGTGCCCTAAAAACGTTGAATTTAGATACTAATGTGAAGTTTGGCTTAAATTTTCATTTAAATGATACTAAAGGTTGGTGTTTGATCTGATTTACTCCATTTGTCATAAAAAATTACATAAAAGAGGTTAGAGGTCAAAATAAGTCCATTTGCTTGGTCAATCCTTCCCCGTTCTTGTAGTGCCCCCAAAAACGTTGAATTTAGATAGCAAAGTGGATTTTGGCTTAATTTTTCATTTAAATAAAATTAGAGGTTGTTGTTTGATATAGTTTACCCCATTTGTCATAGTAAATACATAAAAAGAGGTTAGAGGTCAAAATAAGTCCGTTTATTCGGTCAAATCTTTCTCCGTTCAGATAGAGTACCCTAAAAACGTTGAAATTAGATAGCAAAGTGAATTTTAGCTTCATTTTTTTTTAAATGAAACTATCATTTTTTAAATCTAATTTATTGCATTTGTCATAGTAAATTCATAAACGAGGTTAGAGGTTAAAATAAGACTATTTGTTTGGTCAAATCCTTCTCTGTTCATATAGTGCCCTAAAATAACATTAAATTTAGATAACATAGTGAAGTTTGGTTTAATTTTTCATTTAAATGAAACTAGAGGTTGTTGTTTGATCTAGTGTACTCCATTTTTCATAATAAATAAATAAATAAATGTTAGCGGTCAAAATAAGTCCATTTGTTCAGTCAAATCCTTTTCTGTACAATTGTGCTTTAAAAAAATTTGAATTTAGATAACAAAGCGAAGCTTGGCTTAATTTTTCATTTAAATGAAACAAAGGTTTTTTTTTTGTTAAAACATTGCATTCAAACAAAATACTAGCTATTACATAACCTTTTATCCACAGAAGCAGCTAAATTGTGAGCTTCATAATTAAGTTCACACACAATAAATTTACAGTACCATAAGTCTAAATTGGAAAGTAAGCGCCTAATATTCCTTATAATAGGACGCCACACCCATCGTGTGGCCAAAAGAGAAAGTTGTGAGTCCTGCTATAAGATCGAGTTAAGTACTCCTGAATCTCTTGTTTAATATAATTTAGTCTATTTGTCATAATAAATACATAAAAAAAAGGTTAAAAGTCAATATAAGTCCATTTTTCTGTCAAATCCTTTTCTGTTTAGATAGTGCCCCCAAAATAGTTGAATTTATATAGAAAAGTGAAGTCTGGCTTAATTTTACATTTAAATTAAACTAGATGTTGTTATTTTATCTGATTTACTCCACTTGTCATAACAAATACATAAAAGCGGCTCGAGGTCTCAATAAGTCCATTTATTTGGTCAAATCCTTCTTCGTTCAGATAGTGCCCTAAAAACGTTGAAGTTAGATACTAATGTGAAGTTTGGCTTAATTTTTCATTTAAATGAAACTAGAGGTTGTTGTTTGATATGATTTACTCCATTTATGATAAGAAATATATAAAAGAGGTTAGATGTCAAAATAAATTCATTTGTTTTTCCAAAACCTTCTCCGTTCAGATAGTGCCCTAAAATATGTTAAATATAGATAACAAATTGAAGTTTGGCTTATTTTTTCATTTAAATGAAAGTAGAGGTTGTTGTTTGATCTAGATTACTCCATTTGTCTTAATAAATACAAAGTTAGAGGTAATAATAAGTTAATTTTTTCGTCAAATCCTTCTCTGTTCAAATAGTGCCCTAAAAACCTTGAATTTAGATAACAAAGTGAAGTTTGGCTTATTTTTCATTTAAATGAAACTAGAGGTTGTTGTTTAATATAATATATTCCATTTGTCATAATAAATACATAAAAGAGGCAAGAGGCCAAAATAAGTCCATTTGTTCGATCAAATCCTTCTCCATTAAGATAGTGCCATAAAAACTTTGAATTTAGATAGCAAAGTGAAGTTTGACTTAATTTTTCATTTAAATGAAACTAGAGGTTGTTGTTTGATTTAGTTCACTCCATTTTCATAATAAATACCAAGGTTAGTGGTCAAAATAAGTCAATTTGTTCGCCCAAGTCCTTCTTTGTTTAGATAGTGCCCTAAAATATCTTAAATTTAGATAGCAAAGTGAAGTTTGGCCTAATTTTTCATTTAAATGAAATTAGAGGTTGTTGTTTGATATAATTTACTCCATTTGTCATAATAAATACATAAGAGAGGTTAGAGGTCAAATTAAGTCCATTTGTTAGGTAAAAAATCCTTCGTTGTTCATATAGTGCCCTAAAACATTGAATTTATATACTAATGTGAAGCTTCGCTTAATTTTTTATTTAAATGAAACTAGAAGTTTTTGTTTGATCTTATTTACTCCATTTTTCATAAAAACTACATAAAAGAGGTTAGAAGTCAAAGTAAGTCCATTTGTTCGGTCAAATCCTTCTCCATTCAGATAGTAACCTAAAAACGTTGAATTTAGATACAAAAGTGATGTTTGGCTTAATTTTTCATTTGAATGTAACTAGAGGTTATTGTTTGATCTAATTTACTCCATTTGTCATAAAAATACATAAAAAGAGGCTAGAGGTCAAAATAAGTCCCTTTGTTTGATCAAATCCCTCTCGTTCAGATAGTGCCCTAAAAACGATGAATTTAGATAGGAAAGTGAAGTTTGGCTTAATTTTTTATTTAAATGAAACTAGAGGTATTTTGTTTGATCGTCTTTACTCCATTTGTCATAATAATTACATAAAATGAGTTAGAGGTCAAAATAAGTCCATTTGTTCCGTCAAATCCTTCTCCATTTAGATAGTGCCCTAAAAATGATGAATTTAGATTCAAAACTAAAGTTTGGCTTATTTTTTCATTTAAATGAAACTAAATTTTTTGTTTGATCTGATTTACTCTATTTGTCATATCAAATACATAAAGAGGTTAGAGGTCAAAATAAGTCCCTTTGTTTGGTCAAATCCTTCTCCATTTAGATAGTGCCCTAAAAACGATGAATTTAGATAGCAAAGTAAGGTTTGGCATAATTTTTCATCTAAATGAAACTAGTGGTTGTTGTCAGATCATCTTTAATCCATTTGTCCTAACAAATACATAAAATAAGTTAGAGGTCAAAATAAGTTCCTTTGTTTGGTCAAATCCTTTTCCGTTCAGATAATGCTCTAAAAACGATAAATTTTGAGAGCAAAGTGAAGTTTGGCATAATTTTTCCTTTAAATGAAACTAGAGGTTGTTGTCAGATCTTTCTTACTCCATTTGTCATAATAAACACATAAAATGAGTTAGAGGTCAAAATAAGTCCATTTGTTAGGTCAAATCTTTCTCCATTCAAATAGTGCCAAAAAACGTTGAATTTAGATGGCAAAGTGAAGTTTAGTTTAATTTTTCATTTAAATGAAACTAGAGGTTGTTGTTTAATCTAATTACTCCATTTGTCATAATAAATACATAAAAGAGGTTAGAGGTCAAAATAAGTCAATTTGTTTGATCAAATCCTCCTCCGTTCAAATAGTGCCCTAAAAACATTGAATTTAGATAGCAAAGTAAAGTTTGCCTTAATTTTTCGTTTATATGAAACTAGTGGTTGTTGTTTAATCTCATTTACTCAATTTTTCATAATAAATACATAAAAGAGGTTGGGGCTAAAAAAAGTTCATTTATTCGGTCAAATCTTTCTTCGTTCAGATAGTGCCCTAAAAATGATAAATTTAGATAGCAAACTGAAGTTTAGCTTAATTTTTCATTTAAATGAAACTAGAGGTTGTTGTTTGAGCTTATTTACTCTATTTTTCATAATAAATACTTAAAATGAGTTAGAGGTCAAAATAAGTCCATTTGTTCGGTCCAATCAATCTCCTTTCAGATAATGCCCTAAAAAATTTTGAATTTAGATAGCAAAGTGAAATTTGGCTTAATTTTTCATTTAATTGCAACTAGAGGTTGTTATTTAATATAATTTACTCCCTTTGTCATAATAAATACATAAAAGAGGTTAGATGTCAAAATACCATTTGTTCGGTCAAATCCTCCTCCGTTCAGATTGTACCCTAAAAATGTTGAATTTAGATAGCAAAGTGAAGTTTGGCTTAATTTTCATTTAAATGAAACTAGAATTTTTTGTTTGATCCGATTTATTCCATTTGTCATTACAAATACATAAAGAGGTAGGAGGTCCATATAAGTCATTTTGTTTATTCAAATCCTTCTCCGTTTAGATAGTGCCCTAAAAACGATGAATTTAGATAGCAAAGTAAAGTTTGGCATAATTTTTCCTTTAAATAAAACTAGTAGTTGTTGTCAGATCATCTTTAATCCATTTGTCTTAACAAATATATAAAATAAGTTAGAGGTCAAAATAAGTCCCTATGTTTGGTCAAATCCTTTGTTGTTTAGATAATGCTCTAAAAACGATAAATTTTAATAGCAAAGTGAAGTTTGGCATAATTTTTCCTTTAAATGAAACTAGAGGTTGTTATCAGATCTTTTTTAATCCATTTGTCATAATAAATACATAAAATGAGTTAGAGGTCAAAATAAGTCCATTTGTTCGGTCAAATTCTCCTCCGTTTAGATTGTACCCTAAAAACGTTGAATTAAGATAGCAAAGTGAAATTTGGCTTAATTTTTAATTTAAATGAAACTAGAGGTTTTTGTGTAATCTAATTTACTCCATTTGTCATAATTGATGCAATCATTTTTTGCTCCCTGCTTTGACCTTGACCTGCAAACCTACTGACCTGCACAAGGAACGCACGTGAGCCACGAACCACCATTGTGGTCGCCGATGGTATTTCGATTCTAAAGTCAGATAGGGATCTAAGGAAGGTGTAATGCTATAAACATGGAATTTTGTAGCATACCTTAGCTTACCAAGCTGGTGTCTTATTTTATAGTACAAGAGTCCTGGTTCGGCAAGGCCATCAATGGCGTAGTTTAGGGAAGAAGATCTGCGTGGAGATCCTTCTCTAATTAGGAGTCATGCTATGGAGGGAAATTTCCCTATTAGCCATGTGCTCCTAGATACGCGGGAGATAGTCCCCATTCCGAGAGTGGTCTATAGGTGGAAGTCTTCTTATGTGACATATACTCTGGAATCGTCTACCTAGTTGAAATCAAATAGTTGTTGTACTTGCCTGTCCGAAGCTGATCCTCGAGATACTTGCCTTTAGCAGGGTTTACGGGTATTGAGGATAGTTGTGAGACAGGTGCGCCTAGCAGGCTGTAAAAATTTGGGTCCGTTTGGCGGACTGCATTGGGCGAGTTTAGAACCACACGAGTTGGATTCGTGTTTGGCTGATGCTAGGGCCTATCTTTTCCTCGATATCATCATGACACGTGTTCGACATAGATTTGGGATCGTTACGATGTATCATCAACTACTCCCTTGAGTGAATGGGGCGTTTAGTCTGTTCACTGACTCTTTAAAAAGCAATTCTACCGTCGTGATGATTGAGCCCGAAGCGTTGTCTAGAGCGGTGCACTGCATTTATGAGTACACGACTGCTCAATGAGAATGTACGATTTGTCTTCTCTATAAATATTTGCCGCTTTAAGGAAGATTTCTTAAGTTCTTATCTTTGTAATTTCATCAAACGATCATGTTGCTGTTAAGTTTGATTTGTCCCTCTTAACAATGGCAGAAAATGTTGAACTTTCTTCTAAGGATCTGCTGTCCTTTACTTGCCTCAAGCTCTTCAAGGATAGTCTTGTTGATGAAACTGAATTGATCAGGCTTTGAAATCTGTATCGTATTCCCAGGGATCGGGAAATCATTCCCGCGTTTGGAGACTTGGCTCCGATTACACCTCTTCAGGGGTATATGAGTTTGCACCAGGGCATGTTCGAGTCAGAGCTCTGATTCCCAGTGTCGAATGACGTCTGGCATTTTTTTCTCACTCTTCACATGCCTCCCGCGCAAATGGTTCCTAGCGAGTTCAAGGTTTTGATTACGATTCTTCTGAGGGAGCATGACGCCGGCCTTCGTTTGATTCCGGCGGTAATCCATCATATGACCACCGCTCAGTTGGATGCTAGGGGCCTTTGCGTACTGACTTTCCCTACTTGCTTGCATTTAGTGGCGGATGACACTGAGCCTTGGGAGAGGTATTGGTTCCTGGCTTCAGTGAATTCTCCATACTTCAAGCTTGGGAGTCGTAGGATCCCAACATACTTTCAGTTTGACCTTCGTATGTTTCTTAGTCGCTGGCTTATTTTTCCGATCTCAAGCGTGATGCTAGTTTGATGTCATTTTCCTTTTTCAGGGAAGTTCGCAGTTCCGACTCTCACTGAAGAGGAGAGACGGATAGAGAGGGATTTCATCAACCTCCCACTGACGTCCATCGAAGAGGTCATAATGCAAGGTAATGTTGTGTGTAGCGGGTTGCTCCGATGTTTTCATGACATTCTCTCTACACTGGGTTCGCCAACCGAAGGGGTTATCAGTCGTCATTCGAGGAAGAGAAGCCTGGCTATGCCTAGCCCAACCAGGGTAGCATAATTGGAGGCGAGCATGCCTCTTGTTGTTGTCCCGAGAAGAAGGTAGTCTTTTGATCTTGCGGCCTCTGCCCTTGGGTCGTCGCGTTCTGCTCAGGCGGCAGCTTCAGAGAGTCATCGTCTTCTGCTTGATGTTGTTATTCCCTCTGTTGACTTAGAGGGAGATAACATTGGTCCTCGCATTGGCGTTTCACGTCGTCATGAGTCCGAGGCAAATGGTCGTGCCCTTGAGTCACACAGTCCTGTTACACTACATCCTGAAGCTCGTGGGCGATTCCTTGCACTGGATAAGGCCTTAGCAGACATGCGGATGTCGTATTCAGATGCTCTCTACCGAGTGGACTCCCTGATTAGTTAGCTGCAAAACCCTGGTACTTCATCGAACTTGGGGGTCGTGAAGGCCATTGTTTCTGCCTCTGAAGCGGAGTTTGCTGGCATAAGATCCCGACAGAGGTTGGCCAAGTCGGATTTGGCATCAATTCGTGCTGAACTGGGACAAACTCGGGCTGAGTTGGAGAGCTTGGATGTGGCTGTGGACAAGTGGTCGTCCGATCTGCAGGCCCAAGATGACGAAATGAGGCAGGCGAAGATAGAATGGGTAGTCGAACGATGGTAGTTGGAGTCTGAAGTCGACGAGGGGCTTGCCCGATTTTGCGAGGCGGCGTGCTTACTGTCAGATGAGCATTCACACTATTCTTGCTTGGTGAGTGCGGTGGATTTCGACATGTTGGGACGGAGGCCACGGATATCTTTTGAGGTTATTCGGGGCAGATTGCAGCTTTTGAAGCTTATCAGATAAGAGCACCCCAATGTCGACCTTGATTTCATCCGTTATAAGAGGGCTGCTTTCGGACCCATCTCTCAAGGGGAAGGTTCTGGCTCTGTAGGACAAGCTGCTGAGGAGATTGTTTCTCCTTAAAATAGTAATAACGTCCTTCTCGAAACAAAAAAACACTTTTTTTAAGTATTGTTTTGTCCTTTACTGTTGAGTTTTCTTTAGATGCTTTGTAGATCGTAGAATCTGTACTATTGGGCAGAATGCCTATTTTTATCACTCGAGTTGTATCGTAACTAACCGTTTTTGGCTGCTATTGTTTATTGGTGATCCATTCCGGTCTGCAAATTGATGCTTAGCTGGTCATCGTTGTCGCGTGTAAGAATGTTGAGGAGACACTGGCTTCGCCGATCGTCGCAATCCCCGCACAGTGGACTTGATGCTGAGCACCTGAAGCTATTGTCATCAGTTGTGGACTGATTGAGCTTGCCTGGTAAGTTCGGCAATTGTTGTCTTGGAGAGCAATGGTCCCTTGGCGAGTCATTGTCATCAATTGGGCAAGCGCTTACTAGACTTCCACTTCCTTGGCCATCATGGTTCGCATGCAGCGGGCTAGGCATTGGGCACCAGAAGCCGTCATCATCAGTCGCTAACTGACTCGGCTTACCTGGTAAGTTCGGCGATCATTGTCTGTTGGAGAGCAATGATCCCTTGGCAAGTCGTTGTCATCAGGCGTGTAAGCACTGACTAGACTCCCACTTTCTCAGTCGTTGTTGCCCACGCACAGCGGACTAGGCTTTGGGCACCAGAAGTCGTTTTCACCAGTCGCGAACCGACTAGGCTTACCTGGTAAGTTCGACGATCATTGTCTGTTGGAGAGCAATGATCACTTGGCGAGTCATCGTCATCAGGCGTGTAAGCACTGACTAGACTCCCACTTCCTCGGCCATTGTTGCCCGCGCGCAGTGGACTAGGCTTTGGGCACCAGAAGGCGTCGTCATTAGTCGCGAACTAACTAGGCTTACCTGGTAAGTTCGGCGATCATTGTCTGTTGGAGAGCAATGATTCCTTGGCGAGTCATCATCATCAGGTGTGTAAGCAATGACTAGACTCCCACTTTTTTGCCCATCGTCATTTGCACATAACGGATTAGGCGTAGGGCACTAGAAGCTGTCATCATCAGTCGCGAACTAACCAGACTTACCTGGTAAGTTCGGCGATCATTGTCTGTTGGAGAGCAATGATCCCTTGGCGAGTCATCGTCATCAGGCGTGTAAGCACTGACTAGACTCCCACTTCCTCGGACGTTGTTGCCCGCACGTAGCGGACTAGGCTTTGGGCACCAGAAGCCGTCGTCATCAGTCGCGAACTGACTAAGCTTACATGGTAAGTTTGACGATCATTGTCTATTGGATAGCAATGATCCCTTGGCGAGTCATCGTCATCAGGCGTCTAAGCAATGACTAGACTCCCACTTCCTCGCCCATCGTCATCCGCACGCAGCAGATTAGGCGTTGGGCACCAGAAGCCGCCATCATCAGTCGCGAACTGACTAGGCTTACCTGGTAAGTTCGGCGATCATTGTCTGCTGCAGAGAAATGATCCCTTGGCAAGTCGTCGTCATTAGGCGTGTAAGCACTGACGAGACTCCACTTCCTCGGCCATCATCATCCCCACGTAGCGGACAAAGCGTTGGGCATCAGAAGCCATCGTCATAAGTCCCGAACTAACTAGGCTTACCTGGTAAGTTCAACGATCATTGGATGTTGGAGAGCAACGATCCCTTGGTGAGTCGTCATCATCTGGCGTGTAAGCGCTGACTAGACTCTCACTTCAACTTTGTTTCCCGTACGCAACAGACTAGGTTTTGGAGTTGACATTCGAGTCTGGTTGCAGCGTGGATGATCGTAGGGTCATAACGGATAACAATGGAAGTTATAGTAAAAGTAAATATTTTTATTGATAATATTTTTTTAGATGCTCTAAATTACATGGTCGTTTAAGCCCGTTGATGTCTATGTCATCCAGCCAGTACGTTCCCTGCCTTTAGACCTTAGTTACTCTGTAGGGTCCTTCCAAGTTCAGGTTTAGCTTTCCCGCGCCAGCTTCTTTGGTGTTTTGTTGGGTCTTTCTGAGTACCTAGTCTCCCACCTTGAATTCGAGTGGCTTGACCTTCTTGTTGTAGTATTGTGCCATTCGTTGCTTGTAGGCGGCTATCTTGGCGGAGGCTAGATCCCATTTTTCATCTAAGAGGTCTAGCTCAATGCGCAAGGCTTCGTTATTACTGTCTGGTCTAAATTATTCCGTTCGGAAGGTTGGAACCTTGAGTTCTACCGAAACCATAGCTTCTGACCCGTATGCTAGGGCGAAATGTGTCTCTCCGGTTGGGATAATTTTAGTTGTCTGATATGCCTAGAGTATCCCTGGTAGCTCTGGAACCCATTTTCCTTTGGCCGCATCGAGCTTCCTTTTGATCACCTCCAGGATTGTTCGGTTGGTAACCTCCGCTTGGTCGTTGGCTTGGGGGTGCTGGCGAGGAGAAATGGTGATTAATATTCAAACTTTTGCACAATTTTTTAACCTTGATACCTTCGAAGAGTTCTGTTGTCACTAACAATACTCTGGGGATGCCAAATCTACAGACGATGGTGGCCCATATGAATTTTTCTATTTGGACCTGCCCTATTTTGGATAGGGGCTCAACTTCAACCCACTTGGTGAAGTATTCGACCGGTACAAGAAGGAATCTTTTACCGGCTGATGTTGTGAGCGGTCCGACAATATCCATTCCCCATTGTGCGAATGGCCACGGACTAGTAATCGGTGTCAGCGGTTGGGAAGGCATATGTGTGTATGAACCTCTGACACTTGTCGCATCTGCCGATAGTATCTTTTGAGTCTCGCTCGCTGCTCTATTTTTAGTCTTCTGGCTTCGACCTTCTAAGTCAGTAGGGCTCCGGTTGCTGTGTATTCGAATATCAGAGTCATCCAATTTGGTTGCGCGTCTGTAGTGCAAACATTTTTAGGCTCTTCTTCTTCGAGGCTTGATTGTTCTTGGTATTCAATGAGACTGCTTGAGACTTTGTCAGAGACTGAGGTCTCTCTGGCTAGCCGTCGGCTTTTTAGTTGTCGTCTTGATGGCACTGTATGAGCTCGCACCTCTTGAACCCGCCCATTACGCGAAGTACCTTGTTGCGGTAGGCTATCATGCGAGGGTCCTTGCTGTTGAAATCTCCTTTGACCTGGTTGACTACCATTTTTGAGTCGTTGTATGCCGTTAGGTGATTTATCCCGATCCCCAAGGCTAGCTTTAGGCCGGACAGGAGAGCTTCGTATTTAGCCTCGTTGTTTGAAGCGGGGAAGTCGAATATGACGACTTTTTTTAGGGTGAAGCTGCTGGGGGAGCGGAATGTGATCTCGGCTCCGCTTGTTTTCCCGTCGATGATCCGTTGCAGCGCAAGACCCAATCCTGGGTGCTTGAGTCCGAGGTTTGGTGATCTGTCTTTGGCTCTTCTCTAACGGTGAACTCGGTGATGAAGTCTGCCAATACCTAGGCTTTGATGGCGATTCTTGGAGCATAGCTTATGTCAAACTGTCCGAGCTCTACCGACCATTTCACCATTATACCGGATAACTCTGGTTTATGCAGTACTGAGCAAAGCGGATGCTTGGTCAGAACCGTTATAGAGTGGGCCTGAAAATAGGGCCTCAAATTCCTGGAGGATACGACCAGTGCTAGAGCTAACTTTTCTAGGTCTGGGTAGTGTGCCTCTACTTTTAAGAAGGTTTTGTAGGCATAATACTCTGTCTGGTCTTTGGGTCACTCGATCGTCCCGTATGAAGGATGAGCTGACAGCATGCTTGGAAATAGACAAGTACAAGTAGAGTGTTCCCTCAATTGCTGGTTTTGAGAATAGCTCCGGACTTCCCATGTATGCTTTCAGGCCTTAAAAGGCTTGTTCGCACTCCTCGTTCCACGAGAACCCTTTGCTTCCCCTCAGTAGTTTAAAGAAAAGATGGCACTTGTAGATGATTTAGATATAAACCTGTTGAGTGTTGCTACTCTCCCAGTCTGGCTTTGAACGTCTTTGATGCTGGCGGGGGATTTCATGTCGAGAAGGGCCTGAATATGCTTTGGGTCGACCTCGATCCCTCTCTTGTTTACTATATAGCCTAAGAATTTTCCAGACTCAACTCCGAACGTACACTTCTGTGGGTTGAGCTTCATCTGGTATTTCCTAAGCTGGTTGAATGCTTCAGTGAGGTCTCTTATGAGGTCATGGCTGCGGAGGCTCTTGACCATTATATTGTAGATGTAGACCTCCATGTTCTTGCCGTTTTGTTCCTTAAACATCCAGTTTACCAGTCGTTGATAGGTAGCACATGCGTTCTTTAAGCCGAAAGACATCACCATATGGCAATATATCCCTCTCTCAGTTACGAATGATGTTTTTTCTTGATCTGGTGGGTGCATGAATATTTTATTGTAGCCTGAGTAGGCGTCCATGAAGCTTAGTAAGTTATGTTCGAACGTGGCATCCACGATCTAATCAATGCGAGGGAGTGGGAAAGTCTTTTGGGCAAGCATTGTTTAGGTCCGTGTAGTCTACACACACCCTCCATTTCCCGTTCTACTTTTTAACAAGAACGGTTCACGCCAACTAGTCTGGGTATCGCGCTTCCTTAATCATGTCTGCATTGAGTAAACGCTGAACTTCCTCGTTTATGATCGCGTTCCTCTCGGGTGCCACAAGCCTCTTTTTCTGCCATACTGTTTTCTTCGTTGGGTCCACTTCTAGGCAATGGGTGATTATCGACGGGTCGATTTTCGTCATGTCTCGCATGGTCCAGGCAAAGATGTCCTGATTATGTTGCTCTTCCCCCACTGCATGGGTGGGATAGAGAGTCATCTTAGTCGTGGGGCCAGCCGACAACTGAGAATCACTTGGGGGCAGTGTCGTCATGTACTGACATTCCCTGGCTACTGCTTGGTTGCCTCTTAGTGTCCCGACCGCTTGGTTTGTTGGATACTTGATGCACTAGTGTAGAGTGGATACTGCCGCCCCCATTTGGTGTATCCAGGGTCTCCCCAGGACCGCATTATATGCCGAAGGTGTGTCGATAACTATGAATTCTTGAAACAGGGTTTTTTGAGTTGGCTTCTCCCCCGCTACTACTATCATCATATCTTCCCCACAGGGAAGTCTTTTTTTCGCCGCTAAAATCGATCATCGGACGGTTATTGGGGGTCAATGATTTCTCCTCTAGTCGCATGTTGTGGAACGCACGGGAAACATGACGTTCAATGAGTTCCTAGTGTCCACCAAGGACCTCCTTACTTCCCAGCTTGCTAGAGAGATTGTTACTACCAGGGCATCATTATGTGGGTGTTGTATGCCTTGAAGGTCTTCTTCCATAAACGTTAGAGGCATGGAGTGGTCATGCTTATGAGCATGCGGTGCTAGCTGTTCGACGTACATTGCTTAGATCCTCATACCTTGGAATGCCTTTTCCTTAGACCTATTAGATAGTTCGGACTCGGAATGGACTTCGTGAAGCACGCATATCCTGTCGACTGACTTATCTCTGGGCCCAGCTTTGGTCCTAGTTACCTGCTCTTCTTCCAAGGTGATGTAGCTCTGCGCCTCCCTTGCTAAGTCTTCCAAATTGGCTAGTGGGTCCAGGGTTAGGAAGTTATATAACTTACCCTTCCCCAGTCCATTGATGAAGGCCGAGATGGTCGTCATGTCGTTGCACACGTTGACGGCAGTTAGATCCCAGCTGAAGCGAGTTAGATACGCCTTTAGTGTCTCGTCAGGCTTTCATTTTATCGATCTGAGCATCTTCATCATCAACAAAACTTGATCTATAAAAGGTGATCTTGGATTTGATTCGGGATTCGTTGACGTTGCTGCTGTTTCGGGAGCGTCAGCCTGATGCTTGCGTGTTATTTGTGCCGCCGAGAGTGGTGAAGTAGCGCCAGGCTGAGCGTTCGACGTTCCCCTTGTTCTCCATTGTTGTATGATTAGGTGGACACCATCTCTTAGTATTTTGAAGAGAGATGATGCTAATGAAAGGTAAGGAACTTTGTCGTTCCCAACAGACGACGCCAAACTAATGCTGTCATTTTCCGCTCCCTGCTTTGACCTTGACCTGTAAACCTGCTGACCTGCACAAGGAACGCACGTGAGCCACGGACCACCATTGTGGTGGCCGATGACACTCCGATGCTAAAGTTAGATAGGGATCTGAGGAAGATGTAATGTTGTAAATAGGGAATTTTGTAGCGTACCTTAGCTTACAAACCTCATGTCTTATTTGCAGGAGTCCTTGTTCGACCAGGCCATCGATGGCGTAATTTAGGGAAAAAGATATGCGTGGATATCCTTTTCTAATTAGGAATCGTGCTGTGGAGGGAAGTTTCCCTGTTAGCCATGTGCTTCTAGATACGTGGGAGATAGTTCCCAGTCTGATAGTGGTCTATAGGTAGAAATCTCCTTATGTGACATATACTCTGGAATCCGCTTCCTAGTTGGAAGCAAATAGTTGTCATAGTAGCGTCCGAAGTTGATCCTCGAGATACTTGTCTTTAGCAGGGCTTACGGGTATTGAGGATAGTTGTGAGACACGTGGGCCTAGTAGGTTGTAAGAATTCAGGTTCGTTTGACGGATTGCATTGGGCAGGTATAGAACCGCACGGGCCGGATCAGTGTCGGGCTAACGCTAGGGCCTGAGATTTCCTCGAGATCATCATGACACGTGTACGACATAGATTTGGGACCTTTTCTGTGTATCATCAATAATAAATACATAATTGAAGTTTGTTCGATTAAATCCTCTTCCGTTCAGATAGTACCCTAAAAACGTTGAATTTAGATAGCAAAGTGAAGTTTGGCTTAATTTTTCATTTAATTGAAACTAGTGGTTGTTGTTTAATCTAATTTACTCCATTTGTTATAATAAATACATAAAAGAGGTTGGAGGTCAAAATAAGAACATTTGTTCGGTCAAATCCTTATCCATTTAGATAGTAACTAAAAACGTTGAGTTTAGATACAAAAGTGAAGTTTGGCTTAATTTTTCATTTAAATGAAACTAGAGGTTGTTGTTTGATGTGATTCACTCCAATTGTCATAACAAAAACATAAACGAGGTAAGAGGTAAAAATAAGTCCCTTTGTTTTATCAAATCCTTCTCTGTTCAAATAGTGCCATAAAAGCGATGAACTTAGATAGCAAAAAGAAGTTTAGCTTAATTTTCATTTAAATGAAAGAAAAATTGTCGTCTGATCTAGTGTATTCTATTTGTCATAATAAATACAAGAAAAATGTTAGAAGTCAAAATAGGTACATTTGTTCGGTCAAATCCTTTTCTGTTATGATAGTGTCCTAAAAAACATTGAATTTAGATAACAAAGTGAAGTTTAGCTTAATTTTTCATTTAAATGAAACAAAAATTTGTTGTTTGATATAATTTACTACATTTTTCATAATAATACATAAAAGAGGTTAGAGGTCAAAATAAGTCAATTTGTTCGGTCAAATCCTTCTCCGTTCAGATAGTGCCCTAAAAACGTTGAATTTACATAGCAAAGTGAAGTTAGGCTTAATTTTTCATTTAAATGAAAATAGAGGTTGTTGTTTAATTTAATTTACTTCATTGTTCATAATAAATACATGAAGGAGGTTAGAGGTCAAAATAAGTCCAATTGTTCGGTCAAATCCTTCTCCATTAAGATAGTACCATAAAAACGTTAAATTTAGATAGCAAATTGAAAGTGGGCTTAATTTTTCATTTAAATGAAAATAATAGTTGTTGTTTAAGCTAATTTACTCCATTTTTCATAATAAATACATAAAGTTAGAGGTCAAAATAAGTCCACTGTTCGGTCAAATCCTTCTCCGTTCAGATAGTACCCTAAAAATGTTGAATTTAGATACTAAAGTAAACTTTGGCTGAATTTTCATTTAAACGAAACTAGAGGTAGTTGTTTGATCTGATTTACTCAATTTGTCGAAAAAAAAAAGTACATAAATGAGGTTAGATGTCAAAATAAGTCCTTTTGTTTGGTAAAATCCTTCTCCGTTCAGATAGTGCCCTAAAAACGATGAATTTAGATAGCAAAGTGAAGTTTTTCTTGATTTTTCATTTAAATGAAACTGGATGTTGTTGTTTGATCTATTTTACTCCATTTTTCATAATAATACATAGGTTAGAGGTTAAAATAAGTCAATTTGTTCGGCCAAATCTTTCTCTATTCAAATAGTGCCCTAAAAATACCTTGAATTTAGATAACAATGTGAAGTTTTGCTAAATTTTTTATTTAAATGAAACTAGAGGTTGTTGTTTGAACTAATTTACTCCATTTGTCATACAAAAAGTACATAAAAGTGGTTAGAGGTCAAAGTAAGTCCATATGTTAAGTCAAATCCTTCTTCGATCAAATAATTCCCCTAAAAATGTCGAACTTAGATAGTAAAGTGAAGTTTGGCTTAATTTTTCATTTAAATGAAACTAGAGATTCTTGTTTCATCTAATTTAATCTATTTGTAATAATAAATACATGAATATATTAGAGGTCAAAATAAGTTTATTTGATCGTTCAAATCATTCTCCATTTAAATAGTGCCCAAAAAAACATTGAATTTAGATAGCAAAGTGAAGTTTTGCTTAATTTTACATTTAAATGAAACTAATGGTTGTTGTTTGATCTAGTGTACTCTATTTTTCATAATAATACATGAAAAAAGGTTAGAAGTCAAAATAAGTCCATTTGTTCTGTCAAATCCTTCTCCGTTCAGATAGTGTCCTAAAAAATATTGAATTTAAGTAGCAAAGTGAAGTTTAGCTTAATTTTTCATTTAAATGAATTAAAAAGTTGTTGTTTGATATAATTTACTTCATTTGTCATAATAAATACAAAAAAGAGGTTAGAGGTCAAAATAAATCCATTTGTTTGATCAAATCCTTTGTCATTCAGACAGTGTCCTAAAAATGATGAATTTAGATAACAAAGTAAAGGTTGGCTTAATTTTTCATTTAAATGAAACTAGAGGTATTTTGCTCCATTTGTCCTAATAACTACATAAAATGAGTTAGAGGTCAAAACAAGTCCATTTGTTCGGTGAAATCCTTCCCCGTTCAGATAGTGACATAATAAATGTTGAATTTAAATAGCAAAGTGAAGTGTGCCTTAATTTTTCATTTAAATGAAACTAGAGGTTGTTGTTAGATATGATTTACTCCATTTGTCGTAAAAAAAAATACATAAAAGAGGTTAAAGGTCAAAATAAGTCCATTTGTTTGATCAAATCCTTCTCCGTTCAGATAGTGTCCTAAAAACGATGAATTTAGATAACAAAGTGAATTTTTGGCTTAATTTTTCATTTAAATGAAACTAAAGGTTGTTGTTAGATCTTATTTAATACAATTGTCATAATAAAATAAGTCTATTTGTTTGGTCAAATTCTTCTCCGTTCAGATAGTGTTTTAAAAAACGTTGAATTTGGATAGTAAAGTGAAGTTTGGCTTAATTTTTCATTTAATAGAAACTAGAGGTTGTTGCATAATCTAATTTACTCCATTTATCATAATAAATACACAAAAGAGGTTAGAGGTCAAAATAAGTCCATTTGTTCGGTCAAATCCTCCTCCATTCAAATTGTACCCTAAAAACGTTGATAGTAAAGTGAAGTTTAGCTTAATTTTTCATTTAAATGAAACTTGTGGTTGTTGTTTAATCTAATTTACTCCATTACAAATGAATACATTAAAAAGGTAGGATGTCAAAAATAAGTTTATTTGTTCGGTCAAATCCTTCCCCATTCAGATCCTAAAAACGTTGAATTTAGATACAAAAGTGAATTTTGGCTTAATTTTTCATTTAAATGAAAATAAAGGTTGTTGTTTGATATGATTTACTCTATTTGTCAGAACAAATACATAAAAGGGGTTAGAGGCCAAAATAAGTCCCTTTGTTTGAACAAATCCTTTTTCGTTCAAATAGTGCCCTAAAAACAATGAATTTAGATAACAAAGTGAAGTTTGGATTATTTTTCATTTAAATGAAACTAGAAGTTGTTGTCAGATCTTTTTTACTCCATTTGTCATAATAAATACATAAAATAAGTTAGAGGTCAAAATAAGTCCATTTGTTTGGTCAAATCCTTCCCCGTTCAGATAGTTCCCTAAAAACATTGAATTTAGACACTAAGCTGAAGTTTGGTTTTTTTTCATTTAAATGAAATTAGAGGTTTTTGTATGATCTGTTTGAATCCATTTGACATAGTAATTACTTAAAAATGATTAGAGGTCAAAATAAGTCCATTTGTTCGGTGAAATCCTCTTCGTTAAGATAGTGCCCTAAAAAATATTGAATTTTGATAGCAAAGTAAGGTTTGGCTTAATTTTTCATTTAAATTAAACTAAAAATTTTTGTTTAACCTAATTTACTCCATTTCAAAATAAGTCCATTTGTTCAGTCAAATCCTTCCCCGTTCAGATAGTGCCCTAAAAACGATGAATTTAGATACTAAAGTTTATTTTTAATTTAAATGAACCCAGAGATTGTTGTATGATCTATTCTACTCCATTTTTCATAATAAATACATATAATGGGTTAGAGGTCAAAATAAGTCCATTTGTTTGATCAAATCTTTCTTCGTTCAAATAGTGCCCTAAAAAATCTTGAATTTTGATAGCAAAGTGAAGTTTGGCTTAATTTTTCATTTAAATGAAATTAGAGGTTGTTGTTTCATCTAATTTACTCTATTTTCCATAATAAATACATAAAATAGGTTATAAGTCAAAATAAGTTCATTTGTTCGGTCAAATTCTTCTCCATTCAAATAGTACCATAAAAACGTTGAATTTAGATGCTAAAGTGAAGTTTGGCTTAATTTTACATTTAAATAAAACTAGAGGTTGTTGTTTCATTCTATTAACTTTGTTTGTCATAAAAAATACATAAAATTGGTTAGAGTTTTAAATAAGTCCATTTGTGCAGCCATATCCTTCTCCGTTCAAATAGTGTTCTAAAAATCCTAGAATTTAAATAGCAGAGTGAAGTATAGCTTAATTTTTCATTTAAATGAAACTAGAGGTTGTTGTTTGACCTAGTATACTCAATTTTTCATAATAAATACTAAAAAAGTGTTAGAGGTCAAAATAAGTTCATTTGTTCGGTCAAATCCTTTTCTGTTCAAATAGTGCCCTAAAAAACCTTGAATTTAGATTGCAATGTGAAGTTTGGCTTAATTTTATTTAAATGCACTGAGAGGTTGTTGTTTGATATAATTTACTCCATTTGTCATAATAAATACATAAAAGTGGTTAGAGGTCAAAATAAGTCTATTTGTTTGGTCAAATCCCTCACATTTCAAATAGTGCCCTAAAAAATGTTGAATTTATATAGCAAAGTGAAATTTCATTTAATTTTTTATTTAAATTAAATTAGAGGTTATTTTTTATCTAATTTACTTTATTTGTCATAGTAAATACATAAAATTGGTTAGAGGTCAAAATAAGTCTATTTATTTGGTCAAATTCTTCATTGTTCAGATAATGCCCTATAAACATTGAATTTAGGTATTAAAGTGAAGTTTGGCTTAAATTTTCATTTAAATGAAACTAGAGCTTGTTGTTTGGCTAATGTACTCCATTTTTCATTAAAAATAATTAAAATAGGTTTGAGATTAAAATAAGTTCATCTGTTTTTTCAAGTCCTTTTCCATTCAGATAGTGCCCTAAAAAATGTTGAATTTAGATAGCAAAGTGAAACTTGGCTTAATTTTTCATTTAAATGAAATTAAAGGTTGTTGTTCAATCTAGTTTACTCCATTTTTCATAATAAATACATCAAAGGGGTTAGAGGTCAAAATAAGTTCATTTTTCGGTCAAACCCTACTTCGTTAAGATAGTGCCCTAAAATACGTTGAATTTAGATAGCAAAGTGAAGTTTGGCTTAATTTTTCATTTAAATGAAGTTAGAAGTTATTGTTTCATCTAATTTACTCTATTTTTCATAATGAATACATGAAAGTGGTTAGAGATCTAATTAAGTCTATTTGTTCGATCAAATCCATCTTTGTTCAGATAGTGCCCTAAAAAACATTGAATTTATATAGCGAAGTGAAGTTTGCCATAATTTTTCATTTCAATGAAACTAAAGGTTGTTGTTTGATCTAATGTACTCTATTTTTCATAGTAAATGCATGAAAAAGGTTAGAAGTAAAAATAAGTCCATTTGTTTTGTCAAATCTTATTCGTCCAGATAGTGCCCTAAAAACATTGAATTTAGATACTAAAGTGAAGTTTGGCTTAAATTTACATTTAAACAAAACTTGAGGTTGTTGTTTGGTCTAGTTTACTCCATTTGTCATAGTAAATACATAAACTAGGTTAGAGATCAGAATATGTCCCTTTATTTGGTCAAATCTTTCTCCGTTCAGATAGTGCCATATCAATATTGACAACAAAGGGAAGTTTGGCTTAATTTTTAATTTAAATGAAATTAGAGGCTGTTGTTTAATCTTATTTACACCATTTGTCATAACAAATACATAAAAGAGATTAGAGGTCAAAATAAGTCCATTTATTTTTTCAAATCCTTATCCGTTCAGATAGTGCCCTAAAAAATGTTGAATTTAGATAGCAAAGTGAAACTTGGCTTAATTTTTCATTTAAATGAAATTAAAGGTTGTTGTTCGATCTAGTTTACTCCATTTTTCATAATAAATACATCAAAGGGGTTAGAGGTCAAAATAAGTTCATTTTTCGGTCAAACCCTACTTCGTTAAGATAGTGCCCTAAAATACGTTGAATTTAGATAGCAAAGTGAAGTTTGGCTTAATTTTTCATTTAAATGAAGTTAGAAGTTATTGTTTCATCTAATTTACTCTATTTTTCATAATGAATACATGAAAGTGGTTAGAGATCTAATTAAGTCTATTTGTTCGATCAAATCCATCTTTGTTCAGATAGTGCCCTAAAAAACATTGAATTTATATAGCGAAGTGAAGTTTGCCATAATTTTTCATTTCAATGAAACTAAAGGTTGTTGTTTGATCTAATGTACTCTATTTTTCATAGTAAATGCATGAAAAAGGTTAGAAGTAAAAATAAGGCCATTTGTTTTGTCAAATCTTATTCGTCCAGATAGTGCCCTAAAAATATTGAATTTAGATACTAAAGTGAAGTTTGGCTTAAATTTTCATTTAAACAAAACTTGAGGTTGTTGTTTGGTCTAGTTTACTCCATTTGTCATAGTAAATACATAAACTAGGTTAGAGATCAGAATATGCCCCTTTATTTGGTCAAATCTTTCTCCGTTCAGATAGTGCCATATCAATATTGACAACAAAGGGAAGTTTGGCTTAATTTTTAATTTAAATGAAATTAGAGGCTGTTGTTTAATCTTATTTACACCATTTGTCATAACAAATACATAAAAGAGATTAGAGGTCAAAATAAGTCCATTTATTTTTTCAAATCCTTATCCGTTCAGATAGTGCCCTAAAAAATGTTAAATTTAGATAACAAAGTGAAGTTTGACTTAATGTTTCATTTAAATAAAACTAGAGATTTTTGTTTGATCTATTTTACTTCATTTTTCATAATAAATACAAAAAAAAGGTTAGAGTTTAAAATAAGTCCATTTGTTCTGTCAAATCCTTCTTCGTTCAAATAGTGCCCTAAAAAACTTGACTTTAGATAACAAAGTGAAGTTTAGCTTAATTTTCATTTAAATGCAATTAGAGGTTGTTGTTTGATATAATTTACTCCATTTGTCATAATAAATACTTAAAAATGGTTATAGATGAAAATAAGTCCATTTGTTCGGTCAAATCCTTCTTCGTGCAGATAGTGCCCAAAATGTTGAATTTAGATAGCAAAGTGAAGTTTGGCTTAATTTTTCACTTAAATGAAACTAGAGTTTTTTTTTAAATCTATTTTACTCCTTTTTCATAGTAAATACATGAAAGAGGTTAGAGGTCAAAATAAGTCCATTTATTTGGTCAAATCCTTCTTCGTTAAGCTTATGCCCTTTAAATGAAACTAGCGGTTGTTGTTTGATATGATTTACTCAATTTATCATAACAAATACATAAAATAGGTTAGAGGCCAAATAAGTCAATTTGTTTTTTCAAATCCTTCTCCGTTCAGATAGTGCCTTAAAAACGTTGAATTAGATAACAAAGTGAAGTTTGGCTTAATTTTTCATTTAACTGAACCTATAGGTTGTTGTTTGATCTATTTTACTTCATTTGTCATAATAAAAACAAAAAAAGTTTAGAAGTCAAAATAAGTCAATTTTTCGACCAAATCCTTATATGTGCAGATAGTGCCCTAAAAACGTTGAATTTAGATAGCAAAGTGAAGTTTAGGTTAATTATGCATTTAAATGAAACTAGAGGTTGTTAATTAATCTAATTTAATCCATTTATCATAATAAATAACATAAAAGAGGTTAGTGGTCAGAATAAGTCCATTTGTTTTTCCAAATCCTTCTCCGTTCAGATAGTGCCCTAAAAAAGTTGAATTTAGATAGCAAAGTTAAGTTTGGCTTAATTTTCATTTAAATGAAACTAGAGGTTGTTGTTTGATCTAGTTTATTCCATTTGTCATAATAAATACATAAAAAAAAAGTTTAGAGGTCAAAATAAGACCATTTGTTCAGTCAAATCCTTCTCAGTTCAGATAGTGCCTTATAAACGTTAAATTTAGATATTAAAGTGAAGTTTGGCTTAAATTTTCATTTACATGATACTAGAGGTTGTTGTTTGATCTGATTTACTCCATTAGTCATAAAAGGTTAGAGGTCCAAATAAGTCTATTTGTTCGGTCAAATCATTCTCAATTCAAATAGTGCCCTAAAAAGTTGAATTTAGATAGCAAATTGATGTTTGGCTTATAATTTAAATGAAACTAGAGGTTGTTATTTGATCTACTTTACTCCATTTGTCTTAATAATACATAAACGGGCAAGAGGTCAAAATAAGTTCATTTGTTTAGTCAAATCCTTCTCCGTTTAGATAGTGTCCTAAAAATCATAGAATTTAGATAGCGAAGTGTAGTTTGGCATAATTCTTCATTTAAATGAAACTTGAGGTTGTTGTAATCTAATTTACTCCATTTGTCATAATAAATACATAAAGGAGGTTAGAGGTCAAAATAAGCCCTTTTATTTGGTCAAATCATTCTCCATTCAGATAGTGCCATATAACTGTTGAATTTAGATATTAAAGTAAAGTTTGGGTTAATTTTTCATTTAAAAGAAACTAGAGATTGTTGTTTTATCTGATTTACTCCATTTGTCATAAAACAAAATACATAAAAGAGGTTAAAGATCAAAATAAGTCTATTTGTTTTTTCAAATCCTTTTTCGTTCAGATAGTGCCCTAAAAACGTCGAATTTAGACACTAAAGTAAAGTTGGGCTTAATTTTTCTTTAAATGAAACTAAAGGTTGTTGTTTGATCATATTTACTCTATTTGTCATAACAAATAAAAGTAGTTAGACGTCAAAATAATTCCATTTGTTTGGTTAAATCCTTATCCGTTCTGATATCTCCCAAAAAAGTTGAATTTAGATAGCAAAGTGAAGTTTGGCTTAGTTTTTCATTTAATTGGAACTAGAGGTGGTTGTTTGATCTATTTTACTCCATTTGTTAAATAAATACATAAAAGGTGTTATAGGTCAAAATAAGTTCATTTGTTCAGTCAAATCCTTCTTCGTTCAAATAGTGCCCTACAAGACCTTAAATTTAGATAACAAAGTGAAGTTTGGCTTAATTTTTCATTTAAAAGAAATTAGAGGTTGTTGTTTGATATAATTTACTCCATTTGTCATAATAAATACATAAAAGATATTAAAGGTCAAAATAAGTCCATTTGTGCAGTCAAATCCTTTTCCGTTCAGATAGTGCCCTAAAAAACATTAAATGTTGACAGTAAAGTGAAGTTTGGCTTAATTTTTCATTTAAATGAACTAGAGGTTATTTTTTAATCTAATTTACTCCATTTGTCATAGTAAATACGTAAAAAGAGGTTAGAGGTCAAAATAAGTTCATTTATTTGGTCAAATCCTTCTCCGTTCAGATAGTGTCCAATAAATGTTGGATTTAGATACTAAAGTCAAGTTTGGCTTAAATTTTCATTTAAATGAAACTAGAGGTTGATGTTTGATCTGATTTACTCCAAATACATAAAAAAGGTTACAGGTCAAAATAACTCCATTTGTTTTTTCAAATCCTTTTCCGTTAAGATTGATGATACATCAAAATAGACCGATCATCACGGCTATACACGTAGCGGAGAACATCCATCACAAGGATATGGAGCCCATCTACTAGGCCAGCTCGTAAAACCCAAGAGTAAAGTCAACCACAGAGGCCCAGACAAGGCCCACTAAAAGAAGATATAATCAAAGACCGAATCCAGGCTCGACGAACCAAAGCCCAAATCCAAGCCTGACATGAGTTCTCTTATAAAGAAGAGGAACGTTGCACCATAAATAGTCGTGGAGGAAGTTACGCCTCCACGGACGCATCTCCATCAAGGTGGAGATTGTTACGAGAAACATCTCCTTCTGTTGTGCCTTACATGCTTAAGTCACGCATAGAATTAACCCCGACCATTATAAAAGGTAAAGGGAACATTCGACACAGGTATGTAACTTTAACTTAGTTTTGTCCAGATTTACTTCCTTCGTCAAATAGAGTTGCTGACTTAAGCATCGGAGTGCCTTCGGCCACCAAAAATGTGGTCATTGGCAGTCTAATAACATCTGTTTTGCAGGTCAAACTCACAGGGTGACGATTTTTGGGCGCATTAGTTTGGCGTCATCCTTGGGGAACAACGAATTTCCTTTTTAAAAATAAGATCCACAGTGACGAAGCTCACCACAATCTGATAGATGATCAACAAACTACCAGAACAAATGATACACCCTACAGATCTCCAACATAGTGACGATAACAACTCTTCTACTAGCAACGATGCATCACAAATAACTCACGAACAAGAAGCAACCCAAATCATCGGACCGATGGCACCCGAGAATCCAGATCCACAACAAGCAATGGCCCAGATAACCCAAACATCCGGTGACGCTACCATGAATCCTCGGGTAGGCCTGCTTATGACCCAAATGAACCACATAACAGATGCTAGAAAAGATCACCAAGGAGCGCATCCAGCTAGTTGATCATGTTCAGACACCGCGCCAACAAAACTTTGTCAACCGAACTCAAGGGAGTGACGAAGTCCCAGTAGAACCCCAACAGAGAAACTTCGAGAACAATGAACCTCTCCAAGGCAAGACTTCACACTGTGACGGGGCGCTTACTGAGATTCTGTTCATGAAGCTTGTCATGCCGAAAAAGTTCACTCGGCCAAAGTTTGAGGTACACGATGGGACCACCGACCCAATGGATCATCTGAGGCACTTCCACCACATAATGGCATTAAAAGAGACAAAGGAGTCGATCCTGTGCAGAACATTTTTGACTAGCCTTACCTCCACAGCAATGAATAGGTTGAACTGTCTACAACCGAGGTCAATAAACTCCTTCCAGGCGTTAGCCACTGCATTTATCAAGAGATTAATCGGAAGTCAACGGATAAGGAAAGGATCACACTACTTTCTGCATGTTAAACAGAAGCCCGAAGAGACAATACGAAAATATGTCACTCATTTCACCAATGAATTGACAATGATCGATGGATGCAGCGAACACAACCACAACAACTTTCACCACCTAGTTGAAGAAAAGCCCATTTTTTTACGCTCTAAACTTAGAACCTCCTACAAGCATGGCGGTCTTGCAGAAAACAGTCCAAAAACACATTTATCTTGAATAGATGAAAGATGTTAGGAGGAAAAATGAAAAGGAAAGGGAAAACCATTCAAGGAAACAGGAAAGAAGAGAGGGGAGAAGGCGAGACGATGGGCCACAGGGAGATAGCGGTCAATCAAAGAAACATCGGAACGATAGAAGAACCTAATCCAGCCAGCAGGAATCTTGGAAGTTGCAATCGACACGACCCAATCACCAGCGGATAACTAGCATAATGAAAAAAGAATACAAACCATACACGACCCTATAGACAAGCCTGACCAACATCCTGAAGTACATGGCGAATTTGCAGAACGTCAACTGGCCACCTAGAATGAGAGGAGACCCAGAAGGAAGAGACAAAAACAGGTATTGTTCGTTCCACTTTTGTCTCCTCCTTCCACAAGGATCACTGTCATGATACCGAAGACTGCTATAAGCTAAAAGAAGAAATTGAGCATTGAATCCAAAGAGGATGACTCGATGAATTCATTGGAATGCCAGACAAACAGCCCAAGGGGAAAGAAAAGGCAGATACCACCGCCACAGGATCAAAAGAACAATTTAGCTCTACACTACATCTACCCCAGCAAAGAAGCACCTTCCACTCGAGCAGAACTATATCGAAGTGGAAAGATTAACGCTCTGAAGACAATTGAACCGACCGACTCGAGGACTCTACCAACGGATACAAATTCAATCTGAATTACCAATAAAATAATTAACGATGACGAACTCGATCAAGCCTCAGCAAGTGATGCCAAACGAGGAGCGATAGCGGGTCAATCAAAAGAGGTCATGAATTAAACGAGAAAGAACAGCAAATGAGTGAACCCCCAGCACGAGGATAGACATCAACCATACAATAAGAAGAAATCGCTCCCTAATATAGCGTAATTGTTCCAGAAAAAATGACCGTTAGGAATGGTAAGGACATCCAAAAGGGAAAATCAATAAAATTACAAATTAGGAATCATCCCACGAAGAAATCAGCAATCAGCAATCAGCATATAAAGCCAAAAGGAATCAAGACGCAAGTCAGGTACATATAATAAACTTCCGGTCTGTTTAACCAACGAAGTAAATGTTGGACGAATGAGTCAACTAAGTAAAAACGATTTCGGGTCAACTAGAGCGGCGAACCAACGAAGTAAAGGTTGACAAACGAGTAAACTAAGTAAAAGCAACTTCAGGTCGACTAGAGGTCGAATCAACGAAGTAAAAGTTGGACGAACGAGTCAACTAAGTAAACGACTTTGGGTCAACTAGAGCGTCGAACTAACAAAGTAAAAGTTGGACGATCGAGTCAACTAAGTAAAATCGACTTCGAGTCGACTAAAGCGTTGAACCAACGAAGTAAAAGTTGGACAAACGAGTCAACTAAGTAAAAATGACTTTGGGTCGACTAGAGCGTCGAACCAAAGAAATAAAAGTTGCATGAACGAGTCAACTAAGTAAAACGACTTTGGATTGACTAAAACGTTGAACCAACAATGTAAAAACAACTTCGGGTCAACTAGAACGTCGAACCAACAAAGTAAAAGTTGGACGAACAAGTCAACTAAGTAAAAACGACTTCGAGTCGACTAAAGCATCGAAACAACGAAGTAAAGGTTGGACGAACGAGTCAACTAAGTAAAAATGACCTTGGGTCGACTAAAAAATAGAACCAATGAAGTAAAAATAACTTCGGGCCGACTAGAACGTCGAACCAATAAAGTAAAAGTTGCACGAACAAGTCAACTAAGTAAAAACGACTTTGGATCGACTAGAGCGTCGAGCCAACGAAGTAAAATTTGGACAAAGAAGTCAATCAAGTAAAAATGACTTCGGGTTGACTAGTATGTCAAACCAACGAAGTAAAACAACTTCGGGTAAAATAGAAACGTCAAACCAACGAAGCAAAACTCGAAGGAAACGACTTCTGGTCAACCGGATCGTCGAACCAACTCGAATTAGGCAAATTTTGTTTTAATCAAACCAGCATAGCAAACGATCAAGGAATAAGTTAACGCAACTCAAGAGAGCCTCGTGTTAACTAACACACCAGATCAACAAAGTAGAAGACAAGCAAACAAAACATCTTTCTTACAAACGCTCCAAGACAACCAACACGAGATTGAGACGGACTTATCGAAGCATAAGAGAAATCAAATCAGTAAAAGTCAAACTAAACAAAAATATAGTTGTAAAAATCAAAGCTGGAGTACAAATCATTTCGACAACAATGAACGACTTATAAAAGACACAGGCAACACGAACGAAGTCGACAAGATGAACCACGACTACGAAGAAAAGAAAAGGAGAAAATTCATGTTCTTTCATAAAAACTATTCTATTACATCCGAGGAAGAAAGTAAATGATCCCTACATCGTTAACAACATCATCTAACGGACGAGGGGTAGTTGGGTCACTAGCAGGAGTTATCTCTTCAATAGGAGAAGGCGGTGGCCCTTTTGCCATTGGATCACCCGGAAGGTCTTCAGCACCGTCTTCATCCTTGAAGGTCTAATAGACCAAATGACGGTATTGAGACAAGTTAACACCAAGACCTTCAATATAATCTAAAAGCTTGCCAATCCGCCACCTCCATAACACGAAGCACGTCCTTAACATAAGCAAGCTCACTCCTAACCATTATAAATTGGCCCTCAGCAGCAGTGAGCATCACAGAGGTATCAGCCTTGACTTCGTCAAGTGAAGCCATTAATTGGTCTACTCTTTTCTTGGCAATGTCGCGGTTGTTAAAGTGTTCTATCACGGCACGTGCAGCCTCATCATGGAGTGCCTTCTTAGCAGACATCTTTTTTTCCACATCATGCAAGCGTGCATGAACACCATCAAATTCGGCTCTTAAATATTTGAGCTCGGTCACAGACCGATCCCGTGCACCCTCCACCTTGACCAACGAGGCTTTTAATGTGTCATATTTATAAAGAACATGGGAAAACACCAATAGCAGCACAACGAGCTTCCTCCCCAACGAAACCACAAGATTTTGACTAGTTTGATAACCCGAACCCATCACCCCCAGGTAGAAAAGATGACTCATCCGTCCATAATAAGCCTAAGACCATCATCAATATGAAGGCTCGGATCCAGCACAGGCATCGAAGGCCTCTCCACCGACCGTCTATGCCATTCATTAATCAACTTATGCACACTATCCTGCATGTCAATCCGAAAAAACCAGCAAAACTTACCGTTCGATTTGACCCGAATCTCTTTGAGGGTAGGTTTCATCCAACCAATCCGTTAATGAAGAACGCAGGGATACTGAAGCGTGGAAGAACCACCACCCACAGCTAGGAAGGAAGAAAGAATGACAGGAGAGTCATCCTCACCCTCACGTTGCGCAGTAACCACAGCAGAAGCGGAACGAGTGTCAGTCCCAACGAGAACAGAAGATCCTAAGCGAGCTAAAGAAGGCGAGACCTCCGCCTCATTGTCAATAGGAGGAGAGAAAGAATGAAGAGACTGTGTCTCGAGAACTCGATCACGACTACTAAGCTTTTTGGACTGGACAACAGCCAGTTGGAACATCTTGTCATCAATAGCCCTAGGATCCTTATTAGAACACTTAGCAGCGTCAGGACCACCATAAGTAGAGGGGAGTCTCTTTTCGCCATCGTCCAGCGGACGAATGATCTCTTTTTCGCTCCTTTCCAATGCCAACTTCATATCTTCCACCTTTTGTAAAGAGCAGCAATCCTCCCTTGCGGGCTCTCTATCAACAGAACCCGAGTAAAGAAAAGCACGATGAATAGAATCAATGAGCCATTTTGTAACACCTTATGTGGGCGAGCGCTGAGGCTGGCAGGCTAACATGTGTGCGCGGGCTCAAAAGGTTGGCTGGCTACCTTGTGTGGGTGGGATCAGAGGCTGGCAGGCTACTAGGGGGTTATAGTCCCACATCGCGTGGGTGAGGGAAGGATATGTACTATATATGTATGAGTTTGGATCCACATGACACATCGTGTTTTAAAGCCATGCGGGTAGTTAGGTTGGGCCCAGAGCGGACAATATTATATCATGTTGATCAGGTCGTAACAAAATGGTATCAGAGCCAAACCCAGCCAAAGGTGTGCCAACGAGGACATTGGACCCTAAAAGGGGTGGATTGTAACACTCTATGTGGGCAGACGCTGAGGCTGGCAAGCTACCATGTGTGGGCGAGCTTAGAAGGCTGGCAGGCTACCTTGTGTGGGCAAGCTCAGAGGCTGGCTGGCTACTAGGGGGTTATAGTCCCACATCGCCTGGGTGAGGGAATGATATGTACTATATATGTACGAGTTTGGATCCACATGACACAATGTGTTTTAAAGCCGTGCAGGTAGTTAGGTTGGGCCCAGAGCGGACAATATTGTATCATGTGGATCGAGTCGTGACACTATTCTTCTTCGAAACATGATCGGAACTCAGAAACAACTGCTTTGACGAGCTAACAAGGCCTCATAACTTTTCTCTTCTTGGAAATTGGATCGATAGCAACGCTAACAAGAGCATCGAATCCGTAACATCCAAGCTCACTTTCTCATCAACAATAGCGTTACCACCATCGATAAAGACATGATGGGCAACAATCTTTGCGGCTTGCCTCTTAGTTAGCAGAGCCCGCTCAGCTTCATTTATGTTGTACAAACCGCTGCGCTTCACCATGTCATCAGTAAGATAGGTGTCCAAAGGAACTACATGACGCTGTAAAATTCGCTCGCTGATAATCTGTTCTTTAGCAGTCAATTGCAGATTCCTCCGCTTGTTGGGAACCTGGAAAGACCTAACTATTTGCTGACCTCGCAAATTGAAGTAGCTAGAGTGGACAAAAGCATTAAACCACTCCCGCGACCAACCCCAAATGTCATCATTAAGGTTGCCAAAACACGCGGGAGAACGATGAAAACAAGTGTTCTTGGACGCCAACAGAATGACCACTGAGTGCAAAATTCTAGCAGTTAAAGGAATTCCAGAAAGAATGGCCCTTGCATATGTGGAAACCATAACCCTCCAACCATTTGGACCCATCTGAGCATGAGGAATACCCAGAAGATCTAAATAAGTCCAGAATAACTCTGGAATTGGAAATCGAAAACCAACGTGAAACATACGCGTGTAAAGTGCAATATATCCCTTCCTCGAACGACGAGGACTGTCATTCTCATGTGGTAGAATGATCTCAAGGTCGGAAAGCAAAAAATAGTTGGAGCGGACGATATCCAAGGTTGCCTGAGAAGCCTTCTTCGGGGAAAATGAGCTTCGCAAGTAGCAAGCTATTCACTGTCCAATAAATCTCCAGTAGACATCGTGAATAGGCAAGAAATGATGGAAGATGACGATAAAAAGAAGAAACAACCCTAATATCAAAAATGGCGTAAATAATGAAATAAAACTGTCACGGTATCCTTTATACAACCGAGCAATGAAGAGACTACTCGTTACAGGATATAAAGGCGCATGAAATTTCAAAAAATGTGCGCAAAAATGAACAAATAAAGAAGTAATCGAGATGATCGACTGACCGAAGTTGCTAACAACATTAAGTTCAATGCAAATAAGCGACTGGGATAACAACCGCAACAAAGTTAGTGGATACATGAACGCACCCACTAACTAAGGGGGGAGAAGTTGATGATATATCAAAATAGATCGATCATCACGGCCATACACGTTGAGAGAACATTCATCACGAGGATATGACGTCCCATCTACTGGGCCAGCTCGTAAAACCCAAGATGAATAAATCCAACCACAGAGGCCCAGACAAGGCCTACTATAAGAAGATATAATCAAAGCCCAAATCCAAGTCTGACACGAGTTCTTTCATAAAGAGGGGAACATTGTACCAAAAAGAGTCGTGGAGGGAATTATCCTCCACGGACGCATCTCCATCAAGGAGGAGATTGTTATGAGAAACATCTCCTTCCGTTGCGCTTCACATGCTTAAGTCACGCAAAAAATTAACCACGACCATTATAAAAGGTGTACGGAACATTCGACACAAGTATGCAACTTTAACCGAGTTTTGTCTAGATTTACTTCCTTTTTCAAACAGAGTTGTTTTAAGCATCAAAGTGCCTTCAGCCACCAAAAAGGTGGTTCTTGGCAGTCTAACATCTGTTTTTCAGGTCAAACTCACAGGAGGATGATTTTTGGACACATCAAAGATAGTGCCCTAAAAACGTTGAATTTATATAACAAAGTAAAGTTTGGCTTAATTTTAATTAAAATTAAACTAGAGGATTTTTTTGATATAATTTACTCCATTTGTCCTAACAAATACATAAAAAAAGGTTAAAGGTCGAAATAAGACCATTTGATCGATCAAGTCCTTCTCTATTCATTTAGTTCCC
Source organism: Berberis vulgaris (assembly GCA_963556465.1). Lineage (NCBI taxonomy): Eukaryota > Viridiplantae > Streptophyta > Magnoliopsida > Ranunculales > Berberidaceae > Berberis > Berberis vulgaris. The sequence goes on along the minus strand of OY747135.1, from coordinate 50,347,919 downwards.
TAAAAACGTTGAATTTAGATAGCAAAGTGAAGTTTGGCTTAATTTTTCATTTAAATGAAACTAGAGGTTGTTGTTTGATTTGATTGACTCCATTTGTCATAACAAATACATAAAGAGGTTGGAGGTCAAAATAAGTCCACTGATTTTTCAAATCCTCCATTCAAATATTGCCCTAAAAAAGTTGAATTTAGATAGCAATGTGAAGTTTGGCTTAATTTTTTATTTAAATGAAACTAGAGGTCATTGTTTGATCTATTTTTTTCCATTAGTCATAATAAATCATAAAAAAAAAAAGGTCAGAGGTCAAAATAAGTCATTTGTTCGGTAAAATCCTACTCCGTTCAAGTAGCCACTAAAAGAACTTGAATTTAGATAGCAAAGTGAAATTCAGTTTAATTTTTCATTTAAATGAAACTAGAGGTTGTTGTTTGATATAATTTATTCCATTTTTCATAATAAATACAGAAAATAGTTTAAAGGTCAAAATAAGTCCATTAGTTCGGTCAAATATTTCCCCCCGTTCAGATAGTGCCTTAAAAACGATGAATTTAGATAGCTAAGTGAAGTTTGGCTTAATTTTTCATTTAAACAAAACTAGAGGTTGTTTCTTATCTAATTTACCCAATTTGTCATAATAAATACATAAAAAAATAAAATAAGGTTAGAGGTCAAAATAAGTCCATTTGTTCGGTCAAATCCTACTTCGTTCAAATAGTGCAGTAGAAAAAGCTTGAATTTAAATAGCAAAGTGAATTCGGCTTAATTTATCATTTAAATGAAACCAGATGTTGTTGTTTAATATAATTTACTCATTTGTCATAATAAATATAAAAAAGAAGTTAGAGGTCAAAATAAGTCCATTTATTCGGTCAAATCCTTATTCGTTCAGATGGTGCCATAAAAACGTTGAATTTAGATAGTTAGGTAAAGTTTGGCTTAATTTTTCATTTAAACGAAACTAGATGTTGTTTTCTTATCTAATTTACTCCATTTGTCATACTAAATACATAAAATAGGGTAGAGGTTAAAATAAGTTTATTTGTTTGATCAAATCCTTCTCCGTTCGGATAGTGCCCTAAAAACTTTGAATTGAGATATCAAATTGAAGTTTATCTTAATTTTTCATTTAAATGAAACTAAAGATGGATGATTGATATAATTTACTCCATTTATCATAGTAAATACATAAAAGAGGATAGAGTTCCAAATAAATCAATTTTTTGGGTCAAATCCTTCTCCGTTCAGATAGTGCCTTAAAAAATGTTGAATTTAGATAGCAAACTGAAGTTTGGCTTAATTTTTCATTTAAATGAAAATATAAGTTGTTGTTTGATATAAATTACTCTATCTGTCATAATAAATACATAAAAGAGGTTAGAGGTCAAAATAAGTTCATTTGTTCAGTCAAATCCTTCTTCGTTCAGATAATCTCCTAAAAACGTTGAATTTAGATAGGAAAGTGAAGTTTGGCTTAATTTTTCATTTAAATGAAACTAGAGGTTGTTGTTTGATATAGTTTACTCCATTTTTCATAATAAATACATAAAAAAATGTTAGAGGTCAAAATAAGTCCATTTTTTGGTCAAATCCTTCTTCATTCAAATAGTGTCTTAAAAAACGTTGAATTTAGATAGCAAACTGAAGTTTTGCTGAATTTTTAATTTAAATGAAACTAGTTGTTGTTGTTTCATCTAATTTACTTCATTTGTCATAATAAATACATAAAAGTGGTTAAAGTTCAAACTAAGTCCATTTGATTGGTCAAATCCTTCCATGTTCAGATAGTGCATTAAATAACATTGAATTTAGATAGCAAAGTATAGTTTGGCTTAAATTTTCATTTAAATGAAACTAAAGGTTGTTGTTTAATATAATTTACTCCATTTGTCATAATATATACATTCTAGAAAACGTTGAATTTAACAATTTGAAATTTGGCTTAATTTTTCATTTAATTGAAGCTAGAGGTTTTTTTTTATCTAATTTACTCCATTTTTCATAGACAACACAAAAAATAGGTTAGAGGTAAAAAAAAGTCAATTTGTTTGGTCAAATCCTTCTTCATTCAAATAGTGCCCTAAAAACGTTGAATTTATATAGCAAAATGAAGTTTGGGTTAATTTTTTTATTTAAATGAAACTCGAGGTTGTTTTTTTTTTATCTAATTTACTCAATTTTCATAGTAAATACATAAACGAGGTTAGAGGTCAAAATAAGACTGTTTGTTTGGTCAAATTCTTTTCCGTTCAGATAGTGCCCTAAAAAACGTTAAATTTAAATAGCAAACTGAAGTTTGGCTAAATTTTTAATTTAAATGAAACTAGAGGTTGTTGTTTCATCTAATTTACTTCATTTGTCATAATAAATACATAAAAGTTGTTAGAGTTCAAACTAAGTCCATTTGCTTGGTCAAATCCTTCTCTGTTCAGATGTTGCCCTAAAAAACGTTGAATTTAGATAGCAAAGTGAAGTTTGGCTTAATTTTTTATTTAAATGAAACTAGAGGTTGTTGTTTCATCTAATTTACTCCATTTTTCATAATAAATACATGAAAGTGGTTAGAGGTCAAAAGTAAGTCCATTTGTATCAAATCCTTCTCCATTCATATTGTTCCCTAAAAACATTGAATTTAGATAGCAAAGTGAAGTTTGACTTAATTTTTCATTTAAATAAAACTAGAGGTTTTTGTTTGATCTAGTGTACTCCATTTGTCATAATAAGTACATAAAAAAAAAAGTTAGAGGTCAAAATAAATCCATTTGTTCGGTCAAATCCCTCTATGTTTAGATAGTTCCTTAAAAACGTTGAATTTAGATAGGAAAGTGAAGTTTGGCTTAATTTTTCTTTTAAATGAAACTAAGTTATAATAAATACATAAAGGTTTTTGTTTCCTATCTAAAAACGTTGAATTTAGATAGGAAAGTGAAGTTCGGTCAAAATAAAGGTTTTTGTTTGCTATAATTACTCCATTAGTCATAATAAATACATAAAAGAGGTTAGAGGTTCAAATAAGTCCATTCAAATCCTTTTTCATTCAGATAGTGCTCTAAAGACGTTGAATTTAGATAGCGAATTGAAGTTTGGCTTAATTTTTTATTTAAATGAAACTAAAGGGTTTTTTTTTATCTAGTTTGCTCCATTTTTCATAATAAATATTTTTTAAAAAAAGGTTAGAGGTCAAAATAAGTCCATTTTTTCGATCTAATCCTTCTCTGTTCAAATAGTGCACCAAAAAACCTTGAATTTAGATAGAAAAGTGAAGTTTGGCTTAATTTTATATTTTAATGAAACTAAAGGTTTTTGTTTGATATAGTTTACTCTATTTGTCATAATAAATACATAAAAAAAAAGGTTAGAGGTCAAAACAAGTCCATTTGTTTGGTCAAATCCTTTTCCATTTTGATAGTGCCCTAAAAATGTTGAATTTAGATAGCAAAGTGAAGTTTGACATAAATTTTCATTTAAATGAAATTATAGGTTGTTGTTTGATATAATTTTCTCCATTTGTCGTAATAAATACTTTAAAAAAAGGTTAGAGATCCAAATAAGTCCATTTATTCGGTCAAATCCTTCTTCGTTTAGATAGTGCCCTTAAAACATTGAATTTAGATAGCAAAGTGAAGTTTGGCTTCATTTTTCATTTAAATGAAACTAAAGGTTGTTGTCTGATCTAATTTATTCCATTTGTCATAATAAATACATAAAACGACTTAGTGAGGCACTTTGTTTTTTATCCCTTAACCCCTCCCACCCCAGATGCCGCGGGCTAGGATTGACCCTGTGACCTAGTGATACCATCTGCCACTGCTCAACCACTGAGCCATCACACCTTTGGCTCTTTTTTATCCCTTAACCCCTCCAACCCCAAATGTCGTCGGCTGGGATCCACCTCGTGACCTAGTGATACCATCCGCCACTGAGCCATCACACCTTTGGCACTTAGTGAGGCACTTGAAAACAAAGGCACACGTGGAAAGTGGAAAAGAGAAAGAAAAAGAAGAAGAAAAAAAAACTCATGGACGACAACACTAGCAATAACACTAATCTCGACTACACATTTAGGCTTTGCTTGGTACACTGTAAAATAATGCATTTCGCAATTAATGCAGATGCATTAGTTTGTAATGCATTTCTTTACGGATGTTTGGTAGTAATTAAAGAAAATCAATGCAAATCAGACAAATCATTGTGGGTGGTGTTGATGATGGTAGTAGTTGCAATTGTGGAATAGTCATGGTGGCGGTGATTATGATTGTGGTGATGGTGATTGCGAATGTGGACAATGATGATGGTGGTGGTGGCAATGGAGGTGGTTGTTAAAATGGTGGTTGTGCCAGCGATCATGGTGGTTGTGGTGGTGGTGATGGTTTCGGTGGCTATGGTGGTTGTGGCAGTGGTAGTAATAAGGTGGTGGTATTATGGTGATTATGCCATGGTAGTTGAAGTGGTAATAGTTGTTGTGACGATGACAACAATTATGGTAGTACTAGTGAAACTGGTGGTGGTGGTGGTGGGTGTGATGGTTTTATTATGGTAGTGGCGACGACGGTGGTGGTGGTAGTAGTAATGGTGGCTATGGTGGTTGTGTAGTGGCAATGGCGTTGGTGGTTGTTATGTTATGGTGGTGGTGGTGGTGTTCGATGGGGGTGGCTATGGTGGTAATGGTGAGGTGGTATTGGTTGCGTTGATTATGCTATGGTAGTGGTAGTGGTGGAGGTGGCAGCAGTGGTGGTAGTGGCGTGGTAGTGGTTGTGATGGTTATGATATGGTGGTCGTGGTAGTGGCAGTGGCGTCAATGGTAGTTGTGAAAGTGATAGTCGTTGGGGTGTTTATGGAGTAGGGAGTACTCGAGGAGATGATGAGAGTTTTGCAAAGTAATGCGGGAGATTTTGTCCCACAAAGTTTTGCAGAATTTTATAACTAGGAGATGCAGAGGTCTTGAATTCAAATTCCAATAACTGTTTTATGTAAAACCAACCAAGCACCCAATTTATGTAACCGCCGTAAAATTTTACATTATGCATTCTTTTACTGTGTACCAAGCGGAGCCTTAATCTCTAAACAGAAGAAGTCATGAACAAACCCCTCAGCCACCACCTTTAACTCAAAAATGACAAGGACACAATCAACCACCAAACGTTTTCTTCTCCATGAAACATGTATTAATTAAAATAATATTTGAATCATAGGATTGAAAAAATTCAAACCGACTCTTAAGTTTAATCTTCCAACTCTACATATAATATTGTATATCCAGATAGATGAGTATGGGCTTGAGTTATTTAAGTCCCAAAGTTTGATTCGAATTGGGCTTCTTTGTCTTACGAATTCAGGAACCTTGATAGGTCTGAAATGACATGGAGCTGCTAGTTATTAATTTTGAATTAGAGATAAGGATTGTAACTACTTTTGTCTATAAATATGGCTCAAAGTTAGAAAGACGCCTTTCAATAAAAAAAAATCAATTCAAACAAAATCATATCAAAATTTATCTTTTTGAATTCTTTATATTCTTGCAATTTACATTCAAGCAATTTATTTTTTGAGGTTTGCATTTCCATTTCTTTACAACATTTTTGCATTTTTTTTACTTATTTGCAATTTATTTCACTTTGATCTTTATCTTCTTCACCAAGTTTTCAACTTCGGGTCTGTTTGGGTGCACGAAAAATAGACATGAAATTTGAAACCGTTTCTGTGAATTCGATTCTGAGGCCTCCTACTCAGACTTGGATTCCCATGAGTAGTGGGAAAACAATCTTATGAATATTTGATTTCATGTCAGTAAGTAGACAACAAAACAACAAAAATTTGCATAACTAGGTAAATGGATTTCATTTTCCAAGGAAAATGGCTAACTAAACATACCCTTAGTTGAGGCATTAAGAAGACATTTTGCAACCAAAAGTACAAACACTTCTTCTTATTTTAGTAGAACTTATGCTTCAAAAATGATAGTTATTTTCGAAGTTAGTTTAGTTAGATCACATGTATATTAGTTAGATCACATGTATATGAGAGAGAAAAAATTAAAATATGAGCGAAATAAATAAGAGATTGGGTAGTTATTTCCAGAAGTCAAAATATTTATAAGCCAAAAGCGAAAATAATTAGCTTCGGATTTAAGAAAAAAAAACCCTACTTAGAAGTTGAAAGATTTTTAGTTCCCAAACTTACTTAGGTAGTTTTCGGCGGTTATAAGCAAATAAGTTGTGATTAAGTGAGTTCTCAAACGGCCCCTAAAACTCTATGTATTTAGAAGTAAGATTTCGATTGGAATTCCGTTTATACAAATTCCCGGAACACCCTCTTCGAATATTTTTGGAATGATCATTTCACGACAAACAACCGCAAGGAGAAATTCTTATTTCCAACAAAAAACAGAATTAGGAACCTTCCAAAATTTTGCAAACCTTTCGAGGCGCTGCCTTTGGATTGCGCGAGCTGACCGAGCAGCTTGATCCTCGTGTTTTGGCTTTGCCCAGAACCCCTAGTTCCCAAAAGAAGATATCTCGTATCCGATTAACCTGGGGAAAAGATAAATATCATTTTTGCCTTACTGGCAAGTAAATAAAAATGTCAAAAAAAGAAGATAAAGGGAGTTTCGTATTGCTATGGATTCTCTCTATGCCGTGAAAGCTCTTAACGGTGATTATAATCATCTAAGCTGGAAACAAGTGACGTTTTTGGGTAGCCAATTAGAGTTTATAAACTTTCTTTTGATGGATTTATTTTCTTTTCTTTGTGTGAATGGATCTCGTAATAAACTAGTTCATTATATTACTACTAGCTTTAGGACTTGAATATTTCGTAGACTCTGTGTAGTTTTTTTTAATACAATGATTTGTTTGTTTGATTAAAAAAAGGCTTGTTGATTGTATATGCCACCTCATTTAATTATAAAATTTGTATCACTGATCCCTAGGTTTATATACCAATTTGGAACTCATCTATCAACTTCAAAAAAAATTGTAAATAGTCACACTTCTATTGTTGACTATATATCTTTGTCAGTCAATGCACATTTATACCATTGACTATACCTTGCCGGTATGTCTTTTTGAGTATTTTCAATTTTTTGTATGGTTGTATTTAAGAGGTTGAAAAAAATTTGATCCAACGGCCATGATTCTCCTATGAGAATCAATCGGTTAAAATATAATGAAGATGCACGCATATCTCAAGGAAAAGTAATGGTGGTGATAAAAAAAATTTTAAAACGTCATTTTTTCCCTTCAATCAAAGCTGACTCCCAACCGCTCCCTCCACCAACATTCCACTCCCCTGGCCCTCTCTGAATTCTCCTCATCTACCCTACCCCCACCCTTTCATCCTCACCCTTCACCCTATATGAATCACAAACACCCCCACCTTTTCTTCTCTTCTAATCAACTCTTCTTCTTCCAATCCCCTCCACCACCACAACCACCATCTTCTTTTTCAATTTCATCCCCTGCCAGCGGCAATTCAAAAGCCAACTCTCATGAGAACATTAACGATGGATCACAAAACTCAATTCAAACCACCAAATATAACGCCCCATGTTGAGTAAGTAATCAAATCCAATCTATTAAATTTCTTCGTTGTTTAGCAATCAAATTCACATATTGTTTTGATAAGTTTCATATGTTACTGTGATTTTTTTAGAAAAGCTCGAAGAATTTGAAACTATTCTTTGAAACAAAAGGAATGAAACTTGATTCATCGACTCTAATCAATATCACCAGCAAAATTTGACAGTGGTCTAAAACTATTTGCCCTTCTTTCCTTCAACTTCATGGGGGTGGTGAATTCCCCATCTTGACCTTTAACCTCATTCGAAGCTCTCTCCGGTCTTAATGAAAAATATGGAGAAACAAAGGACGAGAAAGTGGCGGGGTTGGGATGCTTGTAATCAAGTGAATAGGTGTAGAAAATGAAGCAGTAGTGGTGATTTTCGGCTATACGGGTGCCAGGGGTGAGCAAACCAGTTTATGTAACTCAATTGCTCGACGAGTACGTCGAGTAAAACATATGTTGGAGTTTGTCACGAACGTGGTCTTAACTTGGAGGCTTGACATGACTATGCCAAACTGATTCACGAGCGTATGATGGATGCACGTAGGATGCTCGTGCATGCCTTGGGCTTTGCTAAGTTGTCATGTCAATAGAATTCAAGCTATTGGGTTTAGGCCATGCGGATAACAAGAAACATCTAGCCTTTGAAGTGATTTTTGATAGTCTTGAACTTCAATGTTTCCTTTAGAAAACTGCCCAAATGCATAACATCTATTTTAGGGGGAAAGCCTTGCCAGCTTGCCTCCCATGTTTGACTCAACCTTGAATGACTAGTCTGTAGGCAGTGTGTTCATGTTCTAGGATGGCCTTTCGGGGCGCAACCTCCGAGCCGCTCATGACTTGTCTTAAAAGGCATGTCATGGGTCGATCGATGCATCGAGAATGCTTAAAGGGTACTCTCATAGTGGAAACAAAGAGTATGCTGTTGGTAATGAATAATGTCAAGTTTATGGTATCGCTAGAAGGGATGTTATCCGACTTGCGTATGCCAAGGCCTTGCTCATGCCTGACATATTCGCCTAATTTGTATTCCCATTGGGTCAAGTGTGCCTAGTTTGGTTCTTGGCAAGCCATGGTGTAACACTCTGCGTGGCGCGGGCTCTGAGGCTGACAAGCTACCTTGTGTGGGCGGGCTCTAAGGTTGACATCTCCATATGTAGGCGGGCTTAGAATACTAGCAGGCTACCCTATATGGACGGGCTCAAAAGGCTGGCAGACTACGAGGGGGTTATAGTCTCACATCGCCTGGGTAAGGGAAGGAGATGTGTTTTATATATGAGTTTGGATCCCCATGACACAAGGCGTTTTAAAGCTGTGCTAGTCTTGGGCTCAAAGTGAACAATATTGTATCGTGTGGATCGAGTCGTTATAGAATGGTATCAGAGCATTGTGATACCCCTATGTGGGCGAACTTGAAGGGGCGGGTGTGGGAGAAGCCCAAGAGGGTTGGCAAGCTACAAAGGGGAGATTATAATCTTATATCGCCTGGGGTGAGGGAAGGGGATGTGCTATATATGTGCGAGTTTTGATATACAAATTACTACTAATGTGTGGGCGGGCTCAGAAGACTGGCAGGCTACACTGTATGGGCGGGCTCAGAAGGCTAGCTACTAGGGGGTTATAGTCCTACATTGCCTGGGTGAGAGAACAATATGTGTTATATATATATATATATGTGTGTGTGTGTGTGTGAGTTTGGATATCCATGACACAATGCATTTTAAAGTTGTGCGGGTCTTGGGCCCAAAGCGAACAATATTGTATCATGTGGATCGGGTCGAAACATAATGGTATTAGAGCATTGTGATACCCTTGTGTGGGTGAACATGAGAGGGAAGGTGCGGGAGAAGCCCAAGAGCTCATGGATCCCAAGAAGGTTGGAAAGCTACAAAGAAGATATTATAGTCTCATATTACCTGAGTGAAGGAAGGGAATGTGTTATATATGTGCGAGTTTGGATCTACAAAGTACTATGCGTTTTAAAACCGTACGGGCCTTGGACTTAAAACGAACAATATAATACTTTGTGGATCGGTATCCTCCCATTCGAATATCATGAGGATTGGATTGAGGCCTTGAGGAAGCCTCAGTTCATGGCTCATTCGTATTCGCATGTTGTAATCATGTATGCAGATTACTCGATCCGTTGAGGCTTGTGCTAGCGTTGTTGCACACTAGCACGCCACAAGGACCCTTCCACTGCCATATGATATGTATGCTCAATAGTAGGTCTGTGACAACGGGTAGGGTAGGGGCAGGATTTGGTCCAGAGATGGTGGAAAAGACCCACTACCCGCAATTCAAGTAAACCTCATGGATTTATTGTCCTTGGATCATAGTTTTCAAGATTTTAAATACAATCATTTAAAAATCAAAACTTTCCAAAGACATATGGTCAAGGGATATATGGACTAACACAGAGACAATCAACATCAAGAGACGTAAGAGTGATTGCTTACTAATTTTTTTATAAGCGAGAAACGTGTTTCAAATTGGCATATTGAGTATAGGGACTCGAGGCAATTTTTTTTTTAAAAAGTTACTAATGTGAGTTAATAATGAGGGTAGGACATATAGCATTTGTGAGTCCGAATTTGTTGACCCTATGGTAAATCAATATCACAGGGTCTAATAATATCGGCCATTAGATTGTTTTGATCATCTAACTAGAATTAAAATTAATCTACTATAGGAATCCCAATTTTGAAGGGAAGTAATCTAAAAAATAATTGAATATTATCTTCAAATTCTTTTTCCTTATTTTATCTTCACTTTCGCTCTCTTCCTCATCATCCTCTTCATATTCTCTATGTAAATTCTAGAGACCACAATACAAACTCTACAAAGAATGAAATTCATGAACTACAAAATACAATATCCCCGCCTTCAATTTGGCAAACTAACTAAATATTTTAAATAATTTTTTTAACATATTTATTTTTATTGTTTGTATATTCTAGTCATCTGTATTCTGTAGTTTTTCGTCATCTATAATTCTCTATAGAGTCTTTTGTGTTATCTGTTCTTTTTTGTATAGAAGATGAAGGAAAAAAAAGGCGAGAAAATAGAAAAAGGAAATCCAAGAGAATATTATGAATTCCTTTTTAGATTAGTTTTTTTTACAAATTAGAATTCATAAAATAATTAATTTTAACTTTAGTTGTATGACTAAATAATCCAATGACCAAATTGCTAGTAGGGATGGCAACGGGGCGGATTTGGACAAATCCATTCCCACCCTGTCAGGGGTCGCGAATCCTCGAATGCACTCTGAATAACCAATTATTTTGTTACGTTAAAACCATCCCCGCTCCGTCATGGATGTCCTCCCCACCCCGATTTAACCGTTAAAAAACTAAATTGAAGAATTCTTTAATCATCCTTTCCACTTCACACAATTTCAAAGTTTCAGTAGAACAAAAATAAGCTGAGAAGCAGAGAGAAAGAAAGCATAAGCAGAGACTTGTTTCTACACAACTATGCAAGTGAAAGATTGCTTCAACACTTGTCCAAACAAAGGGAACTCCACTCTCAAGTCATCATCAACATAGATTCCTTCAAACCCATGGTACAAATCTGGTAAAAAAATCCACCCCAATCAAACTCCCCTTTCATCTAAATAAACAAAAACTTGAATTTATTTATCAATTTTTACACTCACCAGATCGGGATTGAAGAGCTGATTCGTACCTCCTGGAAGCCGCGGAAAGGCAACGGGTCTAACCTATCAACCAACAAATTGAGTCCCAAATCGAGCTACGAGGCTTCAATTATTTGAGGCATTTATACATTTGCATTTATGAGATATAAACAAATCTCTCACAATACACATCTTGCATAACTTTTACAGGGGGGTATTCAATCATGTATTTTAATAGATTCTGAAAGATTTTAAAGTCCATTAAAATATAGGGGTATTCAATTAAGGATTTAAAACAATACAATGAAATCTAGGGGTATTCAAATATAAATTTTAAATGATTGTTTTATAATCCATTAAAATCATGGGGTATTCAATCATGGATTTTAAACAATACAATGAAATCTAGGGGTATTCAAACAGCAGTAGATTTTAATGGATTTGTTGATTTGATAGACTTTGAAGGACTTTGAAGGATTTATGTGTGAAAGATATAAATATCAAAGTCCTTTTCAAATCCGGCCTATTACCCTCGGATTTCAATTTCTCTGCTCCCTCTCGCCCCAACTCGCTCTCACCAACAACTTCTCTATCCGCAGTAGGAGATCCGAGACAGCAACACAAGCGACAGCAGCAGCACTCCTTGAAGGCCTCTCAAACCCCACATGATCATAGACGGTGTTGGTTGGCGAGTGCAAACAGAGGGTGGAAGAGGAAGTCTATAGTGGCGGGAGAGGGGAAGGGGATGGAGAGGGTTTTGGTGGCGTGGCGACCTTTTATTCATGTGAGATTGCCCTTACTGTCTTCAACGTGAGTTCCTCACTTTTTGAACAATTCGGCTTCGCTGGACTCTGGAAGCGAGACGGATCGAACGTGGTTGGATCTTCGAAATTCAGCAATGTGAGTTTTCTTGAAATTAGTTATGATTCATTCTTGCAGTATGATTGTTTGATGAAATTACTGAGAAAAATATTGAGTTCACAAAGAATGAAATAAGTAATGCTTCTTGCAGTGTTTTCCAATTATTTGATGAAATTGCTCAGAGAAACATTCATAAACAAAGAAAGTTTAAAACAATTTCTCATCATTTCTTGTGCAACTCTCCATGTTTACTTCGTTTTTTTTAATGGATTTGTAACAAACAGCAGTAGATTTTCTTATTTCATGGATTTTTTTTAATGGATTTGTAACAATTTTCTCCACATGTAATAAGTACTGCTGTTTTTTTTAATGGTATTCAATCCATGTTTACTGTTTGTTACAACTCATCATTAATAATCTGAGAAAATTCTGAGTACATAGGAAAATTGATTAGGTGGGAAGATGTAGTTTGTTACCTTGGCGAACTTTTTTGTAGTACTTGGGATCCATAGACAACTTCCAGATTATTAAACTTCCAGCGAACTTTTTATGTTCTTTTATGAATAATATGTTTGGTGAAGAATCATCCTGCTTAAAGATGAATTACTTGTCTCCTTGTGATCTGACTGCATGTATAAACCATTATTGCTTGTATTATCTCAAACATATATCGTAAGTGTCTCCTTTTAGTTTATTTTCAATTAGACGTGGATGTTCTAGAAGCGTTTTTCACTAATGTTTCTTTGGAGGCAATTATTTCCACAACTTGTTTCTATACCATTTTCTAGATCACTAGAGCTGCGTTCATTTTTCAATCTTATTCTCGATTATTCAGTTGGTAGAAACCAGATATGTTTGACTATAAATTTTCATGTTTCTCTAGTTAAAAGAGAGCAAATCAGTGCCAGTGCTTACAGAGAGCTTATCTAGAGTTGAAACTAATAAGGTACGTGTATAACTGTGCATCCTCAATGTTTCTTTCTGATGTATAAATGCACACAAACTCTTTTTCTATATTGGTTTGCCAACTCTTAGTATGAATTTCTCTGTGAAAGAATATTTCATAATCATTTCTACTTATATTCTTCTTTAAGTATTTAATGAGAAAGTGATGGATGTTAGTATCATTTAGGAATGAAATGAGCAGTATGGTAATTGTTTTACTGCCGAAGAGGTATCATAAAGGAGGGTTTTTAATGTAAAAATAGTAGAGGATGAAGACTTCCTAGTTGAAGGATACATCATGAAATGCTAATCCATTAAGACTAACATAACAATAACAAAGTTGTTATTAGATCTGCTTGTTCATATACTACATCTAATTGCTATTATACCATGGTACAAGTCTCAATCATGTCATCCACTTTGCAGCATTGCAAGTCTTGCATGGAAAAACCCCATTGCCAACATTGGCATTCAATTGAAGTACAGGAAAAAGACCTTTTGGTAAGCCCATCTTCTTACTCATTTCCCTTGAATTATACTTTTCCACGGTTTTTATAGCTTGATCCATAATAAAAACTTTCATTTACTTATCAAGGAAATAAGCAAGAGAGTTAGGTATACTATATTTTGAGCTTGATCTATTAGATTTTCAAGGATGGTGTACTTATAGGGAAGCTGTTATCATACCACATAGAAAATGTTTAATTGGGAACTATTAACATATAGCCGTTCCGGGTTAATAGCAAGCTGACATCATGATATGTATTAGAGATTAATTGTGTTAGGGGTCGCCATCAAATCCAGTTTTGGCCATCTTCATATGTCGCTATGGAAATGTTTCATAGAGTGATACAAGTTAGAAGGGTAAAGTCAAATAAGACATTGTCATGAAGATGAAGACATTATAAGTGATGTTTCATTTCATTATGAGATGGACAAAGAAAACAAGTTGACTAAGACATTAGAGTTCGAATGGTTAGAGACAAATGCACATCTTTAATTTTTCTAAAGTTATAGATAGTCTAAAGGTTCTATGGAACTTGGTAAGTCTGTCATTCATCTGCACATAGTTAGGTTGTGAGTTGGACTCCTAGTACAGGTATTCGACTGTATTTAGCCTAGTATGGATGGCTAAATGTGGTTGTTAGATTTTCAAAATGGTTAAATTTAACCTGAATGGAATTGAAGCAACAATCTGTTTAGCTAGTAATACTCGCCACTTCCCAAAACTGAGTCTAAGATCACCAACATTGTCACAACTACTATGAGTAGCACTACTATAATCATACAGAAATGAAATTAACATCACCATTGTTGCTCATTGCTACAGCTACCACTGCAGCTCTTGATAGGCCCCCTATTCGTTTTACGTATACTAGGAGGAAGCAAGCAACAGGGGACTGCTGAAATACTGAGTATGCTGGAAATGGGAACTGATGACTGATGAAATGCTGAGTTGCTAATGCTGAGTATGCTGGGAATGGGAACTGATGAAATGCTGAGTTGCTAAGGCTGAGATGCTGAAATAGAGATGCTGAAATAAAGATGCTGATGCTGAGAGTTGCTAAGTGTCACGGGCTTTCTTTTCACAAGGTACTTCCCGTGCGGCACTAGCAAACTTTGCCCCAAGTTATCAAAGAAAGCTAGTCAGCCTTGCCCACAAAAGACTTACTTAGACTTTGGAAACTAAGCAAGCTAAGAACACACAAGAGAGCTAAAGAGAACTAGAACTTGTATTGCTTGAATTCTCTGAGGTGATTACAACAAATGAGGCCTTAGCCTATTTATACAACTCCACCTCCTCAATGGACGGTGGTGATCGTTTTAATCTAACGGTCTATATTGAGTTTCTACACACTTCCTAAGAAATATCTAAGGACTAGATTCTTATGGAACTTTATGGGAGGTTCTAGAGAACTCTCTCTAGAACAATGTGGAAAACTCTACATTATGTACACTTGCCAACCTCACTTGGCTAGGCAAGAAAATAGTTGTGACATTCTCCCCCACCTAATCAGGCGACGTCCTCGTTGCCTTCAAATCCTCGTACGCTTTGATTTGTTCCTTGAATTGCCACAAATGTTGGATTGGCTCCCAACTAGCTTCACTTTCTGGCAATCCCTTCCACTTGACGAGTAACTCATGTGTGGGAGGTTGGTTGGGATGACGCACCACACGATCCGACAAGATAATCTCTGGTTCCTTGTCATGTTGGATCCTCATGCCCATTGGTGCTCTTTGTGAAATTCCTCTGTTTGGATCATCCTGATCTTCCTTATACGGTTTCAGTAGGCTTACATGGAAGACTGGATGAAACTTGATCCTCGGCGGCAACTCGACCTTGTAGGCTTGCTTTCCCACTTTCTTGACTATGGGGAAAGGACCCTCATATCTCCTGATAAGGCCACGATGCAGTCCAGAAAGTCTGGCATGAGCATGCATCTTGACAAGCACAAGGTCTCCAACCTGGAACTCTCGAGGTCGTCTCTTCTTGTCGGCCCACTTCTTCATCCTCTTGGAGGCCTTTTCCAGGTAAGCTCGAGCCTCATCAGCTTGATCATTCCATCCTTTGGCAAACTTATAGGCTGATGGACTCACTCCTGTGTAGCCAGTGGCAATAGAACTCGGGGTCATAGGTTGTTGTCCCATGACAATCTCAAATGGACTACGACCCGTTGCTTCACTCTTCTGCAAGTTGAAAGAGAATTGGGCAACATCTAGCAACTTAGCCCAATCTCGCTGGTTGGCACTCACATAGTGCCTAAGATATAACTCTAGCAAGGCATTCATCCTTTCTGTTTGACCATCCGTTTGAGGATGAAAGCTAGTAGAGAAATTAAGGTCGGTACCCAATAACTTGAACAACTCAGTCCAAAATTTCCCCGTGAACCGAGTATCCCGATCACTGATGATAGATTTGGGAACACCCCAATACTTCACCACATGTTTGAGGAATAAATGTGCGGCTTGCTCGGCTGTGCACTCCTTTGGTGTGGGAATGAAGGTGGCATACTTCGAAAATCTGTCCACGACCACAAGGATCCAATTGCAACCCTCTGATGCAGGCAACCCAACTATGAAATCTAAGGAAACACTCTCCCAAGGTCTCTCTGGGATGGGGAGGGGTTCAAGTAAGCCGGCAGGTGATTGTTGCTCCACTTTGTCTTGTTGGCATACAAGACAAGTCTTCACATATGCTTCGATATCATCCCTCATATGTGGCCAGTAATAGGAATCTTCAACAAGAGCAAGAGTCCGATGTATACCTGGATGTCCCGCCCACTTGCTATCATGGCATTCTTTCAAGACTTCCTTCCTTAGGTTGTCATGAGGTGGAACATAGATTCGCCTTCCCTTAGAGTATATCAAGCCATTCTCCACCCAAAACCGCCTTGTCTTCCCATCTTTGACAAGAGCTATGATGGTTTGAGCCATGGAATCATGTGCCAATCCTTCCTTTATGCGTTCCTTCAAGTTGCTTTGAGGTTGACTTATGTCAGCAAGTTCTCCTTTTCTACTCAAAGCATCTGCAACCAGATTAGCTTTGCCAGGCTTGTACTCCAAAGTGTAATCGAACTCTGCCAAGAAATCTTGCCACCTAGCTTGTTTTGGTGTGAGCTTCTTCTGTGTCTGGAAGTAGCTAGTGGCAACATTGTCGGTCTTGACAACAAATTTGCTCCCAAGCAAGTAGTGTCGCCATGTTCGTAGGCAATGTACAACCGCAGTCATTTCCTTCTCTTGTACTGTGTACCGCCTCTCAGTGTCATTGAGCTTCCTACTTTCAAAGGCAATAGGATGCCCTTCTTGCATCAATACCCCACCAATTGCAAAGTCAGAAGCATCCGTGTGTACCTCAAAAGACATAGAATGGTTGGGAAGTGCCAACACCGGTTCTTCCACAATTGCCTTCTTCAATCCTTCGAAAGCTTGTTGGCATTTTGAACTCCAATCCCAACTTCGTCCCTTCTTGAGCAAGTCCGTCAATGGAGCGGCTATGGAAGAGTAGCCTTTGATGAACCTTCTGTAATAGTTCACCAAGCCAAGGAAAGATCTTAACTCGGTGACTTTGGTTGGTGGTTCCAAATCTTGGATGGCTTGTACCTTGGACTTGTCCATACGAAGCTTGCCCTTGCCAATGATATGACCCAAGAATGTCACCTCCTCTTGGGCAAATGAGCACTTCTCCTTTTTGACATAGAGCTCGTTCTCCTTCAAGGTTTGGAACACTTGTCTCAAGTGATCCACATGTTCCTCCAATGTCTTACTATAGATGACAATGTCATCAAGGTACACAACTACGAACCGATCAAGGTAAGGAGCTAGTACCTTATTCATTAGAGTGCAAAATGTGGCCGGCGCATTAGTTAAACCAAATGGCATGACTAAGAACTCGTAAGACCCGTACCTTGTAACACATGCCGTCTTTGGTTCATCTCCTTCGGCTATGCGGACTTGATAATATCCCGAGCGCAAGTCAAGCTTGGTAAAATACCTTGCATCACCAAGTTGATCAAAGAGATCCGCAATAAGTGGAATCGGGTACTTATTCTTGATAGTGACCTTGTTGAGTGCCCGATAGTCAATGCAAAGCCGTAGGGATCCATCATGTTTCTTTTGAAATAAGACCGGCGCACCATATGGAGCTTTGGAGGGTCGGATATAACCAGCATCTAGTAAATCCTTTAGTTGTCTTCTTAACTCCTCGAGCTCAGGAGGTGCCATACGATAAGGAGCGAATGCGGGTGGCTTTGCTCCAACTTCTAACTCAATAGCATGATCCACCTCTCTCCTTGGTGGAAGCTTCTTAGGCAACTCGGCAGGCATAACATCCTTATACTCCTTGAGAACATCCTGGACGACCTTAGGTGCATTCACCTCTCCATCCATGGGACCTTCATCTTCCTTGAGGGTAGCCAAGTAAGTAGGTTCATTCCTCTTTACTCCTTTAGAAAGTTGGAGAGCGGACACCATTCTCTCCTTACTTAACTCCCTTACTACGGGCACAACACAAGGTTGTCCCTTCTCCATGATGCACATGGTGTTGGCATATGGTACCAGAAAAGCCTTCACCATGTCCAAGAAATCTATACCCAAATAGAATTTGTGATCATCAATTGGGGCAATAGTTATGTCGACTTTACCTTGCCATTGTCCAAGCCGGATATCGGTGCCACGAGCTACTCCTTCAATTGGGAGACTTTTAGCATTGACTCCCTTGATATAACCTTTTTCCTTCGTATATGATAGGCCAATTTCTTCAGCAAGGTCTTTGGCCATGTAGACTGTGTCGGCTCCGGTATCCACCATGGCTTTCAAAGTCTTGTCCCCGATCTCGGTCTCCACGTACATCCTTCCACGTGGTTGTTCTTCGACCTTAGCTTGAATGGCACTTAGGAGATTCATTGAGGCGATCCTCCTTTCCTCCTTTGCTTCTTCCTCCATGACAAGCGCGGCAAGTTTCCCTCGGTTGGGACACTCAAATGCCCGATGGGGTCCACTACATAAGAAGCAAGACATCTTCTTGGGTGATCCATCTCTTTTCTCCTTCCCCTTGTCTTTGGAGTACTTGTGTTCCTTGGAGGACTTTTCTTTGTCTCCCCCACCTTTGCCATCATTACTCGACCTTTTCCCTTGTCCCTTGGATGAGTCCTTTCTTTTGAACTCAATCAAGGATTCGGCCGCAGCCATAGCCGTTGCAAGGTCTTGCACACCTCGCCTCTTCAATTCTAATTTGGCCCAACCCGTTAGGCCATCAAGGAAGCTAAACAAAGCATCCTTTTCTCCCATGTCAGGAATCTCCAAGAGCAACTCCGAGAACTCCTTCACATACTCCCTTATGTGGCCTTCCTTATGTTGAAGGCGACGAAGCTTGGCCCTAGCTTCGTTTTCGGCATCCTCCGGGTAGAATTGTCTCTTGAGTTCCTTCGTGAACTCTTCCCAAGTGTCGATGGTGCACAATCCTTTCTTGACATCTTCGGACCTTCTGCGCCACCAAACTGTAGCAACATCATTTAAATATAAGGAGACACTACGTACCTTTGATGCTTCATCTATTATGCCAACCGCATCAAAGTAGCGCTCCATGTTCCACAAGAAGTTGTCTATCTCCCTTGCACTCCTTGCCCCACCATAGGCCTTAGGTTTGGGAGCTTCGACTCTGTGGGTGACTGTCCCTGGCGTAGTCCCACCATTGGCTACCGCAGCCATGCACACCCTGAGTTGAGTTTCAAGTTTCTCAACTCTTTCTTTATAAGCTTCCATCTCCTCTTCTTTAGCAACAACTCTGGCTTCTAGGGACTCGATCTTTTTGGACACCATGTCCACTACTGTGTTTAAGGCTCCTTGCATCTCTTCCCGGAGCTCTTGGTCCTCCCCGTTGGACGTTTGCCCCTCGATGCGTAGGTCCATGTCTTCAACTTTTTCCCTTAAGTCGGACATGGTGGCACACAACTTGGCCAACCTTTCATCCATTGCAGCGATCATGTCCTTAGACTTGTCCTTGCGGACTTTCCCACCTTTGTCAGTGTTGCCAATTGCTGGGTTGTTGACCTCTGATGACATTCTCTTGTGTAGAATGATTTTACCAACCTTGCCAAACCTTGGCTCTGATACCAACTGTCACGGGCTTTCTTTTCACAAGGTACTTCCCGTGCGGCACTAGCAAACTTTGCCCCAAGTTATCAAAGAAAGCTAGTCAGCCTTGCCCACAAAAGACTTACTTAGACTTTGGAAACTAAGCAAGCTAAGAACACACAAGAGAGCTAAAGAGAACTAGAACTTGTATTGCTTGAATTCTCTGAGGTGATTACAACAAATGAGGCCTTAGCCTATTTATACAACTCCACCTCCTCAATGGACGGTGGTGATCGTTTTAATCTAACGGTCTATATTGAGTTTCTACACACTTCCTAAGAAATATCTAAGGACTAGATTCTTATGGAACTTTATGGGAGGTTCTAGAGAACTCTCTCTAGAACAATGTGGAAAACTCTACATTATGTACACTTGCCAACATCACTTGGCTAGGCAAGAAAATAGTTGTGACATAAGGGTGAGATGCTGAAATAGATATGCTGAAATAAAGATGCTGATGCTGAAATAAAAGATGCTGAGATGCTGAAATAAAAGAGGTTGCTGAATCAAATGCTATAAATAGAGGTGGAATAGAAGAATAGGGGGGATTATTAAGATTGTAAAATGTACAATTGAGCTTTGGCTCATAGGAGAGTAGAGCCTCTCGAATAGCTCCAAAGGAGAATAGCATTCGCGAATTCTGCTAATACACTTTGTTTCATTTTCCTATCAGTTCCTACATTCTATTGTAATAGATACAATTCCTTCATTCAATACAAATTCACTGCAGTGTTGAACTATCCTTTATTTCTCTTCATACATCATAGTAGATTGTCTGCTAAGATTGCAAGGTGCCATTACTTCATATTTGATTCTGTCAGAGAAGCCTGAAGTAATTTGTTCCAAGTTTGTCAGAGCAGCTAGATCCAGTTCTTCACAATCCTGCAATAAGAACCAACAAAACAGGTCAGACTCTATCAGCTCTCCCATTTGCTAGGGAGTTTGGTCCTCACATTCAACACATGAACCTCAAGAATGGCTTAGGGAAGAAAATCTCAAAATTAACACAATTACACCATTTCCCCATTCCCTTAGATATCTTCCCCAAAATAAACTTTTAACCAAATACATCACAGTGAATCCACCTCTTATAACTCTTTCTCTTCCCCATTTACTTCAGACACCTCCAATTCACAAACCCCAATTTTCCATTGATCCTTTTTGTGTAAACCCAAACTCAGTCAAACACGATCAGATTTTGAAATCTTCCATATGAAGAAGATGAGAGGAAGACAGATGCGGAAGAGAGAAGCACTGAGGGGAAACAATTTCCTATCAGATATGAAACTTTGGATCCTAATAAAAAGAAGAAGACATATATCATTGTAGGAGGAAAAGATTAGCAATGTTCACTTGCATCTCAGCACGACGGAGATGATGTTCGCTTGAAGAAGTCGTGAGAAAATGATGTTAAAAAGAAGAAGTGTTTAGAACCCTAGAAATGGAGGTTTGATGAAAACAGAATGAGGTGTGAACACCTGACCTCATCTTTTCCTGGAGGCGTGGAGCTGCGGAGGGTTCTTTGTTGATGGAGAGGAAAAAAAAGAACTACGGTAGGGAATTAGTGTTAGGGATAAGATGTAATGCTAAGGAAATTTTAGTAATAATACACGTCTAAATGGATATCCTCAGGACGGACATGGTCAAATTCATATTCGTCTCGAATTTACGACGGAATCATCCATTAAGGTAAATCCAAATCTACCTCCAATCGAGACGGTAAATCCAAATCTACCCCAATCCTTGTAAATCCGCACCATTGCCAACCCCTAATTGCTAGAGCATGTAGGCTCGGCAAATTCGGAGTCAGCATTTCCCCGTAGTGAAAAGGAATAGGGCCCGAACAGACCGAGCTGCCCTGGATTTGCTATGAAGTAGTAGCACACACAAGACGGAAAGACTTGGTTTGGTTTGCCGTCCGTGATGTATTTGGTGTTGAGACGAAGAAGATTTCATTTCTCTAGCTCTAGCTCTAAGCGCAAAATCCCAACTTGAACTTGTTCTGCTCGAATTCGATCGATTCTCTCTGTATTTGGATCCGAACGAGCTACTGAGTTCATCCCACTCAATTTGGTCTTTGAATCGAAATTCAGCCCTAATTCAAAAATTGGGGGTACAGCTTTGGAGGAAAGTATATGGGTTGAGGAGGGATCTATCTAGGGTTATTGAATTGCCAAGTAGCGGTGGTGTCAGGGTGATAGGTATTGATGTTTGTGGATCGAGAGGAGGAGGAAGAATTTGGGATCGAAGATGAAGCAAGGAGGCTATGCAGGCACATGAAAGTGAGGAGGAGAAGCAAAAGCAAAAGCAAAAGCGAAGGCGAAGACGGCACATGTGGCCAGTCCCTTCACTCGCTACTACTGTAGTAGGTGCTCTTCATTCTATTACTACTCACTCCTTCTGCAAGGTACTACTTCCTTCCCTTTTTTTTACTGCTTTTTCCATTGCTACCTCAATTCATTTACTGATTTGCTTTCTATGGGAAACCTTCATTTTTATTTGGATTTGGAATTCGGGGTACAGCTCCATTCATTGATTCAAATTTCTTACTGTTTTTTAGAGTCAAGGTGCGAACTTGGTATGTTAGATTTATCATTTATTCTGAATTTGACTTCTGCTAGCTTTCTCAACTGTTTTACTGGAAAATCGTTTGTTGGAATTCATTTCTTTGGGGTTTTGCTAGGTTTTAGAAGCATTCCTAGGATGTATAAATTTGTTGTCACTATAAATAGATTGGTCACTATTGTTTAGATGGGGCTGAGAATGAGATAGAAGATAGTTTGTCGACTTGGATCAAATTGACAAGGTAAACCAAAAGATGAATTCAACTGAAATTCGGAGATAGCTTATATCTAGTTCTCCATGAGAACCGGTCTCTTCTTTCTTACCCAACCCTAAAACAAAATGTAATCTTGATCAAACACGTGGTCTAATCCTGATAAGACAAGTCTACCCCTTTGTATTTTGAATATTTCCCTCCAGTTCATGACATTGCCACCATGTTCAGAACATCCTTCGAGGGAGGCTGCACTGACACCAAAGGATCCTCCCAAGTTACTTGATTTGTACCGGATTTGACCAATAGATGAACACTTGCTTCACGGGTTTGTTATGCCTTGGGATGAGCCTCCTTCCTAGAATTGCAATGGGTTTAGCCATAAAGTGTCCATCCTTTTCTAACAGAGGTATAGTGGGAGACAATTAGCAGCTGAGATCCATGAAAAACTGAATGTATTTGAGATCCAGTGAGGAGGGCAAGTTTATAGGCAACAACGCCTACTTTCTCCACAATTTTAAATGGCCTGTGGTACTTAGCTGATAACTTGAGCTACTTCCACAATGCAACTGATGATTGCCTATATGGCTGCAAGTTCAAGTAGACTTAATCACCTACGGAGAATGCTCTTTCTGTCCTGTGTCGTCTGCTAGAATTTTGTATGCTCTTGCGACTTGCTTAACATGTCTTTGAGGTTGGACAGCATATCTTGTCACTTTAGTAAAGTTTCTACCTCTTCTATAGCTAGGGAAGAGGAGGGGGAGAGAGAAAACATAGGAGGGTATACCCTTAGGTGGTTTTGAGTGATGTGTGGTATGTGGTGTTAAACTAATATTCAGCCAAATACAACCAGCTTGCCCACTGTGTTGGTTTATGACCAGTTATTCAATGCAGATACGACTCCAAACAGGCATTAGTTTGTTCAATTTGATTATCGGATTGAGGGTGATATATCAAAGTGAGGGAACGAGTGGTGCCAAGTGCAACAAATAGGTCTTGCCAAAATGCACTAAGGAAGACACTATTCCTACCTGAAACTACTATCGATAGGGGTAAACCATGTAGTTTGTTAATATGATGTAAAAGGGCTGTTGACCCTGTATTCAGATGAGAAAGAGCAATAAAATGGGATTACTTTGTAAGTCTGT
Source organism: Berberis vulgaris (assembly GCA_963556465.1). NCBI lineage: Eukaryota > Viridiplantae > Streptophyta > Magnoliopsida > Ranunculales > Berberidaceae > Berberis > Berberis vulgaris. Next base: position 50,324,359 of record OY747135.1, on the reverse strand, counting down.
TCATAACTACCATGATGACGACTTGTGTTCGGACATTGGTAGGCCATTAATGAAGTTCATGGGCAAGTGTTGTCAAGCTTCGTCCGGTATCACAAGCCCCATACCTAGTGACTAGTGTGATCTGACTTATTTCGTTGACACACATCACAAGCATTGATAATCTTAGGGGGGGTATTCAATTAAGGATTCTAATGGATTGTGAAATATTTTAAAACTCATGGATTTTAAAAGATTTCAAAGGATTTTAATAGATTTTACGAAATCCACACGGATTTTGATGGATTTTAAAGGATTGGATTTTGATGAATTTAACGGATTCTTACGGATTTCTATGGATTATTATGAATTTGTTATTAGTTATAGGAAACCATGAAAGAACACCGCCTACTGAAATCATTGCTTGGGACACGCCTTGCTAAAATCAGTTCATAACTCAATTCATCCAATTTTCAATAGATCTCTATGGCCTTTGGATGAGGTCCATCTTTAGAGAGAAAAACATGCACTTTTACATCGACCTCTACCCAACTACACCCAAGCTCTTTTTTATACCTTTACTAGACATTATTACCTGACCTTAGCAACATCTTTCCACATCCCTTTGGCAGCATAAATATTAGATAGCATTATATAAGTCGATTCCATTTGGGGTTCAAGCTCGAAGAGTTTCCTTGCAACCCTTTCTTTAATTTTCACATTTCCATGCTTGCAACTCATCCAACTCTGTCCCAATTTTGATTACAAGACAATGAATCTGCATGTAATTGTTTTTTTTCCAATAGGAATGTAAGCAATCTGATGGATTTGAGCAAAAAACGATACGGAATTTTCTCGAAAAGCTTTAGTATTCTTTTCATACTTCATTATTGCAGTAATACTTAGGATGCTAGAGTATGGGAATTCCTTATTTTCGAAACCAAAAACCTGAGAAGCTAATTGAAGATACTGACGTTTACAGTAAGAATCAACCAAAGTGTTGTAAATGGTAAGTGTTGATCCATAACCAAAAATCAATGTGTTGATAGAAAACAAGAGGCATTTCATCAAACAAATGGTGTGTTTTAACCACACCATAGCAAAAGAACACGGATAAAAGATGAAAATGGCATCAAAAATCACAAATTTGAAAGCCTCATTGGAATGTTAAATGTTATGTGTTCTGCAGTAGTAGTTGTATGCCTGTATGGATGTTAATGAGTCCGACTGTGATGGGGATGCATGGTGGAAATAGTGGGTGCACTAGCTATTTAGATATTTAACTGTAGTATTTGTTCATCTTTTCGCCTTTAATCGAAAGGGTACATGTATGCAAAAAGAAACTCTTACTCCTTCCCTTCCTAGTCTTTTTTCTTGCTTGTGTACCTTTTGCTGTAATCAATTCAAAGCTATTGGGCACTGACATTGGGTTTGGTAGGAGGGGTGGATTTGTAAAAGTGGATTATGAGTTCAATTGAGATTGAGATAGGGGAGTTTGTTGATCTTCGTCATAAAGAACAAGAACCCTAAAAGAAGAAGAGAGAAAGAGAGAGGAAGGAGAGAGGGGGGATGGAGAGAGAATACAAATCCGTTGAAATCATACGGGGGAAGGTCGGATTTGAAATGACTCTTGTTATTTATATTTTCCACTCACAAATCCTTCAAAATCCATAACTTTAACAAATCCATCAAAATCCATTTTTTTTTTTAATACCTCCTAATTTTTGTGGACTTTTGAAAAACATGAATTGAATACCCCTGATTTTGATGGATTTTAAAACATTCTTTTTAAATCCATGTTGAATACCCTTGGATTTAGATGGATTCTTTTCAAATACTTAATTGAATACCCTAGATTTTAAAATCCTTTACAATCCTTAATTGAATACACCCTTAATGAAGCTTTGTCCCAATTTGTGCCAATGAAAGTAAGCCTTCACTTTCTAATAGCATGCAACAATCCCTTAGTGACATCCTGTAGTTGAGTCATGTATAGCAGAGATAATCTCATTCCTTAAAGTGCCATTGTTGCTAATATGTAGTTGTTTTGAGATTTCAAAAGATCATTGTGCGAGGAGAATGGTGGCAAGGAATCGGGAGCAATAAGGAGTTTTGCAAGGATCTCTTCAACCTTGACATATTTGTCATAACTTAGAAGAATTTCAAAAAGCCATGAACCTGGACCATATAGAGAGAGCACGGCATGAGGCACCATGAACATCTTGAAAATCCCTCCTTGAAAGGGCATCGGGGACCTTGTTTTCTTACCCTTCATACCTCGATAGTTTAGACAACATTTATGCTAGAGTAGTGTAGTCATCATTTGGTTAAAGAAGAATTTTATACTTTGGTGGTCGTTATTGATAAAGAATTTGTTACCAAAAAGGTAGGCTTGCCATTTGGTAGCCACAACAACAATAGCCAAAACTTCATATTTGCATGTGGACATGCCCATACCCTTGGACCTCAAAGCCTTGCTGATGTATGCCAAGGGTTACCCATTTTGCATAAGTACTGACTGAACTCCATGTGTACTCGCATTCGTTTTTTGAAGACGGAAAACCTTGAATCGACCAGGTATAAGGAAGAAGAGAAGACGAACGGGAAGAAGAAGAGACAAAACTTGAATTCACAAGCCAAAGAAGAGGAGAAAATACTTGAATCCACAAGCCAAAGAAGAGGAGAAAATATTCAGTAATCAAATTGATTAGTCAAGCCACTAACTACTACAAAGCAGTGTTCTAAAAATCGCTAGGCGGTGGGCGGGCGGCCAGCAGGTGCCTAGCGCCTAGGCGGTTTTAGATTTTGTATTATAATTTTCATAATTTACAAAAATTTAGCATAATATATTAATATTTTATCAATTACTTTCAATTTAATGCCAGAATAGTAATACATATGAAAAATTAAGCTTACATTAAAATTTATAATAGCATAAGTTGCATAACATAGAGTTTCAACAACATAGAGAAAAAAAAACATACTTGAAAGTTGATAGTTGAACTTGAAATGCTAGGCCTCTATCTCTTCTTCATATCCTTCCATTTCAACAACTCTCTCCGTGTCAGACTCAAACTCAACATCCTCCTCCCCTTCTCCTTCCCCTTCAGTGTCCTCATCAGATACAAAGTCTTCTTCATGAAGTTCTCTTACTTCAACATTTCTAGAACTTCTCCTAGGCTCTAGAATACTATCCGCCTCCGATACCTCTCCAACTATTTCCAAGGGGACAACTTCTTCATCGCCACCATCAACAATCCATCCTTGCGCCTGACTAGCTTCACTAGCAAGTAGTACATCTACTCCCGTCTCCCTCTCCCTTTTGTTCTTGTTTATAATCTTGTTTACAAGTCCTCAAGCCAAACTTCGAAAGTGGAGCGAAATGCTTCGCTTGCAGCGGAGAAGCAGAGTGATACCTGCCGGGAAACTCTTCTTCGTCTTCCCCTTCTTCCCCTTCTTCTTCTTCTTCTCCTTCTTCCCCTTTTCTTTTCTCTCAGTTTTGCAAAACCTAAAAATTTCGATGGGTATTTGATCGATTGGTTTTGGTTATTTGCAACCAGAGAAAGAAAAAAAAAACAAAAAAAACGCCGAGACCCGCCCAGAACCCGCCCAGAACCCGCCTAGGCGCCCTGACCGATTTTTCCCTCCGCCCAGCAACTAGTCTAGGCGTCTCTCTACCTACTAGCGCCTAGGCGGCCGCCCAGGGCGCTTTTTAGAACACTACTACAAAGTGAAGGCTCACTTTATAGAGAGAAAATTTAATTCCTAATTTAACTCAACCTAAAAAATAGAAATACTTGCAATTATAATTCCTAACTACTAAATCTAGAAAATAAGGTTGGCTTGATAATGTCCTACTACATCACATGAGTTTCAATTGTGAATGACAATCTGAAATTTGGAAGTGCAAAACTGCTGCAGAGCACATAGCTATTTTTAAGTTTTTGGAAAGTTATTTTATGCCTCTTGTGGCCGCAAAAAGCTATTCTTTTTAAGAAGCTCAGCAAGTGGTTTGTTGATAGCACCAACCTTTGACAAATGTGCTAAAATAGTCGGTAAGGCCTGGGAATCTTCGTAATTGCTTCACAGTCCTTGGCCTTGTGTAGGCCAGGTCCTCATTGCTTGCTATCATTAGCAACTACCTCTTTTGGTGATATAATATGCCCGAGGTACTCTAATATGGGCTGGCCAGTTGAGCATTTTGAATACTAGGCAAAAAAAGAACTCTTTTCGAGGATGGAAAGGGTGAGTGCCAAGTCGTTGATTTGATTAGTTAAGGAAGAGCTATAAACCAAGATATCATTAAAAAATAAAAAAAAATAAATACAAACCTCTGCAAAAAAAAAAGTTTAAAGATAAGGTTCATCAAGGGTTGAAAAGTGGTTGATGCATTAGTAAGGCCAAAGGGCAAGCCCCAAAATTCAAAATGACCATGGAGTGTTTTGTGGACATGCAATGGGTTTACTAGGATTTGGTGGTTGCCGGACCTAAGATCCGTCTTGGAAAATATTATGCAACCATGTAATTCATCTAAGAGTTCACCTATTATAGGCATAGGGTATTTGTCCTCGACTGTTGTGGAGTTTAATCACACAAAACTTCGATGTGTGGCCATCTTTTTACTACAAGAATAGTGGCAGCAAATGGTTAATGTGATGGTTGAATGAGACCATAGGTGAGCATTTCTGCTACCAACTTCTCCCCTACAATATTTTGTAAGTAGGGAATATTTTATGGTCTTTGGTTGGAAGGTGTGGAGCGGGGTTTGAGTGGAATTTTGTGGTCAAGTGATCTAAAAAGTGGATGGATTTAAGTCTTGAAAGATGTCAACAAACTGATTGAGTAAATGAGTAAGCAAGCCAGCTGATTGAGTAAATGAGTAAGTTGATTGAGTAATTGAGGGAAGGGAAAGGGTTTGGGCAGGTTGTACTCATTGAGTATAGATACCTATTGGACCTGTTTTGCATGTTTGAATAAATTTTTGATAGTGTGAGTGGAAATGAGAGATAAAATTGCATGTTCTTGAGTACCTTTGAGGGTATTTTCTTATCATTCCTTGAGTGATTTGTAGCTTTTCTAAATTCACCACAATGTCCCCAAAAGGCTTTAGCAATCTCCACCTAAAATTGTCATAGCCGCCAAGCTGTAGAAATCCGATTTCTCCATCAAATTTGTACCCCTGCATTTCCCAATTTCCCACTTGAGAGAGTGCTCCACCGCTTTTGCTCCATTAGCAACATTAAACTAACATTTGAGGGGTAAGCTTTGTTAGCCATTGGACCTCATAAATCACTTGCTGTTGCTGGTCAATGAAAGTTGTAGGGCTAGCAGCGGTACCATATCGAATCGGATACATATAAATCTGGAACCAAACCGTTAATTATTGGATCCAAATTTAACGAACTGGATTTGGATTCGTAATGCATTATTTTATCCCAAATCCGGGTCTAATCTATTGCCAACTTACAAAAAAAATTTAAATCTTAATAATTATAACATTTTGTTAATGATAAAGATATAATGTGTCGATACCTTAAGAAATTAGATATAAAATATAAATGTACACGGAATTTTGCAGTTGGATTCAAACTCATTTTTTCTATGCAAAATGAATTTAAATTGTGATCTCAAAATCTTACTAATTTAAGATCCGAACATTAAAATCTATAATTTTTCATAGAACATTTAATCATGTCAGACAGAACATTTTAATCATGCCAAATATGCATGTGGTATTGAATGCATTTCCGACTAAATGATCTATTGTAGTGCAATATGGGTTGTGGTCATTTTATTCATTTTTGTTGTGATTTATTCATGATTTTTTTATAACCCCAGCCAAGGTTTGTACATATTTTTTAGGTGAATGTAGTTTAAAATTATCACCGGATCAGTTGTTCTTAGGATATTTTCTAACGGCCGAAGAGAGCTCAAAAAAGTGCATGGTAGCACTTGCAAAACACGTGAAGATTCACTTATATCTGGCTTGGTCTTTTGGCCTTTTGATCTTTTGGCCTTTTAGTCTTTTGGGCTCAGAGTTCATCTCACTAAAACAATACTTAATTAAATTTGTTTTAAAGTTCATTATTTTGTGAAAAATAATTTAAAATGTGCCTTCACCAAAATTAGAGTCTTAGGGTGTGTTTGGTTGCATGGAATCCTATGCCATGAGAATCCATGAGGGGACCTTTACATTTTAGGCTAAATTGATGTATCACTCCACATCCACCATTTAGTTTTGTGATCAATGGTGGGAATGAAAGTCCCATGAACATGGGAATCACATGCTTGGGGGATCAAGGAGTGAGATTCCCATGTTCATGAGACTTCCATTCTCACCATTAATCACAAAATCAAATGGTGGTCAAATGGTAGATGTGGAGAGATATATCAATTTAGCCTAAAATGTAGGGGTCCCCTCATGGATTCTCATGGCATAGGATTACATGCAACCAAACACACCCTTATATTCATTCACTTGTAGGCCAATATTGCTACTCATGTCATATTAGGCTTGTAACATTACCATAGAATTGAAACTTTTAAAAGATATGTAAATTAGATGATCTAAGCATCTATCCAACACGATACGTATTGACACTTTTTTTTTTTTTGTAAAAATAGTGTCGATACATAAATTCAAACTCTATTGCTGATATGTCATCTCTTTCTCATATTGTACTTATTTTCTAGATTCAGTGTTTTTCTGATCTGATCTTGAGTTTTCTTTACTGAAGTTCCTTTCTGATTATTAGGATGGACGCAAGATTAGTGTTGGTGACTGTGCACTTTTCAAGCCCCAACAGGAGACCTCACCACCTTTCATTGGAATAATTCGGTGGTTACTATCAAGCAAAGATAATTTTCTACAGTTGGGTGTTAACTGGCTTTATCGACCTGCTGATGTTAAGCTAGGAAAAGGAGTCTGGCTAGAAGCTGCACCAAACGAAATCTTCTATTCGTTCCACAAGGATGAGATACCTGCTGCATCACTCCTCCATCCATGTAAAGTTGCATTCCTTGGTAAAGGTGTTGAACTTCCTCCTGGGATCTCCTCATTTGTATGCAGACGAGTTTACAACCCTTCAAACAAGCATTTATGGTGGCTAAGTGACCAAGATTATCTCAATGTTAGTATTCTATATACTTTCTGCTTACTTGTATTCCTTTCGTAGACTTGTAGTTTGACTATGTTGCTATACATATCTGTGTGTGTTTCACAGGAACGGCAAAAAGAAGTAGATCAGTTATTGCAAAGAACACAATTAGAGATGCATGCAGCAGTTCAATCAGAAGGGCAATCTCCAAAGTCAGTGAATGGTCCTACACCATCCCTGCAATTGAAACCTAGTGTAGATAAGACTCAGAATAGTCCCTCCACATTTCTTTCTCAAGTCAAGGGGAAGAAGAGAGAGCTAGGTGAACAAGGACCTGAAATTGTCAAGCGAGAACACTCTTCAAAAACTGATGATGAAATTTCTGGTTACTTTAGACCAGAAAGCATGTTGAAATCTGAGATTGCAAAAATAACTGATAAAGGAGGCTTAGCTGACAATGAAGGTGTTGAGAAGCTAGTGCAACTGATGCAACCTGACAGGTTCAGGAAAAAACTAGACTTGGCTGGGCGGATAATGCTTGCAAACGTCATAACAGTGACAGATAAGTGTGATTACCTGGGGGAGTTTGTGCAGCTCAGAGGTTTATCTTTCTTGGACGAGTGGCTCCAGGAGGTGCATAAAGGGAAGATTGGTGATGGTGGTATCAGCAAGGAAAATGAAAAACCTACTGAGGAATTTCTTTTGGCTTTACTCCAGGCGCTTGATAAGTTGCCTGTTAATCTTCATGCCTTACAGACATGTAATATTGGCAAGTCTGTGAATCGTTTGCGCAGTCATAAAAACTTGGAAATCCAGAAGAAAGCTAGAGGCTTAGTTGATATGTGGAAAAAACGGGTTGAAGCAGAATTGAGCATGAATGACACAAAGTCTGGTTCTAGTCAGGCTATTTCGGGTTTCTCTGGGGGAAGCAGACAAACTGGAGGATCCTCTGAGTCCCCCATGAAGATTTCCATTGCGCAACCTTCTGTCAAATCTTTGCCAGTTAAGCTTGGTCATGGAGATTCTGCTAGCAAGTTGGCATCGGCATCTCCTAGGTCTGTGGCTATGAAGTTATCATCATTGTCTGCATCTACATCTACGGCTGTTTCAAGGGATTCACCTTGCAAAACTGCTTTCCGAGGTGGTGCTTCAGATGCGCTGCTAACAACAATGAAGGAGGAAAAGAGCAGTAGTTCCGGTCAATCTCAGAACAACAGTCAGTCCTATTCAAGTGATCGTACCAAACTTGTAAGTTCTTCATGGAAGGAGGATATAAGGAGCTCTACAGTTGTATCACCCAATGTGAACAAGACCTCCAATCCTACTGTTCGCAACCGAAAACGAAGCAATGTTGTGGGGTTCAATGTTTCTGATCTGCAAAAGGACAGTACTTTAGTAAAATGCAATTCTATGGACAAGAGAGCAATTCCAGAAAGAGTAGATGCGTCTCTTGTAGACCACAGGAGTAATCACAGACTGATGGTTAAGATTCCTAATTCTGAGCATAGCCCTCCAAGAAGTGCCAGTGGGGACTGTTTGGATGATCACTTTGTCGCAGCCAGTCGAGCTTGTTCTCCAGGGCTTCCTGAGAAGCATGGGGAATGCCAACGGAGAGTAAAGATAAAGACTGAGGCTCTTTGCAATGATGTCGGTGCAGATGTAAATATGGAACAATTGCACAATAATGATATGAAAAATGGAGTAGCTGGGTCTGATGAGGGGATTGCTTTGCATGATGATGAACAGAGCAGGCCAGTTAATGAGTTTGGAAAAGCATTTGAGACATCTGTTGCTACTTGCTCGTCCTCGGGCAACAGTAAAGTAAATTTGGTAGATGAAACTAAACTAGGAAAATCACACGAGGCTTCACTCAGGTCCATAAATGTTTTGGTTGAAAGCTGTGTCAGGTTCTTTGAAGCTGATTCATTTGCTTCAATTGGTGATGATCGTGGGATGAACTTGCTTGCTAATGCTGCTGCTGAACAAATGTCCAAATCTGAACTGGCAACATCAAGTGATTCTCCTGGGAAGACCCCTCTACCAGAGGATTCTTCTTTTGACCATGATACAAAGATATCAGTGCATGACGAAGTTGTAGTTCAAAGGGATGCCCAATCTGATAATAGTGTGGATATTGATATTGTGAAGCAAGTTTACACGTTGCAGGTTACTGAGGAAAAACATCATCTTGCTGCACATGCATCTTCCAAAATTTCAGAAAACAACAATACTACATCCTTCACTAACAAGAAATTGATAAGACAGAGTAGTCAGCTATTTCATGTTCCCGTTTTGGATCTGCTACGAATTGGTGGTCCGTACTCTAGTTCTGATGGTAAACCTGATGAAACAGCAACCATGTCTATGGCTATGTCTTCTGGAAACAAGATTGAAGAGTGTGCAGAAAGTGAAGGAGCCACCCAGCTTCATGATAGCATGGAAACAGGTCTTTCTTGCCTTAATGGTGATGATATTCAAGAAAATAAACAAATGGCAAAGAGTTCCTCGTCCAATGCAGATGATAAAATTGCAGAAGATAGTTCTGCTGCTGGTGATTCAAGCAATATTGGAGTTGCAGCTTATGATGGAAAGGTTAAGGAAGATGTAGCAAAACCAACACAGAGTCCGCCTTTGGAAAAGGATAGTGAGAAGCATAATGTTTTGAACAACTGCTCGAGCTCGACTGCTGACACCCTAACAGAGCATAAGCTACCCCTTGTTGCGAACTGCAACAAGGCTGTAAAGAAAAATGTCGATGGGTTTGCACTGGCTTCTGGTTCTGGTAATGTTTTGACTCAAAACAATATGGAAGAGCCCAACGATGAAAAACAATCTCATGTTCAGCAGGGGGAGAGTCGAAGAATCAATCAGGCTAGTACAGATCCTTCAAGTTTAGACAACTCTATTGCAGCTTCCATGGTTCCAGATCAAAACAAATACGTGCAGGAGAACTCAGAAACAAAAGATGTTCTTGGTGGACCATCATCCAATGAAGACTCACCTGTAGTCCCTGACGAAGAAATACCAGGTTGTTTGAAGTCTTCAAAATCTAAGTTGTCTAGTATTGCAGATAACAAGTCAGAAGAACGCGTCTCTACCGCAGAAGCCCCCCACTCGTCTGTTTCTGCAGAATCAGACATGGGTGGGAAGCTCGATTTTGATTTGAATGAAGGATTTCCTGCTGAAGATGGGAATCAAGGCGATCTAGCTACCTCGGGGATGACCGAATGTTCTACAGATGTTCCTCCTTTTTCACATCCTCTTTCTTCCATGTCTAATGGTCTGCCTGCTTCAGTTACAGTGGCTGCTGCTGCAAAGGGTCCTTTTGAACCTCCTGACAACTCAGTGAGGCCAAGTGGAGAAACTGGATGGATAGGAACAGCTGCTATTAGTGCATTCCGGCATGCTGAACCTAGTAAGGTTTTGGAGATGCCACTCAGTACCAACAATAACACTTTTGATACTGCTGTCAGCAAACAGGGTCGGCCTCCATTGGATATTGATCTGAATGTCCCAGATGATAGAGTTCTGGAGGATATGGCTGTGGATAGCACTGCTCAGATGACTCGTACTGTGTCTCGTGTAAATGCTCACGAATTTAGATGCACCAATGCTTTTGGTTCTTCTGGACCTGCTTGCAGTGTAGGAGGCCTGGATTTAGATTTGAACAAGGCAGATGATGACACTGATACTGAGGAGCCACCAAGCACCACTTCTAGATTTGAAGTCCGGTCTGTTGTGTCACCATCATCTAGGGAGTTTTCTAATGGTGAGTCAAATGTGCTTAGGAACTTTGATTTAAATAATGGACCTGGCCTAGATGAACTGGGCACTGGACCCACACTGCCTAAGCCTCATGCTAAAGGCACGGTGCCATTCCTGCCTCCTGTTGCTAGTATCAGAGTGAACAATACAGACCTTGGAAGCGTTGCTTCATGGTTCGCTCCTGGAAACTCTTACCGAGCTGTTTCCATTCCATCGATCTTGCCTGACACAGGGGAGCAACCTTATCCAGTTGTTTCAAATGTTGTAGCACAAAGGTTCTTAGGGCCAACTGGAGCCATCTCCTTCACTGCTGATGCTTACAGAAGCCCAGTGCTTTCCTCCTCTCCTACTGTGGCTTTTAGCCCTCCTACCACTTTTCCCTACCCTGGTTTTCCTTTTGGTACTAGTTTCGCTCTTGCTTCGACTAGTTTCTCAAATGGTTCTACAACATTTATGGATTCTTCTTCTAGTGGGAGCCTCTGTTTCCCTGTAGTTCCTTCTCAGCTAATGGGAGCCCCCGGCCCTAGTACAGGCTCTTCTCATTATCCAAGGCCCTATGTGATAAGCGTACCAGATGGTACAGCCAATGGTGGGGCTGAGAGCAGTAGGAAGTGGCTGAGGCATGGATTAGATCTTAATGCAGGCCCTGGAGGTATGGAATAGTGGGTAGGTATATGATTGCTTTTAGCATCAATGATCTTCTATGCAGAATGACAGGATCAGTTTCATTTTGTAAATATGAAGTAGAAATAGAAAAAAAACAAAAACAGGGTTGTTCAACTTGTACCTTGATAAGGTGGATAAGGAATGGGTCGAAAAGCTTTCGGGAATCAGTAGAGAAGCAAAGAAGGAATGTTCAAATATAAGAGGTTGAGAGAGCAATGAAGAAAGCAAGGGATGAGAGTGGTAGGAGAATTGAGTTCTTTGATGTCACCAAAGCTATGTTAATGAGGCCTGATAGACACCCTGATATAGATTGGAACAATATTTGGGTGAAGGGAGCTAGCGGTTGCTTCCATTGGTGTTTACCGGGAGCTGTTGATACTTGGAATCGGTTTTTGCTCGCGGTGTTGGTGAAAACCGAAGGTTACCTACCCCCTTAAAAATTAGGAAGTTTTGGATCACAATTATATTATTGTAGATCTTTCATAAATCTTTATTTCATGTCTCATGACATGTTTTTTTTTTTTAATCTTTTTTTCTTTTGCTGATTTAGTACAGTGTTGTGAATTTTAAATGGTGAAAATATTAGTGTAGAGTGTTGAAGAAGAAAAGATACTTGATGTAGCAGTTATGGTAGGGTTTAATTTTGCTTGAATTACATCACAGACTCCATCTCCACCATTGTTCCTGGGTAATGCTTACTGTGCTAAAAGCAATTACAACAGCCTTGAAGATGTTCTCAAATAATGAGGAAGAGATCAGAAGTTGGTCGTAGGATGAGTAGCGCATCGTCTAGGTAAATGGTATTATTGCCTAGTGAGAGTCAAACCCACACAAAAAGAGATGCAACACCTTTGCAGTTCCATCTTCTTTTATATATAAATTATGTCCATGATTTCTCATTTAAGTTTTTAGATTTATTGAAGAAAAGCAATTTAACATCTTTTAACAGCTTGAAATCGCTTGTGACACTGAATAATCTAAATCAATTTCATCTTCTCTTTTTTTTTTTTGGGTGCTTGCTGCAAAAATTGTATAGATGGTTTTTTCACCTGTCAATTAAGGACGAGGTTGAGGTGGGGAAGAAGAGGGAGATTAAGGAAGATATATCTGATTCCTTTTTTTCATCTCTGAATAATTAAGGGGGAATTCTAATTGGCGAGGAAACGGGTGAGGGACCCTCCATCCCCCTCGAGATGTGTGAATGCACACATCTCGAGGGGGATAGAGGGTTCCACCCCTCTCTCGCCCGTTTCCTCGCCAATTAGACAAACCCATAATTAAGATACTACGTCAGTCAGGCCCCTAATAAGCTAAGTGGGATTATTATTATAAGACCAACCATTAATGTGGATGCAAATTTTCGTCGGATCACGTGTTAATCACGCGGAGCAATATGCATAAGATAAAATCACGTGGAGTAATCTGCATAAGATAGAAGTTAATTCTTGATACCGGTGTGGTGCCTGCCACGGGAATTCTGATGCCAAAGTTAGAACAATGTCTTCAAAATATGTTTATATCTCTATATTTGAAGAGAGAATTCTGAATCAAGAAAGAGTTACTTTCAGATGGCTTTGTGTTTGGCTATTTATATAGGTAGAATGAGTAAGTTGCTGGCAGATGAGTGAGACTCGTGGCAGATTAGTGAGACACGTGGCAGACGAGTGAGTCATCTGCTTACAGGCGGTTGTAATTTCTCTTAGGTAGTTATAACTTCTCTTAGGTAGTTGTAACTTTCGTAGATAGTTGTAACCTCCCGTTGGCAGTTGTAACTTCTTGTTTGGAGACACCTTTCCTGCAAGCTTGTGTTCTCAGCTGAGCATGGTGGTCAGTATTGAACACTACTCCTCTGCTGAGAAAAAAGTATTCTACTGAGTTGTACTGAGCCTAAACTTGTGCTGCATTGGGCTCAGATTTGGGCTTTATCTTTTTGTGACTTTCATGGGTAATTTTTGAGTTTATCTGGAACAACCCAAATCTTTGGGCTTCCTTATCCTGTAGGGCTAAGGATTATTTTTGGCTCCCACAAATGACCCTCATCTCCTTTGCTTTTGAGTTGACCGTTTTTCTTTTCCTTCTTACTTAAAAGCAGGGTAGATGTATTTTCACTGAGGAGCCCTGCCAAAAATAGAAGTAGAATGCCCCTGATCTTGCTGACTTATTTGTCTCTATTGATACAAGTAAATGATCTACATGTAGAGGCTTCTGCTGTTGTTGAAATGTAGTCTGCTGAAGACAAAATGATCTGCATGTGGAGGTTTTTGCTGCAGATTAGACGATCAACCGGATGACTCATACATAGTCATTTCATGGGCTCTTGGACTTTGTCCAAATAGAGGATCATCATTAGGTGAATAAAACAAGTCATGTTCTGGCATCCTGGTGATTTGACGACCCATCCACCTATAAATGTCACATATCTTTAGGTTGACCTGTCACTGTTTCAGCATGAGTTGAGGAGTTTTCATTTATCGAAAGACGCGACCCTGATCTACTGGCTGACTTTGTTTTCCCGGTAAAGAAGGGAGTGAATTCTACAAAACATTTGCTAAGGCTTGAGCCTTTATAGTTGTCCTCGGGCAGTCGATTTTGTTAAAGAACGCGACATTGATCTGCTAGCTGACTTTGTTTCCCCGGCTGAGGAGGGAATGAATTTTGCTAAAGCTTGAGCCTTTAAAGTTGTCCTCAGTCGGTAGATCAAGTCTTATTGGCTCAACTCTATCGTTCATTTCATATGTTTTTGACAAGCATCCGAGAGGAAGTTGTGCCTCCAATTCTTCGCTGACTAGAATTGAGCTAACTGCTATAATTGAAACTGCCAAGTAGATGTATAGGTCGTCTTCTGGATTTGTCTGTTGATCTACTCAAGAATCGATCCAAAGTTGCTGCTCTAATAGTGAGACTTTGAATTTCTTTTGGAGTTGATGGTGACTTCGTGTTAAGTAGTTGTCTTCTTTGCTTTTATGATCCCCAAACTTTGTGTATGTTTGTTTGTTTGCTGACTTATAAATATTTGCATTAAGGGCACAAAAATTTGATTGGCCTCTTTCATGAGTTTCCAATATGCTTAAGTCGGAATTTAAGCATAACTTGAGAAAATTAATCATGGATTTAAATCTATTTATCTTGAAAATTGCACGAAAATATTGTGTGATCTGCTGACCATTTGACAAAACTTAAAGAAATTTAAGTAGTCCAGAGTAAGATGCTTCTATGCTCATTAATTGATTAATTGAATTACTCACTCACGGAGAGTGACATCCTCTACTGAGGTGTTATCATCTACTGAGGCATTAGGTTTGTGTGGTTTGCTGATCACTTGACTAAACTTAAAACAGATTTAAGTAGTCTCGAGTAAGATGCTTTTATGCATTGAATTACCCACTCACTGATAGTGTCATCCTCTACTGAGGCATTTTGCTTGTGTGGTCTACTGACCATTTGACTAAACTTAAACGGATTTGAGCAGTCTTGAGTAAGATGCTTTTAAACATTGAATTACCTACTAGTGTCATCCTCTACTGAGGTGTGATCATCTATTGAGGCATTTTGCTTGTGTGGTCTGCTGATCACTTGACTAAACTTAAACGGATTTAAGTAGTCTTGAGTAAGATGCTTTTATGCTTTGAATTACCCACTTATGAAAAGTGTGATCCTCTACTGAGGCATTTTGCTTGTGTGGTCTGCTAACCAATTGACTAAACTTAAACGGATTTAAGTAGTATTGAGTAAGATGCTTTTATGCATTGAATTACCCACTCACGTAGAGTGTCATCCTCTACTTAGGTGTACATAAATATTTGTATTTCTGAATGTCTTCTGTTGTATGACATGTAGAACGAATTCTCGTATTTCCCTATTTCAACTGAGGAAGGTGTGTTTTTTGTTGAAAAGCAAAATAATGTATGATATGTTGTGGTATATGTAAATATTTGTTCAGATATTTACTTTGCAGATCTTCTTTCATTGATGGTTGTCTCTTCGGCCAAAGTTGGTTCTTATCATGGAGAATTTGATTGACAGAAACGAAGAACACTATGTATGTTCTACCGGATGAGAAGTCTCTTGTTGAAGAGATAAAATACAATAAATAGATAAAATACAACCAAGTTTTTCTTACATGTACATTGCATTTTTTTCTAAGAAGTTAAAAATGAAAAAGTTAGGACGCCTCAACTTCAATCTACTTTGTGAAATGGTCGGTTGCCACAATCATCAGATTCTTCTGCGCCGGAGTGTTTGATTGATCGAAAAAGTGAATTTTGTGGAGTCTCTTGATGGGGAGCATGTTCTACGTTTGTCACCCTTTTATTTATCATCTTTCTGATCTACATTTGTTTGTGCAGGTTGACTATCTTTCTCAAGTATATCTGGTGCCTTAGCACTATTTTTTTTTCTCATCCCACAATGCATAGCATTCTGCCATGGCGAAGATTTCGGTAAGAGTCTTGCTCGGTTTCATGGTCAATTTGCCATACAATATGTGATCTACGGGCAGACCCTTCTTGAAAGCTAATGATGCAATTTGGTCATCACACCCATTTATGCTCCGCCCTTTCTACCTTAAATCTTTTGATGAAGTCTCGGAGAGATTCATTTGACTTTTTCCTTATGTTGAAGAGATAGTCAGCATGTTGTTTTTTGTTTGATAGGATGAATACTCTTTTGTGAAAGTAAGGAAGAGCTCTCCAAAATTGTTGATCGACCGAGGGGTCAAAGTGTGAAACCAATCTTGGGCCACTCATTGTAAAGTCATTGCAAATATTTTGCACATAAGTGGGTCATCATTTTTGTGTAGAGTCATGAGACTTCGAAAATCCTTTAAGTGTCTCTCAGGATCAGAATCTTCTTTGAAAGTTGTTAAGGTTGGTATGGTAAACTTTGCTGGTGGAGGATCCCCTTCAATGTCATTTGTAAAAGGTGAAGTATTTACTAAGGCCACCTCTCCGCGTAGAGTATCATCTGGATTTCTCATAACTTTTAAATTCATCAACTGCTCTTTAACCATTCGTGCCACATCATCTGCTCCCAAGGGCTTGTGTGTATCATGCTGATCAGCTGTATGGTGATTTCGATTCTGATTATCTGCGGTAGATGACTCCTCATATTCTGAATTTGATTGTGACTTACCTGCATGTGAGTGAGGTAGAGTCTCAATAGGATTCACCTGAAGGCTCCTATTGAATTGACGAGCCTCTGAATGTGGGACGTGGGACAAATCATTGTAGTGATCTAGATCTGGTCCCCTGCGTTGTTTGCATCCATCGGGATTCTGTCTTCTGCGCCAACCACTTATATTGGGTGTAGTCTGCGGTCCTAGCTTTGAGTGCACAGTTGCTTGGGAGCCCAACCTTGAGAAGACTCATGCTTGAGGTTCGAGCCTAGAGTACACATTTACTCGCCGCCCTAATCTCGAATGAATGCTTCTAGAGGGATTGTTTCCCTTTGATGGATGACTACTTCCACTTCTATGCGCATGATCTGCTGGTAGACGGCGATGTGTCGTTTGCCTTGGTTGTTCGCTCACTAATTGCTCTACCGCCTAGGTTTGTTCTTCCAATATTTTGGTTAGATTGGCGATTTGACCTGCAAGATTTTCTTGTTGTGTCATCTTCATTTGACTTGTGGCAAAAGGTTGTGATTGATGGTCAGCAGGCGGTGGTAGACCCACTATCAAAGGTTGTCCGACCGGTAACGGCTGAACCCGTGATGACGATGACAACGTAGTACTAGCAGAATACCATGTAACATTATTTTTGCTAGTTTGTTTTCGAGTTCCCACCATTGTATTGAATTGAAAATAAAAGTGTTTGTGAATGAAATTGAAACTGAATGAATGAATTATTTTTTTTGTGAATGGAAGAGAGCATGCAATGAGTTTGATTCAAGCTCTCATTGAAAACACCAATTTGTGGATGCAAATTTTTGTCGGATCACGTGCTGATCATGTGGAGCAATCTGCATAAGATAGAATCACGTGATGATCACGTAGAGTAATCTGCATAAGATAGAAGTTAATTCTTGACACCGGTGTGGTGCGTGCCATAGGGACTCCGATGCCAAAGTTAGAACAATGTCTTAAAAAAATGTTTATATCTCTATATTTGAAGCGATAATTCTGAATCAAGAAAGAATTACCTCCAGATGGCTTTGTGTTTGGCTATTTATATAGGCAGAATGAGTAAGCTACTGGCAGATGAGTGAGACTCGTGGCAGATGAGTGAGGCACGTGGCAGATTAGTGAGACACGTGACAGATTAGTGAGACACGTGGCAGACAAGTGAGTCATCTGCTTGCAGGTGGTTGTAACTTCTCTTAGGTGGTTATAATTTTTCTTAGGTAGTTGTAACTTCTGTAGATAGTTATAATCTCCCGTTGGCGGTTGTAACTTCCTGTTTGGAAACACTTTTCTGCAAGCTTGTGTACTCAACTGAGCATGGTGGTCAGTGCTGAACATTACTCCTCTGCTGAGAAAAAAGTATTCTGCTGAACTGTACTGGGCCCAGATTTGGGCTTTCTCTTTTTGTGACTTTCTAGAGTAATTTTTGGACTTTTCGAGAACAACCCAAATCTTTAGGCTTCCTTATCCTGTAGGGCTAAGAATTATTTTTGGCTCCAACAATTAAGATTAAGGACATTTTCTGGAACCTGATGGAAAAATTGGATCCCAACTTCATGGAAGCACACTATATTGTGGTAGTAATAAGCAAAGCTATAGTTAAAAAGGGAAGAAGAAGTGGTGGAATAGAAAAGGAGTGATTCTACGTGACGAGGAAACTAGCGAGGAAACCAGCGAGGAAAAGGAGGTGGCGGGGGGTGAACCATTCACCCCCCTCGGGATGCGCGCCAAAAAAGTGGGCACACATCCCGAGGGGGTTCACCCCCCGCCACCTCCTTTTCCTCGCTGATTTCCTCGCCCACTTCCTCGACATTTAGAATTTCTGATAGAAAAGATGTTGGGGTCACGTACTTGTCACATGAGCCTCACCTTAATCAAATGTTGATTTGATACATTTGATTGCAAGGAAGTCAGTGCATGCTAATTGCTAAATTATGTATTAGTCAAAACAGATACCACATGCTAGAGCTCCTTCCAAGTTCCAACCCTCCATTTCCACTACACCCCACATGTAATCTACTATATTATATAAAAGAACTATTGATCAACCAACTCTAAATATTGCAATATATAAGGGTAACCCAATCATCAGTTAACTCTCTCTTTCAAGTTTTCACACAACATCATGAAGATCAGATTCAAAGCTTTGCTGTTGGTTCCTCTCTTTGCTTTGCTAGTTATGACTCTTCTTCTCATTCCATCCTTCTCAAACTACATCCATTTCATCCCAAATAAACCATTCAAGAAAGTTACTGGTATTTGCTGCTTCAAATACCATCAACCACCACAAGTACTGAAGGGAGAAGTGATGAAAGAGGGCAAGAAAGCTGTGGAAACAAGCTTAAGGAATAAACCACCAAGTGTGCCCAATCCAACCCACAACAAGTGATGGATACCATGCACATTGCAGTTCGAAGCACAATGCAGTTCAAGCATTGGGATCAGTAGGCTGCAGGCACCCAACACACGTCCTTAACCTTTTTAACTATAGCTTAGCTTATTACTACCTCATACTACGTCAGTCAGGCCCCTAATAAGCTAGGTGGGATCCAATTAAGATATATCTGTCAATTTTTCACCTCAGAACATTTCCTCGTCTCTGTTGTAGAACGTCCATTGCATCTTTAATAATTATTTTACCCAAACAAGTGGGATTAGTATTATAAGACCAACCATTAAATTTTTAGATTTTCCAAGTGAAGACATGAAGAACTATCTCAGAGTGCCAAAGCAATGAAGATAGACAAGAAACCATGATTTCAAAACTTGCTTTGAAGGAAGAGGATTTTTGGAGCCTTTTATATGTTGTGGTGGCACAAGGTAAATTAAATTGGACAAGATACAGTAGTGCAAATTGGAAGTTAGTGAATTCCCATAGTTTGTTGCTAACACCTTGTGTTCTCACATCAAACTAGTTCCTCCAAAACGAACATGTGTTGGCGTAACCAATCACGATACTAGCCTCGATGGAGTCACGGTTCCGTTAAAGCACTAGGATTTGAGGGACTTCAAGGGGGACAAATTTGAGTCTGTGTCTGTCTAAGGGTTATAAAGAATTGGAAATTTAAAAAAAAAAAAAAAAAAAAAAAAAAAAAAATCCAGATCCCGCGGGTATGGGGTCACCATTACAGGGATGCTCTTAGGAAATTGGATGCTTAAATAACAATGCAAAATGCATGAATGATGTAGAGATGGGGCTATTCAAACTAGTAACATTAGGTTCAAGTCATTCTGTTTGAGATCTCGACCCAAACAATCACTACACCAAATTGACATTTTTGTAACAACCTTCAATTAATAGATTTCACTACACCAAGTCTCTCATCACAATTTAATAGATAATATATAAAATAAATTATTTTTGTCGGTTCGGTTTAATTTTTTATTCAATTAAATTTCATTTCGATTTCATTAAACTCTCAGTTCGGCTCCATTTGGGTTTCTCCCAAACCGATTGATATGGTGGTTTGCAGTTTTAAGTTGAAACCAAACCAAGAACAAGTCTAGTTTTAGAAGAAGGAGATCTCAGCCAGCTCCAATAATTTATATGTACCTGAAGACCACAATGACTACTCCAGTGCTGAAACTCCAGTTCCATAATCTAGATTCAAATACTAGATGCCTAGCGAAAAAACTGCAGGTTTTTCAATTCCTTGAATACAACCCAAGAGAGCTTAGAAAGGATAAAGTAATTGCAACTACTTTTGCTGGGGCAATTGGGTTCTGGCATGGACATAGAATTCAGTTGTGCATGGTTAGAAAACTTGGGGCCTAGCTTGTAGTTTCCAGTCATGGTTAGTGGAACTTAATGTTGCGCCTTTCACTGGGAATCTTGGTATTGTGTGGAACAATATGAAGGAAGAGGAAATATGTGAGAGATATAAATTATTTTTTGAGTTTAGAAGGCGCGAGATTCCATTTTCTATGCAATGGATTTGGATATCAGTGAGATTGGGGTTTGGGATTCAGAATCTAGTAGTGATTTTCCTTAAGAAAGATCTTTGTTATATATATGTATGCAACCTCCAACGGAGTTAAAGCTTCAATTTCCAAATACACAAGTCATTAGTTGCCATGTCGTCTTTGAGGTATAATCTCATATATATGATGATGGTTTTGGAGAAGAAAATATGTGGAGGATGATGTATCTTGTTTTCCATTTTTTCCATGTTACTTGGTTTTGCTAATATTGCTATACTACATGCATAGCAAACCACGTCATGTAAAAGTTATAAAAATGATTTAACGCGGTGAGATCTCTAACACTACTCTTGTCTAGTTATGACTAGCTACATATACATGTTCCTCACAAAGATTCAACAAATATTACAATTGAAATTATGTTTTTTGATATATAGATATAAATCATAATTAGTACCATAAAACTTTGTTAGAGAGAGGAAATTTAACTAAAACAAAAACTGTACAAGTACTAATTGAAAATATTTGAAACAAAGTAAGTTTCTTTGTGGTAATAATTTTTTAATAATAACAATTTTCAAAAGAAATATTTTGATGTTTTATTATCTTCCCTACTTACTTGGCTGTCCACAATTATATATGTTTCTTCATTCACATCACATGAATTTCCCGATACAGATGATGCTACTGCTTGGGACCTCCTCACTACGAAGATAGACGTTCAAGAGCTAATTCTTAAATCTCCAGTCCGGTTATTTGAACTGTATACATTAGATACTCATGATTCCAAAATTTCTTTATGATTTTGTGACTAAATTTCAATCCAGTGAAAAAAAGGTGAATGAAAATTAGTTTATGTTTATGAAAAGAAGGTATAACTCTAGCTATAAGCAAAATATTAATGATTTACTCAAGAATGTCAATTTATTTGAACTAATAAGCCGCTGCTAAGTAGATATATTATCATAGTTTGTTATAATTATTATTAATATTGTTGTTTTTGTTAGGAGAACCTGTCTATACCAGTGTGAAGATTCCAAATAAAATTAAAACAAGAGGGAACCCGGCGAGAGATTTATATATAACATGTACCCAAACAAATATGATGGAGTAGATAAACATTTCAAAAGGAGTGTTAAAAGTGGCACTCAATTTTGGATTCTTAGAGCATCCACAGGTGCAGGCCTCCTAAACGCCCACAATACAAGCCTTGTTTCTTCCACTCCATTATACCAACAAGGGCACGTGGTACTTACTAAAAGATCTCACTCCCCTTGAGGGGCGCAATACCATTTTTTTTTTTTTTTTTTTAAGTTCATACACCAAGTTTTTTATTAAATATAAGAATAGAAATAAAATACAACCATCCATATATCAAGGAATGCCAAGACACCATGAAGGTGTCAATACCATTCACCTGTTTAAGAACAATTATAATTTAGACAGTCCAACGACTATTTTTACCCCGTATCACATAATCTTCATTTCAATATACTCACTCACTACTTGTCTTTTTTTCTCCATCCAACGTTTCTACATCTCTATATATTTATTTACATTTTCATTTAGTTTTTACATGCTAATCTCTTCTTATAATATCTCTTCAGTTTTGTTTATAATTCTTCAAAATATCCACCCCTTTTCATAATTTTTCCACACATGCATTTATCCATTTTCAAAAATACACATAATTTTTATATGAATCCAATTCTCAAATATACACATTATTTTCATATGGATCAACATATGAAAATCCAAAATTAAATATGCCAGATTCAAAATCTCCCACCAATACGACCCTCATCAAATCGATGAAATTCGTAATATTTCAAACTACTTTGAAGATGCATATTTGTGCAACACTTTTTTAAGGGTGTCTGAGAATGTAACTAGAGGCACAAACATTACCAAAAAAAAAAAATACAAGTGTGGAAAGAAATTACATGAGATTATTTCATGAGGGCTCAATGGTAAATCCATCAACTGAGAGACGCTTAAAAAAAGTAGAATCCACTAAAACATCACCTAAGAGTCGTTTTAATTGGACTTAGGTGACTGGGGTCCACTTTTTTCAACACCCTTATATGTTTTTTTTTTTATGAAAGAATATATATAAGCATTTACATGAGGTTGTGTTGTTGCTGCAAGCAAGTGAGCTTCAGCATTAAGTGTTCTAAGAATATAATTACAAAACCAATTGCAGTTTGAAGATAAAAGGCGCCTAATACTAAAAATAATTGGAGACCATATCCAGTTGATGGGTGTCTTGAGATCATGCTTGTCTTCGAGCAAAATGGAGTTGAGCAAGCCAGAATCTCCCAAAAGAAAGCCTTTCTTCCACTGTCGTGCCTGTATCAACAAAAGAGCAGCTTCCGCTGCAAGGCACTCTGCTAACGTACTATCATGGATCCTCCATAGTATTCGACAAGCTACTCTGGCTAGAACTTCACCGAAGATTGAGATTGCAAAAATCCCTATTGCTCCCTGTTTGGAAGAGTCAAAGAAACTAGCATCATAAGTGACAATAACTGTATCTGGATCATAAATAAGAGGAACACGATTAAGCTAATTAGATCTAGTATTGATATGATGAGTTTTGACTTACTGGAATTGCAACTGAATAACCCTTTGGAAGTTGGTTTCTGATTCAGTCCAAGGTCCAAAAACCATAGTGGGAAGAGAATAGTTAATGGTAGAAGGTGAAGGTTGGGGAGAGGAGAAATTGAGAATGGAGGCAATAGCATCCAACTTTGTAATCTCCTGCCCTAAGGGATATAAATGAGTGGGATTGGTGAACCATTGTGAATGCCAGGCTTTCCAGGTGGTGCGGAACGTAGCGAGGAAAAAGTGAGGAGTGACAGGCTGATTTTCAAATATCACGTGATTACGTACACGCCATATGGTGTGCAGATCTGCCGTGAATTAGGCTAACATTTCTGGTTTAGAGGCTTTGTGTTTGTTGGCAGTAGTCCACATGAATTGAGCATATGAGAATAGTTGGAGAGTTTCTGATAACTCTACCCCAATTAATGGGAATCGGGGTAAGGAGCCATAACTTGAGTATCTCAGGGCATAGAAAGAAAAAATGGAGAGCATCTTCTTTAAATCTTTGGCAGAAATAGCAAATATTATCGAGAGGAACATGGAGTTTGACTAGCTTGGTCCCGGTTGGAAGGATATCATAACTGATTTTCCATAGAAGGTTGACATCATTTGGCGGAGCTTTGATGCGCCACAAATCTTTAATCAAGGCTAAGGGGAGAGAGGAAGAATTAACAGCCAATGAGGAGGTTGAGCTATCATTGAGGTCCATTAAAAAGGCCTTGGCAGCACTTTTGACCGAAAACTGGCCTCTTTTGTTTGGTAGCCAAATAAGTTTGTATGGTTCAGTAGTGTGTCTGATGTGAATATTCAAGATATCATTAATGACCGGGTCAAGAAACAGAGACTGAAGAAGAGTGACATTCCATTGACCAAGTTGGCCACCATGATCTATCCAAAGGTCGAAGACAGACTGTGGCATTATAGCGAGAAAGGGCCGAAACACACAGTCTGCCAGAGAAAGATCAGGCTTAACCCAACAATCAGTCCACATATTGATGTTGTTCCATGAGAGAACTTTCCAGAGGAGATGTTTCTTCATTCCTGTTAGAGAAGTGATATTGCCTCTCCAGACAAAGGAAGCCACTGAAGGTCGCTTTGTAAGGAGGTGCAAATTTATTCTCGGGAAGTAGATAGATTTCATTTGTAAACTCCGGGAATTTGCTGGTGATGAAAGAATTTGCCAAATATTCTTAGCCATAATAGCCAAGTTTTTTGCTCGGGCAAGGGGAATGTTGAGACCCCCGGGGGTTCGCGGTAGCGTGATTTTCCGCCAAATGCAGGTATGCTTGGATTGTTGTCATTTGCTCCATTCCACCAAATTTCACGAGCAAGATTGTCCAATTTGGTTGTGATCAAGACAGGAAGTAGGAAGGATGCATGGTGTAAATTAGGATGGCGTTTAAGACAACTTTGATGAGGACCGTTCTGCCGGCTTGAGACATGACTTTAGATTTCCAACTAGAGAGCTTCGATTGAACTTTGTCTAGTAAAAACTGGAAGTCATTGGCTTTCTTTTTGGAAAGAAGCAGAGGGGATCCCAAATACTTGTCTTGGGGTTATACTTCTTAGAGCCCAGGATTCTAAGAATCATCTTGGTGTGTCTATTGTGAACATTGGAGCTAAAGTAAACAGAGGACTTATCATAGTTAACCGCTTGACTTGAGGCCATGGTATAATTGAGAAGAATGTCCTTTTATAGAATGGGCTTCATCTAAAGAGGCTCTGCAATAATCAAGTCATCCGCATAAAGCAGATGGCTAATGGAAAGAGAATTTCGGCGGATCTTGATACCTTTGATTAGGCTTTCACCCTTGACTTATGCTAGAAGACGTGAAAAAGCCTCTGCCACCAAGATAAAGAGATAAAGAGAAAGAGGGTCTCCTTGTTTAAGTCCTCTAGAGGGATTAATTGTGTCTAAAGGGGTTACATTAACCAGTACTTTGAGCGAAGTAGTAGAGACACATTGCTCAATCATCCCAATCCACCCTTATGAGAAGCCAAGTTGTTTAAGGATTTGAAGGAGGAATGACCACTCAAATTTGTCATAAGCTTTGGCCATGTCAATCTTAATCGTTATCCAACCTTGTTTTTTATGGCGATTATGTTTCATTTGAAAGAAAGGTTTGTGAGCCAAGCTTATATTATCAGTAATGGAACGACCTTGAAGAAACACTCCTTGATTTGGGGAAATAAGTTGATCCAGGAGGGGTTTCAAGCGATTGGCAAGAAGCTTAGAGATAATCTTGTATATCACATTGCATAAGCCAATCGGCCTAAATTTGTAAGGGGTGGTGGGGTTATGGATCTTGGGAATAAGAGCAAGAAAAGTTTCATTAAGTTTTGGATCCAAATACCTAGTACGAAAGAAAGTTTGAACCAACTCAATTACACCATGTTTAACCACTTCCCAGTAGTGTTGGAAGAAAAAAGCATGAAACCCATCAGAACCCGGGGCTTTGAGACTCCTCGTGTTAAGCATAACACTTTTGATATCTTCCTCTGTGGGGATGGTGAGTAGATTCTCGTTTTCCTATACTGTAATCATGGGTATGAAAAGGGAGATGCTATCCGGGCTATGATCCGAAGTAGAAGATTGAAAAATAATTTTGAAGTAGGAGTTCAGAGTGTTACCAATCCCATTCTAATCCGAATGCCAGACATTTGTCTCATCTTTTAATCGAAGTATAATATTTCTCTTTTGGCACATCATAGTAGATAGATGAAAAAACTTAATTTTCTTATCTATGTCTTTGAGGCAGGAGGAACTTGATTTGTTTCTCCAAAAAAGCCTTTCCCGATGATACAGTTTCGATAATCTATCTTCAAGAACTGAGATAGAATCAACATTTGCTGCAGAGGGAGGGGCATTTTGAAGTCTATCTAGAGAAGACAAGGTTTCCTCGATGCTCAACTGGATGTGTTTGAAAGCATCTTTGTTCCATCTGGACAGTCGGTAACTAAGCTTTTTGGTTTTGATGTGGAAATTATGTTGTGGTTGAGCATGTTGTCTCGAGGCCCAAGACGAAACAATGACTTCGCGACATCTTGGGTAGTTAGCCCACATGTGGAAATTTTTAAACAGTTTTGGTCCGTTGCTCACTCGAGAAACGGGTTGCAAGGAAAGGGCTATATGGTCCGAGGAAGAGGTGTGGATAGTTCGAGCTAAGGCAAAAGGAAAAAGTTGCATCCAGCCAGTGGAAACTAACACTCTATCTAGTTTGGCTTTAATACCATTCTTATATTTACGTTTATTATTCCAGGTAAAGTTAGAGCCATTAAGAGGAAAGCCCATTAGATCAAACTTTTCCATGAAAGCTCTGAGGTGTTTGAAATTTGAGTGTCTAGGTTTCCTTCCTCCTAATTTGTCTTTCGAATGCAAAATAGCATTAAGATCACCAATAATGAGACCAGGAAGGGTTTGAAGATCATAAAGTTCAGTCAAATTATGCCAGAAATTATTCCTAAGGGATGGAATCGATTCTCCATAAACAAACAAAGAAAACCAGGTTTGATTAGAAAGATAATTAGAAATAGTGCAGCTAAAATAATATTTACAAAAAGATAAAATAGTAAGATTGATACCTTCCCTCCAGAAAAGAAAAATACCACCAGATTGACCCGATGCTGGAACTGAATCTCCATGTCGGTATCCAAGTCTCCTACGAAGGCGGTCCATCTTACTAGTAGAGGCTTTTGTTTCAGAAATAAAAAGTATGTCTAATTTGGATTGAGGGGAGAAGGCCATAATGTTTCGGACAGCGCAAGGAGATTTTGTTCCCCTTGCATTCCAGGCAAGGATCATAGCGAACCCGGTGACCCATCATCGGTGGTGCTGAATAATCACTATCAGAAGTAGAGTGATCGATGGTAGCTATTGAATCAGTTTATTGATCAATGATAGGTGAGAGTTTGAGCTGTAACTGTTTCTTTGTTCTTTCCGGTGCTCTTTGGGGAATGCTGGGATGGTCCACTGTCCAAATTGGGACATTCTCCTAATCACAGTGAATGTATATGCCTGTGTGTCTCATCTTTCTAGTCTCTGTCATAACTTCTTAATCTTCTTTAATAAGTGAAGTTCCTTGCCCCACTTTCCTCTTCCCAGGTTTAATCTCAGCTTGTCTAGGATTGTCCTGCAGGATACGGCGGGTCAGAGGGCGATGTGGTCGCCTAACAGGAGACACCATCACTGTCTGAGGGGAAAGACGAACCAGAGGAACTATGAACCCTGGAAGCTGGAGATGCTCAGTGCATCTGTGCGGGAACTTTTGGGAGCAGAGTAGACCGTGGAGACAAGAGGCCTCAAGGGGGGTTTGATAGTTGGTGCGCTCGGAGTCATCAGTATCTGACCCTAATTGTGTCTAAGTCTGTAATGGAAGCTGAAGTTGATGATGCACTCCCATCACTTATCACGCACCACCACCACCTTCTTAAGTTCTTCTGCAATAGAATCAACAACAACTTCTGTATACTTCTCTCCTGAATGAATAGCAACAAGAAGCGTACTCTCATTCGAACTCAAGGATCCAGCAGGTTACACCCTTATATGTTTTTCCTCATGTAGGAGGGTTTTTAAATATGCCACATCGGCAAAATAATAATAATAATATAAAAGGGAAAATTTTAGTATACACCTATGGATATGCTCTTAGGCATAAATTGGAAATTCAAATGACATCTAAACTTGAAGAAATAATATTTGTTAGAATGTTTTGATATATGAAACATTCTAAATGAGATTTCTCGTCTCAAACATACACATGTTAGAAAATTCCTTTAAGGTAGACGTACATAGTTCATTATACGATGAAAATTGTTGAATTATAGGTGAGTGGTGTTTGATTAGACCCGAGTAGTTGTGTTCATTAAAAACAAGATCAGGGTCATAATCATGTTTCTAATTACATGTTGTAGTTCTTGACATGTGTTACTAAATTGAGTATGGAGGTTATATATTTGTAGATACAAATTTAAGCTCTACTATAATTTTGTTATTGATGATGGGTTAATAATATAAATAGGGCTCTATATACATACAGTTGAGGTCCCCACTCCAAACCTAATTTTCTCTACATCTTACTTTCTCATCCAGTTCGAGAGAAATAAAATAAAGGTTATGGAGGTGGAAGACTTTTCCGTTGCGTGTTGCTTAGTTTGTGAGGATTGCTACGTGCATACTCTTCAATAATAGTTTCAGGTACGCATTAGTTTAAATTATTCTTCATTGATTACTGACATGAGGTCCTGGTCTGGACCTAATAATATTCTAACAAGTGGTATCAGAGTCTCCTTGTCATCATCATTAAACAAAACATACGGTTTACGATTTTCCTATTGTTTGATTAATTAATCAATCTTTTGACTAAGGTTATATGTCATGTATTAATAAGATTATAAGCGTGACAACCCCGACGTTTATTGTGGCTTGGCCCAACAATGGGTTTCGGTTTTCTCTTCTTCTTCTTTCCCTTTTTTCTCCTTCAGAACGATGGGGTCAATCTCTGTGTATGTTTTGTTAAAGGATAAAGAATATAAAGTATTGTAGCAAATGGGCCTGACCTGTTTTGTTTAATTGAATAAAACCAGACTTGGTTGTTTTTTAATTGAAAGGAACCGAGCCTGTTTTAAATTCCATTTGGGTATGGTTGATCATTGGACCTGACTGGTTAATTAGGCCTCAAACTTTACTGTTCACTCGGGGCCTACTGAACCAGTCCGGTTCTCCTTGACCGGGTTTTTTGTTGGGGTCGGTTCTCCCTATTGGGCATGTTAGGCCTATTTGGTCGGTCAGACCTGTTGGATTAGACGCAGTTGGATTAGTTAATTGAGTTGGACCAAGTTGAGTTAATTAATGGGTTTTTTTTTAGTTTGGCCATTATTAGTTTATATCTAATAGAGTTTGGTCCAATTTAAATTTTAATAGGGTATAACCCATATTTTCTAATATAGCCATTAGGTCAATCATATTGATCGGTTAAATATTATAATGGACAAAATATAAAGGTAATCCAATGGTAAACAAAATCCCCAAAATATTATCTTTCTTCTCCATGTCATCCTTCCTCACATTCTCCGTTCCATATTCCCCATAGTCCCAATCCACCCATTTCCTCCATCATCATCTCCAAACCCCAAAAGTCTTATTCATTTGCTTTGCAGCTTGATCCGTCCATTCACCGTTATAAATTTTTCAAGGTTTCATTTCCAATGACTCTGCTTTTTCAGTAATAAAATGGAAATGATGTTAGTCGAATGAGTCCACACCATGTACTTTGGCTTTTCGCTATACGCATGTTCATGTCAAAACAAGATTGTGTGTTAAAAACATTTAGAGTCTATGGACGAGAAATGATGTGGTAAATTTTGTAAGGGCGAGTCATACATGGTTACAGGAGAGAATTCTAATTATTTCGTTTTCATGTCTTTGTAGGAATTCTAATTATTTCGTTTTCATGGTGTCATACATGGTTGATTCTAGTGGTGGTACAAAGTAGCGAGTCATGTGTCTAAACCTAACCCAAACAAATCTAGGTCCACCTAATTTAACCTAAGCCCAAGCCCAAGCCCAAAAGTTGACCTAGAAACCCAAACCCAACCTAACAAGGAAATAGGAGAACCCTATTTAGGTTTCCTCTCTCCCTTGTCTTAAAAATATTTTTTCCTATGTTTCTTTCTCCTTATCTCTTTTTTCAGCCACCACGCCACATCCACCCTGCCAGCGATCCTCGCTCGATAGGAAGACCGGCAGCGCGATCACCTCGCCATCACCACCATCACCGTCATCTCACTCGCCGTCCCTGTCTATTTTCCAACTCTTTATCCTCCCTATTCCATCACGCCAAACAACACCATCGTCCACACACCGGCCAAACCAACGTCACCGCCCCTGCTTCATCCATGCAACCAAACAGAGCCACATCATCCTTTGTCTCTTCCGTTCATCTTTGTTCCTCTCTCTTCCACGGCCTCTTCCTCCTCCACTTATCTCTTTCTGTTCCTTCATCGCAACTAGACCACACACCACCACCATCATATCTCTCACACTAAAACAGAAGAACAGGAGTAGCGTCCAACCCTTGCTCCTCTCCGTGCACTCTTCCTGTTTTCTTCAGTCTCTCGTCCCTTCCTCATCCATCTCTCCCTAATCCCTTTCCTCTGATCAACCACTGACCAACACCACAGTCCAGCAAACAACCACAGACCATGCCCGCCACCGCCCCTGTTTCTCTCTCTCTTTTTGTTATCTTTCTCGTTTCTCTCTCACCTATCTCGTTATCTGTCTTGCAAGTGATATTCACAGAAGAAGAAGAAGCAAGACGCAGAGGAAACTCGCGAGAACGGCGACGCAGAGAGCTTCGCTCGCTGGGGACGAATGCGCAGGAAAAATGGCGGGAATCAACTGATTTTTATTCAGTTGGTTATTTGCACCCCCAGACTTTGCTCTGAGCCATCACAGTTCACCAGCAGCTCTTTCTCGTGATGCCTGTTTGTGCTGAGATGAATTCCATCTACACCCGTGATGTGACGTCATCCACCATGATCTTCTAGACCCCACGCCAAGGCGAAGATGAAATCACAGGGTTTCCTAGAGTTTGTTGTATCTAAGTTTATTATTTTTTATATGCTTGAACGTTAAACACAATTGATTTCTGAATTTCAATAATTTGTTTTCACTGATTATATCCGGAATAATTATCTAGACTAATCGGTAGTTAGAAGTTCCCTTTGTTGATATTCGAAGCATGCTTTAATCAATTAATTTGAATCTGTGATTGTGTGTGTCGTAAAAAGACATGCAATGCTAGGGGTTTAGAATTAGTTAAAATAAACTTGTGATTGTGTGTGTCGTAGAAATACACGCAATGCTAGAAGTTTATACCTTTGGTGAAATCAATCGTGAACTTAGATTAATCTTTAGGTTAGTCGTGTTGATTCTTGAAAGCAATAATTTAGATTACACAAATCTTGAAGAACCTGTGGTGGATTCGATGTCTCGATCTACTCTCTTATCATCTTACTAGTTTAATTTTAGTTGTCAATTTAATTCTCTTAATTTAATAATTTTCATCTGTTGTAACCCCAACTCAAAATTAGTTTAAATAAGTCTTAGAATTCGACTGTCTCGTCAATCCTCGTGGGATCGATCCGTATTTGCCACTGTCTACTAGTTAGACAGTCGTGCACTTGCGGTATTACAAGTAGGGTTTATTAATTTATTAATTTAGATTAATAAAATCTCCATCAAGTTTTAGATGTCGATATGCATAGTTATCAAATCATGTTGGAATGCTGATATCTGGGCAGCAAGTGCATTGGCACTAATCACTTTATATATTATCATTAAGCCAATGGTCATCTTGATCAGATTAATGTACCCTTCATGTCTCTTTCATTATACAGAATCAAATAAATTTTGGCATACAAATTTTCTCTAACCAAATATAAACCATGATTCAAGTCCTGATTGAGCAGCTGTATCAACTATCGTGAGACCTTCTTTTGCTAAACATTTCAATCTATCAACATTTGTTAAACATGAAGGTGTTCCCCAATTTTTGGCAGACACTCTTAACAAATGAACTAAATCAATTTGCTTGAAAACAGGAAGGTGTTCCCCAGTTCAAGGGATGATGATGATGATGATGATGATGGAGGAAGGGTGGACTTGGGACTGTGGTGAATATTGAGCCGAGAAGATGAGGCCGGATGAATACAGAATTTCGTGGGATTTTGTTTATCATCGGATTAAATTTAGAATTTAGTATTCATAAAAGGATATTTTGGTCCATTATAAATCTATAACCAATCAATAAAATTGACCTATGGCTTTGTTAGAAAATGAGGATTATACTTAAATAAAATTTAAAATAAAAGTCAAACTCTATTAGGTACAAATTAATGAAGGCAAAACTTTTTAAAAAAAAACCTTAATTAATTTGGGTTGAACCCCATTGAATCAGTTATATGGGCTTGGGGTTTTTATTAATATATGGGTTTGGTTTTTTACCTTCCTTATGGGCTTGTGATTTTTTACAAATTAGTCCACCAATTCTCTTGTCTTTTGGTGTTGACATGAAGCCTAAGTTGAATGTTGTGAAATGCAAATTTGTTGTATTTTTAACTTTAGGACCACTTAACGTATATTT
The DNA here is from genome assembly GCA_963556465.1 of Berberis vulgaris. Lineage (NCBI taxonomy): Eukaryota > Viridiplantae > Streptophyta > Magnoliopsida > Ranunculales > Berberidaceae > Berberis > Berberis vulgaris. Next base: position 50,292,068 of record OY747135.1, on the reverse strand, counting down.
TAATTAGCAATTCAAAATTTAAATTTAGGTCAAGTTTTGTGATACATCAACTAAGTGACATCTTCTTACCTCGAGGAGAATCTTAAGGCCCAACTAAAATCGTAATCGTATCTCAAGGAAAATCTAACGGTTGATTTTAAAAAAAAATCTTGCATTTTAAACAACTTATCTCGAGGAAAATCTAACGGTCCAAATTTAATCGTACACACATCTCTATATAAATCTAACGGTCCAAATTAAATTTTGTATGCATGTCGAAAAAAATCTAACGATTCAGCACACATCTCAAGAAAAATCTGATGATTCATCGTGCATCTCAAGGAAATCTGTTGGTGTGGTACGCATCTCGAGGAAATCTGGCGATTCAGATTTATTCGTGCACACTTTTCAAGAAAAATCTGACGCCTAAATAAATTGCCCCCATATAATAAATTACTGACAATAACTTAACTATAAAATAAATTTGAATTGAATTTTGCCCCCTGAAACAGAACGGACCTGGGAGATGATGAAAATGACCTACAACTCAAGCTTAACTTAAAAACTTGGCAAGTTTTTCCAATCAAAATATTTAATCAAGAAAATTTTGAATGTCTTCCTCCTCTTCCCCTTCTTCCTCATCTATCTCTCATCCTCGCCACCACCTCCCCCTTCATCCTCCCTCATGTTCTTCATTTATCCACTTCCTCATTCCTCCTCTCTTTCACAACCCCTATAATAAAGTTAAGGCCTCATTCCCCATTCCTCTTTCCTTCTCCTTCCTCCTCCTTCATCTCTCAGGTTAATTCTGTTTCAGGGGGCAAAATTAAATTCAAATTTATCTCAATGTCAAAATTCATTCAAAACGTCATATATTTCCTCGAGATGGATGTACGAATAAATCTGATTTGTTAGATTCCTCGAGACGCGCGTACAATTAAAAGTTGGAGCGTTAAATTTACCTAGAGATTTGTATACAATTAAATTTGGACAGTTAGATTTTTCTCGAGACGAGTTGTTTAAGATGCAAGCTATTTTAAAATCAACTGTTGAATTTTTCTCGAGATACGATTACGATTTCAATTGAGCCTTAGGATTTTGCTCGAGATGAGATGTTCGAAATACAAAGTATTCAATCTCAACCAAAGAGATGATGATGATGGAGTAGGGGTGGATTGGGATTGTGGTGAATATTGAGCGGAGAAGATAGGATGGATGATGTGGAGAAGAAATATAGAATTTTGTGGAATTTTGTTTATCATCTGATTAAATTTAGATTAGTATTTATAAAAGGACATTTTGGTCCATTATAAATCTCTAACAAATCAATGCGATTGACCTAACTGCTTTGTTAGAAAATGAGGATTATACCCAAATAAAATTTAAAATGGAAGCCAAACTCTATTAGGTACCAACTAACAAGTAACAAGGGCAAAACTAAAAAAAAAAAAAAAAAAAACCTTAATTAATTTGGGTTGGACCCCATTGAATCAGTTATATGGGTTGGTGTTCTTATTAACATAGGTTTGGTTTTTTACCTTCCATACGGGCTTGTGATTTTTTACAAATTAGTCCACCAATTCTCTTGTCTTTTGTTGTTGTCTAAGCCCAGTACATGAAGCCTAAGTTGAATGTTGTGAAATACAAATTTGTTGTATTTTTAACTTTTTAGGACCACTTAAAGTATATTTTAATTAGCAATCCAAATTTTAAATTTAGATCAAGTTTTGTGATACATCACCTAAGTGACATCTTTTATGAAATTTTATTTGAATTTGAATTTAAGTTTAGTATTTTCGTTGATTGCATATGGTTGTGTCATGACCCATACAAATAACAGTCGGCCCAAATGAAGGTTGTTATTTTGGTCGGTTCATTGATGGTATAAGGTAATTAATTTAGGTAAAATAATATTGGGATTTACTTATACGTTCAATAATCAGCCCAAAGGAAAGTCATTGTTTGGTTAAGCTGAATTTTATTTTAGGGTTATTTGCATTTTCCCCCTATAATACATGCCTTATTCAGCTTTGGCCCCAATTATTATTCGTATTGCACTTTCCCCATAAGACTAACAGTCAACTTGCCTTGACCGTCTGTTTTCAAAGCAGATTACCAAAATATCCCTGAGAAATCAATGGCTGAGATTGAATCTTTCGTATCTCGAACATCTCATCTCGAGGAAAATCCTAATGCCCAACTGAAATCGTAATATTATCTCGAGAAAAATCCAACATTTGATTTAAAAAAAATCTTGCATCTTAAACAACTTATCTCGAGAAAAATCTAACGATCCAAATTTTATCGTACACACATTTCTAGATAAATCTAACAACTCAAATTAAATTGTGTGCGCATGTCGAGAAAATCTAACGATCCAGCACACATCTCAAAGAAATTTTGAAGATTCATTGCGCATCTCGAGGAAATCTGTCTGACCAACTCACATCTCAAGAAAATCTGACAGTTCAGATTTATTCGTACACGCGTCTCGAGAAAATTTTCCATCTGAATAAGTTGCCCTTCATATAAAAAATTACTGGCAATAAGTTAACCCTATAAAATAAATTTGAATTGAATTTTGTCCCTGAAACAGAATGGACCTGAAAGATGATGAAAATGACCTGCAACTCGAGCTTAACTTCAAAACTTGGCAAACTTTTCCACTCCAAATATTTAATCAAGAAAATTTTGATTATCTTCCTCCTCCTCCCCTTCTTCCTCATTTATCTCGCATCTTCGCCACCACCTCCCCCTTCATCCTCCCTCATCTTTCTCATTCCTTCACTTTCTCCTTTCTCATTTGTTTCACAACCCCTATAAATAAAGCTAGGGCCTCATTCCTCCTTCCTCCTCCTTCCTCATTCCTCCTCCTCCCTCCTTCATCTCTCAGGTCTGTTATGTTTCAGAGGGCAAAATTAAATTCAAATTTATCTCAGGGGGCAAAATTAATTCAAAACATCAGATTTTTTTTCCAGATAGGTGCACGAATAAATCTAGACTGTTAGATTTCCTCGAGATGCGTGTCGAATCGTCAGATTTTTCTCAAGATGCGTGCTAATCGTTAGATTTTTTTGAGATGCGCACACAATAAATTTGAATCATTAGATTTACCTAGAGATGTGTGTATGATTAAATTTAGATCGTTAGATTTTTCTCGAGATGAGTTGTTTAAGATGTAAGATTTTTTTTAAATCAACTGTTGGATTTTCTTCGAGATACGATTACAATTTTAGTTGGGTCTTAGGATTTTCCTTGAGATGAGATGTTCGAGATACGAAAGATTCAATATCAGCTTTTGATTTTTCAAGGGTATTTTCGTAATCTGCTTTGAAAACAGACGGTCAAGGCACGTTGATTGCTAGTCTTAGGGGAAAAGTGCAATACAAATAATAATTGGGGACAAAGCTGAATAAGGCATGTATTATAGGGGAAAATGCAAATAACCCTTTATTTTAATTATATTACCTAACCATAGTTGTTTTGAAAGAACCACTATCATGTTTGTCCAAATACTTCAACTGTAATGGTGTGTTCGATTTCTCATTAAAGCTCATTATTAATATGCAAATTTATATGTATTGTATGACTTAATCTATTATTTTGCTCCTCAATTAGACCAAATGTTGCATGATAATGATTACTTTGTTTTGTTTTTGTTATCATATCATTGCATTACAATTCATGGGTGTACATATATTAATGTGAGCTTGTTTTTTATATTATTTAGTGAATACAACTTTGATATCTTCCAATTTAAACAACATATCGGTTCTTAATGATTCAAATTTTGAAAATTGGAATGAGCATATTGTGATCGTTCTTGGGTGTATGGATTTGGATTATGTGTTTCGTGTTGATGAACCAACTAAGCTTACTAATTCTAGTTTAGCTGAACATAAGGCTTCTAATGAAAAGTGGGATCGCTTTAATCACATTAGTCTAATGATAATGAAGCACTTTATTTCTGAAACTTTTCGTGGTGCAATCCAAGAAGAAAAATGCTAAAGATTTTCTATGCCAAGTTGCAAACTGATTTGTTGCATTAGAAAAGGTGGAAACAAATATGTTTCTTAGCATACTTGTTACTATGCGGTATATTGGCAAATGAAATATAAGGGAGTACATAATGGAAATGTCTAATCTTGTTTCCAAAATGAGGACATTAAAGTTGAAATTTTCTAATGATTTCCTTGTGCACCTCATTTAGATTTCTCTTCATACACAGTTTAGTCCATTTTAAATCAATTATAATACTCAAAAAAAGAAATAGACTCTTAATGAGCTCATTGCTCAATGTGTGCAAAAAGAGGAAAAATTGAAACGAAAAAGATTGATATTGCTCACATGGCCACACTTGCCAATAACAATTCAGGCATCAAGAAAGGGAAAATAAATACTTATATTAAAGCTAAGGGAACTACATCTAAAGAAACTTCACCGGCAAATGTGCAACATAAACATGATAAGGTCGTCACATGTATCTATTGCAAGAAAGCGGATCACGTGAAGAAGAAATGCCTTAAATATCATAAATAGCTCGTAAAGAAAGGTGATAATGTTTTGTTTGTTCTAAATTTAATCTAGAAGAGGTACCACGTCATTCCTGGTGGATAGATACAGGGGCAACTATTCACATCAGTATTTTCATATAGGGTTGCATTAGGAGTCGGAAACCAAATGATGTCAAAATGTTCATTTACATAGGGGTGACAATAAAGCTTTTATGGAGGAAATTAGAGTCTTTAAATTAAAATTAGAACTTGAACTTTATTTTAATTTGGATGTGATTGCCTATGTATTGTCACTAGACTATGCCCCGTGTCGTTGGCACTCCACATAATTTTATTTTTGCTAATTATTTTGTACTGGACATCTCCGTTACTATCCTCATTTTCGCTCTCAATCAGTATTGAAGTCAGTGTTCTAAAAATCGGCCTAGGCGGTAGAAGGTGGAAAACCGCCCAGATTAATGGCTGGGCAGTTCTGGGCAGTCTCTAGGCGATCTGGGCAATTTTTATTTTATTTTTTTATTTTATTTTATTTTATTTTTATTTTTTAATAAGGCTGATTTTGTTCTTATTTTATTTTTCTTTCCTCTTTTTTAGAAATAAACTATTTAATTGTTTTTTATTCAGTATATGTCTAAATGTAGCGAAAGATGATTACTTAATGGAAGTCTCAAAGGATCTGCCGGTACCAATTTTACTAATGTAAATTTTACCAAACATGACTGAGGTTATTCATGCAATTTGAAGAAAAATAAAAGAGTAGGTTTGGATATTTGTCCATAATTTCAATTTTATATAAAGTACCCATCATGACCAACTTCAGTCATTTGAGTTTTAATAAATTTTGTTCATGATTGTTAATTTTTCATGTTTTTAAATTTTGCATATGTATATTGGCGTTAAATTGGATGTAATTGATAAGGTATTATGCTTAACTTTTGTAAATTATTAAAGTTATAATACAAAACCTAAGACCGCCTAGGCCCCTGGGCGCTAGGCACCTGCTAGCCACCCGCCCAGCGCCTAGCAATTTTTAGAACACTGATTGAAGTGTAAGCCCAACTCATTTTTATGGTATGATCGGTCCATCTCATTGCTTTTAAAAATATTGAAAAATATTAAAGACGTGTAATACATTATACGTTTTTTTAATTAAGAAAAACATATTTTTAATATATTGGCCCTTATATCGATCATTGATTTTGTTCAAAAGATCTTCAAAAATGCATTTCAACGATACTAAGTTTATCAAAATCCGACAACGATGTATATAGTTATGATAATTTTTATTTTGCTAAAAGGAAACACAATATTTTCTCTCTCTGCCACATGTACATTCCACTAAATTTTTTTCAAAAGTTTTTCATTAATTTTTGCAATTCTACATGTTTTATATTTACAAATATGTCATCATAGGAAATGAATCTAAACCCTCAAATTCAATACATTTTCCAACTTTCAATCCTAACCATCTTTTATCTCTAACCATTTCGATTTGACTTTGTCCCAGTCAGCAATGAATAGTTAAACACCACTCTGAATTGTAATATAGATTTAGGCAAAATTTTAAATTTTGTTTCAAGTTTGCAAAAATGCGGTTATACTTTTTCTATTGAAAAAGAAATGTTTAGCCTTTTTCAAAATTCCAATATTATTGGTATTGAAGCTATGATTGATAATCTATATAAGTTTAGACTTAGATATTTTCCACTTACAGTCAAATGAAACCTTGCAAGTTAATAATTATGGTACTAACCGAAGATTAATTAGGGAGAACTCTTCTCTGTTATGACATAATCATCTAGGTCATATCTCTCGATTGAGAATTGAAAGGCTTGTGTCAACTGGAGTTATTGGTACCATTGATTTTACAAATTTTACGATTTCTATTAAATGTATAAATGGGGAAACAAATAAACACTGGGAAGTTATATGCTCATAGGAGTTCAAGTGTCTTAAATTTGATACATGCCAATATTTGTGGTCCATTCCCTACCGTTTTTTGGAATGATCAATGGTATTTTGCTATGGGTATTGATGTGGTCGAATCATGTTCTCCTTGACCTTGACCTGCACAGGGAACACACATGAGTCAAAGACCACCATTGTGGCAGCCGATGACATTTCGATGCTTAAGTCAGACAAGGATAGAGAAATGCGTAATGTTGTAAATTAGGTTCTCTACAGTACCTTTTTTCATCAACCTTGTGTTCTATTTATAATGCGAGTGTCCTTGTTCAGCTAGGCATTTGGTGGCGTAGTTTAGGAAAAGATATTTTGCTAGAGATCCTTTCCTTATTGGGAATCGTCCATGTATGAGAGTTTTCCTAGGTAGATTCTTTCCTTGTGGAATGTTGTCCATATAGGGGAGTTTCCATGCACGACTTATACTCTGGTATTTGTTTCCTAGTCAGAATCCATGTATTGCTAGTATGTTCATCTTAGGTCGATCCCCCAGATACTTGCCTTATTAGATCTTACGGGTATTGGGCTTGACCATGTGACGAATGGGCTTAATAAGGCACAAAATTTTCGGTCCAACCTTTTGGACCTTGCCATGATGGGCTTAGGGTTGTCTGGGCTTTGCCAGATTAGGCAGGCAATCAGGCTCGCTTTGCTCTTTTAACAAGATTATCATGACATGCGTACGATGTGGATTATCATATGATTTGGTGTATCATTAGCTACTCCCCTAAGTTTGTGGGCCAACTAGTCGGTCCACTTAGTCATGTCATGAAGGAATTTGGCTGTCACGATGATCGAGTCTGAATCATCTCCTAGAGCGTCGTGCGACATTAATTGGGCATGTGATCGCTAAGAAAATGCAAGAATTATGTTTTCTAGATAAATCCCATTCTTTGGCAGAGTTTAGTTCTTTTCCTCTTCCGATCTCATAGATTCTGCTTTGTCATTTCGCTTTTCGCGCTTTTGACTTTGTTCAACTTCCATAATCAAAATTTTGTACGATCTTCCATAGCGAGCCAGAATCATTTTTGATGAACTGTTCACTAAAGGCTGTAAGTTTTTCGAGGAGAGGTCGATCTCTAAGTCGAATCTAGAGGGCCTTTGCAAGAAGTACGGGATCCCTGATGATCTGGTGTTCTTCATGTTGGGCGTTGGTCAGACGTCGTTGTCTCATCTGAAAGGATTTATTTGTTTACACCGAGGTATGTTTCACTCGACATTCGTTTTCCTGTCATTAAGGAATTTGGAGCTCCTTGGAGTACCTCGGCATTCCACCCGCTCAATTGGTGCCAAACGGGTATATGACAGTGATCTCCATACTGATTAGGGCGAAGGACTATAGTGTCCGAGTGTTTCCGAGGGTGATCCAATTGCTCACATCTCCTCGAATAAATGAGCATTTTGTGTGCGTGTTGAATTAGCCGACTTGTTTTGGCAAGCTGCCTAACGATTACAAGTTCTAGCAGAAGTATTGCTTCATGGCTTCTGTGAGCTCGAAGTATTTCAAGTTTGATGGTTGTCTTATCGAGCGGGAGTTCAGACAACTGAGAAATTTTGATTCCGTTCTCAATCCGCTTGTATTGATTGCATATTGAATTGTTATATGTGCTTTTTGTAGGGAAGTTTCCAACCACACCCATTTCTTCTAAGGACAAATCAACGCTGGATAAATTTCGTGACATGCCTCTGATGCAAGTGGAGGATGTCGTTCATCCCTATAATATCAAGAGCAGCCGACTGTGGGTTTACTAGCATGAGGCTCCCACCCTTTTTAGAGTTATGAAGTCGAAGTCTGACGGTGAGCCTTCTTCAAAGAAGATGAAGCTCCCGAAAGTTAAGATTCCTAGCCCGTCAAGGAGGGCAGAGTTGAATGAGGCGTACAAAAAAACATTGTATTGCGCTTAAGCTTGCTCCTGAGCGTTCACCCCATTCGAAGGGGGATGCATAGTTGTGGGGAAAGATCTTGATTCGTTTGCTAGGGCGGAAGCTATAGCACCGGAGGAGCATGATGCTCGGGTGAAAGCCCATATTTCCCTTCCCGAGTTGGAAGCCATATCTGCAAATGGTGGGGTTGAAGATGCAACGAAGTTGAGCATTGAGCAGGTGAATGTTCTGAACAACCTATTGTTGCAGGCGGGTATGAAAGTTTCGTCCGATGCAGATCAAATTCATCCTTTTTCATTGGAGGATTTCATGTATAACCCCTCATTGGATCGCGAGTCTTCTCAACCTGGTGAAGAGTTGCCTGACCTTCATCCTTATGGTGAAAGGTCCCCACCGCGTCGCCTGTATTGTCCTCCGTATCGATCTCGACCTTAGATTGAGGTGACGACGGGTCGAGAGATAACTGACTTCCCTCTTCTCCATCAACTGTCTCCGAATCAGCTCATGAAAGAGAGACGATTGTTGTGAGCAAGGGGAAAACAGTGGAGGAGGGCCTTGATGCGGCGAAGACTGCGAAGGGTGGTGTTGGCGTGATTCCGGTCCCAAAGAACCTTCACCCGGATGCGTGGATTAGTCTAGCTATTCGCCCCAAATGTGGTAAAGATTAGCAACCAAGCCTGGCACCAGGAGGTCGACATTTCTTATGCCTCTAAGAAGCATATTAGTAGGTAGAATGTCTGACTGGCGAATTGTGCTATGAAGCCAGAAGGTGATATGCTGGGAGAGTGTATGGAAAAGGGACAGAAACATCCCGTGTTGGGGATGTCGTATCTAAACCAAGTTGTCGTCGCTGGGATGGAAGTTGAGGCTGCTCGTGAGAGTGTATACCATGGAGCGGGTCTTTGCATATTTGTAGAAGTCGTACTCTGACATCATTGAAAAAACAGCTTGAAAAACAAAGGCCTACCCAATTGGTTGTAGATTCGAAGGCCTAGCAGACAAGATCGGAGGCTCAGAGGGTTCAAATGGAAACGCTTGAGTCCAATTTGGCAGGGGCAACGTCCATGAGGGACAAGTCTGAGGAAGAACTGAAACTTGTCCGTCGTGACTTACACCTTGCTTTGGATACTGCATGCAAAATGCAAGGTGAGCTACGGGCTATGATTGTGGAATAGGCCAAGAGGGAGTCCGAGTGGATTGTACGATGTCAGCAGCTTGAGGCTGATGTTGATTTCAATGCCAAGAGTATGGGGACAACAGAATGGTAGCTTCTTCTGGCGCAAAATGAACTTAGTGTAGTCAAGAACAACCTGAGTACCGAGCATTCCAAAATTGATGCGCTGTCGGGCAAATTGGAGCAGCTGGAGCGAAAGCTCACTAAGTCAAGAATACGTAAGGAAAAGTTCTTCAAGGCCTAAGGCACGTTGGAATTTAGCAGAGTTTTGCAAGGAAGACTGGATTTGTTGCAGCTGATGAAAGAAGAGCATGTTGATTGGGACCTTTCTTACTATAAAGAGGTGTCCTTTGCAGAGTTTGGAGAATCCTGATCAATCAGAAGCAGAATGTAACCAAGATCAGGGCATCCGAGCGACAACTCGTGCAGAACAGTGTTCTAAAAAGCGCTAGGCGGTGGGCGGGCAGCGAGCAGGTGCCTAGCGCCCAGGGGCCTAGGCGGTCTTAGGTTTTGTATTATAACTTTAATAATTTATAAAAGTTAAGCATAATACCTTATCAATTACATCCAATTTAATGCCAAGATAAATATGCAAAATTTAAAAACAAGAAAAATTAACAGTCATGAACAAAATTTATTAAAACTCAAATGACTGAAGTTGGTCATGATGGGTACTTTATACAAAGTTGAATTTTTGGACAAATATCCAAACCTACTCTTTTATTTTTCTTCAAATTTCATGCATTGTCTCAGTCATGTTTGATAAAATCTACATTACTAAAATTGGTATCGACAGATCCTTTGAGAATTCCATTAAGTGATCATCTTTTGCTACATTCAGACATATACTAAATAAAAAACAATTAAATTATTTATTTCCAAAAAAGAGGAAAGAAAAATAAAATAAGAACACAATCAGCCTTATTAAAAAAAAAAAAAAAAACTTTCCCAGAACCCGCCCAGCCATTAATCTGGGCATTTCTTTAACGCCTAGGCCGATTTTTAAAACACTGGTGCAGAAGCATCCCTGCTTCTTCTCCTGCCAAGTCCATTTCCACTGTATTTGAACCTCCTCCTGATGAGGAGTAAACTCTGTATTTTTCGGATTATCAATAAATGATGATGTGTGTAAGTAACACTTTGTACTTGTGTATTCTTTGACTTTTTGTGCAGGCTCTTTTCTGCTTTGTCTTATCGTGGTGTTAGCCTTTAGACACAAGATTTTGCTGAGTCAGGAAACCGTAGGAATGATCTGCTGATGAGAGTTCTGATCGCTTACATTGTGATAGTTCAAGCAATTCTGGTATGTACTTTTTAGAGATCAATTAGTTGTCTCGACCAAGTCCTATGAGTTGGTTAAGCTCCGTGCGAGGGAATAATCCTGGCTAGTAATAGATTGTTCGGGCCAGGCCATAATTTTCCCTTGTAATCCACCCTTGGCGGACCAGGCTGTAGATTGGACCAACAGTTGTCGTTGCAAGTATAAGCGAAATGGCCTTACTGTGGTCAAGCATGTGCATCACTATAAATGGTCGGATAGTGATCCTTGGGAGTTGTCTGGGTTAAACTTCCTGAGCTCTGACTGGACTTTCAAACCGTCTTTGTCCGCCTCTGGTGGACTAGACTTCAGGTCGGACCAAGAGTTATCGTTATCAGTCGTAACTGACTAACCTTATGTCAGGTTCAGCGACCATTGTATGTGGTTGGGCAATGATCCCTGGCGAGTCATCATAATCAGGCATTAAGAACGCTGACTAGACTTCCATTTTCTAAGCCATCTTCATCCGCGCTTGGCGGACTGCGATCTTAGAGCGAACCAGAAGTTATCGTCATCAGCCATCACTGACTAAACTTTGGTCGGGTTCGACAACCATTGTCTGTTGTATGAAAATGATCTTTGGCAAGTCATTGTCATCAGGCGTTGAGAGCACTGACTAGACTTCCACTTTCTAAGCCATCTTCATCCGCGCTTGGCGAACTACGATTTTAGAGCGGACCAGAAGCTATCGTCATCAGTCGAAACTGATGAAGTTTTGATCAAGTTCGGCAACCATTGTCTGTAGTTGGACAATGATCCCTGACAAGTCATCGTGATCAAGCATTGAGACCGCTAACTAGACTCCCACTTTCTAAGTCATCTTCATTCGAGCTCAGCGAACTACGGTCTAAGAGCGGACCAGAAGCTATCATCATCAATCGAAACTGACTAAGTTTTGATCGAGTTCGGCTCCATTGTCTGTAGTTGGACTATGACCCCTGGCAAGTCATCGTGATCAGGCGTTGAGAGCACTGACTAGACTCCTACTTTCTAAGTCATTTTCATCCGCACTTGGCGAACTATAGTCTTAGAGTGGACCAGGAGCTATCGTCATCAGTTGGAACTGACTAAGCTTTGATCAGGTTCGACGCCCATTGTATGTAGTTGGTCAATGATCCCTGGCAAGTTATCGTGATCAGGCATTGAGAGCGCTGACTAGACTCCCACTTTCTAAGCCATCTTCATCTGCGCTTGGCAAACTACGGTCTTAAAGCAGATCAGAAGCTATTGTAATCAGTCGGAACTGACTAAGCTTTGAATGAGTTCGGCAACCATTATTTGTAGTTGGACAATGATACCTAGCAATTCATCGTGATCAAGCATTGAGAGCGCTGACTAGACTCCCACTTTCTAAGCCATCTTCATCCGTGCTCGGTGAACTACAGTCTTAGAAAGGACCAGAAGCAACCGTCATCAATCAAAACTGACGAAACTTTGATCGGGTTCGGCGACCATTGTTCCTTGTAAGACAATGATCTCTCAGGAAAGTCATCGTGATCAGGCGTTGAGAGCACTGACTAGACTCTCACTTTTTAAGCCATCTTCATCTGCGCTCGACGAACTACGGTATTAGAGCGGACCATATGTTATCATCATCAGTTGGAACTGACTAAGCTTTGGTCGAGTTAGGCCTCTGCTTGGCCTTGAGCGTGTAAGTCTGACTTGGGTGTTCTGACTTACTTAATTCGCATAATAGTCCTACATGGGGGTCGGATCAGTAGGTATATTCTAGAGTAGGGTCGCCATAGATTGACCGGACTGAATTTCATTCTTATTTAATGAACAACAGCTAAACTTTAATAGAGTGAATACCTTGGATTTATTGATAATATCACTGTAGGTGTGCTCTGCATTCCATGGGCGCCTAAGATATTCGTCGTTCGTGTTTTTGCATGCACTGACCCATTCTCCGTATTTTGGGTCAGATCTGGCTAGGCAATCGCTTGGGCTTACTGGTTGGATGGGCCCTATTAGCGAGATCATCTTGCCACATGTATGTAGATTGTGAGACAGTTTAATATCGGTTACTCCCCCAGTTAATGGGGTTGTGTGCCATTAACTCAATGAATGTGTAATCGTGCAGTCGCAATTGGAACCGTCGTCTCCTTATTTCCCGTACGACATTTAATGCTGACGTAACTGTTGGGTGACTTCGTTTCGTGAACCGTCGTGCCTATATATAGGCTCGTCTTCACCATTTCAAGCATTGTCATTAATGTTGTAGAATATGTCCTTCAAATGCATCTTTCCAGAAATTATGCTTAGGGTTCTCCAAAGGCTAAAGGAAAATCTTTGTTGTTGGAGTCTTCGAATGTTCTGACATTTGCAGCGATGGGTTTTGACAAGAGTTGCTAGTACGCGATGCTACCTGGTTTAGGTGAGCATCCAATTGGTTCCATGAAACCTTGTAATTTCTTCTTACATTGCGTAGAAGAAGTACAAACTCTCTCTCAGGGTATAAGTATTTCCATCTTCTGTTGCTCCAGCATTGCCTCCCACCACCGCTTTTGGGAAATAATACCCGTAGCTAGTTTTGGGGTGGTTGTTCCTATTGTATCTACTGGGCTTCATTCATGATGCCACAGCTGGAAGGCAGGTTGGTGGAGCGGGGCTCAGTTGGACGTGGCTTGCGGTCCTGAGGTGGTAACTCTGCATCACCTCAGGCATCCCTTGCTTGAGAGAAATCTTCATCTGTTTTCACCGCCGAATCTTTTTCGCAAAGCAGATTGATGGAGCAAGATGTCTGTATTTTATTTCAAGCATCTTCGCTGCTACTTTCAAATCATCCTTGCGAGGAAAATCGGCGGAGCAAAGAATCAAGCATGTATCTACAGCTTGTAGCCTACTTTGGGTACTTTTGCTTTCGCTTCTGAATCTGCTTCTGAAGGCAGATTGACGGAGCAAATTAATTATGTGCGTTTCAACGGATCCATACTCGCATTGGACTTAGATACTTGTAGTGTGTAAACTTTTGTACTAGTCAGTCGGGCAATCTTTGTAACAACTTTCTTAGCAATCAATAGTGTGTTTTCTATAATTCGTGTTTTAATCCTTGAATGAATCTGTATCATATAGGTTTATGCGAACAAATCTTCTAGACTGAAAAACAAAAGAAATCAAAACAATAAGATAGTTTGACTTTTGAGCTGGGACTAAACTAATGTGGCACTGAAGAAGATGCGCATGGTCCTGGCTCAAATCGTGTAGCTCCCTTAGCGAAGTGTCACGTTTCATCAATGCTAGCGAAATCACTGAAAAGTGAACTTCGTGCGGGCACGTTGTTCCTCGCTGGTTGCCAGTTTTTGGAGTACGCGACAATTTGTCAAAGTGTTGTTACTTAGCTTTGTGCCGAAATGGAGCGACAAGTGGCTAGCATTTCCCTTACTGAATTTTGACTCGTCGTATAGTTGAGTTTTAGTTGTTGGAGTTTTGTCTTTGTCTGTATTTGCTTGGTTTTGTTCGGAGGTGGCTTTCATGCTTTGATTCATGCAAGGGAGTGTAGGGTCATTTTTTGGACAAGTCTCATTTTGGTTTGTGCAAGCTAGTCTGGCTGGCGGACATTGGGTCTTCCCCTCAGACTTACTAGAGTTTTCGTTTGTGCAGGGTTATTCGTCCCTCTTATTTGGGCCTGGTCTCTGATATGTCTGTCCTGTGGGCCCGAGCTATAATTGCTAATAATCCGGTTGTTTAAACGTTGCGTAGTGGCAGTCTCTCGCTAAGGTTGATCTCCATGAATTGTTCTTTCCGCCTGATTGGCAATGTACTTGATGCATTGGTGAAGAGTGGAAACTACCACTTCCATTGTATCAGATTCAACAACAAATGTAGTAAAAGATGCAAAAAGCACCCAGATTAGTCCATTAGGAAAGAAAAGAAGAAAAAAAACTCTTGCTTTAGAAATGAAAGATATCAAAGAAAACATTCACACGTCAAGTGCTCCTGAAACTGGAAAACCCCAACTGAAAAACATATAATGCAACATTTTATCTTGAATCAAAAGTAGATAAAAGATTATAGATAAAAGATGAGTGGTTAAAAAGGGCATAAACAACAAAAAAAGAGAAATAAACTAATGGAGGAGGACTAGTGATGCAGTAAGCAATGTTGGGTAGCTGATCCTTCACTGGATGTGGCTGCAACTCATCCTGTTTAGGGGTTGGAGTTGCTCCTACTGCAAAAAATTTCTCTTCTTCTCTACTAATAAAAAAGAACCCCAACAATCAAATCAAATGCAAACACCAAGTATACGACACATCACAAAACCCAAATTTCAAATCACATCCACAGATAACTATATTACAAGAAGAAAAAATCATAAATCTCAAGTAAAATCCCCAACTAAAATTTTCAAGTTAAAGTGGGTTAGAGGTCAGCATCAAGTCCAGATACCCAAAAAAACGTAGAAAGGAAGTTGTCTAGAGTAATGCTACCACAAATTGAAAATGCAAAACACCCATTTAACTTTCCTACAAAACCCAAATCACAACACAAACATTACAACTTTTGGAGAGTTGATAAACAAGAAAAAGAGTGATACTAGTTGTGGGTTTACAACCAAAAACCCATTTGAAAAACAAAAAATGAAAGCACAGAGGATCCCAGTGTTATCTCATTCATATAATCAAATACAAAATCACCAAGATTGAAGATTTTCATGGAATGAGCAAAATTAAACTGTAATTACATATAAAAGACTCAATTTTGATCTAAAGGACTCGATGTTAACCTAAAGGAATCAATTATAACCTAAAGGCCTCAACTTTAAGAAATAAACGGAATTCAATTGAAGAATTACAACAACAAATAGTACCTCTGAAACAGGTCGAGTTCGTTAAGAAGCCCGGATTCGATGTAGATCAGATAGCTAAAGTCTCCCAAATTGACATTAATGGTGGTTGCAACCCTAGAGTCGATCTTACTTGAAAAGGACTGCTCCATCACTTGAGCTGGATTGGCCAAGATTTTGGATCGAATTCGATCCAAATTCACAACAGGTCTTGCAATTCTATTCAATCGAGTACAAACGGATGATAGGAAGTTCAATCACAGCACAGGAAGGAAGAGAAAGGTTGGAACTTTTGAATGCGCCATTGGGAAACATAGAGGGAAGAAGATTGTTGTTGTTGAAGGAGGAAAGAGATGCAAAGAAGAAAATGGGGGTTTGTTTTGCACAGAGAAAGGGAGACTTTGTGCAACTCGCCCTCTCTCTCTGTTTCTTCCTCGATTTCTATCAGCGCCTTTGGTTAAAAAGAGCGGAGGGGTTTTCTAAAATTTGAAGTGAAATAGAGGCGGTTCATTTTTTTTCAAGTTCCTGCTTCTATTCTATAGCGTTTTATTATTGTAATGCAATTAAAATTTGGCTTTTCATGGCACTAAGCGTAAAAATGCTATATTTAAATGTTATTAATAAGCACTTGTGGTGCAGCGTTTTCCTTTGCCTGGTCTTTTTTTTCCAAGTCCATGGATTCTTTGAGTTTGTCCTTCTTGATCTAGTACTCAATCTCACTTCTGATACTTTTGCAATCCTTAGTGTCGTTGGCGCCTTCCTTGTGAAATGAGCAATATTTGCTGTTATCACACCGAGAGGGATCTCCTTGTTGTTTGGCGAGCCACTTCAATTCTCCCCAATTCTTAATGGAGTTGAGGACGTCAAACGGATTGGAGTTGATGGGAGTGGCAGATTTAGACCCGACGAAGTTGGAGGCTTTATTTTTCTTTGTGTGACCAGAGTCGGGCTTGCTGTCATTGTGCTTACTCTTTTTGTTGTCGTCCTCGTATTCCTTTCCCTATTTCTTGTCTCTGGAACCAGAGGGTTTCTTTTCATCCTCTACCTCCTTTTTGGCGGCCAACATCTCTTCGTGAGTGATGTATTTCTGGGCGCTCTTTAGCAAGTCTCCCATGTCATTTGGAGGCTCCAGAGTGAGGAAGTAATAGAACTTGCCCCTTCTCAAACCCGAGGTGAAGGCTGTGATCGAGGTGTCATCGTTGCAGCCATCAATGAGAGTCAACTCATCATTGAAGCGTGTGACGTACTCCCTCAGTGTCTCGTTCGACTTCTGTTTGAGGGTCAACAAGTAATGCAGACCCTTCCTGATTCATTGGCTACAGATAAAACGGGTGATAAACGCTTTGGCCAACGTCCTAAATGAATCAATGGACTTCGGAGGAAAGCTGTGGAACCAGGTCAGTGCTGACTTCTTCAGACTGGTGGGAGTGACCGACACATTATTGCTTCAGATCCTTCTTTGAGTGCCATTACATATTGGAAGTGGCGTAAGTGGTCAGACGGGTCTGTTGTCCCGTCATAAAATTTCAGCTTTGGCGGCTGAACTTCTTTGACAGTGGCTCATTCATGATGTGATCCATGAACGGGGATGATGAGGTTGCACAACACATCTAGATTGGTGGCCCCAAGCCAGAGGGGGTTTTGCGAGGCATGTTTGTCGGTCGTAGATGCTAGGTCTCCATTGGCTGCTCTCCGCCCTTGGTCCACTGAAAGTCGATAGGGGAAAAGTGGCTCCCCTGAACGTGTTCTATGGTGTCTTCTGAGCAGGGTTATTCACGGCTTCCTATCTCCTTCGGCAAGTGGAGGGTTCTGATAAGTGAGTATCTCCACCACTCATGCAAATTGATGTACTTGGGTTGACGATAGATCCATCCTAGGGTTTGTCGTGGTTGATGTTGTTGTGGGGGTCCGAGATTGCTCCCCTCGCGATGTCGGTGCCACCAGAGCTAGCGGCACTCCGCCAGTTCGAGGACTTAGCCATGTCTCCATTATTGCGAGATCTCGTGGTCACCATCTTTCTGGACTGTAAGGAATGGTGATATCACTGTTTTCTTAGGAACTTTGTCGTTCCCCACGGATGGCGGTAAATTGATGTAGTTGAATCCTGTTCTCCTTGACCTTGACTTGCACATGGAACACACATGAGCGAAATACCACTGTTGTGGGGGTCGATGGCACTCCGATGCTTAAGTCAGACGAGGCTTGAGAAAGGCGTAATGCTTTAAATTGGGTTCTGTAGCGTACCTTTATTCATCAACCCTGTGTCCTACTTATAATGCGAGAATCCTTGTTCGGCTAGGCCTTTAATGGTGTAGTTTAAGGAAAGATATCTTGTTGGAGATCATTTCCTTTCTTGTAGTCGTCTATGTAGGACCGTCTATGTAGGAGAATTTCTCTACACGACTTGTGCTCCTAGATCTGCAATTCTTCCCTTGTGAAGTGTTGCCCATGCAGGTTATGCACGACTTATACTCCGGTATTTATTTCCTAGTCCAAATCCATGTAATGTTGGCTTGTCCGTCTTAGGTCGATCCTCCCAGATACATGTTTTATTAGGTCTTACGGGTATTGGGCTTGACCATGTGACGTATGGGCTTAATTGGGTGCTGCAATTTGGGTCCAACCTCATGCACCTTGCCAAAATGGGCTTAGTGTTGTCTGGGCTCTACCAGATTGAGCGGGCAATCAGGCCCACTTTGCTCTATTGACAAGATTATCATGACACGTGTACTTCGTAGATTTTCAAACAGTTGGTGTATCATCAGGTATCTATACTTAATACATGAAAATCACAATCATTGAATGTGTTCAAGGGTTATAAAGCTGAGGTAGAAAACTAACATAACAAGAAAATTAAGGTTGTTAGATCTGACCGTGGTGGTGATTACTATGGTAAATATGACGCTTCAGGCCAATGTTGAGGTCCATTTTCAAGGTACTTATAGAAATATGACATCGTCCCTCAATACACCATGTCAATGACACCACGTCAAAATGGTGTATCTAAGAAATAAAATCGGACCCTAAAAGACATGGTTAGGAGTATGGTCTATCTACTGGATTTGTTTGCTGATCTACTCAAGAATTGATCCAAAGTTGCTGCTCTAATAGTGAGACTTTGAATTTCTTTTGGAGTTGATGGTGACTTCATGTCAAGTAGTGGTCTTCTTTGCTTTTATGATCCTCAAACTTTGTGTATATTTGTTTGTTTGTTTGTTTGCTGACTTATAAATATTTGCATTAAGGGCACAAATGTTTGATTGGCCTCTTTCACGAGTTTCCAATATGCTTAAGTCGAAATTTAAGCATAACTTGAGAAAATTAATCATGGATTTAAATCTATTTATCTTAGAAATTGCACGGAAATATTGTGTGATTTGCTGACCATTTGACAAAACTTAAAGAGATTTAAGTAGTCCAGAGTAAGATGCTTCTATGCTCATTGATTAATTAATTGAATTACCCACTCACGGAGAGTGACATCCTCTACTGAGGTATGATCCTCTACAGAGGCATTTGGTTTGTGTGGTCTGCTGATCACTTGACTAAACTTAAAACGGATTTAAGTAGTTTCGAGTAAGATGTTTTTATGCATTGAATTATCCACTCACCGACAGTGTCATCCTCTACTAAGGAATTTTGCTTGTGTGGTCTACAGACCACTTGACTAAACTTAAACGGATTTGAATAGTCTTGAGTAAGATGTTTTTAAACAATGAATTACCCACTCATTGAGAGTGTCATCCTCTACTGAGGTGTGATCCTCTATTGAGGCATTTTACTTGTGTGGTCTATTGATCACTTGACTAAACTTAAACGGATTTAAGTAGTCTTGAGTAAGATGCTTTTATGCATTGAATTACCCACTTATAAAAAGTGTCATCTTCTACTGAGGCATTTTGCTTGTGTGGTCTGCTAACCAATTGACTAAACTTAAACGGATTTAAGTAGTCTTGAGTAAGATGTTTTTATCATTGAATTACCCACTCACGTAAGGTGCCATCATCTACTGAGGCGTACATAAATATTTGTATTTTTTAATGTCTTCTGTTGTATGACATGTAGAACGAATTCTCGTGTTTCCCTATTTCAACTGAAGAATGTGTGTTATTTGCTGAAAAGCAAAATAATGCAACTGTGGTATATGTAAATATTTGTTTAGATATTTTCTTTGCAGGTTTTCTATCATTGATGGCGGTCTCTTCGGCCAAGGTTGGTTTTTCTCGTGGAGAATTTGATTGGCCGAAACGGAGAACATTGTATATGTTCTACCGGATGAGGAGTCTCTTGTTGAAGAGATAAAATACAATAAACAAATAAAGTACAACCAAGTTTTTTTTACATGTACATTTCATTTTTTTTCTAAGAAGTTAAAAATAAAAAAGCTAGGACGCCTCAACTTCAATCTACTTTGTGAAATGGTCGGTTGCCATAATCATCAGATTCTTCTGCGCAGGAGAGTTTGATTGATCGGAAAAGTGAACTCTGTGTATGTTCTACTGGCTGAGGAGTCTTTTGATGGGGAGCGTGTTCTACGTTTGTCACCCTTTTCTTTATCCTATTTCTGATCTACATTTGTTTGTGCAGGTTGACAATCTTTCTCAGGTATATCTGGTGCCTTAGCAATATTTTTTCGTCATCCCACAATGCTTAGCGTTCTGCCATGGCCAAGATTTCGCTAAGAGTTTTGCCCAATTTCATGGTCAATTTGCCATACAATATGTGATCTGCAGGCAGACCCTTCTTGAAAGCTAATGATGCAATTTGGTCATCACACCCATTTATGTTCTTCCTTTCTACCTTAAATCTTTTGATGTAATCTCAGAAATATTCATTTGACTTTTTCTTTATGTTGAAGAGGTAGTCAGCATGTTTGTTTTATGGTTTAATAGAATGAATACTCTTTTGTGAAAGTAAGGGAGAGCCCTCCAAAATTGTTGATCGACCGAGGGGTCCAAGTGTGAAACCAATCTTGGGCCACTCCTTGTAAAGTCATTGCAAATATTTTGCACATAAGTGGGTCATCATTTTTGTGTAGAGTCATGAGACTTCGAAAATGCTTCAAGTGTCTCTCAGGATCAGAATCTCCTTTGAAAGGAGTAAAGGTTGGTATGGTAAACTTTGCTGCTGGAGGATCCCCTTCAATGTCATTTGTAAAAGGTAAAGCGTTTACCAAGGCCACCTCTCTGCGCAGAGTATCATCTGGATTTCTCATAACTTGTAAATTCATCAACTGTTCTTTGACCATTCGTGCCACATCATATGCTCCCAAGGGCTTGTGTGTATCCTGTTGATCGACTGTATGGTGATTTCGATTCTGATTATCTGCGGTAGATGACTCCTCATATTCTGAATTTGATTGTGACTTACCTACATGTGAGTGAGGTAGAGTCTTAATTGGATTCACATTAAGGCTCATTTTGATTTGACGAGCCTTTGAATGTGGGACAAATCAGTGTAGTGATCTAGATCTGGTCCTTTGCGTTGTTCGCATCCATCGAGATTCTGTCTTCTGTGCCGACCACTTATATTGGGTGTAGTCTGCGGTTCTAGCCTTGAGTGCACAATTGCTTGGGAGCCCAACCTTGAGAAGACTCCCGTTTGAGGTCCGAGCCTAGAGTGCACATTTACTCGTGGCCCAAATCTTGAATGAATGCTTCCAGAGGGATTGTTTCCCTTTGATGGATGACTACTTCCACTTCTATGTGCATGATCTGCTGGTAGACGACGATGTGTCATCTGCCTAGATTGTTCGCACACTAATAGCTCTACCACCTGAGTATGTTCTTAAAACATTTTGGTCAAATTGGCGATCTGACCTGTAAGATTTTCTTGTTGTGTCATCTCCATTTGGCTTGTGGCAGAAGGTTGCGATTAATGGTCAGCAGGCGGTGGCAGACCCACTATCAATGGCTATCCGATCGGTAACGGTTGAACCCGTGATGACGATGGCAGCCTAGTACGAGCATAATACCTTGTAACATTATTTTTGTTAGTTTGTTTTTGAATTTCCACCATTGTATTGAATTGAAAATAAAAGTGTTTGTGAATTAAATTGAAACTGAATGAATGAAAGTTTTTTTTTTTGTGAATGGAAGAGAGCATGCAATGAGTTTGATTCAAACTCTCATTGAACGCACCAATTTGAGGATGCAAATTTCCATCGGATCATATGGAGCAATCTGCATAAGATCACGTGGAGTAATCTGCATAAGATAGAAAGTAATTCTTGACACCGGTGTGGTGTCTGCCACGGGGACTCCGATTCCAAAGTTAGAACAATGTCTTCAGAAAAATGTTTATATCTCTATATTTGAAGAGAGAATTCTGAATCAAGAAAGAGTTACCTCCAGATGGATTTGTGTTTGGCTATTTATAGAAGCAAAAAGAGTAAATTGCTGGCAAATGAGTGAGACATGTGGCAGATTAGTGTGACACGTGGCAAATGAGTGAGTCATCTGTTTGAAGGCGTTTGTAACTTCTCTTAGGTAGTTGTAACTTCTCTCAGGTAGTTGTAACTTTCGTAGATAGTTGTAACCTCCTGTTGGCGGTTGTAATTTTCTGTTTGGTGATATCTCTCTTGTAAGCTTGTGTACTCAGCTGAGCATGGTGGTCAATGTTGAACACTACTCCTCTACTAAGAAAAGAGTATTCTGCTGAGTTGTACTGGGCCCATACTTGTGCTGCGTTGGGCCCAAACTTGGGCTTTCACTTTTTTTTACTTTCATGGGTAATTTTTGAGCTTCTCGGGAACAACACAAATCTTTGGGCTTTCTTATCCTGTTGGGCCCATACTTGTGCTGCGTTGGGCCCAAACTTGGGCTTTCACTTTTTTTTACTTTCATGGGTAATTTCCGAGCTTCTCAGGAACAACACAAATCTTTGGGCTTCCTTATCCTATTGGGACAAGGATTATTTTTGGCTCCCACATTGCATGTTAAAATTTTAATCCAAAATTTAGTATATGCTTATCCCATCTCGTCCCGTCCCGTCGCGACCCGTTTGGGATGATACAAGGTCGGGATGAGGTCTATCATGTCCCGTCCCGTCCCGATCCCGATCTTGAACAAACGGGGTGGAATATGGATGAGGTTCATCCCGTTCCGTGCCCACCACCAATGTTTCTTATTGGTAGGAGTCTTTATTACCATATTTAATTGTCGTTTGATTAACTCTTAGTGATCACCTTTAGTTTATTGATGATTTTGAAATAAATATTTCTACCTTTTCAATTATGATTGCGCAAAATATAGTTTGATTAAGTAAAATAAGGCGATTCACTTTTGAATCATAAGGTGGACTAGTTAAAAATGGACATGGTCAGGAATCACATTCTATGTCATTTTCATGCTACACATCCATATTTTGATATATGTTCTTGACTGTATTGGTATTTGTGACCATGAATGGTTTCATCTACGATAAATGTGGTGAATGCCACTATGATTATATATTCATATTTTCAATGGACCAAATTATTTAGAAACGTCATTCACAACTCTCGACGCTAAAGTTTTTAGCTCATAAAGTTTTACTATGTTTAATCAATACATGATCTATGTGGTCCAAGTCTCCATCTAAGTTTTGAGCTCATAAGTTGTTATTCGTTGATTGCTGACATGGGTTATTAGTGTCTATCTAATATTATTCCAACAACACAAACATATAATCTTAAAGATGATGCCATACACCTTGCCACATGCTAAGTACTAAGGGTCACAACTTTTGACTTTGGAACAAATGACCAAGATCACTAATTTGTGTGGACCCTAATCACAGCATGTGAGTCACATACCTGGTAATACACATGAGTAGGTAGTGTACTTAAATTAACTACTCTGCATGCTTGAAAATGTTGTTTTAGGTTATTTAATTGATTAGGAGTGTCGGGAGAGGTGATGAACCATTCAACAATCAAGTTGATGTTAACGTCAAGGGTTGCTTTCAAGTGTTATTTTGCACAAGCATCTTGAAAATGAAAGGAATTCAAAGGTCATTATCATGAACACAAGTTATAACATCAATGAATATTGACCCTTCTATTAGCATTTGATATGGATGGATGTGACTGAGAAAGTGAGGGAGTACAAATAAATGGAATGAGACAAAGCACAAAAAAATCTAGAAAGCACAAAAAATCTAGAGAGCCAGGCCTTAGCGCCAGGGGGATCTCTATGTGTGTTCGATTGGGGTATTACGAGCGTATAAGCATCTCTGCAATGATGGAAGTTATTGGGCATGGTCTGGCTCTCTAGACAAGTTGGACAAAGCATGTGAGCTTTACTCAGTGTTTTCAAGTGTAAGGCATCTGTTGCAATTGTTTGATTTGTGAGTAATTCTAGCCAATTATTTTTGTTAGCCTTTTTTTTTTTAATCTTTGTTATGGTGTTTTTACATTTTTTGTTTCTCTTCTTTAAAACACAACCTCAAACAATATCTAAGATAGAAGTGTAAAAAAAACTCAAACAAGGCCAAAAAAGACCAACAAACAAGGCTAATTAGAATTTTTGTTGATTTATTTCTCCATCTACCCACTCTACCTCCTCTTGAGAGCGACATGGGAACCTCAATTTAGAAGAAAATTAGAAGCAAACTACAGCGAGGTGAGACAAAGACACTCAACCTCAATTAGGGTTTAATTGTGTATTAATCTTTTATTTCTCTCTGTTTTTAATTTATATGGAATTTTTTGGTGGTTTACTTGTGGCAATATGATAAGTGTTTCTACATCACAATCATTGGTCAAAACTTTGCTCATTAAGGATGTTATATTTATCAGCATGTGTAATTATCTACAAAGAATACATCTTAAAAAACAGAAATGTATTTTTGTAAAATTTATAAAAATAAGAATTTTTTTTTTTTTTTTAAATTGGGTCGTTGACCCCTTTTATTTATTTATTAATCCATGTCTGAAGGCTACATGACTGACCTTATAAGGTTAACCAAACCAGGCCCGAAGATTACAATATTATTGCCACTTAATAACTTTGTCGCCTCCATCTCGCATAAAGACTTGCTTTCGCTTTGGTCCATCGCCTCCACCTTGCATGAAGACTTGCTTTCGCTTCGGACCGATCTAGTCCATCTAAGCAACTGCATACAATACCCGAAGGCTTGTCAACGGCGGAGCACATGTGCTCCTAATAATCGGGCGAAAACTCACAAAATCCTAACTGGTAAGTCTCGAACCCACGACCTCTCACAAGGAGAGTGGATGTCCGACCAACTGAGCTACAATTGGTGGACTAAAAAAAATAATAATAAGAATTGTTGATACACACGCCAATGCATCATGCATGAAAAAAATGTACTACCATACATGCGTAGTGCGCTCACAAACTAGTTATTGATGATGAAATGAAATGAAAAAGGAGAGACTAGTGCAGACTTAAAAATTATTATAATTGTAATTTTACAATAATTTTGTAATGACAATTATTACTTTCATTTTCTTAAAAATAAGTAGGACTAAATTTTGAAGTCACGTAGTCTCTTGAACATTTATCTCGTTTCCCTCACATTTTGTTTTCTTTTTCGCTATATTTTCCAAACTTTTCTTATTTCTCTTCAACTCTCCTTTTTCTGAGCAGCGACAAAATTGTCAAACGATTTTCGTTTAGCACCAAACAACAAACATGAGTTTCTAAGCACTTGAAACAAATGCCACCTTTGTTTGCTTTACTGTCTCTCAGTCTCTCTTTGACTCAGTATTGGATTATTTCATTTCACCAAAGCATCAACATCTGCAATCCCTCAAAAGGCGTAAGGATTTTTACATATATGTGTATCTATCTTACCTTTGTTAGTAATCCTGGGTAGAAATTGGTATCAAAGCCATGTCTCTCTTTCTTAGGGGGGAAAGTGTTGGTGAGTCCTAGGTACTGTTGGTCAGCCGTTGATAGCGTTGGTAAACATGTAAGGTATGTTGGTCAGCCGTTGAGAGCCATGTGTAAGTCGCCATGTTGAGCGCAGTGTTTATGGGTTAGGTGGTCACATACTGGTGTTCCAGCTGTAGGTGGTCCGAGTACAGTGTTCCCAATTCCTAAACCCCAAAGATTTTGAAAAATGTATTTGCTTTCAAAATTTACCCGAGCTTCTAGCTCTAGGTCAAGACATAATCCAGATGGTGTAAACCATATGGAATGTAGAATTTCAGAAGTTGAAAAGAATTTACAAAAATGGTCAATACTTCCTTACAAAAACATTTATAATGTTTCAAAATCTCTGTTTCCTCAAAAAACAGAAGATCTAATTGATATGGTTGAACAAACTATATCTTTTGATGGATCTATGGATTCAAAACAACTTTTTTCAAAAGAAACTTTGGAATACCTTCAAAGTCAATAATACAAATACATCCACATTGGATTGATTCAAATTGGGATAAAACCCCTAACAAGAACAGGGTTTGACACTTGTGTTTTAATCGCCCTTCGCGATTGTCGGCACAATAGGTTCGATGACTCGCTCTTAGGAATCGCAGAGTCAACTCTTGCAATGGGTCCAATCTATTTTGATTGTTACCCCAATTTCTCAGTATATCTTACGGATCCACATATCCTTGAGACACTGACTCTCAATATCCAAACATCTGGATATAACATGCTTCCTGGATCAAAACCATTGGCTTTGATCTACAAGATAACCTTCAAAGCCATGAAGACTCAGTTGAGTCCTAAGGCACTGATGGAGTCTGTCAAAGGATATACCATCCTTTTCCAGGCAAATAAAGAAAAAACAAGTGTTATTGTTCCAAAGACAATCCACTGGAATCAAATCACCCTTCCAGTCACTTGGCAGGTTCCCACTGAATCTCGAAGACCTGTTCCCAGTCGATTGAGTCAGATTTTAACTCTTGAAGACAGAACGGTTGAATTACAATTCTCTGAGTCCAGAAAGACAAATTTAAAATTGTCTGACTCAGGAAGAAGATCAACATCTTCTTTCAAAACAACACCTACACAAATCCCAAGGACCCAGACACCGCCTGATGTCCTTCCTCACTTAGATCTTGCTAGTCTAAGAAATAATCCACAATTTCCTCAGATCCCGCAACCAATCTACAATCTACAATCCTGAGTCGCCTACTCAATCTGAGATGGAAGATCATCCCCCTTCTCGTCCACAATTGAATGTTTTACAAACAGAGTTTATCTTAAATAAAGAGTGGATCAAACTAGACTTTGTAAAACCTTCCAATAAACAAAGAAGAGATCAATTGTATGCACAAAGCACAGAAGAACAGCGAACTGAATTAGGAAAACAGTTTTATGCATGTTGTGAAGAAATACACGAAAATTTATCATTTTTAGATTGATATTTTTCTGATTATCTTCCTAGCATAAATGTTATCAAGACTAATTCCAAATTCTGACATACAACTGAAACAAACTCAGCCAAAGAATCCATCCTACCACCTTTAGAAGAAATTAAATTTTCAACTCTAGGTTGTGATGTTTTGGCGTCACCATTCAAAGATCCCCAGATTGACAATACATTTAAAGGCCTTGGTAAAATTATTCAACAGAATAATTACACCAATATCTTGCTTCATGAGATTGGTGACATTGGTGACAAATTGATCCAAGATCAAGTCCATCAAGATCGATTCTCATACCCAATTGGCTCAAAAGCAAGCATTTAATATTTCAAAACCAGCAACATACTTTACACCTACGTTTGTTGATCAAAATGTGTTAACCATACCAAATCAGTTAATTAAAGAAATTGATCTTAAATTAGCTGCACTCAACTTAAAATCCAATCTTCAAATCAATACATTGTCTCCCCAAGCAATGAATTCGGATAGTGATTTTGATCCAATGCCTGCATTGGATAGTTTAAATTACATCCAATATCAAGCCAATCCCATTAAGTTTGCTAAATCTTATGGGAAACATCAAAATCCCCTTCCAACAACTAGAAATTTTTATCCAAGACCATCACTCCCTGACATGCAATATGAAGAGAAATCTCTTCAGGTCTATGGGTTTTTTTCTACAGGTAACCTCTATACTTAGAATATAGATGGTTTAACTGAAGAAAATATCATTGAGTTAACCCAAGAAATGGTTATGATGGCTTCACCCCATCGTAGCGAAGGCAAAAATGATAAGACTATTGTTGCTCTTATTATTGCTGGCTTTTCTGGACTACTCAAACGATGGTGGGATAACTATCTAACAACAAGTTAACAACAATCAATTTTTTAATGCAGTAAAAAAAAAACAATCAATTTTTAATGCAGTCAAAATTG
Source organism: Berberis vulgaris (assembly GCA_963556465.1). Lineage (NCBI taxonomy): Eukaryota > Viridiplantae > Streptophyta > Magnoliopsida > Ranunculales > Berberidaceae > Berberis > Berberis vulgaris. The sequence goes on along the minus strand of OY747135.1, from coordinate 50,264,192 downwards.
ATTTATTAGGTAATCCTATAAAAACAGAAAAAGGTTCAGAGATCCATGATTCAGTTCATACTCTAATCTTTTGTATTCTAAAACATTTTATGGGAGATCCTAGTGAGTTTCAGAACAAATCCAAAGATTTGTTGATGATCCACAAATGTCCAACTTTGAGCCACTTTCGGTCTTCCTTAAAAATGTAATGTTTCAATCTGATGCAAATAACCCCTTTTTGAAGAGAAAGTTCATTTCTGGTCTTCCACCAATCTTTGCTGAAAATGTTAGAGAAAAATTGCAAGATATCTACAATGAAGATATTCCTTATGAACGTCTTACATTTGGAGATATTATTGCTTTCATTAACAAGTGTGCTTTGCATATTTGTAATGATCTTAAACTCAAAGCCCAGCTTAAGAAACAAAATATCAATGGTCCAAGAGAACTTGGTGATTTCTGTCAACAATATGGCTATGATGAATTTAAAATCCCACATCAAAAGCCTTCTCAATCAAAACTCCAATACAGGTCTCATCCTGCTAGACAATTTAAGTCCAAAAAACCTTATGGACCTAAACAACTTCAGTCCAAAGACTATAATCAATATTATAGTCAGCCCAAGAAGCATGGTACGCATAAACCCAAGCCTACAACATCATTCAAGAAGTATCCAGCCCATACCCATTCAAAGCAAGTTTGCTTTAAATGTGGTCGTCTTGATCACTATGCAAAGAATTGCAGAACAACCCAAAAGATCCAAGAGCTTCAAGCTCCTGAAGATATCAAGAACATGTTTTTACAAGTTTTAATGAACTCTGAATCAGATAATTTAGATGAAGATCTTCAAATTTTTAATTTGAATTATTCTTCAGACTCTGATCAATCAGACAAAGCTGATAATGATGAATGCGCAGAGGCATGCCATTGTCATAACCTCCAAAGCATCAACATGCTTTTAAAAACAAAAGAATCCAGTATTCTTTTAGATTTTGTTGATCGTATCGAAGATCCTAATCTTAAAACAGAGTATCTTCAACACATTAAAACAAATTTAACCACAAAACCAACCCCAGAGGTCATAAATCCATTTTATGATCATAAACAAATTGTTGACAAATTTAGAAGATTCACCTCTTCCATTCCTGTCAATCTTTCTGATCTTCAGCAAGAAGTTAATCATATCAAAAAAGATATTATGATTTTAAAACAAAATCATTCTCTCCTTGATATTCGTATCAATGGATTGCAAAATTCATCTTTATCTGATACACCCTCTTCTTCTGAAGCCCCAGTAGAGATTAATCCTCCTCTTTTCCTTAATGAAATCAACAAAGTTACTCATCAGCGATGGTTTTGCAAAATAAACCTCGTTATCAATAAAGAGATTATTATCCCATGTAAGGCTCTTATTTATTCTGGTGCTGATCTTAACTGTGTTTCGGAAGGATTAATACCTACCAAATATTTTGAACTAACAAAACAAAAATTGTATACAACCACCAATTCCAAGTTGGCTATACAATATAAGTTAACAAATGCTCATATCTGCCAAGATAAAGTTTGTATCAAACATGATTTTTTGCTTTTTCAAAACATGGTCCAGAAAATGATTCTTGGAACACCATTTTTTGCTGCAATTTATCCATTTTCTATTACAACATCGTTGCAATTTAACCCAAATTCTTGGAACAGACGTTGAATTTCCTTTCATTTACAAACCTGAAATTATAGAAATTAACAATATCAGAAATGATACTTGTTTTCATAATTCATTTCCTAGAAGCAACAACATTTGCAATCCCTCAAAACATAAATTGCATTTCGGCGCATTGACCAACAAGTTCAAGACCCTAAACTCCAAACTCAAATTGTTCAATACCAAGAACATTTGACAAAGGAATTGTCTTCTGAACTTCCAAATGCTTTTTGGCATCATCATCGTCATGTTGTTCGTCTTCCTTATGAACCCACTTTCAAAGACTCAATGATTCCAACCAAAGCTAGACCAATTCAAATGAATTTTGAGCTTATGGAACATTGCAAAAAAGAAATCAAAGTCTTGCTTTCCAAAAAACTTATTAGGCATTCCAAATCTCTCTGGAGCTGTGCAGCCTTGTATGTTAATAAAGTAGCTGAATTAGAAAGAGGAAGTCATCGCCTTGTTATCAACTATAAACCCTTAAATCAGGTTTTGCAATGGATTAGGTATCCTATTCCTAACAAGAGAGATCTTCTTAAATGTTTACACTTAGCTTGTGTATTCTCAAAGTTTGATCTCAAATCTGGATTTTGGTAAATTCAGATTCATCCCTTTGATCGTTACAAAACAGCATTCAATGTCCCATTCGGCCATTTTGAATGGAATGTTATGCCTTTTGGTCTCAAGAATGCTCCTAGTGAGATTCTCTCCCCATTTTCAGCCTTTACAATCGTGTATATCGATGATATACTTGTTTTCTCCGAATCAATTCCAGCTCACTGGAAACATTTGTATCAATTTGAAAGAATTATCAAAGAAAATGGTTTAGTTCTCCAACAAAAATCAATCTTTTTCAAACAAATGTTCGGTTTCTTGGACATAAGATTTTTCATGGAACTCTTACACCCATATCTAGGGCAATTGATTTTGCAAACAAATTTTCCGATGAGTTAAAAGATAAAAACCAATTACAACGGTTTTTAGGTTCTCTTAACTATGTTGCAGACTTTTACAAAGGCCTTAGAGTTTTATTAAAACCTCTGTTTACCAGACTTAAGAAAAATCCAGGCCCATGGACTGAATCCCATTCCCAGGTTGTCTGCCAAGTCAAATTCAGAGTCAAGCATCTTCCTTGTCGAGGGATTTCCAATCCATAAGCCTACAAGATTATAGAAACAAATGCGTCCAATTTAAGATACGGTGGTATTCTCAAACAGCGTCTCCCTGATTCTAGTTCTATCCAATTGGTCTGATACCATTCTGGTATTTGGAACTCTGTCCAGTTCAATTACTCCACAGTGAAAAAAAAAAGTTTTATCAATTGTCTTGTGCATTATGAAATTTCAAGATGATTTAATTAACTAAAAGTTTTTATTACAAGTTGATTGTCAATCTGCCAAAGAGATTTTAACCAAAGATGTTTTAAATCTCGTTTCCAAACAGATTTTTGCCAGGTGGCAAGGTCTTCTTTCAGCCTTTGATTTTGAAATTAAGTTTATAAAAGGAGCTGACAATTCTCTTGCAGATTTTCTAACCAGAGAGTTCCTGCAACTCTCGCCCTTCTCCTTTTTCAAAACCCAAATTAAAGTCCCAATATGCTATGGCGCCTTCTGCATCAAAGCATCAAGCCCCTCTTTCTTACGCTCTTTCTCTTTCACAAAAGTTCACTCCGTTGAACCAAGAAGAAACAACTAGTTCTACCATGACCAGCTTTACAAAGCCACAAACTTCGGCACCAAATCCATACATTCCTAAAGCATGTCTTGATTATATCACTATGATCGAGCCCTCCATGTATGCTTTAGTCAAAGATCCTCAGCTCATTGCCAAGAATCTGTTTCCTCAACAACAACAGTTTGAAGAAGCAGACATTACAAAATCACAGGAGTTCTATGAGTTCATTATCGTAGATTCTGATTCTGTGATCATCACTCATCATCATGATAAAGACAACCAATAAAGGATAACACATTCCAAGTGTCAGATCCTCAAAGTTATCTCAGAAGTTGATTGGCATCAACTCCCTCATTACCACAAGAAGTTCTCAGTGAACTATGTTCCTCAGACTTACAATTATCTTGACTACAAGCTCACTTGGTCAGGAACCTTTTACATACAATCGCAGAATTGTGGCCATTCATGGTTCCTTTTATTTTGCCAGAAGTTTAAACAAAAGTATGTTCCTCTTTGGTTCCAACACATCTGGTGGAGCCATTTTGGTCCGATTCAAGACATCCTTCCTCCTGCTGTTCAAGAAGGATGAAAGATTTTCCAAGAAAAGTACCAACCTCCAATTCTTGTTACAGAACAGGTGTTGTCACTTTGGTTCTTCATCAGATTTGGATTGTCCTGGATTCTATGCTGGGATTATACCTGCTCAGCATTGTGCAAACCTTATCAATCCAAGAATGCTCCCATGTGGTTCTGCCGCCATTTTAAAGTCAAATGGTGGGCATGGTTTGACCACTCCAGAGTTACAAAAGAAGGAGTTCTCCACTTCTTCTCAGGCAAAGATCATTTTCCTGCTCCCCAGGTGAATCCAATTGACTGACGCTAACTCTTTGAGACATTATCCAAGATCTGTTCAGAAGATACAGATGAAGAAGATGAACCTACAGTTCCACTCAATGAAGACGACTGCTATGACGTCTTTTCCCCACTTGATTAATGGACCCATCGTCCATTCTACCAAAGGCAGCATCTGCCAACAACGACCACTACAAACAAGAAACTTTCGGTTCCCGACAACATCTTCTCTTTTACAAAGGTTTTCACGTGAAACCACTATTCACCCACTACAAATACAGCTACAGTAGAAGTATCTTCCACAGTACCTGCCGACAGTCAAAAGCGAATAGTATTCGCATTATCATAAAGGACAATTTGTCCACCTACCTTATCCTCCAGCGAGGCTTATCTTTACTTGGATCCCTTCTATTTAAGTAAGTTGTTTTCCAAGTTTAGGGTAAGCGAGTTTCGAGTGTGAAAATCCTTACGTCTTTTATCATGTAAGCTTCTATCTTTCTTTTGTATATTTCAATACATTATATCTTTTCTTTAAATATTTATATATTTCAATAAACTATCTAGTTTGATATTACAGTTAATCCCTAAATGTAAACCAAGAAATTGGCTTGAAGCTGTATTGATCTCTAAGGTAGTTTAGGGAAATTCTTGTATTGTACTTCATGTTTTGTAATTCATTTATGTTTTGATTTCTGCATCCCTATTTTTAAATATCTGTGTATTTATTTTACCTTTGTTAGTAATCCTGGGTAGAAATTGGTATGTGGTAGCAAAATCCCAAACTTGAAATTTTTGTCAGAGTAATTGATTTGCCTAACTGAATCGATTTTAATCCTATCCAGATTCGAATTAGTGAGTTTTTCTGATTCAATTTTGGTCCTTGAATCAGGTGGAAATTGAGCCCTAATTTTGAAATTCTCCCGAGCTTAGATTGGATGAGGGATTGTGATTGGGAAGTAGAGGTGTTGGTATTGATGTTTGTGGATCGAGAGGAGGAGGAGGAATTTGGGAATGAAGATGAAACAAGGAGGCTATGCAGGCACATGGAAGTGAGGAGGAGGAGAGGAAGCAAAAGCAAAAACGAAGGCGAAGAAGGCACATGTGGCCAGTCCCTTCTCTCGCTACTACTCTATCTGTATTAGGTGCTCTTCATTCTATTACTGCTCACTCTTTCTGCCCAAGGTACTACTTCCTTCCCTTTTTACTGCCTTCTCTACTGCTACCTCATTTTCGTTTCGTTTGTATGGGAAACCTTCGGTTTTTTATTGGGATTTGGAATTCGAGGTACAGTTCCATTCATTGATTCAAATTTCTTGCTGTTTTTATTTTCACTTTTGTGTAATAATTTGAGCTTTGCTAGTTTTCTCAACTGTTCTATTGGTTTAGGAAAATCTCTTGTTGACAAGTGAAACACTTAAGGGTGGACTCATTTGAGTTTGAGGGTGGGTGTACTCCAAAAACAAAATACTAACCTAACTTTTATTCCATCAAAAATTAAATTATAATGATCAACCTGTGCCGGTCGTATTTATAACTAACCTAACTTCTAAAACAAATCCTAAACCTAATAGGAAACAGTGTCCTAATAATACTAGAATTATTAATATGCCTAAAATACTACTATCCTAATTACTGCAGTTGAGGTTCTAAAGGTAAACATTCATGATAAGGGTCAAGTGTCAACCTTCTTTGCCGTGGTCACTTGGTAATTTATTTTTCATGGGAATTGTTGTAATCACTTGGAATAAGTAAAAATTGATACAGTTTGTACAGCAAGCAGAGGTTTCACACCCACATTTTTTGCCTATGGTTGGCATGTTACAGTATTAAGCTTTTCCTGGGTTGGTTGGTCCTAATTAGTTTTTTAAATATTTTTATGGATTTGGCTTGTCCAAGGATTTTTTTCCCCCCTTGAAAAGCCTTATGGTTTATCTTAGCACTAGCACACCATTTTTTTGACAAAATTTGGACACTTTGTGTAATGTTCCCACATGGAAGATAAATTGATGACTAATTTTGAATGAAGAAAATTGATGACTAATTTTAATGAAGATGATTTCCTTACTGTATAATTATCATCTTGCCGCGTGGAAACATACAAAAATCATTCTTGCCACGTCAAATATCTGATACAATTAGCCTGTTTGAACACTTAGATCAAATCATAATCATCCTGCATCATCGGTTTCAAGGAAAAAATCCTGGTTGTTGATCAGTTAATCTTTGTGATTGCAACCACATGTTATGACTTATGAGTGTGACACGATCGTCAAATCTGTAAGCTGCCTGTTATGTGTGTGAATGATGTATCGTGTGTCTAGTGGTCAAACGTTAATGAAAGTTTATGGCTTGGGAAAGGCATGGTCCAAGTTCAATAAGTTGGAACGCATACTGGGTTTGGAGAAGACTACCAAGTAGTGAAGGGTTAAGCTGCGAGAACATTTTAGTCATGCCAAATATGCATGTGTATTGAATGTGAATCCGGCTAAATGATCTAATTTAGTGTAATCTAGGTCATGGTCATTTTATTCATTTTTTTGGTGATTTATTTATGATTTTTTCGATGACCCCGGCCATGGTTTTTACAAATTTTTAGGTGAATGTAGTTTAAAATTTATAACTGATCAGTGGTTCTTTAGGATGTTTTCTGATGGTCGAATAGATTTAAAAAAGGTGCATGGTAGCACTTGCAAAACATGTGAAAGTTCGCTGATTTCTAGCTTGATCTTTTTGCCTTAGAGTTCATCTCAGTGAAACAGTAATTAATCAAATATGTTCTAGAGTTCATTATTTTCCACAAAATCCCGAAAAATGTGTCTTTACCGATATTAGTATCTTAGTCATCAAGGTGATTAAGAAAATGATTAGGTGCTTTCTCATTTTAGGGACTTATACTTGTTTTTTTTTTTTGAAAGGCAAGCAGGGTTTTTATAGGATCCCAGAACTCATAAAGATGCCACAAGCTGGGTTTGAACCCATGACCTAGTGGTACAATCTGCCAAGCTCTAACCGTTGAGTTGTCATGCCAACTTATACTTGTTACTTGCCTTTGCATGCTGTTCAAGCTCTACTGCTGATAATTGATATGTCATCTCTTTCAGTCATATTGTACCTATTTTCTGGATTCAGTGTTTATCTGATCTGATCTTTAGTTTTCTTTATTGAAGTTCCTTTTTAATTATTAGGATTGGAGCAAGGTTAGTGTTGGTGACTGTGCACTTTTCAAGCCCCAACAGGAGACATCACTACCTTTCATTGGAATAATTCGGTGGTTAGTATCAAGCAAAGATAGTTTTCTATAGTTAGGGGTGAACTGGCTTTATCAACCTGCTGATGTTAAGTGTTGGCGACTGCACCTAACGAAATCTTCTATTCGTTCCACAAAGATGAGATACCTGCTGCATTGCTTCTCCATCCATGTAAAGTTGCATTCTTTCGTAAAGGTATTGAACTTCCTCCAGGGATCTCTTCTTTTGTATGCAGACGAGTTTACGACCCTTTGAACAAGTGTTTATGGTGGCTAACTGACCAAGATTATCTCATTGTGAGTATGGTATACATTTTCTGCATACTTGTATTCCTTTTGTATACTTGTAATTTGACTATTATGTTGCTATACATATTTTAACATATCTGTGCGAACTTCACAGGAACGGCAAGAAGAAGTAGATCAGCTATTTCAAAGAACGCGATTAGAAATGCATGCAGCAGTTCAATCAGAAGGGCATCCTCCAAAGTCAGTTAATGGTCCGACACCAACCCCGCAGTCGAAACCTGGTGCAGATAATGTTCAGAATAATCTGTCCTCATTTCCTTCTCAAGTCAAGGGGAATAAGAGAGAACGAGATGAACAAGGACCTGAAATTGTCAAGCGAGAACGCTCTTCAAAAACGAACGAGGGAAGTTCTGGGTATTTTAAGCCAGAAAGCACATTGAAATCTGAGATTGCCAAAATAACTGATAAAGGAGGGCTAGCTAACAATGAGGGTGTTGAGAAGCTAGTACAACTGATGCAGCCTGACAGGTTCAGGAAAAAACTAGACTTGGCTGGGCAGATAATGCTTGCTAATGTCATAACAACGACACATAAGTGTGGTTACCTGGGGGAGTTTGTGCAGCTCAGAGGTTAATCTTTCTTGGACAAGTGGCTTCAGGAGGTGCATGAAGGGAAGATTGGTGATGGTGGTATCAGCAAGGAAAATGGAAAACCTATTGAGGAATTTCTTTTGGCTTTACTTCAGGCGCTTGATAAGTTACCTGTTAATATCATGCCTTACAGACTGTAATATTGGCAAGTCTGTGAATCATTTGCGCAGTCATAAAAACTTGGAAATCCAGAAGAAAGCTAGAGGTTTAGTTGACATGTGGAAAAAACGGGTTGAAGCAGAAATGAACATGAATGACCCAAAGTCTGGTTCTAGTCAGGCTATTTCAGGTTTACCTGGAGGAAACAGGCAAATTGGAGGATCCTCTGAGTCCTCTATGAAGATTTTCAATATGAAGCCTTCTGCCAAATCTTTGCCAGTTAAGCTTGGTCATGGAGATTCTGCTACCAAGTTGGCATCAGCATCTCCTAGATGTATGACTGTGAAGTTATCTTCGTTGTCTGCATCTATATCTACGTCTGTTTCAAGGGATTCACTGTGCAAAACTTCTCTCCGAGCTGGCGCTTCAGATGCACTGCTAACAACAATGGAGGCGGAAAAGAGCAGTAGTTCCAGTCAATCTCAGATTAACAACAGTCAGTCTCATTTGAGTGATCATACCAAACTTGTAACTTCTTCATGGAACAAAGCAATGGTTTGGGGTTTACTGTCTCTGATCTTCAAAAGGACACTATTTTAGTAAAATGCAGTTCTATGCACAAGAAAGCAATTCCAGACAGATTAGATACATCTCTTGAAGACCACAGAAGTAATCACGAACTGGTGGTTAAGATTCCTAATTCTTGGCTTAGCCCTGCTCGAAGTGCCAGTGGGGGTTCTTTGGACGATCACTCTGTTGCAGTTAGTCGAGCTTGTTCTCCAGGGTTTCCAGAGAAGTGTGATCAGTGCGAACGGAGAGTAAAGATGAAGACTGAGACTCTTTGCTTTAATCTCTCTGCAGATGTTAATATGGAACAATTGCAGAATAATGATACGAAAGATGGAGTAGCTAGGTCTGATGAGGGGATTGCTTTGCACGATGATGAACAGGGCAAGCCCATGAATGAGTTTGGAAAAGCATTGGAGACATCTGTTGCTACCTGCTCTTCCTCCGGAAATAATAAAGTTAATTTGTTAGATGAAACCAAACTAGGAAAATCACATGAAGCTTCACTCAGGTCCATAAATATTTTGGTTGAAAGCTGTGTCAAGTTCTTTGAAGCTGATTCATTTGTTTCAATTGGTGATGATGGTGGGATGAATTTGCTTGCTAATGCTGCAGCTGAAGAAATGTCCAAATCTGAACTGGTAACATCAAGTGATTCGCCTGGGAAGACACCTTTACCAGAGGATTCTTCTTTTGACCATAACACAAATATATCAGCGCATGAAGAAGTTGTAGTTAAAAGGGAAGGCCAATCTGACAATGGTGCAGATATTGATACTGCGAAGCAGGATTGCCCGTTGCAGGATACTGAGGAAAAACAACATCTTGCTGCACAAGCATCTTCCAAATTCTTAGAAAACAGCAAAATTTCACCCTTCACTGACAAGAAACTGACCAGACACAGTAGTCAGGTATTTCCTGTTCCCTTTACGGATCTGCTACTAGTTGGTGGTTCGTGCTCTAGTTCTGATGGTAAACCTGATGAAACAGCAACCACATCTATGCCTATGTCTTCTGCAAACAAGAATGAACAGTGTGCAGTAAGGGAAGGAGCCAACCAGCTTCATGATAACATGAAAACAGGTCTTTCTTGCGTTGATGATGCCAATATTCAAGAAAATAAACAAATGGAAAGGAGCTCCTCATCTGATGCTGATGATAAAATTGCAGTTGCAGAAGATAGAATCACAGCTGCATCTGACTCCGTATATAGTTCTGCCAGTGGTGATGCGTGCAACATTGGACGTGCAGCTTCTGATGAAAACGTTAAGGACGATGTAGAAAAATGAACATCTTGTCCAGTTTTGGAAAAGGATAGTGAGAAAAATAATGTTTTGCACAGCGGTTTAGCTGCTGACATCCAAACAGAGCATAAGCAACCCCTCATTACAAACTGCAACAAGGCTGTAAAGAAAAATGCAGATGGTGTTGGACAGTCTTCTGTTTCTGGTAATGTCTTGACGCAAAACAATACGGAAGAGCCCAATGATGAAAATTTTGATTACTTGGAAGTGAGATCTCATGTTCAGCAGGGGGAGAGTCAAACAAAAAATCAGGCTAGTACAGATTCTACAAGTTTAGACAATTCTATTGTAGCTTCTGTGGTTTCGGATCAAAACAAATATGTGCAGGAGAACTCAGAAACAAAAGAGGTTCTTGGTGAGCCATCTTCCAGTGAAGACTCGCCTGTAGTCCCTGACAAAGAAATCCCAAATTGTTTGAAGTCTTCAAAATCTAAGTTGTCTGGTAATGAGTCAGAAGATTGTGTCTCTACTGCAGAAGCCCTGGATCCGTCTGTTTCTACAGAATCAGACATCGGTGGGAAGCTGAAGTTTGATTTGAATGAAGGATTTCCTGCAGATGATGGGAACCAAGGTGATCTAACTACCTCAGTGGCGACTGGATGTTCTTCGGAGGTTCATCCTATATCATATCCTCTTTCTTCCATGTCTAATGGTCCACCTGCTTCAGTTACAGTGGCTGCTTCTGCAAAAGTTTGCACCTCCTGAAAACTCAGTGAAGCCTAGTGGAGAAATTGGATGGAAAGGATCAGCTTCTACTAGTGCATTCCGGCCTGTTGAGCCTAGAAAGGTTTTGGAAATGCCACTTGGTACCAGCAATAACACTTTTGAATCTGTCAGCAATCAGGGTCGGTCTCCATTTGATATTGATCTGAATGTCTCAGATGATAGAGTTCTGGAGGATATGGCTTTGAATAGCACTGTGCAGATGACAAATACTGTGTCTGGTGTAAATGCTCATGAACTTCGATGCACTAATGCCTTCAGTTCTTCTGGACCTGCTCGTAGTGTTGGAGGCCTGGATTTGGATTTAAATAAGGCAGATGAAGATACTGATACTGAGCAGCCGCTAAGCGCCATTCGTAGATTTGAAGTCCTCCCTGTTGGGTCATCATCATCTAGGGAATTTTCTAATGGTGAGTCGAATGTGATTAGGAACTTTGATTTGAATAATGAACCTGGCCTAGATGAACTGGGCGCTGGACCGACGTTGCCAAGGTCGCATGCTAAAGCCATTGTACCATTCCTGCCTCCTGTTGCTGATATCAGAGTGAACAATACAGAACTTGGAAGCATCTCATCATGGTTCCCTCCTGGAAACTCTTACCGAGCTGATGCCGTTCCTTCAATCTTGCCTGACATAGGAGAGCAACCTTATCCGGTTGTTTCAAATGTTGGAGCACAAAGGATCGTAGGGCCTACTGGTGCCATCTCCTTCATTACTGATGCTTACCGAGGCCCAGTGCTTTCCTCTTCTCCTGCTGTGGCTTTTACCCCTCCTACCGCTTTTCCCTACCATGGTTTTCCTTTTGGTACTAGTTTCCCTCTTGCGTCGACTAGTTTCTCAAATGATTCCATGACATTTATGAATTCTTCTTCTGGTGGGAGCCTCTGTTTCCCTGTAGTTTTATCTCAGCCAATGGGAGCCCCTGGCCCTGGTGCAGTCTCTTCTCGTTATCCAAGGCCCTATGCGATGAATGTTCCGAGTAGTACAGCCAATGGTAGGGCTCAGAATCAGAGCATCAGGAAGTGGCTGTGGCATAGCTTAGATCTTAATGCAGGCCCTGGAGGTATGGAATAGTGGGTAGATATATTTTTTTTTAGCATCAAGGACGCAAGTCAACTCTCGGCTGCTTCTAGCAGTGATGCAAGAGGAGATTCCAGATGTACAGTGCTGAATATGTCACAAAGAGCCTCAAGGAAGCTGAGGTGCAGAAAGTTACAAACTACAAGCAAAACATCCTAACTGCAGTAGTGCAGTAAGAAGGCTTTGGTGGACAAGTTAGCAATACCTAAAGGTTCGGTAAGCTACCTTCCTTTCAATTTTTATATTCTTCTAATTTTGTAATTGCCAAATAAGGGGAAAAATATGGTGTGGGGGAAGATTGCTGTCAATATTTGTGTTCATGATATGTTAGTTATTTAAGGTTTGGATAAGTACAAGAATTACATAAATCTGCATGGATAAGTTGGAGGGCACACCCTTTATGTCCGATGGGCATTTTAATCTTTGAAGTTGATGGACTCTTATGAGATATGTCATTTACTCTTGGGCATTTGAGAAACATTTTTGTTATCTCTTCTTTGGAAACATTTTTGTTTCTCACTTTTTTTGTTTTTTCAGACTTCGTGGGTGATTGAATTCCAGGTGGGTCCTTTCAACGTGGTCAAAGTTCACAAGACACCTCATCCCCTCTCCTACTCTAGCAACTGTAACCTAGGAGGACAGGTCAGGCCTTGGAAGCCGTTTGTTCCTGGAATCTTCTATGCAGAATGGCAGGATCAGTTTCATTTTGTAAATATATAACTGCTGAAAAGGAAACATGTGTTTATGTTGCTCGTACAGTTTTGCAATGGCGCCTCACACTGGAGCATAGTACCTCGACCATTTCCTGTTTGATCTTTATTCGCATACCGTTCGGCATTGGCTGCTCGAATCCTTCCCTTCCTGTTGAGCGGGTTGGGGAACTTTGCTAAGCAGTAAGCCCATCTTCATCTCTTTTTCAATTAGATTTTTTTTCCTCACATAGATAACTAAGTAGTCCTGGTGACAAACAAACTTTAGTACTGTGAGCATACTTGATACTAGTAAACAAGGATACAGATGAAGGTTCTGTGTTGTTGATTGCTTAAATCTCCTCTTTTCTTTGCTTGGTGTAGTCTCAGATCTTACTGTCACATTGATTCCTTGCTCTTACTGTATGTAACTTCGTTCTTGTCATATATTAAAAAAACATTTCGAGTGGGCTTAGTTTGTTTAAGATATTTTCTTCCAGAGAGGTTTGATAGCACCCTTCTTTCCTTGTAGTGGTCCTTATGTATGAGGTCACATTTCTCTTGGGTTATGTAATGTTCATTTGTCCCCGTATTTTTTAGATTTAAGTCCTGGAAGCAATGCACTATCTCGCACAAATATCATGAACTCATCTTTCAACTTGTTGAGTCAAATGGATAGGAGAGACATTAGCAGAAAGCTTTTCTTAGTCTTCCTCGTGCATATTCATTTCCAATACTATGTCAATTCCATTACTAGAAGACCAAAACCTTGGTTTTGTGTTGAGAGCAAGACTGAAAATACAAGGATGGAAGAAGGAAGAGTAGCATCATATACAGTCTCAATGCCCACTGTAGGTGTGGACCTGGTGGTAGTACCTGGGGATGGTAAAAGCACCAGTGTATTTACTTCTTAGATCAACAACCCTACTTTGGTTTGTGGCTGAATATACGATGGCCATTGAACTTTTCGCATTTTAAAGGGCATTGCTTGATTGGATCTTCGATGTTGACTGTATTGAAAGGGGGATTGGGGATTGGTTCATAAGAATGTTGTGCAGGTGAGATGTGGTCCCACAGACATCTTGATGAGTTTCTTCTTGCAGGTGTAGAAAATCCTTTGCAGATGGACAATTCTGACTTTTGATGAATATGTTAAAGTCAAATCATTAAAAATTCAATTTAGTGTCAGGGCCTAATTGGTTCAGGTAGAAATCAATGCAGGTTGCCCATGTCCATTGGATCTTCATCCGTGGGGTTTGATTTGGTTGTCAGCTTTGTGAAGGTTGGAGAATCTTTTTTTTTTTTCTTTAGTAACATGGAGTTGGGTGACCTCTAATAATTTGTCATAGTTACGATGAGATTGTTTTTTTTTTTTTTTTGGAGTTTGCTCTTTCTGTGGAGCCAATTTACCTAAACATCCTCTTTTTTTTTATTAATTTAAAAAAAAAATTTCTGTTAAGCAGTAGTCGATTTAAATATGAAAGCTGTATCCATTTAGAATCTAAGTAGATTATTAAAAAAATAGTTGACCCATGATCCTTCTGGGACAGATCATTGTATTTGGGTCATCAACTATGTGAAGTAAACAACCAATTCATAAACATTTTGATGCCTTCATTGTCAAATAAAGTGAAAAATCCCTTCGTCTTTGTCTTCAAGAGAGGCAAAAAAGTGTATTGCAAGTATTATATCACTAACTGCTGAGGAAGAAGCATTTCAAAGTTGAAACCGCAACCTTACTTGAAAGGGTAAAGTATTGCACTATGTCAAACTTATCCTCATTCAATGCTAACATACTTCCACTGTCCAGACTCAAACCTTCATTACTACTAAATATGAAAAAGAAAGAAACTCAAGAATGGAAAACCCAAAAGCTGAGAGATGGTAAAATCACATAATAGAGCCTATATATCTCAGTGATCTGAGCAGCCAGAAGGAATAGGAACATCATCGATGTTAGGAAGGAAGATGAAACATAGGATGGTATGATAGCTGTTAGAAGCGTTTCAGTGAAAAGGTTGATTCTCCATGTGTCATTTCGTAGATGGAACTTTTGGTCAAATACAAACCAAAACGTTTCTTTAGTGTTCTCAAGGGACTTTCCATGCATGCAACACAACACAACACAACGCATTATGAGCAAAAAAGCAAAGAAACAAGAAATACAAAGAGGGAGCCAATTAAGGCCAACCCCAACCCACCCTTTGAAAATCAACAGAAGATATTAAGTTCTTGCACCTCCAAATACACAACAATTAAGCCTATAAATCAGGGACAAAAAAAAAAAAAAAACAAATTCCAACACATCTTCACCATCCACTTGTCAAAATCTCCAACTTTATCAGGCAAAGTTTAGAAAGAATATTTCCACATCATCTCCTCCTTAAATGCACACACAAAAATAACCTAATTAAGACTAATTACTTCTCTCTCTCTTCCCATTGAAAACAAATAAATCAAATGGGAATCTCTGCCTCTCTTTCCCTCTTCTATTCCAATTCATTTTCTTTTCTCTTCTTTTTCTTTTCTTCTCTCATTGGCAATCACCATGAAATCCCTCTCTCCTTCTCAGGCTCACAAAAACGATCATCATGGATTCATCAATTTGCAGAGATTTGGTTATTTTTTGTTGTGCTTACTTGCTTTAACCTCAATTCTCAGTTTTATCATTCTCTATGTTCCCAACCCATTCACTACTTTCATCCCCAAACAATTCCCTTTTCAAAACCAATCATCCCCCAGCCTAAAAAATGCGTTGGTCTATGGTATGTACTTTATGCATGGACTAGTTTACTCCCTTTCTTTCTTGTTTTTCTTCTCTTTTGGGCGCTCATGTTTTTCTTCTTCTTCTTCTTCTTGTTTGTAGATTATGAGCAATGTGATTTGTTTAGTGGTCAATGGATTCCGGACCTTAATGGATCTTCGATTTATACGAATTATAGTTGCCCAACGATCCCAGACTCGAAGAATTGTCTAAGATATGGGAGGAGTGATTTAGATTATTTGAATTGGAGATGGAAACCACATGGATGTGAGCTTTCAAGATTTGATCCTAAGGTTTTCTTGAAGATTGTCCAAGGCAAGACATTGGCGTTTATTGGTGATTCTGTTGCTAGGAACCAAATGGAATCACTTCTTTGCCTCCTATATCAGGTTTCTTCTTCTTTCCTTTTTTTTGCTCTAAATTAATTTATAAACTTTCTTTATATTGTATCAAATCTCGAAAGGCATTATAATTGCTTTATGGAAATATAGTGAGAATGTTGTCACTATAACCATTTTTGACAACACATTACCTAAACTAAGACCAGTTGAGGCTCACAATTATCTTCAGATTTCCAAAGAAAATTTAGGTGAGATAATTTGAAAGTTTGGCTTACCAAGTATTAATTTTATTTCTCCTTTTTTTATTCCCCCTTGATTAAAAAGGCTGTATTTTACTAAAAAGGAATGTGCCAAGTGTTTTACATAACATGACCTCCGAATCCCCGATTACAGAATGTAAGATCTTCTGATTTTCCAGGTTTGGGTATCCTAAACAACAACTTCTCACTTCTAAAAAGAACAAAAAAAACTTGGCCTCACATCCCAATTAGAGTGCCAATGCCAATCAGTCGGCATTTCCATATCTCTTGGATCAAGATGCCTTTGTTTGATTTGCTAATAAATGATTAATATGTAGTTTATGTTCTTGCAAATGGATAAGAATTTTTAAATGTGACAAGGTATTAATTGTGCAAATAATAACACTTAGATTACTTTAAATATAATTAGAATGAGTTGACAAGTAGTTTGAGAGATCAAATTCTAAAATAAACATATACTGTTAGGCCTTTCCCATCAATGCTCGCCATGAACTATGAGGCACCATCTGTGAATGTTCCAACCTATTAATTTAACAAATACACACACCACGTCATTAAGCTGTTGACAGATAATTTGTGGGAAGTTAATTTGTAAAGTTAAATCAAAATAAGCATATATAAGGACTTCCTAATAGTCAATAATATATATTTTTTAATGCACTTCGTTCATGTTGTTACGCAAGTTACATGCTTGTGCAATGAAGACTGATATACTAATTGTTTTTTTTTTTTTACTGCAGGAGGACACTCCAAAAGATATCTACAAGGACTCCGAAGATCGGTATCGAACTTGGTATTTCCCTGTTCATAATTTCACTCTAAAAGCTATGTGGACGAGGTTCCTAGTGTATGAAGAAGAAATAGAAAAGAATGGTACAAAGACAGGGTCGTTCAACTTGTACCTTGATAAGGTGGATAAAGAATGGGTTGAAAAGCTCTCAGGTATAGATTATGCAATCCTGTCGGATGGCCATTGGTTTTTTCGACCACTCTATCTACATGAAGATAACATCTTATTAGGGTGTGTATATTGTGATGACCCAAATATTACTAAATTACCTCCAAAATTCGCTTTGCAACGGGTCTTTCGAACTGCTTTGAGGTACATAAATGGATGTAAAGAAGACTGTAATGGGCTGTTTACTATAGTGAGGACATTCTCACCAGCCCATTTTGAAAAAGGGGCATGGAATACTGGGGGTAGGTGCAATAGAACAAGCCCATTTTCTGAGAAAGAGATCAACTTGGAATCAGGAGAAATGCAAATAAGGAATGTTCAAAGAGAAGAGATTGAAAGAGCAATGAAGAAAGCGAGAGTTGAGAGTGGTAGGAGATTAGAGTTCTTTGATGTAACCAAAGCTATGTTAATGAGGCCTGATGGACACCCTGATATACATTGGAACAATATTTGGGTGAAAGGCGCTAGCGATTGCGTCCATTGGTGTTTACCGGGAGCTGTTGATACATGGAATCAGTTATTGCTCGCAGTGTTGGTGAAAACCGAAGGTTACCCGCTTGAAAATTAGGAAGTTTTGGATCGCAAATTATATTGTTGTAGATCTTTCATAAAAGGCCTAATGCCATCCCAAACTTAACTTTAATTAGTTCATGTTGCGGGACCTTTTTTTTTTTTTTTTTCCTTTTTTCTTTTCGGCTGATATAGACAGTGTTGGTGAAACTATTAGATGTGGAAATAGGAAAGACACCTTAGATAACGATTTTGGTTGGATTTGTTTTTGCTTGAATTACATCAAAGAGATTTGTAAAATGGTGACTTCATCAATATCATAATACCATAATGCAATATCTTTTTTTTTAAGAGACTTAGCATATATATTAAGTAAAACTATATAGAGTATGTTTTGCATTGGAAGCTAACAAGTGAGTTTATCAATTTAGATCCCTAGGAATAAAATTACATGACAAGTGCGACAAATTAAGCAAAAGAGTCTTATTACTATATATAATGGGTCGCTATATCCAACGTAAATCCGCGTGTTCATCCCTTAGAGTGCAAAAGGGAGTGGAGAGTGCCATAGTCCCCTAGAATCAGCCCTGTCGGCTAATTTTGCGCTTGGATCAGTAACATAGCAGCTTCAGCAGCAAAACACTTGGCCAGGTATCCTATCAGCAAGGGTGGCACAAATCCTACCAAAAGTGTCCACAACAACCACTCCAAAGGCTCCCTACTGTGTGGAGGCAAAAAAAAAGCGTCGTAAGTTACCAAAATCATCTCAGAAGAAAGCTTAGCATGGAATGTCCTAGCATTCATGTAAAGTGTGTTAACATGGTGATTTCTAACTGCCATAATTTGTTCATGGATTAATTGAATTCGAGCTGTTTGGTCAGACGACATCGATGATGTTTGCACAGGAGGGTGCTAACTAGGGTGAACCAGGTTGGGGGGGTTTGGCCATGGTGGTTGTTTCAAGCACATGGTGTAGAGAGGAGGGGTGGAAGAGTTACAAGGATCCCTGAGGGGTGGGATGAACCACTGTTTATACCAATCCGTCCAGGTGAGGTTGACTGTCTGGGTAAACATCAGGATAGAGAGTTTTCCTTTCCAAAAAATAATATTATTCCTGGACTGCCAAATTGAGAGAATGACAATAGCGAACTGGGAGAGTATCTCTTCTCGAGCCTGAGGTTTGGCAGTAGCAGAAGCCCAAATAAAGTTGAGAGCAGTGTGAGTAGCGTTGTTGTGAAGATTGGCACTGTTCCAGTTGATTGGAAAAGGGGAGAAAAGCCATAATCGTTGGACAATGGGACAAAGAAAGAAGATATGCGACATGTCCTCTTTCTGATGTTGACAAAAGACACACCAATCTTCAATGGGCATATGAATTCGTATGAGATTGGACATGGTGGGTAGAATGTCCTGAGAAACTTTTCAAAGTAGGAGCACTGCATTTACTGGGGCTTTGATGCACCATAAATCCCGAAAGATTTTAGTCTGGAGTTGACCAACAAACTAATTTGAGGAGGATGATTCCAAATCCTTAGATAGGAAAGCTTTATTCTCACTTTTTACCGAGAAAAATCCTCTTTTATCAAAAGCCCAAATGAGCTTATCTGGTGCGCTGGATGGTCGTATTGTAATGTCCATGATATTTTTAACCACCGGGGACAAAAAAAGAGTATTGATAAGGTTAACATTCCAATAAAAACCTGTGGCATTTTCATTTTGGTCAAGCCAAAGATCTTGTACAAAATGTAAGGAGGCAATATCAGCCTGCGGAGGGCAGCAACTTGCGGAGTAAGTTTGGTTTTACCCAGCATTATCTCCAAAGATGTGTCTCTCTCCGAGTGGAGTTGCCAAACAAGATACTATTGCATCCTTTCAAGAGTTGCGAGGTTGTCTCTCCATGCAAAGGATGCAACTGTCGGTGTCTTGGATAGTTGAGAGACACTTTTATTACGAAAGTATATTGCTTTAGTTGCTCATTACCCGGAGTGTTGGGTTTGTTAATCAGGTTCCAGATACATTTAGCTTTCAGCGCAAGATTTCTATTCCTAGCCCTGGGAATATTCAACCCACCAAGCTGTCGTGGGAGAGTGATTCTATCCCAAGTATAGAGATGTTTTGTCTTACTTACCTCAGTTCCATGCCACCAGAAATCCCTTGCAATATTATATATTTGGGTGGTGATCGTGCGAGGGAGGAGGTACGTTTGCATGGTATACACCAAAATTGAGTGTATAACGGCTTTGATCATCACTGTTCGACCTTCCTGTGATAACACTTTGGCTTTCCAGGAAGAAAGTTTAGCGTTGATTTTGTCAACCAGGAAGTGGAAATCAGATGCCTTTTTCTTGGAAAGTAGCAATGGAGTGCCAATATATTTCTCTTTCGAATTGTACAACCTAGACCCCAAAATTCTGTTAATCATCTTTGTATATCGAGGGTGGACATTTGAGCTATAATAAACAAAAGACTTATCATAATTAACTGCTTGACCAGACGCTGTGCAATAATTAGCTAAGACATTTTTGATGGTATGAGCTTCTGTTAGGGAGGCTTTGCAAAAGATCATAAGATCATCCGCATAAAGAAGGTGACTGATGGAGGGTGCGTGTCTGCGGATGATCAGACCTTTAATGTTATCCTGAGATTTGGCCTTAGCCAGCATTCGAGAGAGCCTCGACAACTATGATGAAAAGGTAAGGCGAAAGCGGGTCCCCTTGTCGAATGCCTCTTGAAGATTGTATCGAATGTAGGGGAGCTCCATTTAGCAAGACTTGAAGAGATGAAATCGAGATACATTGGTCAATCAGAGTAATCCACTCTTGGGAAAACCTCAGTTGTTGAAGAATTTGAAGCAAGAAGCTCCACTCGACTCGATCATAAGCTTTGGCCATATTGATCTTTATTGCCATCCAACCTTGTTTCTTTCTACGAGAATGTTTCGTCTGAAAAAAGGCCTCATGGGAAAGGTTGACATTGTCCGAGATAGATCGGCCTTTGAGAAAAGCGCCCTGATTGGGAGAGATGATATTCTCTAGCAAGGGTTTCATGCGGTTCGCCAAAATTTTTAGATGGTTTTGTAGATGACATTACAAAGGCCAATAATGGCGGAATTTGTCAGGGGTGGTTGGATTTGAGACCTTAGGGATTAGGGCCAAGAATGTCTCATTAATCTTAGGATTCAAAGTTTTGGTGGTAAATAAGTTTGTGACCACTTCCACAACATCCTATTTGACAATATCCCAATAGTATTGGAAGAAGAAAGCGTGGTAACCGTTAGGACCAGGAGCTTTGTGACTCCCAAACCCAAAGATAGTTGAACATATTTATTCTTCGTCTTGGATTCTCATTTTCTGAGTCAGACATGACAGGGGCGAAATCTCCAGATTAGGGAGCGGATGAGAAGATTGAAATATATTTGCAAAGTATACATTGAGAAGCTGGCCCATCGAGCTTTGAGAGGAATGCCAATTATTATCCGCATCACGAAGTCGTAATATATTATTACATTTTCGGCGGAGTAAGGATGGGAGATGAAAAAATTTTGTATTTCAATTGCCTCCTTAAGCCAAGATTGGCCCGACTTGTTTCTCCAGAAAAACTCCTCCCTAAACAGCAGTTGTGTTAGCCTATCTTCCAAAATAATAGTGGCCATGGTGTTATCACTAGAGGGGTGAGCGTTCTGAAGATTGTCAAGCTCGATCTGGATATCCCTGAGTAATGTATCGAAAAACCTCCTTGTTCCAGCGGGATAGTTTGTAGCTTAATCTCTTGGTTTTCAGGGTGAATTTAAGAGCTAGGTCGAGCGGGGTATAAGAGTCCCATGAGGATTTAACGAGATGTCGACACTGGGGATCTCGAGTCCACATGTGAAAGAAACGAAAAGGTTTTGGACCAGAGTTAAGATTAGAACAGATTTGGATCGAAAATGGCCCTATGATCAGAGGTGGAGGTGTATGTGGATCTAGCCAGGGCAAACGGGAACTGTTCTAGCCAATCTGTGGAGACTAGAATCCTATCGAGTTTAGATTTGATACCATGGGAATCTTTTATCCTATTGTTCCAAGTGAATTTGGAACCATTAAGAGGCATGTCGACCAAATTATGGCAGTTTATGAAACATTTAAGGTGTTTTACATTCGATGCAGAGCCTTTTCTACCACCTAACTTTTCATCCTGTGAAGCAATAGCATTTAGTTCGCCTATGATCATAACCGGAGTATTAACAAGAGATGTGATGTGTGAGAGTGTGTCCCAAAAAGATGCTCGTAATGAAGGGTTAGGCTCTTCGTAAACAAAAACAATAGACTAAGAATGCTGAAAATAATAATTATCAATAATGCAATAGAAAAAATATTTACATGAAGAAATAATATTTAAATGCGTACCTTCCCTCCAATATAAAACAAGGCCACCTGACAGATCACAAGTCGGTACTGAAGCTCCATGTTTGTAGCCCAGTCTCCTGCGTATACGATCTACTTTGGAGGATGATGTTTTTGTCTCAGAGAGGAAGATGATGTCGGGATTGGACTACAGGAAGATATAATGCAATATTTGTCTTGGTATCTTTGTTGCAGTTGTTTTGGATCTATTATTCTTAAAATTTAATTTGACAATTTTGTGAAAAAATTAAATAAAAACATGGCATCTCTACTATATAAAGAGGCTAGGCCTCATGAATATTGGAATTGTAAATACCTCAAGGTCAAGGAATTATCAAAATATCCTTTGTCATTTAGTTAGACACAGTGTAATGGTAATGGTATAAAGTGAATAGGCCCGGGTATAGACGTAGTATTAATGGAATATGTATAAAGTGAATAAGCCTTTTAAGCCATAACACTTAGCCGAACCACAAGCTATGAAGGCTTCTTGGCTCAATTAATTACAATTTTGTCATCTTGTTGGCATTCTAATATCTAACCCATTTTAAGAGAAGAAAAACTTCAAAAATAAAAGGAACTTTCTAATTTGTTATTTTATTTCAATTCTTTTTTTTATATTGTAAAATATAATTGTTTTGTAATATGTATAATATTATTAAAGATTGTATTTAAGTTTAATTTATAATTTTTATTGCGTCATTATTAAATCTCATCCGAATGCAGTGTGAAAAAATTTTCTTAGGTTCTGTTTGGTAAGCCATTCTTCATGAGAAATAGAATCTATTTCTCATATTATGCAAATTTTTGTTGTTTGGTTGTCTATATAGACAAGAAATTGATTCTTCATGAGACTGGTTTTCCCATTACTCATGGAAATCCATGTTCGTTGGAGGTGGGGGGTTGACTCAAAATTGGAATTCACGGAAACAATTTCAATTTCTATGGACTATTTTTCGTGTACCAAACAAACATTTAATTAATTTAATTATTTCTCGTTCAACTGTGACATAAGCATGCGTTCAATGACTAGTTTATATATAAGTCTCTCTAAGTATTGTATCATCGTCCATTTTCTTCTTTTTCTCATTTTTTGAAAAAAATCATTAATGCATTTGTTTCATGGAAATTTATTTTATGGAATGTTTATTTTACAAAATTTAAATTTTCTAGTGTTTGTTTCATGAAAAGTTTTTATTCCTACAGAACCTCATGGGTGGAAAATCAACATACCAATTTTCATGGAATGTTGGTTTTCTAGGATTTTTCTTTGTTTTTTATTCTCACCATTTCAACTCTAAAATCACACCACCATGCCTCAAGTAACACTAACATCAACACCATCATAGCAAAACCTCAATTCGAAAATAACACTCCTAAATTATCTTTTTTTAAACGTTGGACCTTCTCCCCCACCTCAAAAAGAAAATGAAAAAAATAAATAAAGAAAGATATGTTTTGTTGTTACATCTCCTAATTTGGTTGTTAAAATTGTTCAATCTCTATTGATATATCAAAAGTTATCTCATTTTCAAATCTTATCTCAAATTACATCGTTAGCTAGTGTTTTAAGCCTTTTATATGTTTTGGTAGCACAAGAAAAGAAACCAAAAAAAAAAATCGACAAGAAATGGTGGCACAAATTGCCTATTGTTAATTCACATAGGTGTTGCGTTGTACATTCTACCCAAACCTTGATGGAGTCATCGTAATCTTGTTAAAGGTTTCGCTATAAGTTATTAAAATAGGGTTCACCAACTAACTATAAAAGAGTGGATCTTAATGGAGGGGACAAATTTGAATAGGGTTTGAGAGTAAAATTGGAAAATAAATTGGAGACCCCAATGGGAATGGGATGGGATACTGAAGAGGTCTTAGCGAAATGAGAGGTTTAAATAACAACGTAGAGAGAGGGAGCAATTGATGACATATTAGTAAGGATTGTGATTTCGTTTTTCGAGTTAATTTCTGTTCTTAATTTTAAGAAATATTTTAGTATGGGAAGAAAAAACTCAAAATTTTGAGAATACGTGAAATATATAATGAATTTTGAGGGTATATGAATTATGTGAAAAAATAAGATGTAAGTAAATAAATCTATTGAATACATTAAATGATGCCTAAATACCAAGAAATGAAACAACCATGAAATTTTATATAGTAGAAAAATAGGGGTTGGTTTCAAAAATCAATAAATAATTTGAAGAAATATAATTATGAAAAACCCTGAAATTTACGAAAAACCTTGATTTATTTTTGAAAAACCCTCGAAAAATTTAATTTTTGGTAACTAGTTTTTTTATTTTTACGGAAAATGAAACTTATGAAAAAACCTCGATATTTTCAAAAAAAAAAACCCTAGAAAATTTTAATTTTTTCTTTCGGCCTTTAAAAAAAATTAAATGAAAATTTGGACGATATTTCGTGAAAACACAATCCTTGCTTATTAATTGACAAGTTTTTAACCAAGAAACGTGATTTCTAGAAAAATGTCAAAATTTCATCGAATATTTATCTTTCGTTAGACCAATCTCAATTTTCCTACATTTTAACCCATTTTAGCTTTAATTTAGTATTAAAATTTTGTTGTATAAGTGATTCTTATGCAATATATTGTTTGTATGACATTATGAGTCTTATAGTACTCTTTATGTAGTATTTAAGAGTTTAAAATATTTAGATTATATTAATAAATTTAAAAATACAACCGAAATTTTCACGTTTTTTTCTATACACAGCGAAATATTTCTTAAAATCAACTTATTGAAATTACCTCGAAAACGAAATCACAATCCTTGGTTTTAACAATGAATGAAATTAAGTGAAATCTTGGCGAAATTTTCGTTTTTTTTAAATTACGGAAAGAAAAAGCTCGAAATAAATAATTACATTTTTTTTGAAAATTTTTGAGGTTTTTTCATAAATATATAAAACCAGTTACCACAATTTACATTTTTTCGAAAATATAGGCATTTTTTAGAATTTTTTTTCTAATTATCATTTCTTCTAATTATTTAATGATTGTTGAAACCACCACCTCATGATTTTCTAATTATCATTTTTTTCTAGTTATATATTAATTTTTGAAACTACTCCCTGATTTTCTAATTTATTGATTTTATGTTTGTTTCATTTCTTGGTATTTAGGCTTTAATTAATGTGTTCAATAGATTTATTTTTTGCATCTCATTTTTTTCACATATTCTATAAACCCTAGAAATTCATTATACATCTTTCGTTTATCCTCGAAATTTTTAGATTTTTTTTACACACCATGATATTTTATAAAATTAGTGTACCAAAATTAATTCTAAAAACGAAATTGCCATCCTTAGGTTTTAGCATACAAAAATGAGTGGTTGGAATTGGAATGTTTTCTTCTTAAACCCTAAACCCTACACACATGGGAGGGAGGGAGGGTAATGTTGGGTTTAGAGAAATGGTGTATGTCCCCAGATTCCTTAAAACCAAACTAAACCAATCGAAAGTGTCTCTTCTACTATAAGTAGTAATGGAGTTTGGAATTTTAGCAAGCAAAACCACCTTGCCTCCTCGAAGCTGAATATGGTCCATGGCTAGGCTACTTGATTTGCTGAATATTTCCGACTCGGTTAGTAGACTCGAGTTGCGTTGCGTTGCGTTGCCTTGTGTTTGATTTGCTTTGCTTTGCTTGCAGGGTGGTTGCTTGATTTCTGTCCGTTTAACTCGTTGAAATCGGTTCCATTTGGTTGCAGGACAAGCTAGCTTTAGGCAGCTGTTTTTCTTATCAACTACTCTACTTAGGGTATTTTGAGAATTAGCTCTAACTCAACCACTATACATACACTTTATATACTTGCAATTCAAAATTTACAACCTTTTTAATTGGATGCAACTGTTTGACCTCATTACTTAAACAAGGGGATACTTGTCCAATTTATATCTAACAACATTCCGAGCGACTTACTTCCAGTTACTTACTACTTTAGAATAATGGGGTAGGTACCTTTGTTTTAGTATGTCGAACAAAAAACTCAATGAAAAAGTTCCATATGAGTAAATTATTCCTTTTATTCTTTTTTGGTGTCATCTTTATTGTTAGTGTTCAGGAAACCTTAATTGGATGCTTTGGTGTTAGTTTTCCAGTTTATAAAGAGTATGTGTATGACCTTACTTTTAGTGTCAATGGGCGAAGTTTCAAAGAATGCAGCTATGTAGGGCTCATAAAAGAACCTAAAAGTTGAGACATGAAAGAATAAGATAAGAACACTCTACAGAAACATTACTAGCATATACAATAAAAATAGATCTAGATAATTCTAGTTAATACATCAATATATAAGCTAAATTTTTTTGAAACATGGAATTCACCCTATGTATTAATCTCTTCTTGCTAGTAGCGTTACGATTTTTGAATTGATGGTTTGAACAATCCCTTGGCTGAGTAATCAATAATTTTTGGTTGATTTACCTATTAATCAAGATTAATCATTTTCAAAACTCCCTCATTAATCGGTCCATGGCAATGTGTCATAAACAAATGAGAAAAATTAAGGTTTATATATATATAATCTGTTGATTCTCTCCCAATTGGTTGATCATAGGTGCGATGATTTACTTCACGGGCGAAGTCTCTGGTTCAAGTCCAAGATGGCCCAGCTGATAGGAAAAATAATAGAAGAAGCATCTAACTCCTTCATGCATGGCCCACTTGGCTCGGGGGGATATAACTCAGTTGGTAGAGCTCCGCTCTTGCATTTGGGTCGTTGCGATTCTGGATTGGATGTCTAATTGTCCAGGCGGTAATGATAGTATCTTGTACTTGATTCGGTGGCTCACTTTTTCTAAATAATGGGAAAGAACACCGAAACATGCAACTGAAAGACTACTAATACAAAAATGGGATATATATAATAAGAAAAAATTAAGGTTTTCAATATATATATATATATGAAGTGAAGGGAAAAGAACGACGAAAGGAATAAAGGTACAAAAAAAAAAAATATGGAGTTCAAATATTGAATCCTTAATTTTATTATAATTCGCCTTAATTTGTGACAAGTAATGTCTACTACTTTAATGCAC
The DNA here is from genome assembly GCA_963556465.1 of Berberis vulgaris. Classification (NCBI taxonomy): domain Eukaryota; kingdom Viridiplantae; phylum Streptophyta; class Magnoliopsida; order Ranunculales; family Berberidaceae; genus Berberis; species Berberis vulgaris. Next base: position 50,237,097 of record OY747135.1, on the reverse strand, counting down.
ATTAAATATTTTTTCTTGAAGTAAACATATTACTTAGAAGGATAAATAAAATATGTATATAAAATATAGGCTGACTAATTCTGATTAATTCCGATTAATCTTATATTACTTGTTAACCGATTAGGATCCGATTAATTATAGGATTTGTTTCTCTTAAACTCTTTCTATAACCTCCAACATTTCTCTCTTTCTCTGGAAATTCTTGGCGATACCATTTTAATCAAATCTTCCCCAACAAGACTCGTCAATATCTCATCATTCTCTTAGACTGCCAAAACAAATTCGTCAAACACCCAACAAAATTCACTTGGTTCAGCCCCCTTAGATAATTCTGCTCCATCAACTCAACCAAATGCTCAAATTCCATCTTGGATCTCATGGCAATCACCTTCTTCAAATGCGCAACATATGCTTGTAACCCATACTCGGCAATACCTAAAGGAGAAAACAACCTCACGATGGAGGGATGGTCTCTCTGATCCACAGCCGCATTGAACCTCCTCCTCACAATCCCTTGGAGCTGCATTACTCTCAAGAAGCTGAAGCTGATCCCTCTCATCTCATCGGAACCACCCGAATCCTTAAGCTTGGAATCAATCTGCAGAAACGTATGCACGTAATTGGCGGCAGAGTCGTCATAATTCTCCATATCCATCTCCTTGAATACAATAAATTCCCTCTCTCAACAATTGTGGACAAAGGTAGACTGAACCCTGGACTGAGCCTGAGCGAGATCGAGAACCTTTCCACTGACCTGATCCGCGAGATGGCAAGTAGATGTGACATTGGAATCAGCCTTGACAATATTTCTAAAACTAAAACCTGTGAGGAGGAAGAGGATTTCTGCTGCAGATTCTGGAGTTGCTTCTCGAGATGTGATTGGTGAGAGAGTAAGCTTTGGCTTTGGCTTTGGAGTTGGAGGCTTAGACCTATCTGAGCTTGCGCACTTGTTCTACGCCATCTGACCTTCCCAAATTCAAACAAGAGACTCCCCTTTCTTCATCTTCTTCTCTGTCAGATATCCAAACCCAAACCTTTCTGAGCTTGCTGTCACGTGCTGACCTTTTTTCCTTGGTTAACACGCTGCCTACTAGCGTCACACTCCCGTCGGACTAACTAGTCAAGGCACTTCGATGCTTGGCTAATGCTAAGTGATGCTTCGAAAACTTAAGTGAGGAAAATGCTAAGGCACAAGTGTTTGGGCTTTTGAAAGAATGCTTTGTATTGCTTGAGAGAGTTGTACAAGTGTTTGATGATCTCTACAAATGAATGCCAAGGCCTATTTATAGGCCCTTAAAGTCCTAGAGGCTTCTAGTCTAGAACTTTCCACAATCCTCCTTCAAAGGAGTATTCTTTATGCATCTAGAAAGTTCCCACCTCCAAAGGAACCAGAAATTACAAGGAGGCTTCTAGAAAATACTACACAATTTTGTACAAGGGTGTTCTAGACTCATCCATGCTAGAACACTCTAGAGAAAGCTAAGCTAGAATGTCCAAGAGCACTCTAGAACCTTCCGGAGGCATCTAGAGAAAGCTTGTTGCTCCTTCGGTCCTTTACGGGCCTACTGCCAGCGTCCATATGATGCTTTGGATGCCTTGTTGCCTTGGTGAGGGATATTTTGAGAGATGGCTCGTGACATTCTCCCCCACCCAAGTCCTTGACGACCCCGTCAAGACCGTGCCTCGAACTCTGCGATCTTGCCCTGGAATTGCCATAGGTCGCCCTCTTTCTCCCATGAGGCCTCACTGTTCGGTAGTCCCTTCCATCGAATGAGATACTCATTATAGCTTGGCACACCCCTCCGTCGGATGAGCCTCTTTGCCTCGATGCTCTCGATCTTTCGATCAAAAGAAGTCACGACCGCGGTTGGTGCCCGATGTGACTCGCCCCTCGTTGGATCTTCTTTATCACCATGGTAGGGCTTGAGCATGCTCACATGGAACACCGGATGAATCTTGAGTTTGGGCGGCAACTCAAGCTTGTAAGAAACTCTCCCGACCTTCCGTAGGACGGGAAATGGCCCCTCGTACTTCCACACTAGTCCCTTGTGCACCGAGCGGAAGACCTTGAACTGTTGTGGCAGCAACTTGACCATGACCATGTCGCCCACTTGGAACTCGAGAGGGCGTCTATGCTTGTCTGCCCACTTCTTCATCTTCTTAGATGCCTTGTCCAAGTACGCCTTCGTTATATCAAGCTGCTCATGCCACCCTCGTGCAAGCTTGTACGCAGCGGGGCTGCTACCCGTGTAGCCCGACGCAACGGCTTGTGGAGTCAAGGGCTGCTGGCCCATGACGATCTCGAACGGACTTTGTTGCGTTGATTCGGACCGCTGCAAGTTGAATGAGAATTGAGCCACATCCATCAACCTGGCCCAATTCTTCTGGTTGGCACCCACAAAGTGCCTCAAGTATAACTCCAACAAGGCATTCACCCTCTCTGTTTGCCCATCGCTTTGCGGGTGAAAGCTTGTTGAAAAGTGTAGACCCGAACCCAAGAGCTTGAATAACTCCGTCCAGAATTTTGCTGTGAACCTTGGGTCCCGATCACTTATGATGCTCCGAGGCAAGCCCCAATACTTCACCACATGCTGAAAGAACAACTTGGCGGCTTGCTCGGCCGTGCAATCGCGTGGGGCAGGTATGAAAGTCCCATACTTGGAAAAGCGATCGACCACCACCATAATAGAGCCATACCCATCAGACTTGGGCAAGGCCGATATGAAATCCATTGATACACTCTCCCATGGCCTTTCTGGAATCGGCAAAGGCTGCAATAGTCCTGCCGGTACACGTTGCTCTATCTTGTCTTGTTGGCACACAAGACAAGTCTTCACATAGGCCTCGATATCGTCCCGCATATGAGGCCAATAGTAGTTCACCTCCAAGAGTGCCAATGTCCGCTGCATCCCCGGATGGCCAGCCCACATTGAATCGTGGCACTCCTTTATGATGTCTCGCCTAAGATTATCCCACTTAGGCACATAAATGCGACAACCGACGGTGTAGAGCACCCCATCCTCTACCCAAAACCGTCGAGTCTTCCCCTCCTTGGCCATCTTCGTGAGTCCCTTGGCCAAGGGGTCTTGAGAAGTCCCCTCCTTGATCCGATCAAGAAGGTTGCTAGCGGCGCTGCTCGCGCTAGCGAGCATGGCCTTTCGGCTGAGAGCATCAGCAACAACATTAACTTTGCCCGACTTGTACTCCATGACATAATCGAACTCCGCTAAGAAATCTTGCCACCGAGCTTGCTTGGGGCTGATCTTCTTCTGATTTTGAAAATAACTCGTAGCCACATTGTCGGTCATGATGGTAAACCGACTCCCAAGCAAATAGTGCCTCCAAGTCCGCAAGCAATGAATGATGGCTGTCATCTCCTTGTCATGCACTGGATATCGTCTCTCGGTATCATTGAGCTTGCGAGACTCATAGGCTATGGGATGCCCCTCTTGCATAAGCACCCCTCCGATGGCAAAGTCTGATGCATCGGTGTGAAGTTCGAATGACTTAGCATAATCGGGCAAGGCCAAGACAGGTTCCTCGGTGACTGCCTTCTTCAAATCATCGAACGCTTCTTGGCATTTCTCACTCCAATGCCACTGCACCTTCTTCTTCAGCAAGTCGGTCAGTGGGGCTGCTCTCGCCGAGTAGCTCAAAATGAATCTCCGATAATAATTGGCCAGCCCAAGGAAAGAACGTAGCTCCGAAACGTTCTTGGGTGGCTCCCATTCATTGATGGCCTGTACTTTGTCCCGTTCCATCATGATCTTTCCAGCCTTGATGCGGTGCCCCAAGAAAGACACCTCGTCTTGGGCGAACGAGCACTTCTCCAATTTCACGTACAGCTCGCTCTCCCGCAATGCTTGGAAAACCTGTCGCAAGTGATGCACATGTTCTTCCAAGTTGTCGCTATACACGACGATATCGTCGAGATAGACGACTACAAATTTATCCAAGAAAGGCTGAAAGATTCTGTTCATTAAAGTGCAGAAAGTAGCCGGGGCATTGGTGAGACCAAAAGGCATCACCAAGAACTCATAAGACCCATAGCGAGTGACGCATGCTGTCTTTGGCTCATCTCCTTTGGCTATGCGCACTTGCCAATACCCCGATCGGAAATCCAGTTTAGAAAAGTACCTGGCTTTACCGAGCCTATCGAAAAGATCGGCAACCAAAGGAATTGGATACTTGTTCTTGATGGTTACTTTGTTAAGTGCTCGGTAATCGATGCACATACGCAAGGACCCGTCGTGCTTGCGTTGGAACAATACTGGTGCACCGAATGGGGCCTTGGATGGCCGAATGAACCCTGCGTCCAGCAGCTCCTTGAGTTGCTTGCGTAGCTCTTCCAACTCTGGCGGTGCCATCCGATAAGGCGCCATGGCTGGAGGCCTAGCCCCTGGCTCCAGCTCGATCATATGATCGACTTCCCTTCTTGGAGGAAGTCTCTTGGGTAGCTCTGGAGGCATGACATCTTCGTACTCTTTCAAAACCGCAGCTACCTCTTTCGGAACCTCGCTGGGTTGAGGCCCATCTTCGATCAACGTGGCCACAAATGTTGTTTGCCCCTTTTTCACGCCTTTCTTCACTTGAATGGCTGACAACATCTTGGCCTCCACGATCTCCCGAGTGACAGGGACAGAGCATGCTTCTTGATCCTTTGCAATAGTCATCGACCCGTCCCTTTCTAATGTCCATGGCTTCACCGTATCCATGAACTCCATGCCCAGCACCAATGAGAAGTCGTCCATCGTGACGACAGTCAGGTCCACCGTCCCCTTCCATTCGCCCAATTGAAGGGAGACGCCTCGTGCTACACCATGGATAGGCACCGGTGCTGTGTTGACGGTCTTCAAGGTGCCTGGCTCCTTGGTGTACTGCACGCCCAGCCTTGTTGCCTCCTTCAAAGCAACAAAATTGTGTGTTGCACCCGTGTCGACGAGTGCCTTTGAAGCCTTGCCATTTACCTTGGCTTCCACAAACAAAAGAGCGGATTTCTTCGAACGGGGCAGCGTACTTACCTTAGCCACATTGCTTTGCTTTACCGTAGCCTTGACGCTGCTTAGCAAGCGCAAAGTCCCCATTTGCGCCTCGTCCCCCGATGATTCCCCGGACGATCCACTCTTGCCAGCGATCATCGCATTGAGCTTCTGTCGCTGTGGGCACTCCCTAGCCCAGTGCGGCCCTCCGCACAAGAAGCAGTCACGGTTTTTCACCTTGCTATCCGAAAAGGTCTGCTTGGCTTTGTCCTTCCTCTCGAACTGTTTGCCGCCGCTGCTACTGCTGCTTCTTTCAGTGGGTTTTGCTCCCCCACCTTTTCCCTTGTTACCGTCGCCACTCTTGCTGCCGCCCTTGTGGCTTTTCGAATCAGCCTTGTATTCGAACAAGGATTCGGCAACTGCGATGGCCTCGGCAAGTGATTGAACATTGCGTCTCTTTAACTCTTGCTCAGCCCATCGTTGTAGTCCATCCATGAAGTAGATGAGTTGAGTCTTCTCCGGCATGTCCGAGACTTCAAGCATAAGAGAAGTGAACTGCTTGACATACTCTTTGATTGACCCAGTATGCTTCAGTCCACGCAGCCTCTTCATAGCAACTTCCTCCGCATTCTCCGGATAGAATTGCCGCTTGAAATCCGCCTTGAACTCGTCCCAAGTCTTAAGCGAGCAAAGACCCTTCTTGATATCCAACTCACGCCTCCTCCACCAAAGGATGGCATCATCACCCAAGTACATGGTGACGGTGGTGATCTTGGACTCATCGTCGTCCAAGCGCATCGCGTTGAAATATTTTTCAACACTCCATAGAAAGTTGTCGAGCTCCCTAGCATCGCGCTTCCCATGGTACCTTGGCAGCTCGGGCACCTTCATCCTTGGTCCCTCTCGTACAGTAGCACTACCTGCCACAGCCGCGTTGCATAGGTTGACGTCCGATTGCAAGGACTCAACCTGCTCCCGGATGGCTTGGAGCTGCCCCATCAGCGTGTCCTTGAGCTGGCCCATCTCGTTGCGCATGGCATCCGCAACTTGGTTGACGAGAAGTTGAGTCTCGTCCTTGGCTTCCACAGTGCCAAGCTCAAGGTCATGGACTCGGCTATCAAGTTGCTCGATATCCATAGTGACGTTAGCCAACGTCCCATTGAAGGACTCAACCTTCTGTTCCATCTCCCCAACGCTGTCCTAGAGATCGCCCACGGTCAGCTCCACCTTGGCCATACGATCCTCAAGCATGCTGGTCCGACTAGTCTTTCTTCCAGTCTCCTCAACCACGGACCCTCCAACAGCACTCTCTTTGTTTCCCGACATTATCAGATTGCTCCGCACCTAACCTTCGTACACACAGCAGCTAGCACAACGCAACTTCAGCAAGATCGCCCCTACGATCGTCGCTGCTCTGATACCACGTGTCACGTGCTGACCTTTTTCCCTTGGCTAACACGCTGCCTACTAGCGTCACACTCCCGTCGGACTAACTAGTCAAGGCACTTCGATGCTTGGCTAATGCTAAGTGATGCTTCGAAAGCTTAAGTGAGGAAAATGCTAAGGCACAAGTGTTTGGGCTTTTGAAAGAATGCTTTGTATTGCTTGAGAGAGTTGTACAAGTGTTTGATGATTTCTACAAATGAATGCCAAGGCCTATTTATAGGCCCTTAAAGTCCTAGAGGCTTCTAGTCTAGAACTTTCCACAATCCTCCTTCAAAGGAGTATTCTCTATGCATCTAGAAAGTTCCCACCTCCAAAGGAACCAGAAATTACAAGGAGGCTTCTAGAAAATACTACACAATTTTGTACAAGGGTGTTCTAGACTCATCCATGCTAGAACACTCTAGAGAAAGCTAAGCTAGAATGTCCAAGAGCACTCTAGAACCTTCCGGAGGCATCTAGAGAAAGCTTGTTGCTCCTTCGGTCCTTTACGGGCCTACTGCCAGCGTCCATATGATGCTTTGGATGCCTTGTTGCCTTGGTGAGGGATATTTTGAGAGATGGCTCGTGACATTGCGCTCTTGTTTGGCACCCACATGTTCTCGATGCATCCCTTTCTCACTAACTACTCTTATTTCCATTAATCCTAATATCTTGTTTTCAACTTTTTTTCCATGATTTAAGATATCTAATTTTATCACTTAATCATCATGTCTTTCAAGATATCTGTTAAATAGTTTGACACATTTACCTTAGTAATTTAGAATCTGATTATTGTTGACATAGAACAAACTAATAAAAAAAATTAATATACGATATAATAGAAAAACTAAAATATATAAAAAAAAATAAAATCAACAAAGAGATAATTTTAACAAACCATACCATAATCAAAACCCTTAGACTTAGAGGTACACCAAAAAATTAGATAATTTAAACAATCAATTCTTTGACTTAGAAGATAACATTAGGGAAATCAAAAATCTCATAGTAGGGTCTAATCCCCTAGCGATAATATCAATAAACTAATAACTGATTTTAATAATTTAAATTGAGAAAACCCTTTTTCAAAAATAAAATAAAATAAGATAGAACTTATTATGAATCGTAGAAAGCAAATGGTAAGTAAAGAAAAAAAAATAGTAAGTAGCTTGTTTAATATTATGCGTAATAAAAGTACCAAAAAAATGCTATTTGCTTAGAAACCATATTAGATGTTGAGCAACAAATAGAAAACTTTAAACAAAATAAGCTTAACTTAATACATTCAAGTATATTATATAAAACATAAAAAAAAAAAAAAAAAAAACTCATTTAGTAAATCTTTTATATATCAACATCATATTGAAGGGCCTATATCTTGCATGCATGAAAATCAGTAGATAAAATTAGATCTCTTAAATCACGAATCTTGGAAAAAGTTGAAAACAAGATTTTTAGGATTATTCCATATGGGAATAATAGTAGTTGGTGTGAAAGGGATGCATAGAGAAGATCTAGGTGCCAAAAATATTTTTATATCTATACGATGATAGATTTACAGATATATAAAAAGGAATACTAGGATCTATTGAATTAGACATGAATAAAAGAGGAATAATATATTTTATACCCAACTACCTTTTACCCACTAAATTTTTTTATAATAATATTTAAATTGGAATCATATCGAGAGGATATGATATGAAATGAAATGAAAAAACATTCTTATTTGTACTAGCGTTATTGGAAGAAAATCAGAAATCAGTATGACAAAATATTAGTTAGACAATAATTGTTTAGAAATATTATTAGGAACTAGAGGTATACAAGCAATAGAAACTAAAAGGTATTTTCCTGAGACTCCGCCAGAACTAGATTGGAAAACAGAAACCTTTTTAGAAAAATCAATTTTAGTCCAGAGAGAAAATTTTACCTATAAAAATAATGATGGATCTTTAACCCTTAAATTTAGTAATTATACCAAACAATCTGAAGAATCATCCAATCAAATGACGAAGATGAATCAATAGAATATACAAATATGGCTTTAGATGAAGAAGATCTTACCATTAATGATATAATAAGTATTATAGACAAAAGAGCGACTGAGTTAGAAAATATACATGAAAAATTACTAATACCTTAAATGAGGGCATATTATTAGATAAAGAATATGATATGCAATATGAGGATCACGTTTTAGAAGAAGAACTGTCACCTTATATGTTATTAAGAAAAACTCCAAAAACTACCTTTTTAAATGAAAAATCATAAATGGAACAACAACAAGCAAATAGTTCGATAACAAGTCCCAATCCACCTAATATGCTTTAAGAAGATTTTAGAGGACATCCATATGAACTAGGAGGGAGACATCCTATACCACTAGGGAATTATAAACCTATAGATCAAACCATTAAATACAAATCAATGGAAAAACGACAGATGCCTGATAAAAACAAGGAATTACCATATACTTCTACATATGGAAGTATTTTAGAGATTGTACCTCACAATCCTCAAGATTGGTCTAATGTAATTCATAGATGGGAAGCTGATGCAGTAAGAGCCTGGCACAATACTATTTCAAATGATATGTGGCAATTTATGTAAACTTTGTTAGGAAATAGTGTTGGCTTACTCTATAATACTTGGAAAAGAGAAAATCAATTAGAATTTAATCAACTTCAAGGATCTGGTGATAATCCATATAATTTCACTAGTATTATTAGAACATTACTTATAGGAAGAGATCCTTCCATGGGCGATTTCGAAATACAAAACTTTGCTTTGGCAGATCTAGACCAAATAAAAATAAAAAAATTAGAGATACATTAAACAATTTTGTAATGACTATTTCTCCACAGCTGCCAAAACAGGAAGACTTATGGATCTTGAAATAAGAGAAAATTTCTTTAGAAAACTCCCTACACACCTTGGATTAGAAATAGCTCATGAATGGAATTATCGGCCTAATAGAACTGATAAAAACTTAGGAGCTAGAATACAAAATACATATCAAGTCCTAAGAAAAAAATGTATTCAAATATAGTTTCAGAAAAATCTTAAAAAAACAATCTTATGGTGAATCTAATAGAGAGTCCAGTGACGAAAAAATAAGAAATTAAATGCTTAGTGAATCTGAAGAAGAATGCAGTCATGATTGGTGACGATACATCGAAACGTCCTATCTTCTACTCTGCACATGTGTTATGATGACCTCAAGAAATAACAAGCCCAAGCGTCAGCCCAACATTGATTCGGCCCACGCGGCTTCAAGCCCATGAAACACAATCTGCTAGATAGACCCAAATTACTACAGCCTGCTAAGCCCACACGTCTCACAACCATCCCCAATAACTCGTAATACCTATTTAGGCAAGTATCTCGGGGATCAGTTTCGGACAGGCAAGACAGCAGAACATTGTTTCTAACTAGGAAGCAAATACCAGAGTATACGTCGTACATGAAAACTTCCATCTATGGAAAACACTCCAATTGGGAACTATCTCACGCGTATCTAGAAGCACAAGTCTAACATGAAAACTTCCCTCCACAGCACACAATTCTTAATTAGAAAAAGATCTCCAAGAAGATTTTCTTCCCTAAACTACGCCACCGAAGGCCTGGTCGAACCAGGACTCCAACACTCTAAATAAGATGTGAGGTTGGTAAACAAATGTACGCTACAAATTCTCTATTTACAGCATTAAGTCTTCCTCAGATTCTTGTCTTGTCTGACTTTAGCATCGGAGTGCCAGAATGCCATTGTGGTGCCACCACAATGGTGGTCCGTAGCTCACGTGCGTTCCTTGTGCAGGTCAAGGTCAAGCAGAGAACAAAAATCTACTGCATCAGTTTGGCGCCGTCCGTGGGGACGATAGAGCTCCTAATAAAGCACTAACATCGTCTCTCTTCATAATTCTAGAAGATGGTGACCACCAAATCCCGCAACAATGAAGAACGGGGGCACACGTCAAACGCTTAGATTGGCGCTATACCACCGATTCTAGTGGTGCCGACAACATAAGGGCAACAGACTCATGCCCCTGCACCAGCAACAACAACACCGGACCCCAGGATGGATCTGCAATCATCTTATATACAACAGATCTTGCTAACGACGAAGATACTCAAATCCATGAAACAAAAACCAAATTAGACATTAAAAACATACATCACATGCTTCAATAACGATTTGACTTCCGTCAACATCTGCAACGACGCAACAGCCGTCGCAACCTTCACCAACGGTCTGAGGAACGACAAGTTCTACAACTTTCTAACTCTAGACCCCCTGCAAATATGGCGGATCTGGTAAAAGAAGCACAGAGTTACATCACTCTTGACGAGGAGCGGATCGCTAGGAAAAAGGCCAAATCCGAGAAGAAACCCTTTGTCCCTTCCGACGAGAGAGTAAGGGATGAATCGGGCAAACACGATACACGTCCTCCATGGGGCACATTCTGAGTCCGAACAATCAAATAGGTCTAAAAAAAGCCCTCAGAGATAAGGGTCCAAGCAATATGCGGCGACCAACAGATGTCACGCGCTCGAAGCCACGATCCTCCTATATCACTAGCCTTTACTGACAAAGACATCCAGGGCGTCCAGCTTCCACATAATGACGTTGTGGTAATCATGATCTCCCTAGCAAGCTGGGAAGTAAGGAGGTCCTTGGTGAACACGTGGAGCTCATTGAACGTCCTATTCCTCTGCACGTTCTGCAACATGCAACTAAAGAAAGAGGTCCTAACTCCTGATAGCCGACTGATGATTGATTTCAACGGAAAAAAGCGTTTCCCAGTGGAAAAGATACAACTAATAGTAGTCACGGGAGAGCCACCGATCCAGAAAATCATGTTTCAAGAGTTTATAGTGATTGACGCATCATCTACCTATAACGCTGTTCTGGGGAGACTCTAGCTACACCAAATGGGAGCAGTAGTTATCACTCTGCACCAATGCATCAAGTACCCAGTCAACCAAACAGTTGGTACCATACAAGGTGACCAAGCAGTGGCCAGAGAATGCCAATACGGGACCCCACATCAGCCTGATTGTTTTCAGTTGCCGACTAATCTCGCGGCCAAGATGTCTCTTAATTTTGCCAAAGAAATTAGGATAGAGCAACCAACCTCTGAACCTCCAATGAGCCCTCGGGGCAGACCCAACACCGATCAACCGGAGGAAGAAACTGTCACGTTTACCTTGACAGTCCTCTCAACAATTGGGTCATTCAAATAGGTTCCTACTTGAACAAAGAGTTGGCGGAGCAGCTGACGGAGCTACTACAACTAAACCAGGACATCTTCACCTGGACCATGCGAGATATAGTGGAAATCAACTTGTCAGTGATCACTCATCGCCTAGAGGTGGAACCCACGAGAAAAATCATACGGCAGAAGAAGAGGCCCGTGGTGCCTAAAAGAAATAAAATCATCAACGAGGAGGTACAACGGCTACTCAATGCAGACATGATCAAGGAAGCGCGATACCGGAATTGGCTGGAAAGCACCGTATTGGTAAGGAAGAAAAATGGGAAGTGGAGAGACTGTGTAGATTACATGGACTTGAACAAGGGGTGCCTGAATGACAACTTCCCACTTCCCTGCATTGATCAGATTGTGGACGCCACATCCGGACACAGCCTCCTGAGCTTCATGGACACCTATTCAGGCTACAACCAGATATTAATGCACCCACCTGATCAAGAAAATACCTCTTTCATAATTGAGAAAGGAATATACTGCTACAGGGTAATGCTGTTTGGCTTGAAGAATGCAGGTGTGATGTATCAACGACTGATGAACCGAATGTTTAAAGAACATATCGGCAGGAACATGGAGGTCTACATAGACGATATGTTGGTCAAGAGCCTTTGCAGCCCCAACCACATAGCAGACCTCACCGAAGCATTCAACCAACTCTTAAGGTATCAGATGAAACTTAACCCACAAAAGTGTACGTTCGGAGTTGAGTCAGAAAAATTCCCAGGTTACAAAGTATACCAGAGAGGAATTGAAGCTGATCCGAAGCAGATTCAGGCCTTTCTCGACATGAAACCCTCGCCAACATCAAAGACGTTCAGAGCTTGATTGGGAGGGTGGCAACACTCAACAGGTTTATATTCAAATCATCTGAAAATTTTCTTCATTTCTTCAAAATACTGAGGGGAAGCAAAGGATTCTCATGGGATGAAGAGTGTGAACAAACCTTCTAGAATTTGAAGGCGTACACGGGGAGCCCCAAACTGCTCTCAAAATCGGCAACATGAGAAACATGTTACTTGTACTTGTCCATCTCCAAGCATGTCGTTAGCTCAACCCTTGTGCGGGACGATCGGGGAATCCAAAAACTAGTATAGTACGCTAGCAAGACTTTTGTGAAAGCAGAGGCACACTACCCAGACCTGGAAAAGTTAGCTCTAGCACTGGTCATGTCCTCAAGAAAATTGAGGCCTTATTTTCAAGCCCACTCTATAACAATTCTAACCAAGCACCCGCTCTGCACGGTATTGCACAAGTTAGATTTATTCGATAGGATGGTGAAATGGTTGGTAGAACTCGGGCAGTTTGACATAAGTTATGCCCCAAGAACCGCCATCAAAGCCCAAGCGCTGGCGGACTTCATCGTCGAGTTACCGGCGGAGAAGAACCAATGGCAGACCTTCAAGCCCAAGATTCTGACAATCAAGGATGGACCTTGCGTTGCGATGGGTCATCAACAGAAAAAACAAGTGGAGCTGGAATCACACTCCACTATCCAAGCAGCTTCACCTTCAAGAAAGTCGTCACATTCAGTTTTCCCGCCTCAAATAATGAAGCCTAATATGAGGCCCTCTTGTCCAGCCTAAAGCTAGCTAAGGGGATCGGGATAGATCATCTAACGACGTATAGCGACTTAAGGCTGGTAGTCAACCAGGTCAAACGAGAATTCAACAGCAAAGTCCCCCGCATGATACCCTACCGTGGAAAGGTATTCCGTGCAATAAGTAGGTTCAAGAGGTGTAAACTCTTACAATCACTATAAGAAAATTGGCCTTTAATGACATTGCAAGAATGCTATGAAAAATGTACCATAGCATTTAGTGCAAGTCATAATAGCCCATGTTATCTTTTTGATATAGCACTATGAAAATGCCATCCCAACATAGAATTTGTGAATGCTATGAAAATGCTATCCCAACATAGCATTTGTGAATGTCATGGTTGTATTATCTATCACATGTATGTAAATGCTATCAATTGTTTGTTTTAACATTCAGAAAGTGCTATCGTAAATGGTCTTTTAAAATGCTATAATCAAATAGTTACGGCAAAAGATATATATTTATAATAAATAAAATTAAAAATTATAAAATAAATTAATATGGAAAAATTGAAATATTTCCGTCAAAATTATTTCTATTAACATAATGGGACATATACATCATTGTAATCTTCTCATAGGTTCATCAATACATACAAAACTCATTACAATAAAAGCCATAGCTTCATTACTGCTTTTAATTTTTTGAGTCCAATGCGTTGGTTGCCTCATCTAGAAGTAATATCTGAGGTGTTTTTATTACTGTTCTTGCAATTGTTATCCTCGGCTTTTGTCCTCCTGAATCTGAACACCATGCTCACCGTTAGAACTGTGTCCATAAATAGTCATTCTTTTATATCTGCATTTTGATATTGAATACTCGACCCTTCTAAACTTTGAGAACTAGCCGAGGAAACATTTGTATATGGACCAACAGCCGAAGTTGTTTTAGGCAAGTTCATTTGCTCATTTATACCTACATAACAGAAAAATAAACACACATAATTCATGAATAACATAACCATTACTTCTAAATTCGCTCCGGGCATGAGGCCGATGGTGAATTATGAATTGTGTAGTAATGTCATATGAACCTACCTAGTTTCCAATTCAAACGACAGTGGGCCTGTAAAGTCTGGTAGATATTTAACTATGGAATGTGATTCCACGATTCTTTTTTTTTTTTTGGGGGGAGGGGGGATTTTGAAGGATACCTTTATATTGATAATAAATTTTGTTGAAATATAAAATATAAAATATAAAATATAAAATATAATCTAATCTACGAATCAGATATCATGGTGAAGCTTCATTGAATACATAATTGATTGACATGCATTTATAGATTTTGTACAGACACTAATACTTGTCAATAAATTAACTTCATCTATGAGCAAACCATACTTGAATAAAAAAGAATAACCTACTGTAGGCAGACGAGGCTGGGATGTGAAATATTCTTCAATTGTTGAGCACACTACACTTGCGACATTGAGGGTTCATCATCCTCATCATAGGCCTCCTGCTGCTGCTGTTGTTGCTTCTGCCTCATTTCCTTCTCCATGTTTACATCATTCAAGGTGGTCTCTTCACACTCATCTTGCTCCATAGCAAACAAGTTATTGTTTGGTTTTTGGGGTAGGATTGTTTCCAAAGTACAACACTGATCCAGGGAGAGTGTAATATCTGCGTTTTAAAAAAAAAAAGTTTTGATTGGGGGTGTACTCAGTTAATGCGATGGAGGCACATAGCCACCCACCCTTTAAAGACAAAACTCCCCCTCCCCCTCTTTCTTTCTTCTCCCTCTTTTTTCTTTTTCGTTCCAGAGTGCGAGTTTTCTCTCGCAACGATGTTGCTCGCCGAGTTCATTGGAGGAGATCGAGCGATTTCCTTCGTGGAATCTCGCCATTGTCATCATTTCTTCCTCTCTTCATTCCCTCTTTGTTTATCTGTTGGTTTTTTGCAAAAAAAAAAAAAAAAAAAAAAAAAAAATCAGTTTTCATTTGGGTTTGGTGTTGGATTTGTTTGATCGGTTTCCATAACTCCGATCAGACGTGGAGGGGCCTTGGTGGTGTCATTGGGAGCCCTTAGAACCGACATGCAAGGTTGATTTTGGGGTTGGCCGAATTTTTTCAAAAAATCAGGGTGCATGTTCGTTTTGAGGATTCTTCGGCATGAATCTGGGCTTTGGGTGCGTGGGTGAGCCTCACTTTCGTGACTCCGAGTGTCCTTAAACTAATTTCCGGCCTGTTGCACGTCTGTTACCTTTGATTATGTACAGACTCGTCATTTGTGCATGTGGATGTTAGTATAAGTGTCTTTACCCCGCTATAATGCATGTTGTGCCGATGCTTATAAGCTTGCTCGCATCGTGAGTTGGATGGTGCTCGAGATGACTCGCACCAGACATTGTGGACGCTATTGCATGTGGCAAGCTTGCTGAGGTGCGGTGAGCTCCCGCATGCACTTGCCACTATAG
Source organism: Berberis vulgaris (assembly GCA_963556465.1). Classification (NCBI taxonomy): domain Eukaryota; kingdom Viridiplantae; phylum Streptophyta; class Magnoliopsida; order Ranunculales; family Berberidaceae; genus Berberis; species Berberis vulgaris. Next base: position 50,221,404 of record OY747135.1, on the reverse strand, counting down.
AGTGCAGTAGGACGGGTCCCGGAGGACGTGCTTTGGAGATTACTCGCTTTCCCTCCCAGCACACTTGAGTTTGATTGTGTTAGGTTGGCCGTGTTAGGCCAGTCGTTCGGGATGTTTGAGTTTGTATCCTGGCAGATGGCACCCCATTAGGAAACAAACAAGCCCGAAGTGGTACTGGTGCACATTGTGGGATGTGTCTGGGTGAGACACATTCGTAGGGTATGCGGATACCTACGATATGAGACACTTATACAAAATTTTACAGGATGTTTGGTTTCGACTTGATTGCTCTACCTAGGAGACTAGGAAGAACTATGAGATTGTCTTTATTTTCATCGCTTGATATTTACCATGTTTGAATCGCGTGTAATGATCGGCATATATCGTAACCTTGTAGTTATTGTTGAATCTGAAATGCTTGTGTTGTTGCTTGAACTTAGAAATATTATCTTTAGAGACACGGTGTGATTTAGTCTTTAGAACTTGTTACTTATCATTCATTGTCTGGCATGAATTTTCCTGGTATAGTATTCTGTTATTTGTATTTAGTTTGTTCGCACCAGCTAGCTTTGGGCTTTGCTGACCCCGCAAGGGGTGTGCTTCTATTGGAGTGCAGGCAGTGTTGGCATTCCTGCTGAGCGTGGCGCGTAGGCCCCGTTTTTCGTTGTAGGTGCGTTTTGTGGTGTTTGGTCGTGTCCACCCTGTACGGGTATGTTTTGCTTCCTCTGTGTTATTAGGTGTACTATACTGCTATACTAGATGCTTTTATATTGGTTTTGTCGCTATGACTATGGCGGGGCGAATCAAATATACTTATTTTGTTCAAATTTTATCGTATTTTTTATTTTCGTTTCATTCTCGTATCAAGAATGTGTTATATTATGATGTTGTGGCCGGTTACGATCTGTCTGTGTTACGGGTTAGTTCACGCGTCGACACGTTGCGATTCCCGTGGCCGGTTGAGGCGTGACAGAGATTGGTTTCAGAGCCATTGTTTACCGGTTCACATAGAACATCCTCGTATACCACTTTCTTGAGTGAATTGGGTAGAGGAGTTAGGACTTTTGTTGTGTTGTTTGATGTATTGTATGTGTGTTTTCTTTTGCGTAGAGGTTGGGTGATGGCACGTGGTAAGAAATCCCAGGGTGAGGGACCAGGCACTGCTGGAGAGGATGTCTCTCAGGCTTTTATGGAAATGATGACCCAGTTGGCACAAAATATGAGGTAGGGCAGTCAGTCAGAGGATCCGTTTACTCGGCGCAACAAGGATTTCGTCAGCTTGGGTTGTGAAAGATTTGATGGTGTTGACACCTATACAGCGTATTGAGTTAACAGTACACCAGTTTGACGGAGAGACTATGTACTGGTGGGATTCAGTAAGGCAGAGCCGTGACGTGTCAGAGATGTAGTGGGATACATTTTGCCAGGTGTTTGAACAACATTTTGTTCCTGATTCTGCCAGAGCTGAGATAGTGGACAGGTTTCTACATTTACAGCAGGGTTCTAGATCGGTTTCTGAATACTTGGCCGAGTTTACACAGTTGAGCCGCTATGCCACTTGTTTTATAGATACTCCAGAGAAGAAGAACAAGAAGTTTTTTGTGGTCTGAACTCGTTCCTAAGGAAACAATTGATGGTGATGATTGATCGTCCTTTTGAGAGACTTTTAGTGGACGTCACTTTGAGTAAGGAGCGAGTGGACGCCGAGTGTAGACAAGAGACTTTGGTTCGACGAGCTAGAGGTTCAGAACGCAGTCAGAGGTTTGGCCGAGGAAGCCAGACAATTGAGCTGGCATAGCAGCCAGAGCGTGCCGTTGTCCAGTAGAGAAACCCTGGTAGAGGGGGACCACTTAGGACTGGCAGAGACCGCAGAGGTGACAAACGTTCTCGAAGAGATCATCGACAGCAGCAGCAACAGAGACAGCCTAGGTGGGGTGGTCAGACAGGAACTAGGAGCGGTTGCTTCACTTGTGGTCAGGTGGGACATGTAGCCCGTGATTGTCCAAGAGGTCAGACAAATCGATGGGAGCATGTAGTTTGTTATACTTGTGGACAATTGGGGCACTTTTCTAGACTTTGTCCTCAGAATAGGGATGGACCAGCACAACAGAGGGCGCCTCAGGGACAGTTAGCACCTGCGCCTGGAATTGGTCAAAGAGTCCCTCTCCCAGCATCGCCTGTTCGCCTAGCAGCTATTCTCGGTCAGGGAAATGTTAAGGGTATGTTATTATTTTTTTTATAGTAGTTGTGTGTGCCAGATGTAGTAAGATTTGTGTTATGTGCATTATGCGTAGGAAAAACTGCATGTTAGTGTGTTGTTATGTGATTCAGGATATATGTGTTGTGTGCCAGGTTTTGTGCATTCGTCGTCTTCCCTGTTGAGGGCTCTTATCGTTACAGGAGCATCTAGGTCTTTTATTTCTAGACAGTTGGTTGTTAGAGACAACCTTGAGGTAGTGCCTTTGCCGGAGCCCCTGTGCGTTGTGTCTCCCTTGGGCAGTTCGGTTTAGTTGTGGGAATATTGTCCCCGTTTCAAGTTTTCCTTGTTGGGGTACAACTTTGTGTTTGACTTTATTGTTTTGGGTTTTGAGGGCTATCATTTGATTCTAGGGATGGATTGGTTGTCCAGTCATCCGGTGATCATTGATTGCTTGCATAGGTCAGTGATGTTAGTGCTACCTGATGTTTCGCCTCGTGTGTTGTCTTGTGAGCCCGATTCGATTTCTTTGATATCGAGTTTTCTTAGCTCTCTTGAGATTTCTTGTCCCGACACCAGCTCTGTAGAGGTTGTGTGTGAGTTCCCTGATGTCTTTCAGGAGATTCCTGGTATCCCTCCTCGTCGTGAGGTAGAGTTTCGGATTGACCTGATTCCTGGTACTGCACCTATATCTAAATCAGCGTACAGGCTTGCACCTAAGCAATTGGAAGAGATGAAAGTACAGCTTGATGAGTTGCTTCGTAAGGGGTTTATTCGGCCGAGCAATTCACCTTGGGGAGCTCCAGCAATATTTGTATCCAAGAAGGATGGATCATTGAGGATGTGCATAGATTATCGAGATCTGAATAAAGTGACCATCAAGAATAAGTATCCATTGCCTCGAATTGATGATTTATTGGATCAGTTGAGGGGAGCCGTAGTGTTTTCACAGTTAGATTTGCAGTCTGGGTATCATCAGATGAGAGTTGAGGAACATTCCGTTCCAATTACCACTTTTCGGACCCGTTATGGCTTGTATGAGTTTCCAGTCATGCCATTTGGATTGACAAATGCACCAGCTTTCTTCATGGATTTGATGAATAGATTGTTCAGTCCATACTTGGACAAGTTTGTGGTAATCTTCATTGATGATATCTTAGTGTACTCAAGGAGTTTAGAGAAGCACAGAGAGCACATTCGCATTGTTTTGCAGACACTTAGAGAAAATCAGTTGTATTCGAAGTTGAGTAAGTGTCATTTCTGGGAGCCTGAAGTTCAATTTCTCGGGCATGTTATTTCTAGTGGAGGTATTGCAGTGGATCCCGAGAAAGTCGAAGCAGTGAAGTCTTGGAGACGACCGAGCAGTGTGACGGAGATTCGTAGTTTTCTAGGTTTGGCTGGTTATTACCGACGGTTTATCGAGAAATTTTCCCTGATTGCGGCACCACTCACTCAGTTAACTAGGAAGAATGTTCCTTTTGTATGGTCAGAAAAGTGTGAAGAAGCTTTTGAAACTTTGAAGCTTCGATTGACTTCAGCACCAGTGTTGACTATTCCGACACCTGGTAGCCGACTGGTGGTATTTACTGATGCTTGCGGTACAGGATTGGGTGGAGTGTTGATGCAAGGCAAGAAGGTCGTAGCCTATGCGTCTCGACAGTTGAAACCCCACAAGCGGAGATATCCGACACATGATTTAGAGTTGGCAGCCATAGTCTTTGCTTTGAAGATCTGGAGACATTATCTGTATGGTGAGAGGTTCGAGTTGTTCACAGATCACAAGAGTTTGAAGTACCTATTCACTCAGAGGGAATTGAATATGAGGCAACAACGATGGGTTGATTTCCTTAGCAGCTATGACTTCGAGATACAGTATCAGCCTGGTAGGGCCAATGTGGTTGCAGATGCCTTGAGTAGGCGATATGCAGTGATGGCAACCATGATGATTCAGGAGTACCAAACACTTGAGACATTGGTTTCATTTGCAGTTCAGCCTACTTTCAGTACAGAAGGCAACATGATAGCGGGTTTAGCAGTTTATCCGTCTTTGATCAATAGAGTGGTGGAGAGACAGACCTCTGATCCAGTGATTACGAGGCAGATAGCAGATTTGGTAGTGGACACATTGGATGAGTGCCCTACCGATTGGTCAGTGGGTTCTGATGGAGGGTTGCGGTTTCGTGGGCGGCTTTGTGTTCCGTCTGATGAGGAGTTGCAAAGAGATATCTTACAGAAAGCTCATAGATCTCGTTTCACCATTCACCCCGGTGGAACAAAGATGTATCGAGATTTGAGACGTTCTTTCTGGTGGCGTGGCATGAAGAAAGACATTGGAGAGTTTGTGGCACGATGTGCGACTTGTCAGCAGGTGAAAGCCGAGCATCAGAGACCGTCTGGGTTATTGCATCCATTGGATATCCCGACGTGGAAGTGGGAGTATATCACTATGGATTTCATCGATGGACTTCCACGGTCGAGGAAAGGTAATGAGTCGATATGGGTCATTGTTGATCGGTTGACGAAGTGTGCTCATTTCATTCCTGTTAGTAGGAATCGGACGACAGACAGCCTAGCGGTGTTGTTCATTCGGGAAATAGTCTGCCTTCATGGGTCGCCCGTTTCGATTGTATCCGACAAAGATCTGCTATTCACAGCCCACTTCTGGCAGAGCTTTCAGCAAGCTATGGGTACTAGATTGGACATGAGTACAGCTTATCATCCAGACAGATGGCCAATCTGAGCGAGTGAATCAGGTAGTGGAAGACATGCTTAGAGCATGCATTTTAGACTTTGGGGGCAGTTGGGAAGATCACCTACCGTTATGCGAGTTTGCGTACAACAACAGCTACCACATAAGTATTGGCATGGCACCGTTTGAGGCATTCTATGGACGACCGTGTAGGTCCTCTGTTTGTTGGGCAGAGATTGGAGAGTCAGTTGTGATGGGGCCGGATGTGATCAGAGAAACTACTGAGAAGATTGAGCTGATTAGAGCGCGTTTGTTGACAGCCTAGAGTAGACAGAAGAGTTACGCTGATAGGAGGCATAAGGAGTTAGCGTTTGATGTTGGTGACAGGGTTTTTCTGAAAGTTTCCCCGATACGCGGAGTTGTAAGGTTCCGAAGTCGAGGGAAGCTTGCACTGAGGTATGTAGGGCCATATGAGATTACTGAGAGGATTGGACCAGTGGCCTACAGATTGGTTTTGCCGCAGAGTATGTCAGGTATCCACGACGTGTTTCACGTATCCATGTTGCGGAAGTGTTTGGCAGACCCGTCACAGATTATAGAGCCTGCTGAGGTGGAGATTTCGGATGAGTTGACGTATCCAGTGAGGCCAGTAGCCATTGTTGATGATGATGTGAAACAACTTCGTCGGAGGACAGTGAAGTTAGTGAAGGTTCAGTGGAGCCACCGAGCGGGTGACATGACTTGGGAGCTGGAGGACCAGATGAGACAGAAATACCCCGAGCTTTTCGCCTAGGTTTTCTTGTCGTGGCTTTGTCTGATCTCGAGGACGAGATCTCTTTTAAGGTGTGTATGATGTAATATCTGCGTTTTAAAAAAAAGTTTTGATTTGGGGTGTACTCAGTTAATGCGGTGGGGGCACATAGCCACCCACCCTTTAAAGACAAAACTCCCCCCTCCCCCTTTTTCTTTCTTCTCCCTTTTTTTTCTTTTTCGTTCCAGAGTGCGAGTTTTCTCTCGCAACGACGTTGCTCGCCGAGTTCATTCGAGGAGATCGAGCGATTTCCTTCATGGAATCTCGCCATTGTCCTCATTTCTTCCTCTCTTCATTCCCTTTTCGTTTCTCTGTTGGTTTTTCGCAAAAAAAAAAAAAAAAAAAATCAGTTTTCATTTGGGTTTGGTGTTGCATTTGTTTGATCGGTTTTCATAGCTCCGATCAGACGTGGAGGGGCCTTGGTGGCATCGACATGCAAGGTTGATTTTGGGGTTGGCCGAATTTTTCAAAAAATCAGGGTGCATGTTCGTTTTGAGGATTCTTCGGCATGAATCCGGGCTTTGGGTGCGTGGGTGAGCCTCACTTTCGTGACTCCGAGTGTCCTTAGACTAATTTTCGGCCTGTTGTGCAGTTTTGGAGGCGATCAGACCGGAGTAGGGAGGGTTTCAGCGCGTTTTCGCCAAACTTTGGGTTTCGGCGGGGTGTTTGCCGAATTTTTATTGCCTGTAAGTTTTTCTTTCAGTCACGCGCCGCTTGTAATTTATTTATTTTTCAGTTTTCGGCTAGTTTACTCATTTTCGAGTCCGCCTTGCAGTTTTAAAAATTTTTGTGGTCCCGCATTCGTGGTTTTGCGAGTTAGGAGCTTCGACCGGTAGGAATTGGGTTTTGAAAACCCATTCCGCTCAGGTGAGTGGAATTATAATATTAATTTTGAGAAATAATTATTTGAAATCCTGAATTTAATTTTTACATTATACCGTCGATTGTGTATAATTGAATCCAAATCCGAAATTTGGGGTTTTCAGATATTTCGATGATTGTGTTGGTTATTTGTGAATGAATTACGTATTGGGTTTTCTGAAAGCATGATATACTTGAATGAAATCGAATAGTGAATGAATTTCGGTGTGATTAGGCTTTGGTGTAATGACAGTGGACTTGTATGTTTCGTTTTCGAGTTTGCATAGTATGTCATGTTTTACCGTGGATTTCCGAGTCTAGAGCATGTATGATAATCGACTCGAATAAATTTATCGTGGTGAATTGGGTCATGTTGGGACCCTGGCATAGTCGTGGTTTTATAAAAAATTGTCGAATTGTTTATGATTACACGTCTGTTACCTTTGATTATGTACAGACTCGTCATTTGTGCATGTGGATGTTAGTATAAGTGTCTTTACCCCGCTATAATGCATGTTGTGTCGATGCTTAGGAGCTTGCTCGCATCATGAGTTGGATGGTGCTCGAGATGACTCGCACCAGACATTGTGGACACTATTGCATGTGGCAAGCTTGCTGAGGTGCGGTGAGCTCCCGCACACACTTGCCACTATAGAGTGCAGTAGGACAGGTCCCGGAGGACGTGCTTTGGAGATTACTCGCTTTCCCTCCCAACGCGCTTGAGTTTGATTGTGTTAGGTTGGTCGTGTTAGGCCAGTCGTTCGGGATGTTTGAGTTTGTATCCTGACAAATGGCACCCCATTAGGATACAAACAAGCCCGAAGTGGTACTGGTGCACGTTGTGGGATGTGTCTGGGTGAGACACATTCGTAGGGTATGCGGATACCTACGATATGAGACACTTATACAGAATTTTACAGGATGTTTGGTTTCGACTTGATTGCTATACCTAGGAGACTAGGAAGAACTGTGAGATTGTCTTTATTTTCATCGCTTGATATTTACCATGTTTGAATCGCGTGTAATGATCGACATATATCGTAACTTTGTAGTTATTGTTGAATCTGAAATTCTTGTGTTGTTGCTTGAACTTAGAAATATTATCTTTAGAGACACGGTGTGATTTAGTCTTTAGAACTTGTTACTTATCATTCATTGTCTGACATGAATTTTCCTGGTATAGTATTCTGTTATTTGTATTTAGTTCGCTCGCACCAGCTAGCTTTGTGCTTTGCTGACCCCGCAAGGGGTGTGCTTCTATTGGAGTGCAGGCAGTGTTGGCGTTCCTGCTGAGCGTGGCGCGTAGGCCCCGTTTTTCGTTGTAGGCGCATTTTGTGGTGTTTGGTCGTGTCCACACTGTACGGGTATGTTTTGCTTCCTCTGTGTTATCAGGTGTACTATACTGCTATACTAGATGCTTGTATATTGGTTTTGTCGCTATGACTCTGGCGGGGCGAATCAAATATACTTATTTTGTTCAAATTTTATCGTAGTTTTTATTTCAGTTTCATTCTCGTATCAAGAATGTGTTATATTATGATGTTGTGGCCGGTTACAATCCGCTTGTGTTACGGGTTAGTTCATGCGTCGACACGCTGCGATTCCCGTGGCGGGTCGGGGCGTGACAGAGAGAGCCCCAGTATCCGGGAATTCACATTGAACTTTATGTAAAGTCTACCCTTCATGAAAGGTCTTTGATGGTGTGGCATTCCTTCATCATTTATCGCCTTGTGTTGACCTGAATGAAAAAAGATCGAACTAATTAGCACTAATACAATGTTTTTTTTATTGAAAGTTTTAAATGTCACTAAGACGAATTATACCAGGCTTGATGACTTCGCCCGGATCTGTTTTCACTAAAAGCTGTCTGCCATCAAGATGGGTCAGAGCAAACTGGGAGTCACTTACAGCTTCACCCTGGAATAGTATCTTCTGCCATGTTGCATCCCTTTCTCAAGCAGCTTGTGACACTGACAAGTTAATCCCACCATAATACACAGAGTTGCAAGTAATGACTTTAAGCAAATATTCTGATTACCAAGGCTCAAGTGGTAGCATAACTTAAGTTATAAGAGTTTGAATAAGCTACCTTATTCTTCCTATTATCCCACCAGTCAATTGGGTTAGCAAAGAAGGCCTGCCAAAGCTCTTGTGTAGAAGTAGAACCTGTATTACTACCAGTATGATTTCCAAACCTCCCACCTGCAGTTATAAAATAAAAGAAGTCCTCTGTCAGGTAACATCCTATTCTAGTTAGAGTAGAATAACAAAGTAAAATTAGAAATACCTGTTGACACAGAACTTGAATCATTCTCATACAAGGAAACTGGGGAGAAGCTATTTTCAACAAAGTTTAGTTGCTGAACAGTTACCTAAGAATATATAGGTCTGGAAATCAATATGTATCAAGGAAAAAGCTAATACCAGAAACTGGACCTGTTACTAATTAATCCTTTAATACCAAGAATCATCAAACCTTGTAATACGTCAGTGGCAAAATATATATATATATATATATATATATATATATATATATATATATATATATATATATATATATATATATATATATATGTGTGTGTGTGATTACTTTTTTCTACATGCTGGAAAGCAACATGCGCCAATTCATTCCAGGATGTCAAGTTAATCCTGCAATACAAATGTTCAAAAGAAATAAATATTATTGAGCACCATTCTTGAAATGTATTGATAAAAGCTAAGGAATGTTGCATCTTGGAAAAGTTGTCAGCCATTCCATAGGCTAAAACCTGACAACACAAATTCATATTCATAAACTAAAACCAAAAAAAAAAAAAAAAAAACCTTCATTTCCATTCCATTTTCCATTATGAACACCTCATGTTCCAACCATGTTGCTTTGCCCTGCTAAAAGGAATATATCTTAGTCAGCTCGCGATCGACGACGACAACTTTTTGGTGCGCCCAACGCCTAGTCCGCTGCGCGGGGATGACGATGGCCTAGAAAGTGGGAGTCTAGTCAGCGCTCTCACACCTGATGACGACGACTCGCCAAATGATCATTTCTCTCCAACAGACAATGATCACCAACCTAACCAGGTAAGCTTAATCAGTTTGCGACTGATGACAACGACTTCTGGTGCACTCGACGCCTAGTCCGATGCGCCCGGATGATGATGGCCTAGGAAGTGGGAGTCTAGTTAGCGCTCTCATGCCTAATGACGATGACTCGCCAATGGATCATTGTTCTCCTATAGACAATGGTTGTCGAACCTAACAAGGTAACCTTAGTCAGTTCGCGACTGATGACGACGACTTCTGGTACGCCCGACGCCTAGTCCGCTGCATACGGATGACGATGGCCTAGGAAGTGGGAGTCTAGTCAGTGTTCTCACGCCTGATGATGATGACTCACCAAGGGATCGTTTCCCTCTTACAGACAATGGTCGCCGAACCTAACCAGGTAAGCTTAGTCAGTTTGTGACTGATGACGACGACTTTTGGTGCGCCCGACACCTAGTCCACTGCGCACGGATGACGATGGCCTAGGAAGTGGGAGTCTAGTCAGCGCTCTCAAGCCTGATGATGACGACTCGCCAATGGATCATTTCTCTCCTACAAACAATGGTCGCCGAACCTAACCAGGTAAGCTTAGTCAGTTTGTTACTGATGACGTCGGCTTGTGGTGCGCTTGATGCCTAGTCTGCTACGTGCGGATGATGATGGCCTAGGAAGTGGCATCTAGTCAGCGCTCTCACGCCTGATGACGACGACTGGCCAAGGGATCATTGCTCTTCTATAAAAAATGATCGTCGAATTCGATCATGTAAGCCTAGTTAGTGACGACTGATGACGAAAACTTATGGTCAACGCCCAGATCTGTAGCTCACTCTGCGCGAGTGTAGATGATTTGGAAGGTGGAAGCCTAGTCAGTTTCGGCTGATGTCGACGGCTTGCCATAGGACCACTGTTTTTTTATGGAACATGGTTGCCGAATTTGATCACAGCCCAATCAATGCTCTCACTTTTGATGATGACGACTCGCCAATAGACAATGATCTCCAAACCTTACCAAGTAAGCTTAGTCAGTTCCTACGGATAACAACGTCTTTTGGAATATCCCAACGCCTAGTCCACTTTGCACGGGCAACGGTGGCCTAAGGGGTACGAGTGTATTCGGCGGTTCCATGACTCATGGCAGTGACTCATCAGCGACCATAATAGCTCCCCTATAAACAAAGGTTGCTCGAAGAAGTCGGTTTCGACGCAACTCAACTGAAAAATACAGATCATCTGTGTGAGACCCTGGAGTGGGCGTACCTGAGGATGAGGGTGAGGGTGAGGGTTGTAGCCCAACAAGCCCAATAGGCCCGAGAGGGGTTGGACGAGCTACAAAAGAGGACATAGTCCCACATCGCCTGGGTGCGGGAAAGGGATGTGCTACTTATGTGCAAGGTTGGATCCCCATAGTAACAACGCGTTTTAAAGCCGTGCGGGCCGGTTGGGCCCAGAGCGGACAATATTATTACTGTGCGGATCGGATCGTTATAGAATGGTATCAGAGCCTGACCCAGCCGAAAATGTGCCAACGTGGACGTTGGGCCCTAAGGGGGGTGGACTGTGAGACCCTGGAGTGGGCGGACCTGAGGGTGAGGGTGAGGGTGAGGGTGAGGGTTGGAGCCCAATAGGCCTGAGAGGGGTAGGACGAGCTACAAAGGGGGACATAGTCCCACATCGTCTGGGTGCGGGAAAGGGATGTGCTATTTAAGTGCGAGGTTGGATCCTCATAGTAACAACGCGTTTTAAAGTCGTGCAAGCCGATTGGGCCTAGAGCGGAAAATATTGTTACTGTGCGGATCGGGTAGTTAAAATCTGCCAGCATGCAGGGCACGAAAATACTAATTCCACGACCTGTAGCATGGATCGAAAGCTTCTATGGAAGACATAATGGCATGACAGTACAAGACAAACAAGCAAAGTTACAAAATATGACTTTTACTAAAAGTTTTGTTTTTTTTCCTAAGAAGGACATTACAACTAATTGGAATAGCAGGAGATAAAACGACTTCCTCAACAGCCTGTCCCGAGGAGCTTGGATTTTTCTGAAATCAACATTTCTATAATAGGAGAAATCGAGGTTAAGACCAGGGCACTCTTCTCTAATAAGCTCTAGAAGTTCTAGCCTACCTCAAATGACCACCAACGACACTTGCAACTTCCGTCCTGAAAGCACTTACCAATGCGGCATAGTGCGAGCATTCTTCTGTCAATAAGCGTTATGCTTCACGAATGCGGTGAACTCCCTCAACAACTTCTGACTCGAGTTCTCATCGTATAACAACCCATTCGGTCTCGGCTCGTTTCCTTTCAGCAATCTGAGCCTGCAAGTCAGACGACCACTTGTCCACAACACCTTCTGAGCGCTTCAAGCCTGCACAGGCCCACACCAGTTCTGCCCGGATAGAAGCCAGGTCAACTTTTGTCAACTTCAGTTGAGGCTTTACGGCTACAAATTCTGCATCAGACGTGAACATCGTGGTACGCATGGCCCACAAGTCCATAGCAGCACTGAAATCCTACAGTTGATTGATCAAAGAATCCACTCAGTAGAGAGCATCCGAATACGACGCCTATAAGTTTGAGAAAGCCTTCTCCAAAGCAAGCACTCTCCCGCGAGCATCGGGATGAGCACATTAGAATCATGTCACTCATTAGCGGGAGCCTCCGCCAGGGACCCATGGTGACTCACGACTTCGACCTTTGGTCCAGTGTGCTCCTTCTCTAAGTCAACGGGAAGGATAACAAAATCCAGCGAGAGATGATGATCCCCTGAGACCACCTCCTGAGCAGATGAAGATAATTTGTGCCTTGCAACAGCCGCTTATTTCTCTGACAATGATGGCTCGGAAAAAGAAGCAACATGATTAGTAGGCCGCCTCCTCTTAGAAAAAACAATAGGAGGCATGCCCGCCTCCAATTCAGCCAGCCTAGTTGGGCTAGGCATAACCAGGCTCTTTTTCTTCGAACGACAACCTCCGACCTTTTCAGTTAGTAAACTGAGTGCAACAAGGACATCATGGGAACATCTAAGCAGCCCGCTTTGTACGGTGTTGATCGGCATTACAACCTCCTCAACAAACATCAATGGGAGTTCATTAAACTCCCTCTCTATCAGTCATTCCTCATCAGTAAAGATCAGAGTCGCAAATTTTTCTGAAAAAAAGAAGCAACACATCGAGTTAGCATTACATCTGAAAACAGGGATGGTAATACAACGACAAATAACTTACTAAGATCAAACTGGAAGAAACTGGGACCCGACGTCCTCCAAACCTGAAGTATGAGGAATTCGCTGAAGCCAGAAACCAATATTTTTGCCAAGGCTTAATGTCATCTGCTACTAAACGCAAGCAATTAGGGGTGTTCAGCACACAAATACCTCTAGAATCCAATCGAGTGGCGGTCAGATGATGGACTATCGCCGGAGTCAAGTGAAGGCCAACATCAGAGCCAGTTGAGCAGGAGGCATGCAAAGAGAAAGGAAAAAATGCCAAATGTTGTCCGACATTGGGAACTGGAGTCCTGATTCAAACATGCCCCGGTGCAACCCTATATACCCCTTTGGGGGTGAAGTTGGAGCCCGAGCCGTGAACGCAAGAACAATTTCCAAATCTCCGGGGACATGGTACGAGCTCCGAAGCCATATTAACTCAGTTTCATCAACCAAACTCTTTTAAAAAAGCTTGAGGCAGGTATAAGACAACTCATGTCTGGGAGTAAGTTCTACGTTAGCCGCCATTGAAGAAAGGTGTAAATCAAATTTTGCAAGAGAACACTAATGTGAAAGAAAACACAAGACAGAAACAAGAAGATGCTAAAGAAGAAACAAAAAAGATATTCCTTGCAACAACGACTATTTATAAAGAATATAGACCGTATCCCTTTTCCTTGAGTAGTCGCGTATCCATTAATGCTATGTATCGCTCGAGACAACGCTTCAGGTTCAATCATTACGCCGATACAGTTACTTTTCAGAGATTTAGTGGATCGACTAGACGCCCCACTAACTCGGGGGGAACAGCTGATGATACACCGAAACGTCCTCCCTTCTACATTGCACACGTGGTATGATGATCTCAAGGATTAATAGGCCCAAACATCAGCCCAACACTGATCCGGCCCACGCGGCTTCAAGCCCGCGAAACACAGTCCGCCAGACGGACCCAAATTACTACAATCTGCTAAGCCCACACGTCTCACAGCCATCCCCAATACTCGTAATACCTATTCAGGCAAGTATCTCAGGGATCAGCTTTGGACGAACAAGATAACAACACCTTGTTTCCAACTAGGAAGCAAATACCAGAGTATACGTCGTACATGCAAACTTTCATCTATGGACAACACTCCAATTGGGAACTATCTCCCGCGTATATAGGAGCACAAGTCTAACAAGGAAACTTCCCTCGACAACACAACTCCTAATTAGATAAGGATCCCCAAGAAGATCTCATTCCCTAAACTACGTCACCGATGATCTGGTCGAACCAGGACTCCAACACTATAAATAAGACGTGAGGTTGGTGAACAAATGTACGCTACAAATTCCTTGTTTACAACATTAAGCCTTCCTCAAATCCTTGTCTGACTTTAGCAGCGGAGTATCATCGGCCACCACAATGGTGGCCTGTGGCTCACGTGCATTCCTTGTGTAGGTCAACAGGTCAAGCAGGGAGCGAAAATTGACTACATCAATTGGATTCTAGAATCTGGATTTGATAAACAAAAATGTAAACATTGCATAAGATATCCTAGTATTGAATTTAGATATCAATGCAAAAATTACAAAACATAAATATGTTGGTAGTGTTTAAAATCTATATATAATATAGAACACAAAAACTCTACTTCAAAGATAAATCCATTAAAAGACATATTGAATTTGACTGATAGAAAATGCTTTTAGAACAATCACAAATTGAGAACGCATTTTAAAAATAAAAACATTTATATGAAATCGAAAAAGTAAAATATGAAATACAAGGACATCACAATACTAAATACTGAATCTAAAAAATGAAATATTACACTTAAAAACTATGAGAGACAATTACAAGATCTAATATAAAAAAACAAAACTCTAGAAAACAAATTATTTCTTGTTGGTATAAACGAGTATGATCTTGTTGTTGAAGAAAAACTAAAAGAAAAAGAGTATGATCTTGTTGCTATAAACGAATCTCTTGCTTCCCAAGAAATACATAATATTCCACAAATATTTTCTCTATATTAGACCTCGCTAAAATGCTTCTACCATCTACTAATTTATTGAGTGTCTTATGTAATATAAAATTTACTGATGGACAAACTAAATATTTTACTGCTATGATTGATACAGGATGTTCTAAATCACAAATAGAAAAACATTTTTATCAACAAAGCTTTAATGGAGCCTTCACTACAATTGATTATTACTTATGAGTTTGTCAAATATCATTCTTAAATAGTTTTGGAAATTATGACGAATATTATCATTTGCCTCAAGTATATTTATAAAATATTAATCATCGACATAAATGTGTATTAGGACTAAACTTTATTCAAAACATGAACAATAGTATGCTTATTAATAGTAATTACATACAGTTCTTCATACAAACTACCACAACTCTAACTGATTATCTACTTGATAATTACGACTTAATCGTATATAAAGAATATCCTAAACATGAACAACTGCCAAAAGAATCAGAGTGCCAACAAAAAGGTGGTGGAACCATAAGCAATAGCTATCTCGAAACAAATAACAAAGAAAAAGATGATAATATTAAAACATTAAATATAAGAAACTTATCAATCCATGTAAAATAAGCTTTGACTACATCTTTTTAAATAAAGGAAATTAGGATATAATAAAAAAGAATATTAGATAACATCATAAGAATAGCTGAAGAAACTCAAGTATTAGGAGAAAATCCTATAAAATATAAGTTTCGAAATAAATATTTAGTCATCTTAGAAATAAAAATCCAGAAATGACCATTAAATCAGGAACTGTAACACACATTCCATTAGATATAGAAGAATTCTCTATAAAAATTAATGAATTATTAAATCTTGGAGTTATAAGACATAGTAATAGTAAACATAAAAGCTCAATATTTATGGTAAGAAATCATGCTGAAATCAAAAGAGGAACAACAAGAATGGTCATAAACTATAAACGTCTAAATGACAATACCCATGATGACCAATACCTTATACCCAACAAAGATCAATTAATAAACTGTATACAAGAAAATTCAATTTCAGCAAATTTGAATGTAAAAGCGGATTTTGGCAAGTAATGATGGAAGAAAAGTCTATACCTTGGACTGCTTTTACATGCTCTGAAGGACATTATGAATGGTTAGTAATGTCATTTAGATTAAAGAATGTTCCCTTTATTTTTCAGAGAAAAATGGACTCGATCTTTAATAAGTTCAAAAAATTTGTCCTCGTTTATATTGATGATATTTTAGTTTTCTCAAAGGAAATAGAATCTCACTATGACCATTTTATTCTAATATTTAACGACTTTGTAAAAAATGGACTTATAATATCTAAAAAGAAGATGAAACTTTGCAAGACTTATATTATTTTTTAGGCATGAAAATAGGAAATGGAAAAATACAATTACAAGAACATATTGTTAAAAAACTACTGGAATACCCCAACAAAATTGAAGATACAAAGCAATTACAATCCTTTTTAGAAACATTCAATTATTGCCGCAAGTACATTAAAGACCTTAACAAAATAATAAGACCACTCAATAGTAAAACCACACCTATTGGAGAAAAAAGATTCAACCAATAAGATATAAAAATAGTTAAAGGGATTAAAGAAATTTGTAAAAATCTATCGACTCTCTCATTGTCATTACAATCTGATTATAAAATTATAGAAATCGATGCATGTGAAGAAGGCTAGGGAGTTGTCCTCTTAGCTAACCCAAATGAATATAGTTCAAGGAGTGAAAAAAAAATATGTGGCTATACTTTGGGAAAATATAAAGAAAAGGGATTAACATCCGTAGACAATGAAATTTTAGGAGTCATAAATGCCCTAGACCATTTTAAACTATATTTAGATAAGCCTTTTACTATTCGTACTAATTGTGAAGCCATAGTAAAATTTTACAATAAAAATAATTGATGATACATCAAAATAGACTGATCATCGCGTCCATACACATGGTATACAGACCCATCACGAGAATATAACACTCAATCTATTGGGCCGGCTCATAAAGCCCAAGAATAATAGAGCCGATTACAGGGGCCCAGATAAGGCCCGCCTTCGAGAAGATGTAAACATGGCCCAAATCCAAGCCCGAACGAATCAGAGCCCAAATCCAGGCCCGACACACGTTCTCTCATAAAGTAGATGAACGTTGCACCAAAAAAGAGTCGTGGAGGGAGTTACGCCTCCAAGAACGCATCCCCATTAAGGAAGAGACTATTACAAGAAACATCTCCTTCCGTTGCGCCTCACATGCTTAAGTCACGCAAAGAGTTAACAGCGACCATTATAAAAGGTAAAGAAAATGTTCGACACGGGTATGCAACTTTAACTGAGTTTTGTCCAGATTTACTTCATTCTTCCAACAGAGTTACTGACTTAAGCATCGGAGTAACTTCGACCACCAAAAAGGTGGTCATTGGCAGTCTAACAATTGTTTTGCAGGTCAAACTCACAGGAGGACGATTTTTGGAAGCATCAATTTGGCGCCGTCTGTGGGAAACGATGAGTTTCCTTTCAAACATAAAATTTACAGTAACAAAGCTCACACAACCCGATAGAAGATCAATGGAATACTTCATAAATCCTCAATCTAGCGATGAAAGATACGACATGCTGCCTAATATCGATCCGACGACAACCGCCGAAACAACCGTACCTGTTGAAAAAGATTTCCAACAAGTAACGGTTCAGACATCTCTGACATCTTGGGGAATCCTCTCGGATCCCCGAATAGAGATGCTTATGGCTCAGATGAACCACGTAATCGAAATGGTAGACAGAATCATCTGAGACCTGAAGGGTAGCAAATTTCGAGAAGAATCACCCAGCTTACGAGACATCGGACTAACAATAGTTCCAGGTGTAATAAATGGAAGTTCGAAAATCTACAATCGAAAAGAGCCAAATACGATAGATCATTCTCGACTCTGATAGCGAGTCGGAGTGAGATTCTTGAAGCTATGACAGGAAGGGAAGATGTCAAATGGCCATCATAAATGAGAGGAGATCCGGAGAAGCGGAGCAAGAACATACACTGCCTATTTCACAACAATTATGACCACGATACCGAAAATTGTCACAATCTAAAGGATGTGATTGAACGTCATATCAGAAAAGGACGACTCAGAGAATTCATCGAACTCGAGGACGGAACAATCATCTCAAGGGAGCAAGTAAAGGAAACAACCTATGTCTTGCACAATGCAGCCGGGAAAATGAGCAATCCAATCGATCCAGAAAGCGTATAGTCAGAGACTTATGTACAAAGATCAGATTCCAAGAACCATCCGCACAAAGTGCAAAAACAATGCTAAGGACTCTCACCTTCTCGAACGAAGATGTTGATGGGGTTAATTTCTCACACAATGATGTTTTAGTGATCTCGATCATGATAGCTAAGTGGGAAATCAAAAGAGTGTTGGTCGACACCGACAGCTCGGCCAACCTCTTATACTGATAACTTTTCGAGGGATGCGGTTCACCAAAGAGATGCTCTCACTAGCGATCAATCTATGGTAGGTTTTAGTTGGGAACAATGTCACTCACTAGCAATGATTCAACTAATGGTCGAAACAGGGGAGTCAGGAAAGCAACAGTGGCTCAACTTAGCAGTGGATAACATTCTAACATTGCAGGAACATTCTGCTTTTCAACCAAACAAAGTGTCAGGACCAGCGGAAAGGTCATTGCAAATAGAAGCAGACCCCACGACTATCAGTTGGCGTAGAAGGACCCTCCCACACAAAGTTTACTCTTCAGTAACCTCAACGACGTCAGCAAAACTTGGAAATTTGTTGAACGTACTCACGATCCAAGCAAGGGCCATGCGAATTCACTTCAAGGCCGGATCAACCTTTCTCAACCAATAGTCAATCTATTCAGTTGTTTAGTTTTCTTTCCATAGTCAATGTAGAGTTATAATTATTAGGAGCTTACTAGATTTGCAATCATTTAAGAAATAAAAGAGAATGCAAACACACTCTTTTGATTACTGGAAATATGTAACAATGATTGCCCAGAAGCGGGTACAAAAGACTACAAACTACAATCAACCAAATCCGATGCAACATACAGTAAATATTCGCTTAAACAATCCAATTTCAGAAGAGAACTCAGAAGCAACAACAAAGGTACCCCGGGTAAAGTATGGAGCCCTCTAAGAGTTTCGCTCAGCGACTTCTCTGAAGAAGATGATCTACGAACAAGGGCAAATGTACAAAAATGACTTGAAAGGATAAACGCGGTTAACTGCTCCACCAAATCACCCCAAAAGAATTGCTCGCAAACAACAATATGGACCTAGCGACGATCTGTAGACATCTTTGATCCGGTATCCGGCCTCCCGAAGGAGGTAGAAGAGGACAAACAAAGGAGCTCGCAAGCGACGACATAGTTAAGATCTCACAGTGCTGCCAAGTGAGGACATTTTTCCAATGCGCGATACACGGGGTGACTCAGAGATACCACCCCCGGAAGCAAAGACGCATCTGCCAACACTCTAATCAACCATAAACTAGCCCCAGGGAGTATCTCCTGACACACAGGATGGCACAAGGTATCATCGAAGCATTGGGGAATAAACGACAGACTCATCCCTTGGGAGGAAGTTTGTAATTCTTCTTCGCAATACGAGAAGAAATTACAATGTCTCAGCGAACCAATTGGGTGCTCACCCAGAGCAAGTGACCACGCTTAACAACAAGTCTTATCATGACTCGTCCGCGCAAATGTCAGAACATTCGAAGACTCCTGCGTTGGAGATCTCCCTTCAGCCTTTCGAAAACTCAAAGCATATTCTTTAAATAAGAGCATATGAAGATGTGCACACTGTAGAAGATAATGCCTACAACGATGAAGAAACACCATTATATAGACATAGTGGTTCACCAAACAGGCGCTTCGACATTAACTATCAACATTGAATATCATATGGGAGACGAGGAGACGATGGTTCCCAAGGAAAATGCACAAGACCACGTTCATCCAATTAATGATGTTGCACACAAATACATTAATTGGGGTGAGTAACCGATACTCAACCATCTCGCAACAGTGTTCTAAAAATCGCTAGGCGCTGGGCGGGCGGCGAGTAGGTGCCTAGCGCCCAGGGGCCTAGGCGGGCGCCTAGGCGGTCTTAGGTTTTGTATTATAACTTTAATAATTTACAAAAGTTAAGCATAATACCTTATCAATTACATCCAATTTAATGTCAATATACATATGCAAAATTTAAAAACATGAAAAATTAACAATCGTGAACAAAATTGATTAAAACTCAAATGACTGAAGTTGGTCATGATGGGTACTTTATATAAATTTGAATTTGTGTAATCTTTTATTTTTCTTCAAATTGCATGAATAACCTCAGTTATGTTTGATAAAATCTACATTAGTAAAATTGGTACCGGCAGATCCTTTGAGAATTCCATTAAGTAATCATCCTTCGCTACATTTAGACATATCATCATCATCATCATCAAAGCCCATTCCCGAGATTTTCTAAAAAAATAATTAAATAGTTTATTTCTAAAAAATAGGAAAGAAAAATAAAATAAGAACACAATCAACCTTATTAAAAAAAAAAAAAAAAAAAATCTCCCAGACTGCCTAGACCCCGCCTAGACCCCGCCTAGACCCCGCCTAGGCTGCCTAGACCGCCTAGCCCGCCTAGGCCGCCTAGACCCCGCCCAGACCCGCCTAGACTGCCCGCCCAGGCATTAATCTGGGCGGTTTTCCACCTTCTAGCGCCTAGGCGGCCGCCTAGACCGATTTTTAGAACACTGTCTCGCAATCTACGCCGTATGTGTTTCACCATGCAATCTACGTTGTACACGTGGCGTCTTGATCTTACAACAGGGCCTAGTTCTTTTTTTTAACAAGCCCATCAGCTTGGCCCACTATTCGAGCGGTATTCTACCACGTGCACTGACGCGAGCAGTAGAAACCCTATTCACTTTTGACACACAGAACACACTTGCATATCACCAGCTGATTTAAGGTACTTTTTTCTTAAACTAATTCGCACGATGCACTCCGCATGCGAAAATAGGCTCGCAAACTCGTAACAGGCGGAGCCCCGACCTAACCAATCAAGTTAAGTCAGTTTCGACTGATGATGACGACTTTTGGTTCATCCTGACGCCTAGTTTATCGTGCGCGAATATCGATGGCTTAGGAAGTGGGAGTCTAATCAGCGTTCTTACGCCTGATGACAACGACTCGCCAAGGACGTCGCCCCCTTTATGGACAACGGTCACCGAACTCGATCAGGTAAGCCTAGCTAGTGACGACTAACAACGACAACTTTTGATCAAAGCCCAAATCTGTATCTTGCTTCGCGCGGGTGCAGATGGTTTGGAAGGTGGGGGCCTAGTAACTTCCGACTGATGTCGATGGTTCACCATGGGACCACTGTTATTTTACAGACCATGGTCGCTGAATTACCAACTCCCATACTTGTTGTAGCCCGCTCCACGCCGGTGTAGATGGTTTGGAAAGTGGGAGCCTAGTCATTCTCGAACTGATGCTGACGGCTTGCCACGGGACCACTGCTCTTCTACAGACCATGGTCTTCAAAAACTCTCAAATTTTTAGCTCAATGCGTACGGGTGTAAATGATTTGGAAGGTGGGAGCCTAGTCAGATCCAACTTATGCCGACGGCTCATCACGAGACCACTGCTTCTATAGACCATGGTCGCCGAATTTTCTCATCCCAAACTTGTAGCCCGTTCCACATGGGTGTAGATGGTTTGGAAGGTGGGAGTCTAGTCAACTCCGACCGATGTCGACGACTCATCACGGGATCATTGCTTACCAACAGACCATAATCACCAAATTCTCACATCCCAAACCTGTAATCAGCTCCGCGCGGGTATAGATGGTTCAGGAGATGGGTGCCCAGTCAGCCTCGACTGATGTCAACAACTCGCCATGGGACCACTGCGCTTTCTAAACACAACGGTCGCCGAATTTGATTACAGCTCAAATAGCATTCTCCTACTCACATGGGCTAACATTCCGTTAACAGCAATGACCACATGAGCCAACTCAAAAATCAATTGCTAACACACAGAAGAATGCTACATGGGATGTCAGCTCTAGCTTACGAAACCTGACTCGGGACAAGCACTCTAGCTCAAATACAACGCATGTACTCAGCAGCAACATGTCACTCATGCCAGCAACCGCAACCAATGGTCAAATACACAACTTAAGTCTCCAACGGCTTACCATAAGGATGAGTTACGGCCTGGGTAATGTAACCCACCGCCAAACCATCTGCAGAACATCCACTATTGGACGTAACAACGCGATGGCAACTCTGAGACCTCACAAAAGAACATGTCAAAATCATTTGCGACATAAATGGTCGAACTCTCAACAGCAGACAGACTACCCGACTTCTTGCTAACCCAACCGGACCTGTGTCAAAGTAAAACGACAAGGCAAAATGGAAAGAGCACAACAGGGAGACCGAACAAAATGCGGGTACAAAGCACACTCAAAATAAATTTGTTTACATTAACAGTTGAAACAAAAAGTGCAAATGTACAAAATTTACTCCTCATCAAGAGGGGGTACAAATACGAGGGAACTAAACTTGGCAGGAGAAGGAGCATGAGTTGCGTCCGTATGTGCCTCAATTTGAGCGTCACGATCGGATCGCCCTATTCTTCTGACGACCCAGAGACCATTCCTTGCATAAGACATCTTATTGTAATAAGCAAGGTCCTATTTCAGATGTTCTTCCTTCATCAGCGCCAACAGTTCTAATCTCCCATGCACGACCCAGCGGAATTCACACTTGCCTTGCGCCTTGGGAAGTTCTTCCTCACGTGTATTTGCTTCAACAAGTTCACGCTCCAACAGCTCCAGCTTGCCTGTCAGCGCATCAACCTGAGACCACTCCGTAACCAGCTACTCTTTAACTATGCTAAGTTCATGTTCTTCCAGGAGAAGTTGGTCTCCAACTTTCCTTGCCCACGAGCATTGAATTCCACGTCATCCCCTAACTGTTGTCTCCGGGCAACCCACTCAGACTCCTTTATTGTGTTATCCTCAACAAAAACTGCAATTCAGAGCGCATCTTAGCCGCATCTTCCTGCGCAACTTCCAGATCACGGCGGACCAGGTTCAGTTCTTGTCTCAATTTGTCCCTTGCAAACACCACCTCTGCTAAATCAGACTCAAGGGCTTCCAGACGAACCCTCTGAGTCTCGGCATCAACGGCTGACAGTTCCAACCTCCTCTCCTCAATCTGCTTTCTCAGCAACTCAATATCGAAAAGTGCATCAGAATACGACTTCTGCATAGTCGAGAAGACACGCTCCATGGTGTACACCCTCTCACGAGCCGCCTCAACTTCCGTCCCAGCGACGGCCACCTGACTCAATTGGAACATCCCCAACATAAGGTGTTTCAACCCCTTGTCCATGCACTCCTCCAACGCATCCTCCTCTGGCTTCGGAGTGTAGTTTGCCAACCAGCTATAACGTCTGCTTATATGCTTTCTCGATACGTAATCAATATCAACCTCCTAGTGCCAGACCTAGTTGCTCATTTCCACCGTGTCTAGAGCGAACAAACTCATCCGCGCATCCAAATGGAGCTTTCCCAGATGCGAGATCATGCCAGCACCGCCCTATATAGTATCCATCGCACCTAGGCCCTCATCCACATCCTTCCCTTTGTCATCAGTAGTTTACCTTTATTGCGAGTTGACTTAGCAAAATTCGATAGAAGAGAAGGAAGCGAATTCTCTAACGGACCCTCCATTGCCATGATATGCGGTTTCGAGCGAGATGGGGGACAATGCAAACTACAAGAGGGACATCCCACGCTACCACGACCACTATCGAACAATCCACCAGCAGGATGATTGAACTTTGGGACCACAGACGAATCCTCCTCAGAACCTTCTAGTAAAACATGTCCGGATTGGCCAGCCCCAGTAGAAGCCGCTACAACAGCAAGCATTAGCTTCTCACTCAAAGCCTCAACCTACTCAGTACTCAACTGCGATGCATCATTAACCCCTGCTAATCGCATGTGGTTCTTCTCCTAGCCAAATAATACATTCTCTGCCCTGACAGGTTGGGTAGGTTCACGCTCCTCCTTCACTGGTGCATATTGTTTGGGAGCCGGCTCGACCCCAACGCGAGACCTTTTCGAGCTTATGAAAGAGGCAAGCGTTTCAAAAAGCCCCTCTGTGTCGGGCAAGGTAGAAGCCTTCCTCTTCCTGAAAAAGGCTTTACCTTCATACATAACCTCCGGCGCTCTGTAAATAGTGGGAGCCACGTGCCAGTTGGCC
This sequence comes from Berberis vulgaris, assembly GCA_963556465.1. Taxonomy (NCBI): domain Eukaryota; kingdom Viridiplantae; phylum Streptophyta; class Magnoliopsida; order Ranunculales; family Berberidaceae; genus Berberis; species Berberis vulgaris. The sequence continues at coordinate 50,197,270 of OY747135.1, read as the reverse complement.
CACAATCCACTGCGACTGAAGTTAGTAGGACAGGTAGCGTTCTCCACACTCATCCATGGCATGTCGCGGAATGCCTTCATAGTGACTTGATCCTCCGAATATAAATGAGTAGTAGGGAACCCCCTACAAAGAAACACACGCGATATTAGCATACAATCAACGCAACATAATCAAAGGGTGAAACTATACTTAAGAAGTGGCTTGAACTCCTGGTCAAGCAGATGACCCTTGAACTCGAAGTACTTTGAATTCGAAGGAGTCGAAAAATAGTATTTCTGCCAGAATTTAAAATAGTTCAACAACTTTTCGAAGCAAGCCGGTGACATCATCTTACAAACGGCGTGATCATTCAACAGAAGGGAAGTTAACAACTGGATCACCCTCGGAGTCACGTGGACACCAGCATCCTTCGCCCTGATCATTATGATAAGGATAATCCTATACCCATTCGGTACAAACTAGGCAGGAGAGATTCCAAGAAATTCCAGGAAGCCCAAGATTTCTTCAAGCACAAGAAAACAGACTCCAGTTTGAAGCAATCATCACTCAGAGTATAGAATGGCAGGTCTTTAGGGACCCTGAATGTCTTTCAAATATCGAAAAGGCCCGATTCGGAAGTCGACCTATCTTCAAAGAACTAGAGGCCCTTGGCTAGAAACTCATCGTTAAGGTATTTTGGCGGGCCATGAAAAAGGTGAATAAACTTTCAATCAAAAGACGAACAAAACAGAATCTCTAAAAAACAAAGAAATGGAAGAGGCAATCTCTACAGAAAGGGATATCTAAATAGGGATTGATGTCCCGTTTCTTCTCCACTAAATCGACGCACGCTTAATTAATGAAGCGCGCCGCTCAAGTAACGGTTCAAACTTCATCATCACGAGCTGCGTATATTTTCAAGAAGTGACTTAGTGAACCGATACGATGGCCCACTAACTCGAGGGGAGCAGCTGATGATACACTGAAACGTCATTTCTTCTACACCGTACACGTGTCATGATGATCTCGAGAAATAACAGGCCCAAGCGTCAACCCAATACTGATCCGGCCCAAGCGGTTTCAAGCCCGCACAACGCAATTCGCCAGACGGACCCAAATCATTACAGCCTGCTAAGCCCACACGTCTCACCACTATCCCCAATACCAGTAAGCCCTATTAAGGCAAGTATCTTGAAGATCAACTTCAGATAAGCAAGACAAGAACACTTTGTTTTAAACTGGGAAGGAAATACCAGAGTATATGTCACACGTGGAAACTTCTATCTATGGACAACACTTTGTTTGGGAACTATCTTCCTTGTATCTAGGAGCACAAGTTTAACACATAAACTTCCCTTCACAGCACAACTCCTAGTTAGAGAATGATCTCCATGAAAATCTTCTTCCCTAAACTACGGCACCAATGGCTTGGTCGAATCAGGACTCCAGCACTATAAATAAGACATGAGATTGGTAAGCTAAGGTACGCTACGAATTCCATGTTTACAACATTACACCTTCCTCAGATCCCTGTCTTTCTTTAGCATCGGAGTGCTATCGGCCACCACAACGGTCAAGGTCAAGCATGGAGCGAAAATCGACTGCAGGTCAAGGTCAAGCAGGGAGCGAAATCGATTGCATCACTTGCTATATAAAATAAAGTCCTATTCTGACTTTTCTTCTTGTAAAGGTGAATCAATCTTGAACTTGGGCTTGACTATGTTGATTGCAAACTCTACATATTCTAACATATCCATCATAAACAGTGGTAATTGTGAGATTCAACAATAATAGTGTTCAATCAGGCCGTATGATACAGGGTAGTTCGTGTTGCTTTCATAATTGGGGTTTATTCTTTGGAGGCTCTTTTCTTCTTCCTTAGCCATGTTATTTGATTTTCATGGTTGATAGCGGTTTTAAATTCAGATGGATCCTAGTTTGTGATGGAGTCAAGATTTACAATTGAAAGTAATGGTTTCTGGGATTGGTTGGCAAGTGGTTGGTTTGGCATAGAGGAAATTAGCAGAAGGGGTTAAAGTTAAGGTGAGAATAGAGAAAGAGTGATTGGTATAGAAAGAAATACTTCAATTTGTGTGTGTTTTATTCATCCCACAATAGGGGTATATATACAATAGGGTTTCTTGTCTTACAAGATACAATCTTACAGAATATAGAAACAATCTTACAGAAAATATTCTAGGTTCCCTAAATATGAAATTAGAATATATATATATATATATATATATATATGTGTTTCTATAATCTATAATTAGAATATACAGCTTTCTATACTCCCCCTCAAGTTGGTGTATAGATGTCTATCACTCCCAACTTGTCAACTGAGCTGTCAAACACTTTCTGAGATACCCCTTTAGTAAGAACATCAGCTAATTGCTCCTTTGAGGTTACAAATGGAAAGCGAATAACTTTCCTGTCAAGATTCTCTTTAATAAAATGGCGGTCAACCTCCACATGCTTTGTTCGATCATGCTGAACTGGATTATGTGCAATTTGAATGGCAGCGGTATTATCACAATGTAACTCCATAGGCCTTTGTAGTTTGAAACCCATTTCTTTCAGGACATTACGGATCCACAACATTTCACAAACTCCATGTGCCATACCTCGAAATTCAGCTTCTGCACTTGATCTAGCAACAACTTTCTGGTTTTTACTACGCCAAGTTACAAGGTTCCCACCAACAAAAGTGAAGTACCCTGATGTAGAGCGTCTATCAGTTTTATCACCAGCCCAATTCGCATCTGTGTATCCAACAACTTCCAATTCATTTTTTCCAAACAATAATCCCTTACCAGGCGCCATCTTCAGATATTTCAAGATACGAAAGACTGCATTCATATGCTCTTCACTAGGACAATGCATAAACTGACTAACAACACTCACAGCATAAGCAATATCAGGTCTAGTATGAGAAAGATAAATTAACTTTCCTACAAGACGTTGATACCTCCCTTTATCAGTAGGGACTTGATCAGGAAGAATAGCAAGTCCATGATTCATCTCAATGGGTGTCTCTATTAGTTTGCAGTCCAACATCCATGTTTCAGCGAGCAAATCAAGAACATACTTCCTTTGTGAAAGTGAAATCCCTTTTTTCGACCTTGCAACTTCAATACCCAGAAAATACTTCAGTTGCCCGAGATCCTTCATTTCAAATTCCTTCGACAGATACTTTTGTAAATCATTTATTTCTTTCAGATCATCTCCTGTAACGATCATGTCATCAACATACACAATTAGAGCTGTAATCTTACCATTTTTGTCTTTGATAAACAATGTATGGTCAGAGTTGCTTTGTTTGTACCCAAAAGCTCTCATGGACTTCGAAAATCTTCCGAACCAAGCTCTTGGAGATTGTTTAAGGCCATACAAAGACTTCTTCAATTTACACACCTTACCAGCGTCTCTTGGGTTATTCTTCACGCCTGGAGGCATATCCATGTACACTTCTTCCTCCAAATTTCCATTGAGAAATGTATTCTTCACATCAAGTTGGTGCAAGGGCCAATCTTTATTTGCTGCAAGTGAAATTAAAATTCGGATAGTATTAATCTTCGCCACTGGTGCGAAAGTCTCCTCATAATCAATTCCATGGCGCTGTGTATATCCCTTGGCAACTAATCTTGTTTTGTATCTATCAATAGTTCCATCTGCATTAAGCTTCATATTAAACACCCAACGACATCCTACAGTCTTCTTTCCAACAGGCTTGTCTACTACCTCCCAAGTGACATTCTTCTGAAAAGCTTCCAATTCTTCATTCATTGCTGTTGTCCATTTTGGATCCTTCAATGCATCCTGCACGTTACTAGGAATAGATACAGTAGATAATTGATTAATAACAAGTGCATGTGACTTAGAAATCCTATGGGGGATCAAGCTTGCTCCGGTGTTGTTTTGGTTTGTGGACATAGGTTGTGCACCCAAACACTCGGGGCTCCAAATTAGGCATAGATGGGATGGACAAAAAGTGTATGAAGCTTCTGATGAGGATTCTTGAACTCAATTACTCGTGAGGGAGTACGATTGATAACATATACTGCAGATTTCACTGCTTCACCCCAATAGGATCGAGGTACATTCATGCCAAACAGGGAAGCACGAACAACTTCCAACAACTGCCTGTTATTTGGTTCTGCTAAACCATTCTGTTGAGGAGTATCAGTATTGGAGGTTTGATGACGAATTCCATTTGACCGGCAAATTCAGATATAGGGCCATTGACAAACTCTCCACCATTGTCAGATTGAAACACTGATGGATTGTTGGTACTGTGTCGCCACCATTTTGTAAAAATCAGTAAACCTTCCAAATGCCTCACTCTTTTTTTCAGTAATGACACCCAAGTCATCCGAGTGCAATCATCAATAAAAGATACATAATATTGAGCTCCAGACAAAGAAGGAATTTTTGCAGGACCCCAAACATCAGAGTGAATTTTCATAAAGGGAACAGGACATCTATGAATACTTGGCGAATATGGAATACGGTGGCTCTTGGCCAGTTCACAAATGTCACAATGAAATTCTAAATCACTAACAACTGAAAACAAATGAGGCTGCAACTTCTTAAGATAACGAAAAGATGGATGTCCTAAACGACGATGCCATAACCATACTACCTCCTTCGTTTTATCGACCCTAATGACTTGATTAGCTTGCCCCAAAAGATTCTTGCGTTTCTCTCCCGTCTCTGTCAGATCCAAGTAGTACAGTTTTCCCCTTCTAACACCATAACCAAGAATCTGCCGAGTCTGAATGTCCTGAAACACACAGAAAGATGGATAGAACGTCACAATACATGCAAGTGTTCGAATAATTTGACAGACAGACAAGAGGTTATAAGCTAGTGATGGAACAATTAAGACGGATTCAAGAGTTAGGGTATCAGATAACACAATGGAACCTTCTCCGCTAACCAGAGTTGGATTACCATCCGCAGTAGAGACAACATTTTGAGAGGAAGCTCTAAGATTTACTACAAGGTTAGGGTCATTTGTCATATGATCAGATGCACCTGAATCAATTATCCATGTACTATTCGAAATAACTTTATCATTCATACCTGATTGTGCTATATTAGCAAAAGCACTGTCTAGATGTTCATTCCCAGCAGTACAATGGTAGCCTTGCTTATATTCTTTCGTGACTTCTTGGTGAAGTCCCACCAATCAGGGTAACCAATCACTTCATAACATCTCTCCTTGCTATGGCCTAATTCTCCACAAATATTAGACTTCTTATTTGCATATGGATTTGATTTACCTGTAAGATGACAAGAAGGAGGACCGGAGAAGCCTGGAGGAGTAACTACCCTGCTCTGAACAGCCAAAACAGAGGATTGCATGGTGTGATCGACTTTTGGCTGGGTTGTGAATAACATAAGAAACCTTTTTTTTTTTTTTTTTTTTGCTTGTACAAACTCTGCAATAGAGTTCTTCACGAATAAAGTGACAGGACTGAAGCTGGGAGGGGGTTCACGCCAAGGAGTTCACGCAGCAATTCGATTTCTGGTGGTTTTCGAAAAAGCAATTTGATTTCTGGTGGTTTTCGAAAACCAGATTTGCAGATCGATTAACTGGGTTTCAGATTTGCAGATTGATGGATTGATTGATTTCAGTGGTTGCTAGGAGAAAGGATCTTCGACCGTCAGTGAACTTAGACAGTTTACCTCTTCCGCTTGATCGAACGGTGGTCGACTCGACTGCACCGCCGCCTCTGCTACTGCTGTGCGATGAAGAGGAGACGATGAAGCAGGGAGAGAAAGAGGGCTGTTGTGAAGGGGGCTCGATTCAGGATTTTTTTAGGGCATATTTAGGGTTGTTTCAGGGTGTATTCAGGTGTGATTCAGGGTTTAATTCAGGTGTGATTCAGGGTTGTTTCAGGGTTTGATTCAAGGTTGTTTCAAGGTTTGATTCAGGGTTAAGGGTCTGATTCGAGGTTTTTCCAGGGCTGTAACAGGGCAATTGCAGGGAGCGTGAAGTAGCAGCTGTTGTTTGTTGCGTTTCGGTGTTGTGAAAGGAGGACGACGGTTGTGAGTGGCGATTTGGTCTCGATGGAGGGTATGCGTGGTGTGGCGACGTGATTGCGATGATGGATGGCTTGATGTTGTTGCAAGCGTGGTGTCCTCCGGGATTCAAAAGAAGAAAAAAAAATGCAAAACAAGTTCAAAGGACTGAACCTGCATTGATACCATGTAGAAAGAAATACTTCAATTTGTGTGTGTTTTATTCATCCCACAATAGGGGTATATATACAATAGAGTTTCTTGTCTTACAAGAAACAATCTTACAGAATATAGAAACAATCTTACAGAAAATATTCTAGGTTATTAAATATGAAATTAGAATATCCTAAATATATATATGTTTCTATAATCTGTAATTAGAATATACAGCTTTCTATAATTGGAATGGTTGACAAAGCAGATGAGCATGAGCATTGAAGTATTGAAAGCTTTGTGTAAGAACAGATGGACTGGAGAGAAGGGAGAGGGGAGTATTGCCCACCAAGTTTCAAACAGGAGTGGTTTGTTCTTGGTTGGGCTCAGTGGGGGATTATTTCCAAAGTGGCGTGTATCCTATGGGGCAAAGAAGATGATGGAAATCGTTTATTGGAGAGTTTTTGTATATATATATATATATCTTTATTTTTTTGTACACTGAAGCGCACCAACCAACCAATCTGATCATCAACAGTATACAAGATCAGCAACGGATAAGAGCACCATTGACAGGACGACATATGAAACAAAGACAAATAGCTCATAGGGGCTACATAATGGTCCCAGATGATTTTTTTTCTTTTAAGGAGAGAAGCTTTGAACGAGCCATGGGAGAAGGAATCAACATTAATTATATGCTCATCTGAATCATCATAACTAGGATGTTTTATACGTCAGGTCTAGTTGAAATGGGTCAGATCTGATCCTTGTTCATGTTTATGATAACAAAAATAAAACAGAGCTAGAGATGGTTTTAGAACATATGCTTTGGAGATTGAAGCTACATAATCCCAATAGAAATAAAATAAAAACAAGGTGGTGTATGAAGTTTCTCACGCGGGTCAATCAATAAAAGTCTACTACTAACCAATGGGGAGAGAGGTTCAAGTTTTGTCTCGTCAACCAAGAAAATGGCTCTTTTGACAAAACAAAAATTCCAAAGCCGTATATATACAATAACTTATCAAAGCAACTCATTTTAAAAAGTTAGTTAAGCCACTACTCTTTCTCCTCCACCAAATTCTCTACCACTTCCTTAGATTGGTTTGTTTGCTGAAGAATCGTCTTTTCTTCAGTTCAATGCAAGGGTTTACAATGTTTATCTCTTCTAAATTTAGTTTTGCTTTCTTCTAGTTTATGTTGGTTCAATCTTTGCAAACGTTCCCAAACTTCTTTAATGTCTAGTTATGAACTAGAACTTGGAACCATGGTTGTGAGTGGATGCTTTTGTGTGTATCAACCATTGTCTAGATAAGTTTACTGTGTCAAAATTTAGCCTAGTTAGAAAGGGTTTAGTACAGGTGATTGGATAGTTTTCAATATGAATTTGTATTGTGCAATATATATTACTTTGATCGAATTCATAAGAATGGAGTGTACGATAGATAAACTTCAAATTACCATGGTGGCGAGTGGATGCTTTTGTGCGTTTCAACCATTGTCTAGATAAATTTACTATGTCAAAAGTTTAAGCTAGTTAGAAAGGCTTTAGTACAGGTGATTGATTGCATAGTGTTCAATATGAATTTGTCATGTGCAATATATCAGTTACCCTGATCGTGTTTTTGTGTGTGACTAGCATACCCATGAGTGCCTACATAACTAGTGAGCTCTGCATTATCTCCTTTATCATCCTATTATTATTCAAGTAAACTATATCCTTGCGTAGTTACTCACAAAAAAAAAAAAAAAAAAAGGCCCAAGAGCAGTCAACCTACCATAGATCTTGCAAATGTGCCAATTGTTGCAGTTATTCTTCGAGCTTTTATGTTACTTCACTGCAAAGGTTTGAAACCTAATACTCGTGTTAAAAAGAAAAATACATCCCTATTTATAATTGAACATTTGTTGGGAATGATTATTAAGGTTGGGATCAGGGGACATGCATTTACAACCAATCTTCACCTGCCCTTAATTGTAGCTTAATCTGATGGGAGCTCTGACTATATTGTCCCAAAAGTTTGCTGTCTACCATTTCTAGCCAATGGCGCACAGCACAACATTTAAAGACTGGTTCATAGAATTTAAAAATTAAACTTTGTTAAATTAAGAGATTACACCCTGCCCAAAATAACTCATCACATAAAGCTTTTCATAATCTGATTTTTGACACCTCCATGGCTTCTTCTTCTTTACACCCAATAAAAAAGATCTTGAATCTCATCTGCAACTTCTATGCCTGATCCATTTATGATATATTGTGCAGTGACTTTCTGCTGAACTGCTCAAAACAAAGATTCAAATTGGTTCCTTCTGATATGGTTTCCATGTATTATGGTCTCATGTGTTGCTGCTTTTGATAGTCTGTGTGGAGTAGGTTCTTGGGGGTGTGTTGCCACCTCTCTTGATGGGGTTATCTTAGAATTCAGTTTAGTGCAGAATTTGAACTCTTCATTTAATCATTTTTTGTCTGAACTTCAAGGATTAGAGGTTGTTGTACAGTGGAGCATTGGAACAGGTTCGACCAGTGTTTTTTTTTTTTTTGTTTGATGCATGTGGCTGATCTAGTTCATGCTTTCTAGGGTTCATTTGAACATCTTTGCTGTAGTTATGAAGTAAAGAACCACATGCACTCGTGAATTATATATATCCACAAAAATTATTCAACTACAAATGGACAGTCTAGATGAGTTACAAATATCAAAATGAGCTGAATTTTTTGGAAATGATATAAAGATGGAAACTCATAAAACAAGTCATCGTTATCAGTCCGAACTTTGAAACGTGAACATTCGGCCTTCATTTTTTTGTTCCTCCAATTTCTCTGTTTCTGCTACCAGCCAACAACTCTCATCATTTCTATTTTTGATTTTGTTTATGGGAGATTATGTAATAATTTCTAAAGTCTAATATATTTTAGTTGTAGGTACTTTCCCCAAATAATAAAATAAAAATCCTAAAGGGACTTAGGCGGGGCAACTTGGGGTAACTATCCGAAGTGTTGAGTTGTCAACCCAATCATATAGTTGTGGAACCTTAATTTGTGGAAGGATCAATGGAGACAAAAGCTTTTGTTTTCTTGTTGAAGGATGAAATATTATATTTGGGAAAAGTTAATTTGATTTGTTGAGGGATGAAAGATTATATTATCCCTAAATCCTACAAGATACATTTTCATTTCACTTGACTTAAAAGACTTGGGTGGTCTTTAAAATGGCTTCTAAAGACAAGAGTGGCTATGTCCTTGGTGGTCTGTATTGTCACTCCCCTTCCGCTCCCAGGTTACCAATAATGGTCCGATGAGGAGAGACAGAATATTTCTCACATCTCTTTATACTACCAGTGGCGCAGGATTCAATCAGAGGGCCCAGTATGATTTGGAGCCACTAACTTCCAAATAAGACAAACTTTAATGACGATTTTCAACTTTGGAAGTAATGTGGAAATAGCCAAACATAGAAAGCTAGCATGCACACACACACTAAGGTTCCAATAAGTATAGTACTGCAAGAGAGTTTTTTAGGTAAGATGATCATCTTTTTTTTTTTTTTTGGAAATTGAGCTGGGGTTATTTAGGATCCCCGAACCTTAAATTAAAGAAAATAAAGGTGATGATAATATAGGTTACAATCGCTTATACGCTCACTCATTACATCAACTACAGAACAAAAACCTTGCTTCAAAGCTTCAACAAAGAACCTCTTGAGTTCTAGAATCACCAACTAAGGATGCAGAATGATTGGAACATAGAGGTCATTTATGGCCAAATACTCTCACTAATGGCTAACATCATTACTTGTACATGCTTTTTGTCACGCCCCGATTTTCGAGAAAAACGAAAATCCCAAATATCCACGTAGGATTATCCGTTTTCCCCAAAAGTCGGGACATGAATTTTCATTCACGAAAATAACAGTTGACATCCACGAGAAATAATAAATTTTTGCACAATTTACCAAATAGAGGGAAAAACACAACTGATCTAAAAGTCAATCAAAGGAAGAAAATTTTTAAAACTCGTAGAGCCAACGCTAACAAGTTCAACACTTTACGAAAGTATCCCTCAACAAAATAATGAATAACTCCGAATTCAATTTATAAGAAATAAACTAACACCTAAAAAATAGAAAGATCCAATCTTTCGAACACGCGCAACTCCCAGCAATGATCGTCACGTATGGTACGAAATGCTCTAAGCCCGCCCGAGATTACTGTATCCTGAAAATGAGCTAGTCGGCTACATTCCCGAAGGAATGTACCCAAGAAGCCAAAGCTCACTTGGGTCAGCAATAAAGCCGGTGTGAAATCTCTTCATCCCAAAAATCAATAAAATTGCATTAGATAAACATCAAACAAAACACAAACAACAAACCATCACACCATTAGGTAGTTCCTCAACGAGGCAAAGGTGTGATGCAAGAAAACACAGTTCCAAGAATTTAGTTCCTCAACGAGGCAGTCATATCATCATCCTAATATGTAAATATGCATTTACCTGTACTTAACATATAGGAGTTCACTATGGCAAGTCGGACCTGCAGAAATATTAGTGGACTTGCCATCCTGCATAAAAAGAATTAGAAACAATGCAACGTCATCTATTCTTTTTATTTGGATTAGGTTTATCTTTTTAACGGATTGATCACTTAGACGATACCACATTCGCACCACCTCCGTGCCGAACATACATGCCCGTATGCCTCTCTCATATAAAGGAGGACTACTCCGTCATCCATGCCTAAGTGGGGACATCACATACAGGCATGCATCGCGGATACCCCTAACTATATGAGTACCAAAAGCCATCCTTGGGCTATCAATGCGCATAAACTCACGTCACATTTTTGACGGATAAATATAAAAGCCTATTTTAGGCATACAAACTCACCACATTTCCGCAAGACTAACCCGAAGGTTATTTTAGTTTCTCTAGTAAGAAATGGGTGCCCCAACTCCGCAAGACGACCCGTAGGTCATTTAGTTTCTCTAGTAAGAGAGGGGAAATCATAAACAAAAGAGATGTGGTAGTTCTAAGTGATACAAGCCCAAGTGGTTTTATATTTTCAGCAATCCAATATCATTTATTTTTCATAATTCAGAATTCTTCCATAATGACATTTTGTCGAACATGAATTGATTCACAATCTATTCACCCACATTTTTGGGGAAAACATAACATATTCATCAATCATGCTATGTAACAATATGGCAATCAAGTCACTCATAGATTCAAAAATCTCAATTCTTCATAATGCATAAACAAGTCAATAAGCATAATAATGCAAATCTCCAATTTATCACAATGCATTAATATATAAATAAACGTAATGACATCTTTTCTCTAGGCCACATACACCCTCGCTTTCACACTCACACGTGTGTGTTCCGAGTATAATGGCTATGTAGAATATAACATATTGGAAAATGCATATTAATAAAATTTCAGACAGACATTTTTGTAATTTCTCCTGAATTCCTTGAACCAAAATGGTATGTCAATCAAAATGAAAACCTTTATTTCGGTCTGAAATGATACTGTGAACCTTGGTTATAGCAGACCATGAAATTAAAATCCTTTCACTTTTCCCCATCTTGTTTTTGAGAAGGTTTGAAATGTGTGTCAATAGACTCACTACTAACAAACACCAAGAGTAGAAAACCAAAATAAACAATAAAGAACTTTGACACTCTCCACACAAACACATTCTATCCTGGATTTCTAGCAAGTAAAATGTGTTACTCAATACAACCTAGAATAGAGTTTTCATGCACTCATTACCAAGACCCCACTAAACTAACAAAACTAAACTAATCAACTTTCATTGTCAGGAGAAAAAAAATAATAATAAGTTGGCACTGTGATACAAAATTTCTAATCTAGGGTGTAGCTTTCCATTATCATTTATCAGAACATTCCAAATCAATCAACTTCCACTGTCAGAAGAAACAAATTTCGCAGTTTGACAATATGGGCACAATTTTCAGTCTGAATTTTTGCTAATATATCCTAACCTAGCGCTCTCGTGAACTCATATATGTAAACCCTGCTGACAAAACTGAACCGATCCTCCAATCCTACAAGCAACATCCAAAAATCACCAAAACCACAAACTGCTTATTGGCTCAACTTTCAAAAACTCAAACTTACACAAAACCCGAACTATTGAAATCCCAAGTGATTTATTTGCCTGACACAAAATAAATGTCTATTGCACAATATACAATGTCAAACCCAAAACATGACCAAAAGGCACAAAAGCAATCAATAAATGAATATAATATATAATAAGTACTTTTCAAAGGAACCTCAAAAGAAATCACGTGTAAATGAAGTAGTAAGAAGACTCACCTCTTTCTTTTTCTCCTTTTTCTCCTTTCTTTCTTCCTCCCTTTCTTCTTCTCCTTTCTCTTTTTTTTTTTTTTTAATTTATTTTTAGCGGCGAGAGAAAAAGAGAGGAACCTAACCCTATTTATTCCTATCAATTAGGGCTTTACTCGAGGTTAAGGACACCCCACTCTCTACTTGATGCCACCGCGTATTAAATAAAATTAAAATTAAACAATTAAATAATTAATTAATTAAAAAGTATTATATATTAAATTAGGGTCGTTACATTATACACACCTTAAAAGGAATCTCGTCCCGAGATTCACTGGATGAAAAGCTCCGGATGCAACTGCTTCACTCTGTCCTCTAGCTCCCAAGTTACATCATTCTCTTTTTCACTCCATTGGACTTTCACCAGATTCACTATCCTTCTACGGAGCTGTTTCACATCACGATCCACAATCTTGATTGGTCGTACTACTTGGGTGAAGTCGTCATTAATCTCAATTTCTGTGGGTTGGACGACGTTAGCAGGATCCTTCACACACTTCCTCAGCATGGATATGTGAAACACATCATGAACAGCTGATATGCTCGGGGGCAGAGCGAGTCTATAGGCCAAACTCCCTACCCGAGCAATGATCTCGAATGGTCCCACAAATCTAGGACTTAGCTTCCCTTTCTTACCGAACCTCAATACACCGCGCATAGGTGAAACCTTAAGAAAAACAAGGTCCCCAACCTGAAATTCTATCGCCTTACGCTTCCGATCGGCATAACTCTTCTGTCGGCTTTGAGCAGTTTTGATCCGCTCTCTAATAATCTGCACCTTCTCCGATGTCTCCCTAACCATCTCTGGCCCCAACAAGACTGTGTCGCCTACCTCCGCCCAGCAGGATGGTGATCGACAAGGCCTCCCATATAAAGCCTCAAACGGGGCCATACCAATACTAGAATGGTAACTGTTGTTATAAGAAAACTCTATGATAGGTAAATAATCCTCCCAACTACCTCCAAAATCGAGCACACATGCCCGAAGCATATCCTCTAAAATCTGATTCACCCGCTCCGTCTGACCATCAGTCTGAGGATGATAAGCTGTACTCAAATCTAGTCTAGTCCCCATGACTCGCTGGAAACTCTTCCAAAACTCAGCTACAAACAAGGGATCTCGGTCAGACACAATGGACACCGGTACTCCGTGAAGCCTAACTACCTCACGGATGTATCGTCTGGCTAGTTGTTCGGTAGTACGGTGCACCCCAACCGGAACAAAGTGCGCAGACTTAGTCAAACGGTCAACTATAACCCAAATTGACTCGTTACCTCGTCGAGTCTTCGGTAAACCATCTATAAAGTCCATAGATATATTTTCCCATTTCCAGACAGGAATCTCTAGTGGTTGCATTAAACCTGAGGGCCGCTGATGCTCGGCCTTCACTTGTTGACAAGTGAAACACCGTGATACATAATCTCCTACATCCTTCTTCATGCCGTCCCACCAGAAAGTTCGCTTCAGGTCATGGTACATTTTTGTGCCTCCGGGGTGAATGGTAAAACGTGACTTATGAGCCTCATCCATAATTTCTTTCTTCAATCCCGCAATCTCAGGCACACAAAGTCTCCCATGAAATCTCAAACCACCATCAGACTCAACTGACCACATAGAGGGACAATCATCTAGGTTATCGAGCACCAAATCTTCCAATTTACTCATCAACCGAGGATCCTTACGTTGCTCGTCTAAAACCCTGCTAATCAAAGAAGGTCGAACAGATAAACTCCCAACATAAGCCGTGTTTGCTCCCTGGACAAACTGAACACCACAAGAAGAAATAGTCTCAAGAGACTTCCACTCCTCTACCATGAGTGAAGCCATAACAGTGTGTCGCCGACTGAGAGCATCGGCTACTACGTTTCCCTTACCTGGGTGGTAAAGGATCTCAAAATCATAACTGCTAATGAACTCCACCCACCTTTGTTGTCTCATATTCAACTCCTTCTGCGAAAACAAATACTTAAGACTCTTGTGATCTGTGAACAACTCAAAATGCTCCCCATAAAGGTAGTGTCGCCACATCTTCAAAGCAAACACAACTGCCGCTAATTCCAAGTCATGGGTAGGATATCGCCTCTCATGAGGCTTCAATTGTCGTGAGGCGTATGACACAACTTTCTGATTTTGCATTAGTACACAACCCAGACCTGTGCCACTAGCATCAGTGAAGACCACCAACTTCCCACCTTGAACTGGGATAGTCAGGATAGGCGCAGTGGTCAATCGGTGTTTCAACTCCTGAAAAGCCTTTTCACACTCATTGGTCCAAACAAATTGGACATTATTGCGGGTCAACTTAGTCAACGGTGCAGCGATAAGAGAAAACTTTTCTATAAATCGTCTATAGTACCCAGCCAACCCCAAAAAGCTTCTCACCTCCGTTGCATTAGTAGGTTGTTTCCAATCTTTCACTGCTTTCACCTTATCAGGATCAACTGCTATCCCTTGGCTAGAAACAACATGCCCTAAGAATTTTACTTCTTTTTCCCAAAAATGGCACTTGCTAAATTTCGCATATAATTTCTGATCTCTCAAGGTCTGCAACACTGTTCTGAGATGTTCTCTATGCTCTGCTTCATTACGAGAGTAAACCAAAATGTCATCGATAAAGATAATGACGAATTTGTCCAAGTATGGTCGAAAGATCCGGTTCATCAGATCCATGAAAAAGGCGGGGGCATTTGTCAAACCAAAAGGCATGACTGGAAACTCATACAACCCATATCTTGTACGAAAAGCCGTGAGAGGAATACTATCTTCTTCTATACCCATCTGATGATATCCAGTTCTTAAGTCAAACTGAGAAAACACTACTGCTCCCCTCAACTGATCAAGAAGATCGTCAATTCGAGGCAATGGGTACTTGTTTTTTATAGTCTTTTTGTTCAGCTCCCTATAGTCAATACACATCCTCAAGGTACCATCCTTCTTCGAAACGAAAATGGCGGGTGCTCCCCACGGAGAATTACTCGGGCGTATGAACCTGGTTCATACACACCTTAAAAGGATTACACATATATACATTAACATGAACAACATGTCAATAAGTATGGCCAAAACAAACAATACACCAAGAAAATTACCCTTTTTGCAACATCTCGTCCAACTGGACTTTCATCTCGTTCAACTCCTTAGGTGCCATCCGGTACGCTGCCTTGGAGATAGGAGCGGTTCCAGGTATTAAATCGATTCGGAACTCAACTTCTCGCCTAGGCGGCAAGCCAGGGATTTCCTGAAATACATCTTCATAATCTCTTACCACGTCTACATCTCGAATCTCTCTCTCTGACGTCCCCACCAAGTATAGAAAACTAGACATTACTGACTCTTCACAATGTCCACAAGTGTGAGAAACAGGGGGCATGCCTGGTGCATGAATGGAAACTATCTTCTTTGCACAATCTAGGGTGACTAAGTTCTTACGCAACCAATCCATTCCCAAAATCACATCAAAGCCCTCAAAGTCAAGCACAATCAAGTCGACAAGGAATACTTTGTCGAGGAAGGAAATCTTAAAATTTCTACATATTTCATTTAGTGTCACTGAGCCTCCTAAAGGGGTGGTAACACATAATGGTATGTCAAGTGGCAAAACTTTCAACATTAATCGATTAACCAAACGTCGAGATATGAACGAGTATGATGCACCAGTATCAAATAACACCTTCATATTAGAGATAGGAAAATCAAAAGTACCTTGAGCGTTTTCCTGATCTGGTAAGGTAGCAAATACACGCCCTTGGGTGGGTTGACCTTGCCTATTCTGAGCCGCATTCCTACCATTACGACAATCTCGCATTCGATGACCTGGTTTCCCACAAGTGTAACAGATCAGTGTGCGCTCCCCTGATGCTGTTTGGGCAGTCTGATTCTGCTGACCCTGATAACCTTGTCTCTGGTTACTCTGACGATGGAATTGGTTTCCATTCTGTCTTTGATACTGATTACCATCCTGTTTCTGGGAATGGTCATACCCCTGCCTCTGAGACTGATTTCCACCCTGACGGTGAAACTGGTTTCCTCCCTGCTGTTGGTTCTGGTATCCACCTTGAGGTTTCTGGTTCTGAAACTGTCGACCCCTTTGCCCTTGATCATAAGGACGGAAACGGCTACGGTCACCACGAAAATCCCGCGACGCACCCTGATGACGAGTGTTTCCTGACACCTCGCCCAACTTCTGCTTGCCTTTCTCTCTACTCTCATGATACATCTTGTTCTGTTCCTCGTATTTCAATGCTAAATCCAAAACTCTATCAAAACTCTCTCTGTCAGCAGTGAGAAGAGCTCTCGACAGGTAGTGATGCAAACCCCCAATAAACTTGGCATTTTTCTTTTCTGGGGTGTCTACCAAATACGGAGCATAACGGGACAACTCGTTAAACTTCGTGACATACTGTTCCACCGTCATATTCCCAGTCTGCTTCAACATATTAAACTCCGCAGCCCATTGCGCCTTAACTGCATTAGGCACAAATCTATTCTCAAATCTATCCTTAAAGTCCTCCCATGTCATAACCGCAACATCAACGGAGGGTAGTAAAGCCTCCCACCAGTATCTAGCAGCACCATCCAAGTGATGTGCAGCTAACTCTTGTTTTTGGACTTCAGTGAGTTGCATTCTCCTAAAAACGGTCTCACAGCTCTGAACCCAGACATCTGCATCTCTCGGATTTTCTCCGGTGAACCTCTTTCCACCCAAAGTCCCGAACTCCTTAACCCTTCTAGCAAAAGGGTCACCCTGACTGTTATTTTGTTGCAATCCCTGTAGCAACTGCATCATCATGGCCTGACTCAACTGAATAGTATTATCACCATGGCCATTTCCATTTTCATTGCCACCCTCATTTGGAACGACGTTCCCACTACTTCCGCTTCCGTTCCCATTTGGGTTCTGACGAGTATGTCTTCCGGCCATATCCTTCAATAAAAATGGAAATGATTAGACACTCCATAAGATCCATAAAAACCTCTACACCTTACCCATAACCACATTCCGAGGATCCCCTAGACTCTCCCTAGCCTAGGGTAAACTGTGCTCTGATACCAAACTGTCACGCCCCGATTTTCGAGAAAAACGAAAATCCCAAATATCCACGTAGGATTATCCGTTTTCCCCAAAAGTCGGGACATGAATTTTCATTCACGAAAATAACAGTTGACATCCACGAGAAATAATAAATTTTTGCACAATTTACCAAATAGAGGGAAAAACACAACTGATCTAAAAGTCAATCAAAGGAAGAAAATTTTTAAAACTCGTAGAGCCAACGCTAACAAGTTCAACACTTTACGAAAGTATCCCTCAACAAAATAATGAATAACTCCGAATTCAATTTATAAGAAATAAACTAACACCTAAAAAATAGAAAGATCCAATCTTTCGAACACGCGCAACTCCCAGCAATGATCGTCACGTATGGTACGAAATGCTCTAAGCCCGCCCGAGATTACTGTATCCTGAAAATGAGCTAGTCGGCTACATTCCCGAAGGAATGTACCCAAGAAGCCAAAGCTCACTTGGGTCAGCAATAAAGCCGGTGTGAAATCTCTTCATCCCAAAAATCAATAAAATTGCATTAGATAAACATCAAACAAAACACAAACAACAAACCATCACACCATTAGGTAGTTCCTCAACGAGGCAAAGGTGTGATGCAAGAAAACACAGTTCCAAGAATTTAGTTCCTCAACGAGGCAGTCATATCATCATCCTAATATGTAAATATGCATTTACCTGTACTTAACATATAGGAGTTCACTATGGCAAGTCGGACCTGCAGAAATATTAGTGGACTTGCCATCCTGCATAAAAAGAATTAGAAACAATGCAACGTCATCTATTCTTTTTATTTGGATTAGGTTTATCTTTTTAACGGATTGATCACTTAGACGATACCACATTCGCACCACCTCCGTGCCGAACATACATGCCCGTATGCCTCTCTCATATAAAGGAGGACTACTCCGTCATCCATGCCTAAGTGGGGACATCACATACAGGCATGCATCGCGGATACCCCTAACTATATGAGTACCAAAAGCCATCCTTGGGCTATCAATGCGCATAAACTCACGTCACATTTTTGACGGATAAATATAAAAGCCTATTTTAGGCATACAAACTCACCACATTTCCGCAAGACTAACCCGAAGGTTATTTTAGTTTCTCTAGTAAGAAATGGGTGCCCCAACTCCGCAAGACGACCCGTAGGTCATTTAGTTTCTCTAGTAAGAGAGGGGAAATCATAAACAAAAGAGATGTGGTAGTTCTAAGTGATACAAGCCCAAGTGGTTTTATATTTTCAGCAATCCAATATCATTTATTTTTCATAATTCAGAATTCTTCCATAATGACATTTTGTCGAACATGAATTGATTCACAATCTATTCACCCACATTTTTGGGGAAAACATAACATATTCATCAATCATGCTATGTAACAATATGGCAATCAAGTCACTCATAGATTCAAAAATCTCAATTCTTCATAATGCATAAACAAGTCAATAAGCATAATAATGCAAATCTCCAATTTATCACAATGCATTAATATATAAATAAACGTAATGACATCTTTTCTCTAGGCCACATACACCCTCGCTTTCACACTCACACGTGTGTGTTCCGAGTATAATGGCTATGTAGAATATAACATATTGGAAAATGCATATTAATAAAATTTCAGACAGACATTTTTGTAATTTCTCCTGAATTCCTTGAACCAAAATGGTATGTCAATCAAAATGAAAACCTTTATTTCGGTCTGAAATGATACTGTGAACCTTGGTTATAGCAGACCATGAAATTAAAATCCTTTCACTTTTCCCCATCTTGTTTTTGAGAAGGTTTGAAATGTGTGTCAATAGACTCACTACTAACAAACACCAAGAGTAGAAAACCAAAATAAACAATAAAGAACTTTGACACTCTCCACACAAACACATTCTATCCTGGATTTCTAGCAAGTAAAATGTGTTACTCAATACAACCTAGAATAGAGTTTTCATGCACTCATTACCAAGACCCCACTAAACTAACAAAACTAAACTAATCAACTTTCATTGTCAGGAGAAAAAAAAAAATAATAAGTTGGCACTGTGATACAAAATTTCTAATCTAGGGTGTAGCTTTCCATTATCATTTATCAGAACATTCCAAATCAATCAACTTCCACTGTCAGAAGAAACAAATTTCGCAGTTTGACAATATGGGCACAATTTTCAGTCTGAATTTTTGCTAATATATCCTAACCTAGCGCTCTCGTGAACTCATATATGTAAACCCTGCTGACAAAACTGAACCGATCCTCCAATCCTACAAGCAACATCCAAAAATCACCAAAACCACAAACTGCTTATTGGCTCAACTTTCAAAAACTCAAACTTACACAAAACCCGAACTATTGAAATCCCAAGTGATTTATTTGCCTGACACAAAATAAATGTCTATTGCACAATATACAATGTCAAACCCAAAACATGACCAAAAGGCACAAAAGCAATCAATAAATGAATATAATATATAATAAGTACTTTTCAAAGGAACCTCAAAAGAAATCACGTGTAAATGAAGTAGTAAGAAGACTCACCTCTTTCTTTTTCTCCTTTTTCTCCTTTCTTTCTTCCTCCCTTTCTTCTTCTCCTTTCTCTTTTTTTTTTTTTTTTATTTATTTTTAGCGGCGAGAGAAAAAGAGAGGAACCTAACCCTATTTATTCCTATCAATTAGGGCTTTACTCGAGGTTAAGGACACCCCACTCTCTACTTGATGCCACCGCGTATTAAATAAAATTAAAATTAAACAATTAAATAATTAATTAATTAAAAAGTATTATATATTAAATTAGGGTCGTTACACTTTTGACATTCTATGCGCATTCATCTTACTACACAACCAGCCGGATATCTTCCTCTGCAGACTACCTGTTTAGCACTCTGTACAGTGAACCTCAAAGGCTTGAAAATATATAGCATCAGTACTTTTATGCAGAACTTGCTTCTAATTGAACTGAATCAACTCACCCCAACTGATCGAGTTCATCAGGATGGAGTGCTAGAAAGAAAAACAGAAATTACTATGGTTGGAACCCGTGGGGTTGTGCCTGAGTTGGATGCTTTTGTGTGTATTAAGCATTATCTAGATAAGTTTACAATATATATCAAAGGTTAACTTCATTAGAAAGGATTTGGTCCCCTTCCTCATTTTCATCGGGTTGTTAGTCACGTAAATTTATAGGTTGCTTGCATAGCCAGTCAATTTTATTTATTTATTTTATGGAGAATGTTGGCCTTGAGTTTTCCCCCAAAAGACATACCAATAGACCCTTAGATGTATTTGAAATGATAGTATTGAATGCGGACCTTACATGAAATTTTATGTAATGTTAAGTGTGACAAAACTATCAAAAACATAATTATCTTTCTACGAATTCTACCCATGCTTGCAATCAATAATATCACTTCATATACATAAATTATTTTGGATATGTCAATCACCTACAATGCACGCGCGCATGTATTAGTATAATGTACTAATATTTACACGCTTCGTGCTTCTAATAGTTTGACCTCTTTACTTATTTGTTTATACATAATTTTATATTTCTATGCGATATGAATTGATTTATAATTCTGGAAATTTACAATGTTTTGTAAACAGAATCTCACTTTCCAGTTGTAATAGTTGTCTACACTTGGGACAACTAGCACCATCTTAGTTACTAAGGTCACTAATGCTAAAAATTGAGTATTCGTTACGAAGGTATTGATGGGTTGGAACTACCTCATTTATTATGTTAATATTTAAATCGCAATGACTACCTCTCACCATCTGTTTTTTACTTTCTCACACTACCTGTATAAATAAAAATCATTCATTTTTTCCCCTCACCATTTACCATTTAAATCGACAATGGTTCATCTCTCCCCCATTCGAAATTTCTTCTTCCAAATCTCTTCAAAATCTCTCCCCACACTCAAATCGCTTGCAAATCTCTTCCCTCTCCCTCGAAAACTCTCAAAATCCCTTCAAAGTCGAAACCCTTTAACCCAAACTCAATAAATATGCATAACTTAACATAACAGAGAAACTCAAACTCAAAACGAAAAAAATGCAAAATAAGGTAACTTTCGACTAATTTAAACCCTCAATTGAGACCGATTCCCAAGCTTATCAAAATACGAAAATTGTATTATTATGAGTTATATAATAAACACAACTTGAATCACTTGAAAATGTTTTGAAATGAGTAAGTTATGATCATTTTACTAAAGTCGCGCAAATTTGTCCGAAAAATGAAAACAGAATAGTGTTCCTGACTTTCGGCCAACTATGTACTCGATTGAGACCGATTCTCAAGTTGATCAACACACAAAAGTTGTAGTACTCTCAGTTATATAATAAACATAACTTGAATCACTTGAAAATGTTTTGAAATGAGAAAGTTATGATCATTTTACTAAAGTTGCATAGAACAGGAAAAAAAGATACCTCGCATTGCACAATGCGAATAGGAAAATAAAAATTATGTTCGCATTGTGCAACTTGCACATTTCAAAACATTTTCAAGTGATTCAAGTTTTATTTATTAGATAACTGAGAGTACTACAACTTTTGTGTTTTGATCAACTTGAGAATCGGTCTCAATCGAACACATAAGTTGGCCAAAAGTCAGGAACACTATCCCGTTTTCATTTTTCGGACAGATTTGCGTGACTTTAGTAAAATAATCATAACTTGCTCATTTAAAAAAAATTTTAAGTGATTTAAGTTGTTTTTATTAGATAACTCATAGTAATACAACTTTCGTATTTTGATGAGCTTGAGAATCAGTCTCAATTGAGGGTTTAAATTAGTTCAAAAGCTACCCTATTTTTCATTTTTTCATTTTGAGTTTGGGTTTGTTTGTTACGTTAAGTTATGCATATTTATTGAGTTTGGGTTTAAGGGTTTCAACTTTAAGGGGATTTTGAGAGTTTTCGAGGGAGTGGGATGAGATTTGCAAGAGATTTGAGTGTGTGGAGAGATTTGGAATAGATTTGCAAGAGATTTTGAATGGGGGAAGGAGGAACCATTGTCGATTTGAATGGTGAGGGGGGAAATGAATGGTTTTTTTTATATATGATGGTGTGAGAAAGAAAATAGGTGGTGTGAGAGAGATAAAATGATGGTGCGAGGTAGTCGTTGCCTATTTAAAAAGACTTAAAAGATCTAATAACTAGTCATCCAAGGCATGAATGGTATGCCATATAAGAAGGTAATACTTTTCTTTTTATGTATTTAAATACAATAAACTACAATCTAAACTTGATTACTGATGTAGTTGAATTCTGTTCTCCTTGACCTTGACCTGGACTTGCACAGGGAACGCACGTGAGCCAATGACCACCGTTGTGGTGGTTGATGGCACTCCGATGCTAAAGTTAGACAAGGCTTGAGAAAAGCTTAAAGTTGTAAATTGGGTTCTATGGCGTTCCTTTCTTCTTCAAACATGTGTCTTATTTATAATGTGGGAGTCCTTGTTCGCGTAGTTTAGGGAAATAAATCTTGCCGGAGATCCTTTCCTAGTTAGGAATCGTCCATGTAAGATAATTTTCCTACACAACTCGTGCTCATAGATCTGCGGGATAGGTGTCCCTTTTGGACTGTTGTCCATGCAAGGAAGTTTCCATGCACGACTTATATTCTGGTATATGTTTCCTAGTCGAAACCAATGTGTTGTTGGGCTGCTCGTCTTAGGTGATCCCCCAGATACTTGCCTAATTAGGCCTTACAGGTATTGGGTTTTGCTATGTGACGTGTAAGCTTAATAGGGTACTGCAACTTGGATCCAACCTCCTGGATTCTACCGAATTGGGCTTAATGTTATATGGGCCTTGCCAGATTTGGTGGGCAATCGGGTCCGCTTTTCTCTGCTTGAGATCATCATGACACGCGTACGGTGTGGATTAAAGGATGGTTTGGTGTATCATCAGCTACTCCCCCCGAGTTGGTGGGCATGTTCATCGGTCTATCAAGTCATGTCGTAAAGGACCTGAGTGGTCATGATTGGTTTGAGTCTGAATCATCTCCTCGAGGGCTCACTTCATTAAATGGGCTTGCGTCTTCTCGAGAAAAGGCGAAATTATGTTCTCTATATAAGTCCCTTTCTCTGCAAAGTTCATTTTCTCTACTCTTAGATCTTGGAGACTATGTTTTATCGTTTCACTTTCCAAACTTTTGATGTATCCAACTTCAGTGATCGAAAGTTTGTACGTTCTTCAATGGCAAGCCAGAATCAGCTTTCTGATGAACTGTTTGCTAAGGGTCGTAAGTTCTTCAAGGAGAGGTCACTCTTTGAGTCGAATTTGGAAAGCCTCCGCGTGACATATGGAATCCATGATGATCGTGTATTGTTCACATTGGGCGCTGATCAAACGCCGCTGTCTCCTCCTGAGGGATTTATTTGCCTGCATCAAGGTATGCTCCAATCGGGCGTCTATTTTCCTGTTATCAAAGAAATTATGGGCTTCTTGGCTTACCGCGGCATTGCGCCCGCTCAACTAATGCCGAACGGGTATAGGACGGTGATCGCCATTCTGATTAGA
Source organism: Berberis vulgaris (assembly GCA_963556465.1). Taxonomy (NCBI): domain Eukaryota; kingdom Viridiplantae; phylum Streptophyta; class Magnoliopsida; order Ranunculales; family Berberidaceae; genus Berberis; species Berberis vulgaris. Next base: position 50,173,139 of record OY747135.1, on the reverse strand, counting down.
GCGAAGGCCACTAGTGTCTGAGTGTTTCGAAGGTGATTCAACTGCTTACTTCTCCTCGGATAAACGAGTGTGATGTGTTCGTGTTGACATTGCCAAACTGTTTTGGTAATCTGCCTGATGACTTTAAGTTCCGGCAGAAGTATTTTTTCATGGCCCCTGCGGACTTGGAGTATTTTGAGTTTACTGGTCATCCGATCGAGCTAGAGTTCCAGCAACTGAGTAAGTTTAGTTATGTTGTCGATTTTGTCAATGTTAATCACATATTGAAATGTTGTCTGTGTTTTCTGTAAGGAGATTCCCGACTGCGCCTATTTCTTTGGAAAAGAGAGTAGTTTCAGATAAATTTCTTGACATGCCCCGAATGCGGGTAGAGGATGTTGTTCATTATTCTAACATCAAGCGCAGCGGACTGTGGGCCCATTGGCATGAGGCTCCTACTATTTTCAGAGTTTCGAAGCCGAAGTCTGAATGCGAGCCCTCTTCGAAGAAGAGGAAGTTTCCGAAGGTTAAGATCCCGAGCCCGTCAAGGAGGGCGGAATTGAATGAAGCGTTTTCTTTTAATATGCGTTCCAAAAATTCCCGTGCTGCCACCAAGCCCGCTAGTGAGTGGTTGTCCCTTTCAGAAGGACGCCAAGTTGTGGGGCAAGTTCTTGACTCATCCACTGGAACAAAAGCTATTGTGTCCGAGGGGCAGGATGCTCAGCAAGGGCCTCTATTTCTCTTCCTGACTTGGAGAATGAATATTTGCAGATGGTGGGAGTTGAGGACGTAACGAAGCTAAGCATCGATCAGGCGAAGGTTATGAGCAACCTGTTGCTGCAGGCGAGCATGGCAGCTTCGTCTGATGCGGGTTTGACTCGTCCTTTCTCATTGAAGGACTTTAAGTATAACCTCTATTTGGATTGTGTGTCCGATCATCTTGGTGAAAAGTCGTCTAATAGTCGCCCCTATTGTGAGAAGTATCATTTACGTCGCCTGTATTGTCCTTCGTCCTGATCTTGACCCTATATTGAGGTGGTGATGGATCCAAGAGATAACTATCTTCCCTCTTCCTCGTCAACTGCTGCCGAGTCGATTTGTGAGAGAGCCGATCATTGAAAGCAAGGGGAAAACAGTGGATGAGGGCCCCGAAGCTGTGAAGACATTGAAGGCGGTGCTAGAGTGATTTTGGTCCCTAAAGACCTCCATCCGGATGCACGAATCGAACAAGCTCTGGATGTGTTGAAAATGAGCAACTAGGCCTGGTACCAAGAGGTTGATATTTATTATGCTTCAAAAAAAACATACCAGTAGGTGGAATGATTGGTTGGCGAATTGTACTCCGATGCCAACAGACGATACACTGGGAGAGCATATGGACAAGGGGCAGAAATATCTTGTCCTTGGGATGTCATATCTGAACCAAGTCACCATCGCTGGGGCGGAGGTTGAGGTTACCCGTGAAAGGGTGTATACCATGGAATGAGTCTTTGCACACTTGCATAAGTCATACTCTGATGCTCTCCGTGAAGTTGAATCAATGAAGGAGCAACTTAAGGAAGGGAGGCATGCCCAATCGGTTGTTGATCAGGAGGTCTACAAGGCAAGGTCAGAGGCTCAGAGGATTCGCTTGGAAACGCTTGAGTTCGAATTGGCAGAGGCCGTGTTCGTGAGGGATAGGTTTGAGGAGGAACTGAGCCTTGTCCGTCGTGACTTACAATTTGCTCGGGAGGCTGTAGCCAAAGTATAGGCTGAGGTGCAAGCTCTGAATGCTAAGAGGGACAAAAAGGAGCCTGAGTGGATCGCCCAATGTCAGCAGCTAGAGGCTGACGTTGACTCCAATGCTAAGATTGTGCGAACGACAGAAGAGCGACTTCTTCTGATGCAGAATGAACTGAGTGCTGAGAAGGAAAACTTGATTGTCGATCAGTCCAGAACTGATACGCTATCGGGAAGGTTGGAGCAGCTGGAGTGAGATCTTGCTAAGCTGAGGGTGCGCAAGAAAAGCTTTTGAAGACCCAAGGCACGTTCAAGTTCAGCAGAGTTATGCATGGGCGAATGGAACTGTTGCAGCTGATGAAGAAGAAGCATCCCGAATGGGATCTCTCTCGCTATAAAAAGTTGTCTTACGCAGAGTTTGGGGAAGCCTCTGACCAATCAGAAGAAGAAGAGGGTGATCAGTCAGAAGAAGAAGGTGATAAAGACCAGGACATTCGAGCGGCAGCACATGCGGACACATCCCCTATTTCCTCTCCTGCCAAATCTGGTTATGTTGTATCTGAACCTCCTCCTGATGAAGAGTGAACTTTGCACTTTTGATTTTATCAATAAGAGATAGCATGTAAAACAACGTTTCGTACTTATGTGTTCCTTGACTTTCTCTGCTAGCTTTTAGACAAGAGGTTGTACGAGTCGGGAAGTCGTACAATTGATTCACCGTCTTTGAGATCTGTCATGTAATCCATCATATGCAGGTCAGGTTGTGGATCAGATCAGCAGTTTTCATTGCTACTATAAGCGAATTGGTGAGATTGTGGTCGTGCATGTGCATTGCTGCAAATAATCGGACAATGGTTCTTGTGAGTTGTTAGAGTTGAGCTTCCTGGGCTCTGGCTTGGCTTTCAAACCGCTTCTGCCGGCTGCTAGCGGACTAGGCTAAACTTTGGTCGGGTTTGGCGATCATTGTTTATAAATGGACGATGATCTCTGACAAACCATCGTCATCAGATTGCATGAGTACTAACTAGATTCCCACTTTTTAACCCATCGTCATCTGTGCTCAGCGGACTAGGTGTTAGAGTGATAGGGTTTGACGATTATTGTTTGCAGTTGGAAGATGATCATTAGCAAGCCATTGTCATCAGGCTGCATGAGCACTGACTAGATTCCCACTTTCTAAGCCATCGTAATCCGCGCTCGACGGACTAGGCTTAGAGTGGACCATAAGTTATCGTCATCAGTGGCCTACTGACTAAACTTTGGTCGGATTCGGCGATCATCGTCTACAAAAAGACAGTGATCCCTGGCAAGCCATCATAATCAGACGTCGAGAGCATTGACTAGATTACCACTTTCTAAGCCGTTGTCATCCACTATTGCAGACTAAGCTTAGAACGAACTAGAAGTTATCGTAATCAGTCGTCCCTGACTAAGCCTTGGCCAGGTTTGGTGACAATTATCCGTAATTGGAAAATAGTCCCTGGTGAACCATCTCGATCAGGCATTAGATCATTGACTAAGCCTCCACTCTCTAAGCCGTCGTCATCCATTTTTGGCGGTTTAGACGTTAGAGCAAACCAGGAGCTATTGTCATTGGTTGAAACCGACTAAGCTTTGGTTAGGTTTGGCGACTATTATCTGTAGTTGGACAATGGTCTCTGGCAAACCACCATTGTCAGGCGTTAGAGCGCTGACTAAGCTCCCACTTTCTAAGCCATCGTCATCCGCTTTTGGCGGATTAGTGTTAGAGCAGATAAGAAACTATCGCCATCAGTCAGATTTGACTAAGCTTTGATCAGGTTAGGCCTCCGCTAGGCCTTAGGCGTGTAAGTCTTACTTGCTTAATTCGCCCAATAGTCTGATATGAATGTTGGACCAATAAATCTAATTCTGGAGCTGGATCGCCATAAAAATTGATCAGACTGAGTTTATCCAGGTTCAACGAACGGTCGATAATAGAGCGGATACATTAGATTTATTGATAATATCGTTGTAGGCGCGTTCCGTGTTGCATGGGCGCTTAAGGCCTTCATATTGTATTGGGTCGGATCTAGCAGGGTACTCACTTGGGCCCATTAGTTGGCAGGTCGTGTTGTAAAGATCAAAGCAATAAGATAGTTTGATTTTAAATAGAAACTAAACTAATATGGCCCTGAAATAGACGTGCACGGTCTTGGCTTAGACTGTGTAGCTCTTTTGCCGGAGCGATACGTGTCGTTGATGTTGGGGAAATTACTGAAAAGTGAACTTCACGCTAGCAGGTCGTTCCTCACTGGTTGTCAGCATTCGGATGAGGCACCTATTTGTTGAAACATTATTACTTAGCTTTGTGCTAGATTGGATGGTGTTTCCAGTATTGAATTCAGGCTCGTCGGATAGCCGAGCCTTAGATATCGGAGTTGCCTCTGTCCACGCGGGGTGATTCCCCCCCCCCCAATTCGGACCCAGTGTTTGATATGTCTGTAATTGCTAGCAATCGAGTTGCTTCAACACTGTGTAGTGACAGTCTCTCGCTGAAGAATGATCTCCACAAATAGTTCCTTGGGCCAGGTTGGTTGTGTACTTGATGCATTGGTGCAGAGTAGAAACTATTACTTCTATATGGTGAAGACGTGGCCTCCCCAGGATGATGTTGTAGGCAGACGGAGCATCGACCACCATGAACTCCTGGATAGGGTACTTCCGTAATTGTGGCTCCCCTGCCACTATCATTAAGTTGATCTTCCCAATCCCAAAGCATTGAGAAATAAAACGTTTAAAGAGCTTCATGTGTCCACCAAGGCCTTTTTTACTTCCCACTTTGAAACGGGGACTGAGATGATTAGGTCGTCATTGTGAAGATAATAAACGCCTTGAAGGTTCTAGTCCGTGAATGTCAGTGGTGGGATGAGACTCTGAATACGTGCATACTACACTTGTCTGTCTTCGCTGGTGGGTTGCGTCTGCATTTGAGAAGCGTCCTTTTGCAGGACCTGTTAGATTGCTCGCCTGAGGAGCTGATTCCATAAAGCACATATATGATGCCCGAAGATTCTTTATCTATCTCCTTAACATAGTTTTTTCTTTCCTTCGCCCGGTCCTACCTTTTGTCCAGGCTCAGGAACACCTTGTTCTTCCCCTTTCGGATCTAATACTCCATTTCGCTCCTAAGGTTTTTGCAATCTTCAGTGTTGTGGTTATCCTCCTTATGAAAGGAGCAGTATTTGTTGTTATCGCGCCGGGAAGGGTCTCTTCGTTGTTTGGCGGGTCACTTTAGCTCTTTCCAATTCTTGATAGAGTTGAGGACATCGGACAAACTAGAGTTAATGGGAGTGGCGAATTTAGACCCGATGTAGTTAGAGGCCTTATCTTGTTTTGCACGGCTAGTGTCGGGTTTGTTGTCGTTGTGTTTTCCCTTTTTGTAATCGTCATCTTGTTTCTTCCACTCCCTCTTGTCTATAGATCTAAAGGGTTTCTTTTCGGACTCCCCCTCATTCTTGGCGGCCATCATTTCATCGAGAATGATGTATCTATGGGCACTTTTCAGTAAGTCTGCCATATCAGTTGGGGGGTTCAAAGTGAGAAAATCATAGAACTTACCTTTCCACATACTTGAGAAGAAGGTTGTGACCGCCGTTGTAACGACCCGATCCACACAGTAACATATTGTCCGCTCTGGGCCCAACCGGCCCGCACGGCTTTAAAATGCGTGTTACTATGGGGATCCAACCTCGCACATCCCTCTTCTGCACTCAGGCGATGTGGATTATCTTCCCCCTTTGTAGCTTGCCAACCCTCTTGGGCCTGGGCCTATTGGGCTCCAACCCTCACCTCCCCCTCAGGTCCGCCCACACAAGGGTTTCCACAGTCCACCCCCCTTGGGGCCCAACGTCCATGTTGGCACACTGGCCCAACGTCCACGTCGACACACTTCCGGCTGGGTCAGGCTCTGATATCATTCTGTAACGACCCGATCCGCACAGTAACATATTGTCTGTTCTGGGCCGGCCCACACGATTTTAAAACGTGTGTTACTATGGGGATCCAACCTCGCACATAAGTAGCACATCCCCCTTCCGCACCCAGGCGATGTGGGACTATCTCCCCCCTTTGTAGTTTGCCAACCCTCCTGGGTCTAGGCCTATTGGGCTCCAACCCTCACCCACCCCCTCAGGTCCGCCCACACAAGGGTCTCCACAGCGGTGTTGCTACTGTAGCCGTCGATGAACTCATCGTTAAAGCGTGTGATGTGTTCTCTTAACGTTTCATTTGTTTTTTGTCTGAGGGTGAGCAGATAATGCGTGTCATTCCTGATTCGTTGGCTGCCGATAAAGCCTGTAAGGAACGCTTTTGCCAGTGTCCGAAATGAGTCGATGGACCTCGGAGGGAGGCCATGGAAACAGGTCAGTGCTGACTTTTTCAGGCTGGTAGGGAATGATCGGCACATTATTGTTTCGGATCCTTTTTTGAACGTCATTACATGCTAGAAGTGAATTTCTTTTAACGTCATTACATTATTGTCGGCTCTCTCGCAGTACGAGCGTTCGAGGGCTCAGGGATGTCTCCATTGTTGTGTGATCTCGTGGTCACCATATCTCCGTACTGTGAGGCAGAATGATATCATTGTTTTTCAAGGAACTTCATCGTACCCCACAGACCCGCCAAATTGATGTAGTCAAATCCTATTCTCCTTGACCTGGACCAACACAGGGAACACACGTGAGCCAATGACCACTGTTATGGTGGCCCATGACACTCCGATGCTAAAGTCAGACAATGTTTGAGAAAAGCTTAAAGCTGTAAATTGGGTTATGTAGCTTACATTTCTTCGTCAAACTTGTGTCTTATTTATAATGTGAGAGTCCTTGTTCGGCTAGGCCTTTGGTGGCGTAATTTAAGGAAAGATATATTGTTGGAGATCATTTCCTAGTTAGGAGTCATCTATGTAAAAGAGATTTCCTACACGACTCGATCTCCTAGATCTACAGGAGAGGTATCCCTTTTGGAGTGTTGTCCATGCAAGGAAGTTTCCATGCACGACTTATACTCCGATATATGTTTCCTAGTCGGAACTAATGTGTTGCTGGTCTGCTCGTCTTAGGTGACCCCCCCTCCCTCATATAATTGCCTGATTAGACCTTACGAGTATTGAGTTTTGTCATGTGACGTGTGTGCTTAATAGGGCGCTGCAACTTGGATTTAACCTTATGGATTTTGCCGAATTTGGCTTAATGTTATATGGGCCTTGCCAGATTTGGTTGGAAATCGGGCTCACTTTGCTCTGTTGATGAAATCATCATAACACGCATACGATATGGATTAAAGGATGGTTTGGTGTATCATCAATTACAATCTTTAATAATACTAATACTAATACTAATACAAATTTAAATGAAATGTATAATATTTTCAATATAAAGTTCCATTTATATTAGATTTTTAATTGATAATACCAACAAAATGACAAATCTTATACCAACAAATTTGTAAATTAGTTCAGTCAATAAGCCTCCATGGCATAATTGGATTGGCCAAGTGCCATGGCTTAAATGGCTTGGCTAAAAGATTTTTTTATTAGTTCTTTAAAATTATTTTTATACCCCTAACTATCACACAATATCTAACAAAATGACAGAGAATATATACAACCCCACTATTTATGAGGCCTAGCCTCTCTATACGAAAATTCTAGGGGGCCTGGGAACCATGCTTGGGGGGCGAAAATACAATTTTGCCCCCCTCTTTAAACACACTCTCCAAAAAGGTGTTTAAAGAGAAGGGGCAAAATTGTATTCCCCCCCCCCCCCCCCCCCCCCGGTAGGGAAACCAGGCATGGTTCCCAGGCCCCTAGAAGAGTTACTCTCTATATAGTAGAGAGGTGGCCATATAAGGCAACTTTAGAAGACATTTGGAGCATGAAACCTTGATAGGATCTAAACTTTTCTTTATCCAAGTAATTTTTTTTATGAAAATTGTATGTTATTTATTATTTTGTATAATACTTCAGAGAGTACCACATCCAGTGTAATAGCATTGTGACACTACTCCTCATACTTCTACTATTATAACCAAAATTACTCAATCAACATAAACAAACGCAGCTAGATGGTGAGCAAGCCAGTTATAGCGTCTTTTAATAAAGATAGCTCTAGAGTTTAAAAAAAAAAAAAGTTCAAGTTTAGGCTTAAATAATTGTTGCCATTTTAATAAAAAAAATTTATTTAAGTAGATTCCTTTATTATCTTAGCTCAGTCTAATGTACATATCATGATAAATAATAATAATAATAATAATTTTTTTATATTAAAAGCCTATGGCATAAAGATTAATAAGTATGGTTACAATATTATTGTCCATCTACAATAGCTAAATTGTGAGCCTTGAAATTGAGGTCTCTATTAATAAAGTTACATATTTAAGAGCTATGAATTAAGAAGACGCCAAATGTTTCTAATAAGAAGAGGCGTCCTCAATGTTATTTTACCATAACAGAGAAGAGATCTCATTGATTAAGCTCATATGGTGTTTATTTATTTTATAAATGGAAATTCCAAATATGGATGGAATTAATTGTACAAGGCCCAGGGGCCAGCACTACACCCAAGGCTAGGCTCTAGTTTAAATTCAATTCACATTCTTCCGTCTCTCTCCTTTTCAATATATTGAATAAAAGCATGAAAGTAGAGAGATTTTGGTTGCTTCTAGTATGGATTCTATGTTTGACCCCACTCTTCATCTTCTTCATTATAAATATTTCAATAAACTGCTCCACATTCATCCACAAACAAGTCCTCAATCAGACCAATACTAGTTTCATCTCCCAACTAAAAATTCGTACTCCTTTGGAGAATTCCAGCAAATGTGACTTGTTTACAGGTCAATGGGTTCGAGATACTAGAGGGTCAGGGTATACAAATTTGAGTTGTTCCACGATTCCTGGCCCAAATAATTGTTTCTTGTATGGAAGAAAGGATGTAGAAGAGTATGAGAATTGGAGATGGAAACCAAATGAATGTGAACTTGCTAGATTTGATCCCAAGGCTTTCTTGATTATCGGTCGAGGGAAGACACTGGCTTTTATTGTGGAGAGTGCAAAGGGTTAGTTACTTGGGTAAGGACTTCTTCACCATCACATTTTGAACAAGGGACATGCATGGAAGGGAGGGAAATGTAATAGAACAAGTATATTGAGTCTGAAGGAGTCCAGTAGAATTCAGAAAAATTCAAGTAGAAGAGGATAAGAGAGCAAAGAAAGGCCAATGGCATGACAGCTCAACGGTTAGAGCTTAGCGGATAGTACCACTAGGTCATGAGTTCAAACCCAGCTTGCGGCATCTTTATAGGTCAGAGAGCAAAGAAGGAAGAACATGGTGGATCAAAATTTGAACCGTTCTTATGTTAACGAGGGCTGATGGGCACCCTGAACTACATTGGGACAACAGATATATGCCAGGTTATAGTGATTGCATTCACTGGTGTTTGCCGGGACCAGTTGATGTATGGAACGATTTGTTGTTGGCATTGTTGAAGTAAGGGGAATGGCTCATCCCCCCTTCAATGATTATTTAGGGGTATTGTCTTTATTTCCTGATGGTTTGGTTTATAAAGTTTAAACACTGGTGTTATCATATTTTGATGATTTAGAGGAAGAAAATTGCATTTCTGATATTTGGTTTTGTGACACCATTATAATTAATGTGAAGCATGTTCTGCACAGCGATATTGAAGAAGAGGATAACATTATCAACCCCATATTTCCATTTTATTTTATTTTTCAACATCATTCACGGGAGCTCCTTTCAATACTAAGAAAAATCAAAAGTAACAATGCAAACATCGACCTCATTTCCAATCCTCTTCTCAGAGCATCTCCAATGTGTTCAATGCACAAGACTAATTAGTATAATAAGCTTAATCTAAATTTTAACCAGGATCTTCGGATTCTACTCCAATGTTTGGTTTCACCAACCTTTTGTCATTCTTCTACAAAACATTGATCGTCAACATTGAATCTGGGCAAATATGATAGCACCAGGGTTTAAAGAAAAAGCGGCATATGAAGATGGTAATTTTCCAGCTCCCCAAGTTACCCCAATTCTATGGTCTAAAATTAACACCGACACTGTTACAAAATTTCCCTTTTCATTAGAGATGACTGATGCTCAGTCAAATAAAAGAAACTTTGCAGAAAATACAGTTACAAAAAATTTGCGTTTCTAGCTAGAGAGCATTAGCATAATAGCATTTAAAGAATCCCCAGCTTTTGGAGTTTCAAACCTTCCTTGGATAGCAGTATTAAAAGCCTACGCTCACTCATTTAAAGTTTGAACCTCACAGAGGTGCACCCAGTCTGCAGCTGCAGTATAGTCTTTTAAACACCTGAAATAGACAAAGGTGCTTGTGTTCCTATGGAAATTAGATAATGACCAGATTCGATCGATGAACTCCAAATCCCTCTACAAAATGATATACTATGCCAAAACTCACCTCAATGACGAATTTGAGGTGACCTCAACACCCTACAGAATTGTAGCACACCCAATGAGCTTCAAGTTTTGCCAAATTAACTAATAAATGAATACATAATGAAAAACCCTGTTGTGGTTCTCTGGTTTCTTATGGTGTAGACCAAACGTCTCTACCCTGAGGCAGAAGAAACTCCATACTTATAATATACACAGCCAAGTTACTCCCAGATGACAAAGCACCAAATGTTACCAAGTTGACACACATGTTCACTCTCAGAGATCCTCTATACAAACCATGAAAATGTAAACTTCTGTCAGATGCAAGGACTAAAACCATTTATTATTGACTTCATCATTCACGCTGAGAGCTTCTGGAGCTAATGTTTCTGACCTTGTATTAGAACATAACAATATTTCAACACAACAATCAGCTAGGTACCCTTCCAAAGTTCCAATTATGATACAAGATCAACAATATATAGATTATCCAAATCAGAATCTTGGCTACCTGCCAGATTCAAACAAAATATTCCATTCTACCTGTATGCAACCATCCAACAACATACCAAATATCTTTGGCACCACAATTTCATTGCCTACGTTGTAAGTTCATTGGACCAACAGAAAACTGAAAATGTTAACTATGCTTAACCAAGAAACCAGAGAATATTGAAATCCCTAGGAAATACTTTACATGATCTATTTCCTGTTAGCCAAATATACCATGCAGGTGAGGGTCACAATTATTTTTTGCCAATTACAGGATATCAATTTTTTGTAATATCTCTTTCTGCGGCTCTGTTTGGGATTTTTTTTTTTTTCCTACCGTTTTACCAGATGAAATGAAACTTAAAAGTATCATCAGGAAGAACCCAACTATCATCAGCATTCAGTATGATATACAAAATAGTGAATATGGCGAAAATGACACTGTACTTGTACTACTTACCACGCCTTTCCAATTTATCACCTTCTAAATAATAAAGCCATTAACACTTCTGTAATAAAGAAAAAATGCTGGGTGCATCTGGCTCTGAACATAGTTTCCACTAAGAAAATCATTTGAAGTGGTTGCATATTATGTGTCAGTTTTTTATGCATCCACATTTTGACAAAATAAGAAGGTTATAAATATATATATATATAAATCATATGATTTACGATTTACAATACGACTCACTAACACTATATATATATATATATATATATATATATATATATATATAAACATGGATATAAACAAACATAATATAGTAGAGCAAAGTGGACTTCATTTGCCAAAAAGTACAAGACTTCAACACTTCATGTTCATTCCAACATTTCATCCAAAAAATATACCCAAGATTAATAGGGGTGGGCACGGTCCGGATCGGTTCCAAATTTTGAGGAACCTAACTCGGACCGTTTAAATTTAACGGATCCGGTCCAGTCCGGATTCCCTTATTTTGAACATTGGGACCGAACCTAACTCGAACCGTTTGGAACGGTCCGGTTCCTACGGTTCCAAAATGAAAAATGTACAACAAAATTGCAACAAGAACACCAAATCCAGAAACAAAATCAGAAAATTTTGACAAAATAAAAAATCACCCATTTTGTTCATCATCTGATCACATTAGATGCAACTATGTGAGCCCAACATCTCAGATGATCCTTCATGTCAATCTCACTACTCAAAAGAGGAATTCTCCAATTTATCAATGGGTATTGTTGCTTTGGTTCTTCGAAAACATCCCATGCTTCAGAAAGATAAGGTCTTGAAACCACAATTTCTTCTTTTTCCTTCACTTCTTTTTTTTCTAGTTTCACTTCATCATCTTTTTGTTTTCCCAGTCTTTGCAAACCTGGAATGATGGAACTCAACTCAGAGTTCTTATCTTCTTCCGAGAAAACAAATTCGAGATCGATAAACCCTTTAAGCTCTTCAAACTCAAGATCTGATAAGCTCTTCAAACTCAAGATCTGATAAACTCAAGATTTGATAAGCTCTTCTTTGGAGACACTGGTTTTGGTCTCTCTGGTTCTTCAAACACTGTTGCAGGGTGACTTTGTTCATGCACTTCTTTATGGCAATTTACTTTTTTCTCTCTCTCGCTCTCTCCCGCGCTCTTGCGAAAGTTTTTCAGTTTGGGTTTAGGGTTTCGTTTACGAGAGTTTCGTTCGTTTCCAAGGGTTTCTAATGGTGTCTCCGACTCCACCTCTGCCTCCGCCCAAGAATTAGAACCAGTCATCTTCATCGTCTCCGACTCCACCTCTACCTCCGCCCAAGAACCAGTCATCTTCATCGTCTCCGCCATCTGCTGCTGGTGGCTTTCTTCTTGGTCTCGCTGCTGCTGCTTCTTCTCGAGACAGAGACAGAGAGAGTAGCTATTAAGGAGAATAAGAAGAAAACAAGCAGATCTGTAGTCGAAGAAGTGCATCTTCATCCTCCTTTGGGAGAAAGGTAGCTAGATCCAGTCTTCCAAATCTGTAGGGTGTCGATGTGATTTTAGGTTTTTTTGGGAGAAACCTAAAGTACAATATTTAGGTTTTTTTTTTAGTAAATGTGATTTGAAACAGTTCCAACCCGGACCATTTCTTTTTAAAAAATAGGAACCGAGACCGGACCATTTTATAACGGATCCGGACCGATCCGAACCGTATCTAAAAACATAAAATTAAAATCCGAACCGTTTAGAGCAAAACGGTCCGGTTTGGTTTGAACCCGCGGATCCTCGACCCGTTTGCCCACCCCTACCCAAGAAGATCAAAGTTGTTAGAAAAGCCCAAAAAGAAGGGTCTGAACGATAGACCCAAAAAGAAGGGCTTTGTGTCAGAATCTCTCATAAACCCCCCAAAACATAATTGAAAGAAACATAGCATCTCCTCCTACTTCTTTTCTCCTTCTCCTCCTTCTGGCACAAAACAAATCAGATCAAGTCGCAACATATCTGATTTGTTCCTTCTTCACCAACGATTTGTCACAATTCAGGATAGTTAAGATTTATGGCCCGATTCAACTCGAGATAGGGGAGATTTGCTACAAATTGCGACTTAACTCACGATTTTCTGACTATTTGAAACTAGATCCCTCCTCTATTAGACTGAACACGCCATCATTATTTTGAAATTTTGATTCCCATGCGCCTTCTCTTTCAAGGAGACATACAAGATTGCACTTGAGCACCAATTCTTTTATATCTTATTTTTTTGAAAAGTAAGAAGTTTATTAAATAATACTCTATGTTACTATATCAAGATGACATTAAAATCTTTCAAGTCCAATACAAGAGCATCCCAATTGACAAACAAGTTCTCAAGAAAAGCCCCCCAAAAGACGACAAATGAGAGACCCATCTCCGCAAAGTAAACAAAACGTTTATTATCATTGGTATCTTATCACAAAAGATCATGTTATCATTCCTTCCAAATTGGACATTGCATAAGAAAGCAACTTCAATAACTCCCACCCTCGAGAGGAAAGATGGTTTGGGATCTGCCAACTTCATAGAAGGCATTACCCAGAATCTGAGGAAATGCATCAATAACATGTTAACCGGTGCATTTTTTCACTAGAAGGATTTCTGGTTGGAAATGGAAGCTGCTTAATTTTTTGACCTTCATTTTTTTCACCATGAAATCTACCACACTATTCAGATCAATGCCTCCTTAAATAGTGAACTGGAAATGGGATAGAGGATTTTCTTGCTCAGGGTATCAAGCTGCTTGAACCACATAACTTTCAGTCTAGCCCTCCCTCCCCAAAGTCTAAATTCCTGAAATAGTTTATAAGCCATCTCAGCTCAAACCAATCAAGAAAGTTAACCTAATTTATTGGTTATCAATCGTAATCAATGGATTACTGGCGACTAAAAGTCCTCATTGGAAACCCATAAAGGATAAGGAAATGAATTGTCAAGAAAGTTAACCTAGTTTATTGGTTATCAATCGTAACCGATGGATTACTGGCGACTAAAAGTCCACATTGGAAACCCATAAAAGGATAGGGAAATGAATTGTCAAGCACACAGTAACCATCTAACCCTCTTTTCGCAATGTCCAATTTCATGAATGAGTAGAATATCTAAGCTTGTATATAGGGTTGTTAATGGACCAGGTTTTATTTGAAAATTGATCCGATAGATTTGGATTTTATTTTCTTGGATTCAAATTTCGAAACTCAACTTATCGAATTGGATTTGAATTTGGGTAAATTTGATCCAATAGTAATCTGAATTGTATAAGTATCATAAAAATAATAATTTTATAAATATTACATGTATTATTTAGAAGAATATTGCATATTATTGAGAAGATGAGAGCTTTTGGTCATTTCAATTCTTTATTTTATTTAGCTTATTATAAATAAAAATTTTAACTTAAAAAGTATTGTTTTGTTTAAATTTTAATATAAAAGTTTGCCAAATTAAGTTACTTTATATTGGATTCGGGTGGATTTCATATTTGAACATATTAAATGGATTTGAATTGCAATATTGGATAATTTTTTGAATTGGATTTGGATTGGCTTAATATTGGATTGGTTGGGAGTTCCAACAATCCAACTCAAATCCAATCCATTGACAACCTTACTTGTATATCGGATACGAATCCATTATTCATAAAGTTTTTGGCAATTAACTTTGGTTGCATTATATTCAAAACACAAGGTAGGAACAAGGTAGATTCTAGATGTGGGGAGTTTATTTGCCAAAAACTTTATAGATAATGGATTCGTATCCGATATACAAGTAAGGCTATCAATTCTATATGTGTTTGTTTAGAAAGAAAATTATGCCAAAGTTGATAAGGGAGAAAAGACAAAAGGAGGGAGAGAGAATAAAGAATATGATTTTGATACGTGTGGTTGCACAAGATTGTGGAAATTGCGTTTTCTTAGGGCGAGAACAAGCAACATTTTCATAAAGTAGTGTCGTCCTTCAACCTCAAGTAGATAACTCGTTCCATCATTCTCTTTTTTTTTTCCCTTTTCGTTTGAACACATCACAGCCTTGTTGAATCCGACTATGACGATAGGTGGTTTTCAGGGATTTCGTATCCGTTTAAAAGGTTTATTGGTCTCGCTAATCGTGGTGAACCTTGTTTTAACCCTTCAATCCAATAATATCTCCTAAAGCCTAATTAATCTTTGGAGCTTTGGAGGCTTCATCACTTCGAAAGCTATGAAGAAAATTCAATCTCAATTCCTTAAACTTACTTTTCAAAGCATCCGGAATCTAAGAAGCCTCAACCAAGTTTTTTCACTCAAAACAAGGTCCAAAATACTCACTTAAAAAATCCACAATGCGTTTCTACATTACCCCCATATCATCTACTTAATATTTAGCTTACCATCATTGCTAATTCATCTCGTACGATGACATAAGAACAACAAGGTGTAATATTGTTGCCACCTCTTTCAGCAACCCATGTAGATCACAGTTTCAACTTTCAAGTTCTTAGTTTCTACTTGGAAGTAAAACTTATTGATCAGGAGAAAACTTACCCTATCTAGACATTAATTGGACAAATTTTGGTTTGGGCCATTTCATTTAGAATCTAACTGGACTTTTCCCTGCCCCAAAGAGAATGGCACCATTGTCAAGAATGATGAGTTTCCACCTTAAGAGCTCATCCAAATTGCACATAATCATGTTGGTTGATTTTTGGCGTACGGGAATTCAACTAAAACTTGCTGGAAGAAGCCAACTACGTCTCTAAATCCAAGGTCAATAAAACTGCTCTACAGAAAGACCAACCTCCTCCACCTACTGGTTCAGAACTAAATTTTCCCAACTAAACATACAAGAATGGAAAGGAACTTCCTAAAAATGCCCCACGCTAGTGTCCCATATGCACAACAGATTTTTCTGCAAGAGCGGGCTTCATCTTCATTTTGTTTCTAATAGTTCTTGCGTGGTTGTGTTGCTCTCTTCTCACGAAAATCCACATCTTAGCTATGGGGTAGCATTACCCATAGCTAATTATGCTGCAGAGAAAACTCAAGTTTCTTATTGATAAAACCACTGATTAAAACTCTAAAAATTGATCCCATTGCTTTCCCCATTCACTGGACATTCTGGTCCGAACATCCCTACATTGATACACTGGAAGAAAAAATGTTGGATGGAGTCAGCCTGATGACCATGCAACTTGCTTCTCCAGATATCGTAAATCAATTGATAGTTACATGAGGATTTAGGTTTGTAGGGCAGCGAGAAATGATAGCTAAGTGCAATGAGTTCTCAGAACAATTGCATGTCTTAAGCTTTAAAGGCAACATAGTACTTGAGCTTCAAGGCATCAATGGAACTAACGAGCATCGAGCTTAACTATTTCTAGAGATGGAGCACAAGAATGTGGAACCATGCTAGGGGCCCATGTAAGCTAATAGTAACTAACTCGTAAGCACAAGCAGCCACATTTTTTGTAACCTACAAAACGCCTTATAAGTACAAAATATAAATTAGAAAGAAAAGTTGACCTCTCCATTTTCAGGCTAATATCAACGATCTTTCTCCTTTCTCTAAGTCGTCTTATTCCCTCTTATTCCCTTCTATCATCTACAGGCAAAGGTCAACCCTAAATCCCGGTAAGAAAGCACTCTTGGAAACTTGATTGTATCCTTAGCTCATTGAGTCCTTATCCACCGTATATCAAGACCCCAATACAGCTTCCAGTGGTCGTTGATAGTTCTTGTTAGGAATCAAATCTACAAGCTCAGTTTGATGAATTATACACATGCGTGCCAACCAAGCAAACTAATTGCAAAGGTTTTAGCAAATTAGCGTATTAACCATCTTTACATTTGTAAAAGATAAAATCCCTCAGGATTTTCCACAAGCGGAGACTAACCTCCAACAAAAATTCAATTAACTAGTTGCAATTCTTAGCAAGCTTCAGGCTCCATTTGCTTTTAAGGTGTTTTTGTGCCCTAACCATTTCTTTTCTCACATGCTGAAGTTCTTAGTTTTGTTGCAAACATTAGGCTTGCCCAATTAAGTTCTAGACTCAAGAACCTTTATTGAAGTTTCCACCCCCTTCTCAACTGAGTCAGTAACTAATGTTTACTCTGGCAGAACCGCAGAAGAAAAACAGGAGATGAACATCAACAATAAAATATAAACACATATATATATATAAAAATTTAAAAAAAAAAAAAAAAAAAAAAAAAAACCTCTGCTTATATTCAATCATAAACCCTCTACTTCTCAACAATCTGGAAACAAAAGTAACAATCAACTCAAAATTACAATAAGCAATGGCATAAATCTAAGGGCGTCAGGGAAAGAAACGGTAACAAAATAAAAGATGGGGGTCAGTGGTCTACATGCTATGAATGTGCCTTTTGTTAATGATCCGAAGTTTCTAACTGAAAAAAGGAATTCTAAGATAGGGAAAACAGCCAAACAGGACCAGGTCAACTTTAAATCATTATGAAACCTTTTTCAATACTTCCTTTCTACCTTATCATCCATTTAAAATAATCTATGTCCAATGAACTCTATTTCCCAATCACAACTCCTAGACGACTTCCCTAATTGGGGACTGTGGCTGTAGTGCAATGCAAGACCTTGTACCACAAAATCCAGGCAAGGAATTTATGTCGATAAAGTTAAATACAAGAATCAAACCAAACAAGAGAATGTTTAAATGGATGAGGAAATTCATCGTTACCTCAAACTTATCCTCCCCCCCCCCCCCCCCCCCCCCGCCAATGCCCCATGTTTTTCTAACACCTCAAGCTTTCAGATAATCGGTTATTATTTCACATTAAATCATAACTCTAGGTAATCATAGGTCTGAAATTCAGTTTTTCTTTAGTATTCCTAAAACGGAATTGTGGAGAACTATTGTCTCATGTCCCTTTCGTGTTGGCTGCACGTGTGTAGTATTAGATGTGTTCAATTCAATGGAACCCTCCACATTGTCGAATTGTGCCCTAACAGCTCGAACTTTTGAAATTGATTGTTTCAAGGTAGAAAACATCCTAAACTGAAGGAAATAAGTACGAGGAAACACGATAGTCAATCCCATATGAATGTATAGAAAATACAACTCAAAAAGCCTAAACCAACCATTCTACTCCCACTCTCTCAACTGTTAACTATGATGACCAAATCACCTAATAATAGTTCTCTTTACTTGTCAGCAAAACACTAGGATTATCATTAGAACGAATCGGGAAAGAGTACAAGTACAAAGGCAGGGGCTCTCGAGAACAAACTAAAGAAAACATTACAAAATTGAAAGGGGTGGCCAGTGATCCTAGTGGTAGCCCAGTTACAATAATAGACATCAGAGATCGAGCAATCTTCAAGGATGATCCAACATCCAAGAGACTATACATTTCCAAACCGCGAGTTTAATGCTTTTGCAGATTTTGGTATCATCCTTTTTCTTCTCCTCAAAATCGCCATTATGTTCCATCCAAGTTTTCCAAGCCGCAGCAAGAAGAAGACGATCCCAAACCCATTTGCCTGGAGTCTTGGGTAGAGAGATCGACACTAAACAATTGCTCAACCTCTTTTGTAAATGTGGATATGCATGGGTTAGCCATGTTCCATTGTCGCTTGAAAGGCCTAAAATAGAACTAGAACAGGAGTTTAACAAAGATCGTACATATAATAAACCTGAAAGAGAAATCCAAGTAGATACCCTCTCAAAATCTCTTTGGTTACTATGCAATCATTCGTACTCTCGTCAAACAATCTCATTCTACATTGACCTACAAACAGAGGCTATGTTTAGGAGAGTCCTAAACCAAATGGTAAGCCAGATTTTATAAGAAATTCAGAAATCTACGAGTGTCTGCATGCAACTATCACATATAGCAAAGGCAGAGCACCAGTTATGGCAGGAAGTCAGTTGAATTAGTTAACTACAAATAAGGCAAAGGGCAAGTTGGTCTTTTGCTTCCCTGAGAGTTAGTTGGGACCATCAGATCTGTAGTCATTAGCTATCTAGATGAAGGATCAGGATTGTATTACACCAAAGTTATTATGGTCGTTACCATATATAGCTAAATATGCTAGAAGATGAGGCAAGAAGAAAATTGTGTCCAGAGGCTAATCTCAAGGAGTTAGAAAAACTTTAAATCCATTGTAGTTCTATTGCTGATTTTTGTTGCTAATTTTATATTGAGTATTGTTTGTAAGGATCCTCTGTGTTTGTGTTTGAAGCAGGTTAATAACAATTGGTATCAGACCCAAACCCCGCGTCCAAGGTTCGATTCACAACAGGGGCAACCTAGAGGTTAGATTAAAATAATTTAGTACTATGTATGAGCATAGTGCTAAGTTGTTGAATACTAATAAGTGAGTAAAGCTACCAAAGGGGAGAGGACTACCATCGGCCAATGTCAATAGAGTGAGCCAACGAGGACGTCAACTTTGGAAGAATGGTAGAATGTTACGATCCTAGTTAAGTAATTGGCTTTCCTCTCCTTGACATCTCGAGCTTTTGAGGAGTATTGATTGGTTCTTACCATTGGTATTAGAGCCAATCGATTCTCAGATCTATGGGAAAGACAATAGAGCCATGGCTGAAGGATTAGAATCAAAGAACTAGGAAATGTTAAGCAAGGAAGCGAGGCGAATTAATAGTGAAACTACAGTTCAGATTGATTTCATTAAACTTGAACTACAAATGATGAATCAAGCCAAACGACTTGTAGAGAAGAGGAATGATGAACACTACAAACAATTGGTCAAAACTATCAGTGAAGGGTTGATGAATCTACAAAAGGGAAAATAAGTAATGGTTGAATCTAGTGGAGGCCAAAATGCAACACAGAGTGGTCTTGATGGTGGAATTGCAACACCTCAATCTTTTCATCCACCTCCCACCTTCCCTCGCTTGGAACATTGCTGTAATTTTCTACACTCTCCTAAAATTGATTTTCCATATTTTGATGGGTTGAATCCTCATGCATGGGTGAGGAAATGTGTCTGGTATTTTCAAGTACACAGTCACAGTGTCCATGAGGCTCATAAGGTCGATATGACATACATTCATATGGAAGGCAAGGTTGATAGCTGGTTTTTAGATTATCAAGTGAGGAAGGTTGTTATTCACTATGATACCTTTGTTAGGGATCTTTATCTCAAATTTGAGGACATATCTAATGATAACTATGTGGGCAATCATGGTGAGCTAAGGAACAAACTCATTGAAGCTCTACATTCATCACCTATGGGAGGTCATTCAGGAATCTTGGCCAGTTATATAGATGCAAAACTTATTTTTATTGGCTGGGTATGAAATGTGTTTTTATGGAATACATTACCAATTGTGAAACAAAGCTGAGTACACTGCTTATCAGCCATTACCTCTTCCTGACCATCTATGCCAACATATTACCATAGATTTCATCGAAGGATTACCTAAATCTTCATCTTATTTAGTTATCATGGTTGTGGTCAATTGACTAACGAAGTTCAGTCATTTCTTATTGTTGGCGCATCCATTCCCTGCTTCTTCGTAGCCAATTTTTTATGACAAACATCTACAAGCTGCATGGACTGTTGTATCTGATTGAGATAAAGCTTTCATGAGTGCTTTCTGGCAAGACTTGTTTAAGTCGTTGGGTACCACCTTGGCTCTTAGTTATGCTTACCATTCCCAAACTGATGGTCAAAGAGAACGAGTGACTGCTTGTTTAGAATGCTATTTACGATGCATGACGAGTCGTTAGCCACCACCTTTGCTCACAGTTCCATTTACCATCCCCAAACTGATGGTTAACAGAACAAGTGAATGCTTGTTTAGAATTCAAGGAAGCACCGACTCTTCAAAAACTTGCCGTATTCATGTCCGACACGTATCCGACACACGACACTCGCTCGACACGCATCAGACACTTAGTCAACGTGTCGGTAGGTGTCAGACACATGGTCAATGTGGTCAATGTGTCGAACACGCCTCCGATACACCAAAAACTTGGTCAAGACTCGAAAACCTATTTTGTTTTATTTTTTACTTTTAGATGTTTGCAAATAATCACGTAATATAATGGTTGTTGATCCATTTGAAGTGAATAACTATTTCAATTGTGATTTACAAATAAGGCAAAAAACCACTAAAGCATAGAGGTAGTCTATGCTTCTTGCTTCTTATTTTTCTCTCATTTGCTTCTTCTCTCTTCTACTTCTTCTCTACTTTAATTTTTTCTTTCAACAGTGTCATCTTCTTCAAGACACTCTAGGAAGGCACTTTATAGATTATTATTTATATGACTTATTAAAAAAAATAGTATGACGTATCGACATGTCCCCGAGTCCTAGTTTTTGGAAAATTGCTGAGTCGGCATGTCATGTCAGTGTCCGACACAACGCGCATATCCGTATCCGTGCATCCTTGTTAGAATCTATTTGTGATGTGTGACGAGAAGTAAACCTTCTTACTGGGCTGCTTCGTTGCATTTGGTTGTGTTTTGGTTTAATACCAATTATCTTACAGATCTCAAAAACCTCGCCATTTGTTGCTTTTTATGGCTACAACCCTCCCATGCTCGCACTACCACCATACACTTCAATACCATCCATGACGTTCAGCCTTACTTGCAGTGACGCCAAGGCATGATCAACACTCTCAAAGACCACCTAACTACTGCCCAACATAGAACAAAATTCTATGTTGATCAACATGGGGTCAAAACAGAATTTTGGGTTGCCTGAAGACTCCCTCGTAAACCCAGTATTTCATGTGTTCATGTGTCACGGCCTAAGAAGAAGAATGGACAGCATCATCCACCTTTACAACACTTGCCCATAGTTGGAACATGGTCGTCGAACCATTAGCTACCTCACAAGACGTACGATTCCTAGAAACAACAGGATTGTATCCAGTGTTCTAAAAATCGCTAGGCGGCAGGCGGATGACAAGCAGGAGATTAGAGCCCAGAACTAGGCGGTGTCTAGGCACGACCTAGGCAGTTATTTTTTTATTTATTTATTTATTATTATTTATAATTTATAAAAGTTAAGCATAATAGCATATAAATTACTTCAAATTCAATGCCAAAATATATATGCAAAATGTATATAAAATATAGTCTTAATTTTTTTGAAACTGGTAATAGAAAAAATAAAATCAATTTCAAAAAACCCGTCCAAGCAGCTGCCTAGCCCACCTAGCATTCAGGCCCTGCCTAGACCGATTTTTAGAACACTAGTTGTAACACAAGTTTAGTACAACAATCTAATGCAAATGAATTAGCTGCCCTTAGGAAGACTGTTCTTTTCCTCAATTTAATGTCATATAGAGCAAAAGACGAGCACTAGTTATGGCGGGAAGACAGTTGAAGTAGTTAACTACAAATAAGACAAAGGGCAAGTTGGTCTTTTGTTTCCCTAAGAGTTAGTTGGGGCCTAAGTTATTAAGGCAGTGAAAAATCGGCAATTATTTGTAATTCTGGGTTTGATCGAACCGAATTGGGTGAAATTGGTTGGGGTTTAGCGGACACCGATTAATTGACGAGTCACCGATTAATAATCCCAACCGACTTGCCCATTTATCGCTATGTATATAAAAAAAACTAAACTCAAGATTCTCATTTCATTTGTCGGTCGCGGCTTCCCCTAACCTAGATCCTACAGATAAGAAGAAAAGCAAGAAGAAGAGAGAAAGTGAAGATCTTTGGACGACGATGGCGACAACGACTAGATCTCTGGCTCTGGTCGGCGACGACGATCTATGTCTCTCTCAAACTCTTTTTTCCCCGTTCCTTCAAACCAAATCAGAAAGGTATATACCACTTCAACCCTAATTTCCCTCTTCCCCCTCCTCCCAGTCCCCATCCCACTCGGCCTCCCTTCTCCTCCCTCATGTGTAGAATTCATATAGACTAGGAGAGCTTGTTGATTGAGGATATTTGTACTGATATGGATTTTGGTGAAACAATTTATTGTTGTCCAAACAAATTGGATTCAGATTGTTGCTGATGTTGAACTCCCATATTTCTGTGTATTTTGACATTTTTGGCCTTACTGAGAGCACTAATAATTGAACCTCACAATTTCTTTGGAATTTTATGATTATACGTGATAAATCTACACAATTTTCACGCATTTCCGTCATGACTTCCTTTATTGTTTGGTCTAAAATATATTGACATAATCATCTGGATGTGGAGTATTTTTGTTTGTACAAAGTGGTCCTTCTAGAAATATATTCATACAAAGTAATACGATTTACCTTCATGGGCTAGTGGGATAGTTAGGTTGGTTCTTCCTATTAAGTCTGACATCTATTTTGCTTCTGAGTGTTTGTCTTGGTGGCTTGGTTGTTAAAACAATCTCCAATTTTCTTTTAGTTTCTTTTTAAGTAGCTTGGCAAATAATTAGTAAGTTATATAATTACAAATTTACACCATTTGGTTAGTTATTTATTTTTGTAATCTATGACTATGATAAATTTTAAAAATATATACTTCGAAAAAATTGACCGATTAAATCCGATTAATCGTAATTTGGTCTTGGACCGCGTTACAACCGCTTTCCGATTTAACTGCATAGGTTGGGGCTATCAGATCTATCGTCATTAGTCTAGATGAAGGGTCAGAATTGTATTAGACCAAAGTTTATTAGGATTTTGTTACCTTATATAGCTGAATATGTTAGAGGATAAGGCAAGAAGGAAATTGTGTCCAGAGGCTACTCTCAAGGAGAGATAGAGAAACTTCCAATCCATTGTAGTTCTTTTGCTGATTTTTGTTGCTAATTCGCCCTGTATTGAGTATTGCTTGTGCTGATTCTCGGTGTTTGGAGCAAGTTCATTACAGCAACTGAATTGGTTCCACTCACTTTTCCCAGCTGCTTGGTGAAATTGACCTCTAGGATCAATATCACTTTCTATAGAATTACCATGCTGTCATTCTTCGGTATTTTGTTGCCAGAATAAAAGTAAAATGCCAACAGATTATATTCAAGCATATAGAATCATAGATCATGGTAAAAGCCTCGTCATATTTATGTCATGAATTTACATCAAATCCTAGAAAACTATTATGAACTTTGTCTAATAGTTTAAATGACATAAATAATCTCATGTGCCTCAGCCTGAATAATCGATAAGTACCAAACTACTTACTAGCATAGAATCTTACATTATTTGCTCACCAAGGTTTTATACAAGAAAAGTTAGCATGGCTAAATGAACTCTTAATTTAATATTGTTACAGTGTGTGTATATAGCTGTCAATTAGGTTAATTGTAGAGATCCTAAATTGATATAGTTTCCTAGAATAACCTCAATAGTTTGTATATAAATACATGCTATATTCTCAATATAAGATACGAAAGAGAGTATTCTCTTAATCTCTGTTTACATGGTATCAGAGCTACTTAGGGTTTGAGATTAAAAATTCGAAATTTGAAGTTAGGGCATAATCTTCGAAGTTCGAAGTTTGGTTCTCACCGCCGTCAGAACTCCCAGGCCGCCAGATCGACTCCTTCAGCACCAACAGACGTCGTTCGACTCCTCCAGGCACCAACAGATCCAGCCTCCGTTCGACGTCTCCTTCAGTCGACTCCTCCAGTCGATCGTCTCCTTCAGTCGACTCCTTCAGTCGACTCCTCCAGTCGACTCCTTCAGTCGACTCCTCCAGTCGATCGTCTCCTTCAGTCGACTCCTCCAGTCGACTCCTCCCGTCGATCGTCCCTTCCAGTCGCTGCTTTCAGTCGACGCTTCCAGTCGCTGGCTGCCTCCAGTCGCTGCTTCCAGTCGTTCCTTGCTTGTCTGTGTCCAGTCGATCCAGTCGATTGAAGGTGACCTTTTTGCAAGCCTATTTCCTGATTTCTCTTGATTTGGGGGAGATTTTGCACAACCCTATTTGTCAAAATTTGATTTTGGAGGTTTTTCATTCCGAGTTCTGACCTATTTGACCTGTTATGGCTGAGACAAAGTCAGTAGTTGTATCTGATCTGATTCCTGTGATGTCTAAAATTACGGACCATAAGTTAAATGGTTCGAATTATCACGACTGGAGTAAGACTGTTCGTCTTTATTTGCGAAGTATTGACAAAGATGACCATTTGACTAATGATCCTCCTGAGGATTCACGGCAGACCTGGCTCAGGGAAGATGCTCGCTTGTTCCTTCAGATTCGGAATTCTATTGATAGTGAGGTAATTGGCTTGATCAATCATTGTGAATTTGTTAAAGAACTAATGGATTATTTGGAATTTTTGTACTCTGGGAAAGGAAATATCTCTCGCATGTATGAGGTTTGCCAAGCATTCTACCGTGTGGAAAAACAAGATCAGTCCCTTATCAACTACTTTATGGCATTTAAGAAAACGTATGAGGAGCTTAATATGTTGCTGCCATTTAGCCCTGATGTGAAGGTTCAACAACGCCAACGGGAGCAAATGGCTATCATGAGTTTTCTAGCAGGACTTTCTCCTGAATTTGATTCTGCTAAGGCACAAATTCTTTCTGGGTCTGATATCTCCTCTTTACAAGATGTCTTTAGTCGTGTTATCCGCACCGAGAGTACTCCCACTGTTTCGCTTAGTGGTGCTTTGATAAGTCGAAATAACAGCTATGCGCCTGGGAGACCGTCTAATCACAGTGGACACAAAGGAGGCAGCTCACAAGGGTTTGAAACTCGCGCGCCGGATTCTGAAAGTATTATTTGCAACTATTGTAAGAAGCCGGGCCATACCAAGTTTGACTGTCGAAAGCTACAGTTTAAAAATCGGCAAAAACACTCCGCTCATGTTGCGATCACTTCTGATGCCTCTGACAAATCAGTCCTTATCTCTGCTGATGAATTTGCCAAGTTCTCAAAGTATCAGGAATCACTCAAGTCTTCCTCTCCTTCTGTCACAGCTATTGCCGATTCAGGTAAACCCGATGTTTGTCTTCTTTCATCATCCTCCAAGTGGGTCATTGATTCTGGTGCCACAGATCATATGACAGGTAATTCTAGTATATTTTCTTCTTTTCAATCCAATGCTTTTACCTCTACCGTCACTTTAGCCGATGGGTCACCATCTTGTGTTCGCGAGTCTGGCACCATCAATCCTACCCCCTCGCTATCTCTGTCCTCTGTCTTACATTTACCTAATTTATCCTTTAATTTGCTCTCTGTAAGCCAGCTTACTCGTCATCTTAACTGTTGTGTCTCATTTTACCCTGATCATTGTTTATTTCAGGATCTTATGACGAAGAAGATTATTGGTAAAGGACATGAGTCTGGAGGCCTCTACATTCTTGATACATCGGTTCCGAGTTCTATTGCTTGCTCCAGTGTCACGTCTCCTTTCGAGGCTCATTGTAGGTTGGGTCATCCGTCTCTCCCTCTACTCAAAAAGCTTTGTCCTCAATATAATAAGGTGTCTTCACTAAATTGTGAGTCATGTCAGTTTGCCAAACATCATCGTCTTAGTTCGAGTCCTCGAGTCAATAAACGTGCTAGTGTTCCTTTTGAATTAGTTCATTCTGATGTTTGGGGTCCTTGTCCTCTTTTGTCTAAAACTGGATTTCGGTATTTTGTTACATTTGTGGATGATTATTCGAGTTACTTGGTTATATTTGATGAAAAAACGATCTGAGTTGTTTTCTCTGTTTTGTGCGTTTTGTGCTGAAGTTAAAAATCAATTTAATGTTTCCATTCAAACCTTGCGAAGTGATAACGCTAAAGAATATACACAAGCTTTATTTCAGTCTTATATGACTCAGAATGGCATACTTCATGAAACTTCGTGTGTTGATACACCATCCCAAAATGGTGTGGCAGAACGTAAAAACAGACATCTTCTTGAAACAGCACGAGCTCTCTTATTTCAAATGCATGTTCCTAAACCTTTTTGGGCTGATGCAGTGTCTACAACATGTTTTCTCATTAATCGCATGCCATCCTCTGTTCTTCATGGTGAGATACCTTACAAAATCATTTTTCCCGATAAGTCATTGTTTCCTGTTGACCCGAAGATATTTGGTAGCACTTGTTTTGTTCGAGATGTTCGTCCACATGTCACTAAACTAGATCCCAAGTCTTTGAAATGTGTTTTCCTCGGTTATTCTCGTCTTCAGAAAGGTTATCGGTGTTATTGTCCCAATCTTAACAAATATCTGGTCTCAATTGATGTTACCTTCCTGGAAGACGCACCTTATTTTCCGTCTCCGCCCATTCCCACTCGCCAGGGGGAGGATGATGATTTGTTGGTCTATTCTATCACATCCTCAGCACCTGTCTCCGCACCAGCTCCTGTCTCGGACCCAGCTCCAGTGAAGCCTCCTATTATTCAGGTTTACTCCAGGCGTCAACCTCTTGATTCTTGTCCTGCACCTGCTCCTTCGTCATCAGATCCAATCCCGAGCAATGATCTTCCTATTGCATTACGCAAAGGTAAACGCCAGTGTGCTTATCCTATTTCTTCATTTGTTTCTTATAATAATTTGTCGTCTTCCTCTTGTTCTTTTATTGCTTCCCTTGATTCTACCTCTATTCCTAAAACTGTTCGTGAAGCCATATCTCATCCTAGTTGGCATAATGCAATGATAGAGGAGATGAATGCTTTAGATGACAATGGTACTTGGGACTTGGTCGATTTACCCTCAGGAAAAAGGGCTATAGGTTGCAAATGGGTCTTCGCAGTTAAGGTCAATCCGGATGGGTCAGTTGCCCGATTGAAAGCACGTCTTGTCGCTAAGGGCTATGCTCAAACCTATGGGGTGGATTACTCTGACACTTTCTCTCCTGTTGCAAAGTTGACCTCTGTTCGGTTATTTATTTCCATGGCGGCTTCCCATAATTGGCCTTTACATCAGCTTGATATCAAGAATGTTTTTCTTCATGGCGATCTTCAGGAGGAGGTGTATATGGCGCAACCTCCTGGTTTTGTTGCTCAGGGGGAGTCAGGGCGAGTTTGTCGTCTTCGAAAATCTTTATATGGTTTGAAACAGAGTCCTCGTGCTTGGTTTGGAAAGTTTAGTCAGGCTGTTGAGAAATTTGGTATGATGAAAAGCAAGTCTGACCATTCTGTATTCTACAAACGATCAGCAGCTGGTATCATTCTGTTAGTTGTGTATGTGGATGACATTGTCATTACTGGGAATGATACTAGAGGAATCTCATCTCTTAAATCTTTCCTTCATACTCAGTTTCACACGAAGGATTTGGGGGTGTTAAAGTATTTCTTAGGAGTTGAGGTCACTCAGAGTAAACGAGGTATCTTTCTATCTCAGAGAAAGTATGTTCTTGACTTATTAACTGAGACAGGAAAATTGGGAGCCAAGCCTTGTAGTGCTCCAATGACTCCAAATGTGCAACTTACCGATGTTGGGGAACCATTTGCAGATCCTGAAAGATATCGAAGGTTGGTTGGGAAGTTGAATTACCTTACTGTGACTCGTCCAGATATTGCATACTCAGTCAGTGTTGTCAGTCAGTTTCTGTCATCTCCGACAATTCATCATTGGGCAGCGTTAAAGCAAATTTTGGGTTACTTGAAAGGAGCACCAGGACGAGGTATCGTGTATGAAAATCACGGGCACACTCATATTGAATGTTTCTCAGATGCTAATTGGGCAGGTTCCAAAATGGATAGAAGATCCACTTCAGGTTATTGTATCTTTGTTGGTGGAAATTTGGTCTCATGGAAGAGTAAGAAGCAAACCGTTGTGTCACGATCCAGTGCAGAGTCTGAATATAGAGCTATGGCCCAGTCTGTGTGTGAGATAATGTGGATATATCAGCTCTTAACTGAAGTAGGACTTAAAGCTACAGTACCAGCGAAATTGTGGTGTGATAACCAAGCTGCTCTTCATATTGCTTCTAATCCTGTGTTTCATGAACGGACTAAGCACATTGAGATTGATTGTCATTTTATTCGTGAGAAAATTCAACAAGGCTTGATTTCTACCGAATATGTGAAAACTGGCGAACAACTTGGGGACATCTTCACGAAAGCTTTACATGGGGTTCGGGTTGACTATCTTTGTAACAAGCTGGGCATGATTAACATTTATGCTCCAGCTTGAGGGGGAGTGTTACAGTGTGTGTGTATATAGCTGTCAATTAGGTTAATTGTAGAGATCCTAAATTGATATAGTTTCCTAGAATAACCTCAATAGTTTGTATATAAATACATGCTATATTCTCAATATAAGATACGAAAGAGAGTATTCTCTTAATCTCTGTTTACAAATATCAACAAAAAACGAGTACATTCCTATTAAAATGAAATCTTAACAAACAGTATATATACGAATTCTCAAATTAAAATGTGAATAAGAAACTAAAATATTTATACTTGCAAATCTCACACTTCTGAGGCGGCCCCAAGCGAAAATGAGAAGAGCTCACGAACAGGCGAAAACTCCACCAATCCAATATCCATGGCATACCCAGACACTGGCAACTTCAAATCTCGCAAAATGCAGAAGGCCTCAGCCATCCGATTCTTCGGAACCTCTTGTGCAACGGCGCAATGAGGAATCCATGAATCAGGACAGTAATCCTCCCCAATTTCGACACTCTCCTTCTTGAGTGCATCACAGAGTTGGGAGTGAAATTGAAGGAGAGCTAAAGAAGGTGTTGGGGAAAGAAACAGAAGGTTTTCTCCATTGGTGAAGCTACCTATAGTGGAGAAAGTCAGGGCTAAAGGTTCTTGCTTGGAAGAAAAGTTTTTTATAACATTTTGGAGCTTCTGGGGATCAAGAAAGGGGCTTGAAAGAAGTGTGATATGGGGTCGGGATTCGATTTCGATGAGTTGGGTACTGATCTGCCGGCGAGCAAAGACATTCCAAGCCTTCAAGACCTGGTTTTCTAGGGCTGGATCGAAGTAGAGCTCCACTGCATACCCTTGTGACATTGTTGTGAAAATTAATTCAGACCCAATAAATGAGCTTCAAGATTGAAACTTTAAGATCAAACCCAAAACACCAATGAGAGAATGGACAACCCCAGATGAGGAGATCGATCAGATACACAACAAGAGAAAAGGGGGAAGAGAGAAAACCCCAAGAAAGTAGTTTGAAGAACAGGAAAATATTACAACTTGAGAAACAGAGACATCAGTTGAGGGGGAAAGAGAGGAAATTTGAACAGATTGGTGTAATTTGAGTCCAAATTGAAAGAGGGGTAGTGGAAGATAGTGAGGAAAAGTGGAACAGAATAAAGGGGAAGAAAGTGAGTGTCGCAGAGATGGACGAGCTTTGGAGGAATTACGAGACTCAGTATGACCAAGTATTGTGATTCGTTTTTCTGAGTTAATTTCGTTGTCCAAAAATATTTTGGTGGATACAGAAAAAACGTAAAATCTCGATAATACATTAAACATATATTATAATTTTGAAGATATATGAAATAAATAAATAAAAAAAGAATTAATATAACTTACCCCCAAAATAAATAGTTTATTGTCTCTAAAGATATCTATTGAAAATGCCTCCAAGACCAACTGTTCACGTCCATTGACCGTTCACTACAAAAAAACGCATTACTAGTTACGGAAACTAGCGACGGTTTTAAAACATTAGCTAATTAAAACATTAGCTACGGCAAATTAAAAGATTAGCGACGGCATCCAACCGTCGCTACTGTCTTTGATACTATTTCACCACATACGTATAAAAAATCGTCGCTAAATAATTTGCGACGGCATAAAACGTCGCTAAAGCTTGTAATAGCGACGGTATTTTAGCCGTCGCTAAGTTTTACAAATAAAACTCATTAGCTACGGTAGGTTACCGTCGCTAATAGGTTTTTAAATATATATATATATATATAAACATTTAGCGACGGCCCTTGTGCCGTTGCTAAGTTTTACAAATAAAACTCATTAGCTATGGTTTTCTACCGTAGCTAATGGTTTTTAAAAAAACAAAAATTTATATAAAAAACATTTAGCGACGGCAAAAGTGTCGTCGCTAAGTTTTAAAATAAAACTCATTAGCCGCGGTTTCCTACCGTAGCTAATTGTTTTTTTTTAAATTTATATAAAAACATTTAGCGACGGCAAAAGTGTCGTCGCTAAGGTTTACAAATAAAATTCATTAGCCACGGTTTCCTACCGTGGCTAATTGTTTAAAAAAAATTTATATAAAAACATTTAGCGACGGCAAAAGTGTCGCGCTAAGTTTTACAAATAAAACTCATTAGCCACGGTTTCCTACCGTGGCTAATTGTTTTTAAAAAAAAATTTATATAAAAACATTTAGCGACGACAAAAGTGTCGTCGCTAAGGTTTACAAATAAAACTCATTAGCCACGGTTTCCTACCGTAGCTAATTGTTTTTTTTTTAATTTATATAAAAACATTTAGCGACGGCAAAAGTGTCGTCGCTAAGTTTTACAAATAAAACTCATTAGCCACGGTTTCCTACCGTAGCTAATGGTTTTTTAAAAATATATATATATAAAAGAATTAGCTAATGATTTGTATGTTTGTTGTCGTTAAGGATGATAATACGGGGTCACACTATTCACAACCTGGAGGAATTGATCATTTCTACTCGCTACTCTCACACGTATATAATTTGTATGTTTGTCGTCTCTATTATTTATTTCTTAATCTTTATTATTTATTTTTGTAGCCGCCTAGTTCAAGCAACGAAATGGATTTTACAAACTATAGGTTATGAACTCAGGTTGGTTTACTGTCTTAATAGTATCTGGTAAAGTAAATCATGTTAGTATCATCATTAATAATGGTGCATTTCAAAGAGGCAGGCGAGAAGGAACCCTGGCTTCTATGTTACAGAGCTAGAGGCCATCGAGCAGGTTTGCATATGGTGTCAGGAAAGGGGGGTGAAAGCTGTTGTTTTTTGTTTGATTGCAAGGACCTGGATGGCGTATTGAATCAATGATTTTGTTATAGAATCAGTGAATTACAGTGATTTTTTGGTGAAAGCGGTGGGTTTTTTTGGTTCACTTGCATATGTTATAGAATTTGTAATTTACAGTGATTTCGTGTTAATTGAATCACTGAATCACAGTGCTATAAATTGTTGTTGTACTACTTGATCAGGTTGTAATTTGCTCTAAATTTGCTGCTAAATTGCTGATTGCTAATTCAATAAATTGTTGTTAATTGAGAAGCTGTTGTAAATTTGTTGCTGATTTTGGGTTTGCACATCTTATGCTAGCAGGGTATGGTCCAGAGATGGTGGTGCCTTGAGATGGTGGTGCATTTTGTTTGTAGAAGCAAACATTTGTTCATGCTTTTTAGTCAAAACTTATACACAGTAAGCATGACCAAAATGCTTACATCGGAAATTATAACCAGTTAAGTTAAAGCATCCACATTTCTTACTTCTCACTACACCTCCTTAATAGTTGACAATGTCCAATGACTTGAATGATTTGCAACACAAACTTTCAAAGTCATTTGGCAAGAGGTTAGGGATGGCAATGGGGCGGATTGGGGCGGATTTGAGCAAATCCATCCCCGATCCGTCAGGAATAACGGATCCCTCAATCCGCCCCGCCAATCCGTTTGCAATTTTTATTAAAAACCGTAATCGCCTCGTGCGGATTGGCGGATATCTGCCCCGCCCCGCCAATCTATTTACGGCTATCCATCTAACTACAGAAATTATAACAAAAATTACAAAGATACAAAAATCATACAAAAATTACAAAGAATCCATACGAAAATTATAACAAAAATTAACAAAAAAAAAAAATTCGATATCTGATAGATCTGATATCTTGATCTGAAAATCAACAAAAAAAAAAAAAAAATCGATCTCAGATCCGATATCTTGATTTCAGATCTTGATCTGAGATCTTGGAGTCCGGCCTTCGCTGTGAGAGAGAGGAAGGGAGGGTCGGCCTCCGCCACCCTTTGCTGTTTTGAGAGAGAAGAAGGGACGAAGGGACCCTTCGCGGCCTTCTCTGTGACAAAGGAGACTGGAGACGATAGTGGGGGTAAGGGGAGGGGGAGAATGTGAGATGGAGTGACAGATAAGGGTTTAATCCCTTTATATAGGGATGAGTATTTTTGTAATTTTATCGGATAAACGGATATTCGTGGGGCGGATATGGCCAAATTCGTATCCGCCTCAATTAATAAACGGATACAGATTTGAAATCTGTATCCTCCCCAAGATCTAGGGATCCTTTACCAAATCCGCCCCAAACAGGGTGAGTGGAGCAGATATCCGTGAAAATCCGCCCCACTGCCATCCCTACAAGAGGTTTGCTAGGAGTGTTTAAAATTGGAAGAAGTTGATCCCTCTTCGCAAGACATCACTGCAAATGGTTCTCCAGTTAGAAACCATTCCCAAAGCCATTCAATGGCTAATTCAATCTGGTATAGAAAACAAAAACACTTAGTTGCACCGCAACCACTGCGCAACAGAACTTCACGTTGCTCTCTTTCTCTGTCATATTCTGCCAATTTCATGCGACTGCAGAATCAACCAATATACATATGATAGGATAAACTTCAAATAATGAAACTTGTTCAAAATTTTATCAAACACTTCCAAGTTGCATAGATAAAGGCTATTTTGGAGCTCATTCACTTCTTGGCAACTTGGTTTCAACTGGTGATTTCTCAAGAATAGAATCCTATTTTACAAATAGTTTTAAGGAATGAAAAACAAAAACTTAGTGCTAAAGCTTACAATGCAAGCACCATTCAATACAACACCAAGAAGTTCATTACATACCAGAAGTTCATTACAAAATCTCTTAATAAGTACATTACAAAATAAAATTACAAAATCTCACATAACACATATCATTCACTCAAAAGCTTAAAAAAAAACAAGTACAAGAATCAGTATAATTACTACTAACATAGTGTTGATCAAATCTCTTGTAAAAGCCCAAGGATCGTTGACTTGGGTTTCATCTATTTGATCGTGAGTTTCTTCGCCACGACCCTCGTGATCGTTTATTGTGATCTCTTCTTGCCTGGTGTTCTCTTCTCTCCTCGTGCTCTCTTCTTGCCTCTTCTGAACGCACCCACAGGCTGTAATTGTCATATGCTTCTTCAGCTGATGAGAAACCCTTGTACCCGTCTACTTGTAATAGACAACCTGGCCAAGTCATGTATACTCCCGGTATACGGCCGCGATAAACAACATAGGTTTTGTATGTCATTTCTGCGTTAACAAAAAAATAACATCAGATTGAATAGAGTGAATAAAAAAAACTTCATATATGAAGCACAAAGTGAACAAAAAAAAAATAATGATGTACTGATCTATGCCAAATTCCAACCAATGGATTAAAAAACATCAGATTAGGCATTCAAACTAATAAAAGTGCTAACTATCAACCAAGTCAAAATCATCAAGACACACTCCAATTCCAACCAATGGATTAAAAAAAAACAAGACAATTTATCTTCTAATAAATTGGTGCAAGACATTACAAAAGGAAATCTTATAATTAAATTACAAAATTTTAATGTATTAAACCACCATAGTGAAGACAAAATTTCAAACCAACCCACTCCAATCGACCTTGCCACCACCACTACCGCTAAACCAACCCACCCTTAAACAACATCCCCAGTCAACGTCACCACCACCACCACATAATCCAACAAAGTGAAGAAATTTGGAAAGAAGAAGAAGTGGAAAAAAAACATGAAGAACTTGATGAGCAACATGGAGAAGAAGGGTGTTAC
The DNA here is from genome assembly GCA_963556465.1 of Berberis vulgaris. Taxonomy (NCBI): domain Eukaryota; kingdom Viridiplantae; phylum Streptophyta; class Magnoliopsida; order Ranunculales; family Berberidaceae; genus Berberis; species Berberis vulgaris. The sequence goes on along the minus strand of OY747135.1, from coordinate 50,138,419 downwards.
CTGAGATAGTTGGGACAGAACTATAGATCTGGTTTTACTTCTTCACTGACTTCTCTTCAAAGTTTTTCAATCACCAAGAAATCGAGCACGACGCCTTTGAATCAACACAAAATCACTGAGAAACCCTAGATCTAGAAACCCACCACCAGAAATCAACACGAAATCACTAAGAAACCCTAGATCTGGAAACCCACCACCAGAAATCAACAACAAATCAACACGAAACCCACCACTGAGCTTCAGACTTAGCTTTTTTTCAGAGAGTAGGGGTGGGCACGGTTCGGATCAGTTCTAAATTTTGAGGAACCTAACTCGAACCGTTTAAATTTTAACGGTTCCGATTCGGATCGGTTCCTCCATTTTGAACGTTGGAACCGAACCTAACTCAAACCGTTTACAACGGTTCCGTTCCAAACGGTTCCTGTGTAATATTATGCAACCTTGAAGATGCATCCCACTGTGAGTAAGAGTTGGTGATAAACTAAAAACCATTTCTATTCCCCCACTAGATGTGGAAGGTTTCAATATTAGGCCACCCAAGCACAACTGCACAAGTAGTGAAGTGTCAAATTTGATAAACAACAACTCATTCATCTCACACAACATGTGAAAGATAGAAAATGTAAAATTCGATAAACAACAATTCATTAATAGATATCTATCTATCTCAATAGAACAAAGTTACATATAATTCTTAAAGTGAAATCAAACTTAATAACATCTTAACAATACATAGCCCATTTTACAAGCAATCAAGCACGTTCACCCCTGATTCGACGAGCAAGTTGGATGTCTTTGGGCATAATTGTAACCCTCTTAGTCCTGCGGCTAATCCATTGCTTGTGAGGGTGTATTTCAGTTTCAATAGAAGATGCAAAAAACCAAAATGCATGGCTTCTGTAAAATGAAGAAAAAAATAGTAAAAAAATGAAAACGTCCAACTGGATTCAAACCTGCGCGGGCATAGCCCAACAAATTTTAAGTCTGTCTCTTTAACCACTCGGACATATCAACATTACTTTGAGATTGGCTCTGGTTTTAAATTTATTATCTAACTGTTTAATTATCGGATCGGAACCGAATCGTTTCATAATTTTAAAAATAAAAAACCGAACTGTTTGGAGTAAAACGGTCCGGTTCGGTTTGGATCCGCGGTTCCTCAACCCGTTTGCCCACCTCTATCAGAGAGAGCTTCTGAGCTTTTGAACTTGGGGACAAGATCGAAAAAGAAATGGGGAACAATTTCTGCAGAGGGGACGACGAAATGGTGAGCTTCGCTTTGGACTTAGCTTTTGAGCTTTTTGGGGAGAGCGGCCGAAGACGTCAGTTAGGTCTCTAAATTTTTTTTTAAACATCCCTCTCTCAAAAACACGTGTCAGGGAGGCTCCTCTGGTGCGCCTTCCTGACTTTTAAGAAAGATTGTGTTAAATTACATCACAACAAAAATAATATATAATATCAATTTTTTTGATGGCATTACTAAGCGAATTTTCGGTTAAAAAGGGCACTTGAGAAATGCCATTGGAAGACAAATGTTTAATGATATGGCGTAGGGTTGGCAGTCGGGCGGATTTTTACGGATATCTGCCCCACCCAATCCGTATGGAGAGGATTTGGATATGGCTGAATGGGTTTTCGAGTGGTTTTGGGTATCCAAAAAATATCCGTTTACTATTCGGGGCGGATACGGTTTTAGCCATATCCGCCCCGCAGGCCCCGCGGATATCCGTTTATACTGCTCAAATTACTATAATACCCTTATCCCTAAAGTAAGTATTAACTAAACCTAAACCTAAGAAACCTAACTAAACCCTTATCCCGAAAAAAAAAAAAAAAACTAAACCAAACCCCTGAAATCCTATTCTCATTTCATTTCTCATTTCTCACAAGTCACACTCACTCACTCTCACAGCGAGCCAGCGAGGTCTCCCGTCTCACTCACTCTCACAGCAAGCCAGCGACTCAAGGGTTGTCGTAGGGTGGTCGAAGGGTGGTCGAAGGGTGGTTGAAGTGTGGTTGCAGGGTGGTCGAAGGGTGGATGGTGGTGGTTCGTATGATGGATGGTGGTCTGATGCGATCTGATGGATGGTGGTGGCTCGATCTGATGGAGGGTGGTGGTGGTGGTAGCTCGATCTGATGGATGGGGGTGACTCGATCTGATGGTGGTGGATGACTCGATCTGATGGTTATGGATGGCTCGATCAGGATGGTGGTGGATGGCTCGATCTGATGGATGGTTTTGGCTCGATCTGATTTGGTCGAAGGGAGTCGATCTGTTTTTTTTTTTTTTTGATATATGAGAATCTGTTTTTTTTTTTTTTTTTTTTTTTGATATATGAGAATCTGTTGGTTTTTGTTTTGATATTTGATATTCTTTTTTTCCGGGTATTTTGGGCGGGGCGGATATCCACCCATCCGTTCGGTTTGGGGATGGTTTTTACAAAATATGGTAAATGAATATTCGGGGCAGATTTGGATATCCGTGATCTCCAGCGGAGCAGGGATGGATTTGTCCAAATCTGCCCCAATCCGCCCCGTTGCCATCCCTACTATGGCGTTTGAATTGGGTAGGCACCGAGTCGAGTTTTGGCGACGCCCCATTTCTTATTTCTCTCCCTTCTCATCCTTGCATTCTATTTCTCCATCTGTTCGTGAATCTCTCCCCCTCCCACCAACTCTCTCTTCGATCAAAATGTTGAATCTCTCAATCTCCTTTGAGTTCGATCTCTAATTGCTCTGGTACTCTAACTTTATCCTGACATTCGAGATGTGTTGAAGGAAATCGAATTGAAGACTTAGAAGAGAATCTAAAGGAGGTGTAGTTGAGCTTCATTGATGGCTATTTTTATTTCTATATCTTGTGTTTCGTTTCAGATACAAAAATTTCTTTGAGTTCATTGATTTTCCAAGGTAATTGTATCAATCAACTCTCGTCTTCTTTAATTCATCTCGCTTTTGACGATTTAGAGGAAAACCCTCCACTTCGAGTAGGATAGATTACTAGCAATGAGAATTACTAACATTGAGAATAAATATTTGAAAATCTATCCCTTATGAAAGAGTTGGAATGATATGGAACAATTTGACTTGAACACATCAAATGCTTCAATTAATCTATCCTTTGATGAAAGAGTTTGAAAGATATGGAACAATTTGAAGTGAACACTAGTTGTTTGATAAAATGCTTCAATTATGTATACAAGTGGAGGTTATGCAAATCCTGATATTAGATACAAATCTCTGCTCATTTTATCTCATATGTTTGTTGAATACTCAGAAGAAATTTCCAGATTTCCATTATTCTTGAGAAGGTTATACCTTTTTTTGTTCAATAAGTGAACTTCTATTGGAAGTCAAAAAAAAAAAATTCTCCCATTTTGACGAATTAGGGATTCAATTGGAACGAGGGCTTAAAGCTTCTCTAATAGTAGATGCTTAGTTCATATTTTGAGCGTTTTACTGAATCTTTGTTTGATCTTCTAATGCATGTTCATACTTCTAGTGTGCATTAGTTTCCGCCTACAAAACCTGGTGGTGAGCAACCATTGAATCTTCATGCATGCATAAGCTATGGACATGTTGTTGATGATCATTGGCTTCTTTGGATCAATGGGTAATCGATTAATCTAAAATGCTCTTCGTTATGAATTCCTTGCATCTCGTTATGTTTACTTCCATCCTTCGATATGTATGTTTGTTTCAAACAATCTTAATGATTTTCTTGGAAGTCAAAAATAGTTTTTTTTGAATACTTCGCTAAACGTCATTTCTAGGTGTCGAAGTTGCTCTGGTGAGGGTAACTTTAGTAGAAGTTAGTTAAGTATTGCTTCAACAGTTTTGTTTCTAGTTAGACTACTGAGAGTGTTAAGAGTCATTTTTGCCATTGCTAGACCACTGACATAGGTATTGTATTGGTTGAACCTCCTTATGTTGTGATCTATAAAGCCCTTGACCGTGTGACCAATTAGACTATAGTTAGAAGATTCTCTTTGCTCCTCTGTTATATTCCACATATGGCTTCCTTGGATCACTTGGTGATGGGTATATATATATATATATATCACCATCCATGCTGTTGATAATGAGCAATATTATTTTTGTGCCAATGCCTATGGTTACTCTGGTACACATCTACAAGCATACTTATATACTATTTTGATCATTGGCATCTATAATTTGTGAAATCAGAAAAGTTTGATTTACAATTTTGATCTATGTAAAACTTTTTTGAAGATATTGTTATCTAAAACTGAGGACTGTTTTGCTTCTTGCAGGCCTAAGAGATTAAAATCACTCTTGCCTTGGGTTGGCAGATGAAATGTTGACTGTTAGTATGGTCATCTTCATAAGTTGTCATGTTGTTTTTAGACATAGAAAGAAGACATTTTCAGCTCAAATTGCTCTTAACGCATTAACACCTTCTGGCCTTTAGAAAGCTTGGATGGTATAGAAGTGTAGGCTTTTGGTAGCAAATTTTTATTGGAAATGAAACAGTATAGCACGAACCTTTCTTATTGTCGAGGAAACCAGCGAGGGGGAGGGATTTTACCACTCACCCTTCTCGAGATTCGTACTGCTGCCCATTTCGAGAGTGCAGGCGCGCATCTCGAGGGGGTGAGCGGTCACACCCTCCCCCTCGCTGGTTTCCTCGCCATTTAGAATTTCTGGTATAGCACATGGTATGCTGGCAGCAGAAAAGTTTTGGACAAGGGTCAAGGTCATAAGTGGTTTATATTTCTAGTGGTTGGCATTGTTCCAACTATATCATGCAAGTGAAAACCATCTTCATGTAAGCATTACTTTAATAATTGTACTGAAGAACATGACCCATACTTAACCATTTCAAACTTTAATAGGGGAACTGAAACTTTGGTATTTTTATAGAACTGTCTAGGATGTTACTTTCTCCCTTGTTACTAATTGATCTAGGTGATACATTAATTGCAATATTGTGGGCTAGGGATTGATTGACTTGGTGGATCTTTGATAAAATATATATCTGTTGGACAGGATTTGCAAAGACAACAGAGAAGGTGGACTTTGTGGAGGGTGTTGTACCTAAATTCTCTATGAGTTTGTGGTAGCTGGGATAACAAATGATTTCTCTGGACCTGCATGAATGATGTGATTCTCTGCTATTCCCAACTTCAAGTTTGTTGTGACTTTCAAGTTGACATTCAGCAGGTACTGTGATGTGAAACTAATACATTCAGAGATTGTGTTGAACATTGAAGAGAGGAGAGAGAACCAAGCTTTTTCTTTTGGGTTTACAAGGAGGATATATGCTCTGTTTTTAGATCAGTTGGTTTGTGTTTGAGAAGATGGTTTAGGGTTGTGAGGGATGATCCACCTAATATGATTTTAAATTTCGTCGTAGGACCTCCACTTAATATATTTCATGAGATTTTTCAACTCAATTATTATTGCACTATAAGCCAAGTTAGTATAATTTGAAGTTGATGAGTGAGATATGTACTAGGAAGCCTTAGAATAATAGTGGATGCTCAACCCTTGTGAGTTTTGAACCATTCGATTTTTCTTGAGGGTTATTTAATAAACTCGGTTTTTTCTTGAGTATGTATTATTTCATTGATGATCTCATTGTTCTTGTTTATTTTATTGATTGCTGACATTAAAATTGAATTATTACACTATAACTTTTTGGTTTATTTAATTCAGATGTCATAATACCGACTAGAGTTTAGGAAGTGATATAGGCCATTTTTTTCTTTAAACCGTTTTCTAGCCTTTTAGCTTATCCAGTTATAAATATCTGTTTGCAGCCCTTTGAGCATTTGAATAGCCTTGTCTTTGCTAACCCATTCTCCATTACCTACTCCAATTATGGAGTAATACCTCATTTCATTTTTTTCTACCCAATTTCTCTGAGAATGTTTATGATTGGATATATGTTTTGAATGTGCAAATAGAAAGAGCTAAAATTAGATATTTCTTGAATCTTCAAGGTAGAAATGTTTTATTGTGTAGAAAGGGAGGAAACATATCATTAATATAAACGAAAATTGACGCTTCAAAAAAAAAAAGTTATGAAGAAGAGTTGAAAAGGAAGAAAAAAAATTATTCTTCAGTGTCTCGTGTGTTTATTAAAAGGTGTATCCGTTCTCAGAGAATTTTTGTATATCCTTTTTCATTTTTGTTAGCCATAATCTTAATCTCATTACAACCTAATAATGACTTAATTGATCTTCAGTAAATGTTTGGTTCATAGATGTGGAAATTGAATAGACAATAACTATGGTGTTTGATCCAACATTCTCAAAAGTAATTGATATTCATGTTCATGACATCATATTCATTTCACTATTTGAAAATCACGTTTTTTATGATAATTATATGTGAGATATTTGTGTTTAATTTATTCTTTTTCTCACATATAAACTGAGTAATAAATACCAATCTCCGAGTGACATGAGAATTTGTAGTCGAAGCGTACTTTCTAAGGTTATCTAGTTGTGTATTTACTATGAAATGGAATTGATGAGGCTATGCACGCACACTTCGAGTTGAAAATGATAATGAAATTTATTTAACATTTGGATATTATTAAATTGTTTAAATTGTTGTAAAAATCTGATGATATATTAATATAACACTATAAGTTGTTTTCTTGAAAATTTTGGCAGTTAGATGATTACTATGAGGAAAATAAAAGAGAGTGATCATGTGAGCATGTATTTTTTTTTTTTTTTTTTTAAAGTAGGTTATCTTTTATTGAGTCAGTAATGTTTCTTGGTAACATTTATGGAAACCCTCACGAGACTATAACATGTCCACTAGAGGAAAACTAGGGGTTTACGAATTTGTTGTACATTAAGGTAAGTGCTACCGATGATTGCTGTGAAAATGAATTAAGATTTTATTTTTGTTTTGTTCGAGAACTAGCAAAATATAGGTTTGGGGTGTTTGATATTCACATAATTATTACATAAAATATATCATAATTTATGTTTGTTATTGATTTAAATATTTTATTTTATTTTAATTATTTTATTTTCATGTTTTTAGAGATATCAAAGCTTAAAGGATGAAATCACATTAACGAGGCGAGTTTGAAAAAGCAAGTACCGGGCAGCCACGGAGAGGAGTGGACGGTCAAGCCTAACCCCATGGTCATGACCTAAAAGCCCATCTTCCTACCTATTTCTTTTTCCCTTCCCCTTTGCTTTTGGAGGCCCTTTCTTTTCTTTGGCCGCCACCCTTTTCTCCCTTTCCATTTCGCCTTCTCCGCTCATCGCATCTCCCTCGCTAGAAAGAGTGACAGCCACCACACCACCATTATCTCGATTTCGCCCTCTCTTATTCACCTTGCTGCTACCCCATCGCAAGCTACCATCTCTTTTTTGTTGCAACAAACAAAACCTATGCCACCAACAAATTTCTTGCCCCATGTTTTCTTCTTCGTCAGCAGTTCACCATCTCGATCCTCTTGCTCTTCTCTATTTTTCACAGACATCACCGCCCACCTCACATCTTCTTCATCCAACTTTCACGACCCCTTCTCATCATCATCTCTTCCTCTTACTTTCATAACAGAGCACTCATAGACCATGCTTCTTTCTCTTTCTCTTCCTTCACGCACCATCTCTCCTCTCATCACCTGATCTCCCCGACGCCAACTCTTATTTCTACAGCCCTCACATCATTCCACTCTTCTGATCGAACAACTACACACCACCATCTCACATATCAGTCCAGCCACAAATCTCTTCCTTTGCTCATTTACATACAACCACCACCACCACAGCCATAGACGCACGTCACCCTATCTCGCCATGTTTCTTCTCACTCGGCGATCACCTCTGCAGCCTACACATTGGCCACACACATTTCCCCTCACTTTTGTTTTTATCTCTCTCACACAGAGCAAGAGCCAGAAGAGATCGCAAAGCAACATCATTGGTTGTTACAGAGCAGGAATCACAAGGAAGAAAATAAAAAAATGAGGGAAATAACATATTTTTAAAGTCTTGCTATTGGCACCCCACAAATTAGTATGTACCACCACACAGCCCAACGTGCAGAATAGATGGATTTTGCCTACGCTGCCGCTGGGACCACCTCCACCATGATCTTTTAAATCCTTCGCTAAGGCGTAAATGATTCCTCAGGCTTAGTAGATTTTACTTTCGTTTTTTAATGTTTTTCGATACATTGACATTAGGTTGATTTGTGAACGAACGCATATTACTCTCACCGTGTATGTCATGCATCCATGGTACTTAGTTTATGTTCATGTTTAACCATGTTTTATTCGTATTAATTAAACCTGTGATTAGTTGTGTTTTAAACAGACAATTAATGCAAGGGGTTTGCATTTTTGCTAAAATCAATCCACTACAATGCTAGGAGACAATAATTGATATTAGTATAATTTTATGAACTTGATTGATGATTCGAAAGCCTTAGCATTTCTCTATTTGATTCTTAAATTCATTTTTTAATTATTTTTCTACCTTCCAGTAGTTTAGAAATTCTGATTGTTGTAACCTCTTTTCAAATTGGTTTGAATAGATTATAGTTTTTTTTTTATATCTTCAATCCTCGTGGGATTGACCCGCATTTGCCATTGTCTACCAGTTAGACAATCGTACTCTTGCGGTATAAAAATCAGGTTAAATTAGTCTATTAATTTGGGTTGGTAAAATCTGCATCATACATCATGTTCAACAAAAACTACGTTATCATACAAAAAATGGCTCCAATATCCTGTCAAGCAATTAATAAAACACCAAAAAAAAAAAAACAGTTACAAACACGTGTCAACATTGCATTGGTATCTAGCATGTCCAAAACAAAGCAATTAAAGTCTTTAAAGTGTTAGCTAGGTACATCACATGCATTCCACTGTTTTTTTTCAACCAAGAAATGGTGCACTTCCAAAAAGTCAGTTTATATTCACATGTCTGGTCCCCTTCGATTTTTCCCATGTCCCTGCTTCTACCCCCGATTGGAGGAGGTCTCACATCTTGTTAAAAGCTCTGTCTTGTGAAGAATGCAACTGGTGCAAAGGGCACAATGTACATTTCAGACCGTGCATTGTGTTTCGCTGAAGCAGTAGGACCCTCTGGTTGAGCATTGGGCCTCTATGGAGTTGTTCCTATATTTGGTTGAGCTTCAACGTCTTTGTCTCTACCCCTTCCAACATTTTTGCAAATCCTTGGCCAATTGTTCTCTGCCCTTCTCACTTTTGGAACATAGGTTTTGCGTGCACCTTCAGTTTGTTCCTTGAGGTGATTCTTGCAAGTCCTCACATTGTGTCCCTCTATCTCACATTTCCTGCAAACTCTTGCCTTTCTATGAGTGAGACCTTTTTTATATTCATCCAATCTTCTTGAGATCTAGGTCTCTCTGGTGGCCTCTAAACTAGAGGGGGTAACACCAAATATGGTATCTGCCAGATGAAAACCATCATGGGTAACATTCATGACATTCAGTGTTCAGAAATAGTTCAACATCATCAAATGTATTTACTTCAAGCCACTTTCCCATGTTTGGGATACTAACGATACCCCTTGAATATGCTTCCTCACAAGTTTTGACGGAATGATAAGGGTTGCAATTCCTGCAACATACACACTTCAGATCAGAAACATTCATAATCAAATATGATTTAAAGTTTAAAAAGGGCTATATTATATACTTTGCCTAGTTTGGTCTCTGATTGACCATGGTCACCACTCCATGCACAAAGATGATGCATGTTAGTTTCCACTATTTGCAATCACAATATCTGGTTGATGTTTTGACCCTTCACCTATCTCCATTTGCTCCCTAAATTGTGATAAATCTATCATCTAAACCATAGATTGCAAAGTCACCCCTGCTCCCCTTGTACATGTCTAACAGTTTTTGTACCTTGGTACAACCCCCTCCATATGAAATATGCTACTGGGTGTTTTTTGTCCTCTTATCAAACATTAGCCTCATCAAGAACATGTGACACTCTTCAATAAAGTTGTATATGGCCTTGCCTCTTAACTTCAGGATCCAGTTGTTGAAGTTTTCACTGAAATTGTTGGTAATCTGCTCAGAAGAGATTTTGGTATCAAACTTTGCTCTACACCAAGTGGTTACATTCTTGTCACCAACCATTTGTAAGTTGTTTCATCTACACCCTTAATCTGATTCAAATTGTAGATTATGTCGACCTCCTTGTAAGCCCTTGCAGCCTTTCAAGCTAGCTTCTGTAAGAACTTCCCCCATGCCCAACTTTTTGGATGTTCTTAAAGCAAAACCTGTGGTGTGCTTCTGGAAATAACTGCTTAATAGCCTCAATCAAACAAGTGGCAATACTACCTGAATTGGCTCTCAACACCTCCAAGCAACAGGAAGGAACAACCGTGTAACTGTCATCATAAGTGCCAACCACCTTTTACATTAGCTTTTGTCTTGCCCTCCAACCCACATGGTATAAGATATTCATTATGTGGTTTTTCCAAGTCTGTTTTTTCAGAATTTCAGGTGTAACTGTAGTATGGTGTGTTTTCATAAAGGCTTTACGCTCCATAGCTACAAAGTTTGCATCCACCATTGGGTTTTTCCCATTATCAATCCCTGTGCAAGTGTGATTTTTCTCTAATGTCTTGACACATAGTGTGTTTGTCATTGTTCAAACCAGTAAAGCACCTTCAATTAAAGTTATCAAACTTGCACTTAACTAGAATCCTGTCAGAATAATTTTTCACAAACTTGACAATGAACTTATTCCTGACTGCATACATCCTCAATCAATGCCTACACTCGGCCACAGAGTCTCATTCTTTCCCGACATAAATGGACCATTCATCAAAATCAGGGACCTCATAACTTGTATCCCCGTATACATCTCAGTTTCTGCCATAAATGATGCATAGTCAAGCTGGAGGTGGCATTTGGGCATCATTCTCCTCTTCACTAGAGCAACTAGAGTGGTACTCTTTTTCAACTGAAAGCTCATCAAGGTTTGATTGCTCACCTTTGTCCTGTGCTTCATCACCTGGAAGTTATTCTTCAACTTGGTTATGTGGTTGTTGACTATGGACTGCTTGTCCATCTTGGGCTTGGGCTTGGGCCTGGGCCTGTGGTACTTGAGCTGCTGCTCAGATTCCTCATCAGCTACCCCATGCTCAACTTCATCAAACTGTGGTAAGTCATCATCTAACTCCTCCTCTGTCAACTCATAATATACCCTTTTTTTGTTTTTTGTTTTTTTGTTTTTGTTTTTTGTTTTTTGTTTTTTGTTTTTTGTTTTTTGTTTTTTGTTTTTTGTTTTTTGTTTTTTGTTTTTTTTGTTTTTTTTGTTTTTTGTTTTTTGTTTTTTGTTTTTTGTTTTTTGTTTTTTGTTTTTTCTCTTTTCTCTTTTCTCTTTGTTATTTTTGGCATTTCTTTTCTTTCTAGCTCTTTTCTTCTCCTCACCATGTCCTTCCTCCTTAGTTTTTCTTTCTTCTGCCTAGACATACCATCAGTTGGTTGTGTGGGTTGTGAAACAGGGTCAGGTGCAGCATCCAAAAATGGTGGTGTTGGAATGGGGTCAGGGTCTGTTATGTTTGTCCCAGTTATATTCTTAGCATCCACTTCAAAGACCACTTTGATCTTGACAAATACATGGATAGTATCCTCACCATCGATCTCAGCCCTATTCCAAAAGTACATGACATCTTGATCATTTTGTATTTCCATCATTATCCCTCATTCCAAAAAAATTATTGATTTGTCAAGAGTCGAACATTGGTTGTATGGGTTTGGTAACTCTTCAGGGATCATATTGTTCAAGTTGTCCCAACTCAAGTAATCCCCATCTACCCTTTCAATAACTACTGATGACCCATTATGGTATTCATCAACCTTCCACCAACCAGGGGTTAGGAGTGGGCACGGGACGTGATGGACCTCATCCTTATCCAATCCCGTTCATTTGTAATTGGGATGGGATAGAGCTCATCTTGACCTCGTCTTATCCCAAACAGGTTCAGGACGGGACGAAATCAACAAGCAATAAAAAATTTGTTCCAACGTGTATACTTAAGTTTGCACTTGGGCTGATTTTCATTTAAAACTGTATCAGCATGAACATGTGTGAGGATAAAAAATAGTGCCAAAGTGGCCTTATAGTATGGATCTTCTAAACTTCATTTAATGAGAAGATCAAAGAGATAATTGAAGTTAAAGCAAACGGTGAACATGAAATATATGACACAGGATTAGGGATAGATGGACTGACATGCTAGAAATCTAAAACACTAGTAGTGGTAAGGATCCTTCCAGTCTTTTTTGTTGACCTTGTGGGCTATCTAAATATTTCCAAGTGGGTCTCATTATTACTATAATTTCAACAAGTACTTGTACACATATATACTACAAAAGTTGTATAAATTGGTTGTGAGCTCTGAATGGGGTCGTTAAATCAATATGTACGCTATACTCTTACAATTTGAAAAAATGGATGGATCTTCTTCAATTAAGGAAGTTGTAAAAGCCAATGTGAATGCAAAACAACTCCCTCCATACAGGCAGGTTACAATCCCTATAGTACCAGAGCCAGAGGCAAAGGCAAAGGTAGTTTTAGCTAGTTCATAAATGTGCCTTGGTTGGGTCAGTCTTAGCTTATGAAATGTGCTAGCAATTTTACCCCTGTAAATGCTTGGAACATATGTATTTGCTAAGTTCAGGATGGGCGGGATTGAAAATCTCCATCCCGATCCCGTCCTATTATAGATCGGGACTGGACGAGATCAGAATGGGTTTGATCAATCCCAAAAGGACCCGGAAAAAATTGGGACGAGATCGGGATCATGGGATTGATCAAACCCATTTAATTTGGAACATAAAGGTACACTTTAGTGAAACAGTAGGGTACAAGAGCTGCAAATTGAAAAAACTGTTTCACCAAAGTGTACCTTTATGTTCCAAATTGAAAGTTCAACTTTTTATGTACCATCACTGCAATATGACATTGTGTTACACAATAGTAACACATAAATGACAAAACGTTCATCACCCACATGCAAATCCCTTAAGCAAACACATTCAAACAAACTATGCACACTACTATTGTATTTTCTCAAACATAAGATAAGCCTATGCACAATACTATTGTATTCTCTCAAACATGATATAAGCATATGCATACTACTGTTGGTGATGAATATAAGGAAGTAAGACACAAAAACACATGGAAGTTAGCCTATGCACATTATATGGAAAACATCAAGACACAAGGAAGTCAGATGTGAAAATTTGACACCAATCATTTTTACGTAAGTCACACAAAGAATGTAAAAATGTTGATGCATTTACTCATAATCCATTTTTTTTGTTACACACAAGGAATGTAATTGTAGTGGGTAATGCATAAATAATGTGCATTTACATATAGTAGTGTAATGTAACAGCTGTGTGCATTTACATAGAAGGAATGTAATAAGGGAATCCTAGATACTCGCGCATGAACAAAATCATCAACAATCCTAACCCTAAATCGACATGCATAATCAAACCCTAAACAAGAAAGGGAAAACTTACAATATTTCATGCCAAGAAACAGGACGAGCTCTAGGAGAGTTAACCTCTAGTTTAATGTCTTTCATAAACTCGACAGAGTCAGAAGGTGTGAATTGTGCCTCGGGTTGGGGTACTCATCACTTGAATAGTCATTGATGCCACGCATTCCAATACTGAAGCCACTGCAACCACTCAAGGGTCTGTAATTTTCCTAATGTACACTCAAAACAATGTTATTGTCACTGCTAATGTCCATCAGATCTGCTGACATCTTCTTCTTCACTTGTGCTTAGATCTAGGGTTCAAACGATCAACCCAACTATTTCTTTTTCAACTAACAGCCCACACAGACAAGATGGAGAGATGGGAAATGGAGTTTTTCGTTTCAGGAATCTACTGGCTGTTTGGTACAATGGGGGAGAGCAGATCGCACACACAATGGAGTTTTCACACAGAAACTACATGGTTGAGGGAGAATAGAGATACAAATTGGGGGGGATTTTCCCTCCAACTCTCTATATGGTAATGGTGATCGATTCGATAGGTACACAAATTCAATCCAAGCCGACCACGCAAAATAACTTTATGGTGGACAGTCTGGATTGAATTCTTTCAAATCAATTGCAGTTTCGCGTGCGATCTACGTGCAAAAGCCTCAAGGGTATTTTGTTACCAATTCCAGGCACATGAGGGTGGTAACGATCAATAGATGTGGACCACTAGTCTGGGGGGCATCTGCAATACGGTATCTTTTAGGGACTAATCCTGAACAAGCTATTTATGTTGGAGGGTAATTTAAATTAATCCAAAAAATAAGATGCAAGTAAATAAACTTTTTAAACACATTAAATGAAGCCTAAATATCAATTATCTCTTAAATTCATGACATAATTAACAATATAGTAAAACAAATTACAAATTTGACAAACGCAATTATAAACTTCAAATTAAGAATCACTGATGTTCTTACAAATATTGTATCAATAGTCTCACAATAGTCATCTTGTGATACAAACTACATATTACACAAGATAAATTTTCGTGACATTGTTACATGATAACCCATTTGACACAGATGACTCGAATGTGTTTTAGATTTTATGGTTAAAAAGGTTAAAAATTGTTTTCAAGTTCCCCTACTTTTGTATGTGTGGTGGTGATGAAAGGATCATGGGTGCGCATAGGTCGATCCAACCTTAAAATCTAATCTAGGCCCATGAAACACACCGCCACTTGAATAAAAATCCTTTACCATTGACTTTCTGACATAGGAGAAAAAACAGCTCAATTTTGTCCTCCTTTCGTCTCCAAGACTCCACAATTCCTTGGGCTCGAGGGATCTCGTGTATGCGACCGACTGAGGCTCGAGTGTCTATGATTTACGATCGCACAGAGAGAGGCTTCTTCTTCTTCTACAATTGTCATGATTGGAAAATGGATGAAAAGTAAAGGGGGCGGGAAATATGAGCCATTAGTTAATGGTGCGAAAAAGGGACGCCAAATCAAATATTCAAATAGAAGGGCAGTTTTGTGTTCTAGTTTTAGAGTTGATTAAATTCACACGTGGCACTCATCCGACGTTGATCTCTACAATTCTGTTAGCTTTCCTAATGTTAAATAGAGATGAAGAGAAACAGAGAAGGATAAGCAAAAAGAAGTGAATTGTGAGGCTCAGTTTAGAGTGAACTTGAGATAATATCCTGTAATCTTCATTTTGATTTCAAATTCTATCTCTATGTTCTTCATTCTTATTATTAATTACTTGCCAAATAGTCACAATCGTGACAATTGGTATTAGAGTCAAACCCTATGTCCAAGGTTCGATCCCCGGCAGAGGCGACATATAGGCTAGATTAAAATAATTTAGCATGTGCTAAGTTATTGAATACTGATAAGTGAGTGGAGCTGCCTCAAAAATAACAAAAAATGGGAAAAGGCTACCATCGAGCCAGTGTCGATAGAGCAGATCGACGAGGACATCGACTTTGGAAGCGTGGTGGAATGTCACGATCCTAGGTCATGCAATTAACCTTTTCCTCCTGGACAACTCGAGCTTTTTGGAGAGTTTGTTGGTTCATGACAATTGGTATCAGAGTAGAGATTACGAGTCTCATTTGGATAGGTTCTTCAATTTATTTTATCTTTCTGTCACCATTAGGGCAATTATGACGTTTACTGTAGTAGTTTACATTCATAAGGTCATTTGCTTTCAAGTGATATTGGCAGAAAAACAGATCAATGAGTTGTTGAATACAACGAATTTTAAGGAAGCCTTGGCGTTGGTGGAGGAGCTTGAGTGTGAGGATGAAAGGACAAAGGAAATGCCTCCCTTCATTCATGCTCAAGTGGGATTTTTCTTATTGTTTGATTTACATTTTGAGGAAACAATACAACATTTATTGCAATAAAAAATAATGTAATCTTCGGAGAACAACCACCTTGGGGAGGAGTTAGAAATTTCATTAGATGAATCTGGGCATTTACATTGTCACGCCCCGATTTTCAAGAAAACGAAAATCCCAAAATCCACGTAGGATTATCCGTTTCCCCAAAACTCAGGTCGTGAAATTCAATAACAATAGAAACATTTAGCAGGAACAACAACTTAAAGATGATTTAATTACTGAACAAAGAAAACTCTAACCAGGAACGACTGTCGTTGCTAGCCCTACTAGCGAAACTTCAGTAATGCTACTCAAAAGTCTCTAAACCTGAAAGGCTAATCGGCTACATTCCCAAAGGAATGTACCCAAGAAGCAAAAGCTCACATGGGTCAGCAATAAAGCTAGTGTCAGTAAATCTTCATCCAAAAATCAATAAATTTGCACGCGATAACATCAAACTAAACCCAAACAATTAAACGATTACCCCAACAGGTAGTTCCTCAATGAGGCAAATGTGTCATGCAAGAAAAAACACAGTTCAAAGAATTTAGTTTCTCAACGAGGCAATCATGTCATCATCCTAATAAGTAAATATGCATTTACTTGTACTTACACTGTAGAAGTTGACTATGGCAAGTCTGACCTGCAGAAATATTAGTAGACTTGCCATCCTGCATGAAATGGGTCAGAAACAATATAAACGTAATTTATTAATTAAACAGTTGTCTTCGTACAATATTTGACTTAGACATATTATTCATTTTTAATGGATTGATCACTTAGACGATACCACATTCGCACCACCTCTGTGCCGAACATACAAGCCCGTATGCCTCTATCATTTAAAGGAGGACTACTCCGTCATCCATTCCCAAGTGGGGACACATCACATACATGCATGCATCACCGGATACTCCTAACTATATGAGTAACAAAAAGCCACTATTGGGCTATCAATGCGCATAAAGTCACGTCACATTTTTTACGGATAAATATCAAAGCCTATATTTGGCATAAAAATTCACCTCATTTTCGCAAGACTAACCCGAAGGTTATTTTAGTTTATCTATAAGAAATAGGCGCCCCACCTCTGCAAGACAACCCGCAAGTTATTTAGTTTTTCTAGTAAGAAAGGGAAAATAATAAACAAAAAGATGTGTGGTAGTTCTAAGTGATACAATTCCAGGTGTTTAAATTTTCAAGAGTCAACATTTATCAATATTATTTATTTTTGATATTTCGAATTTCCTTCACAATGACATTTTGTCATTCATAAGTAAATCCACCCATTCTTTTGGGGAAGCATAGCGTTTGACACATTGCCAAATCATAAACAATCTCATCAGGATATCCTCTTATTGTTTTGGGGCAACCTACATTTTTTTTTTCATATATAAACTTTCTGTAACAAAACGGGGGATCAAAATCCATTTAATCCAAGAAATAAAAAATTTTCAGCGACGCAATTTGCATAACAATCCAATTTAAGTCATAAACATACAAATGCAAATTTGTAGAATCATGCAAATACCCCAAAATATGAACCCAGCAAGCTAGGAAAAACTCACACATTAAACTGATCAAAATAGTGAAGATCCCGCGTTTGCGACACAAAACACGACAAATAAGGCAACATCATTCTCAAACATGCCTAAAATCTCATAACGGATTATCTGAAATGAAACCCATCATTTCCATACAAGCCTCAAATTCTCCATATGAGCATTCATGCACAATGCTAACTAGAGAAGAACTGTTGTTACCTGCAAACGAAAAACATCCCTAGAAATCCACCTTACTTTGACCTATCGAATGCTTCAACCAATCCATCAAATGACAAAGCATCCAGTTTTATAAGTGCTTTTTAACAACCCCTTTTTTTTCTGCAGGAAGGACTACATAATAAACAAAGAACTAGAAATTGAGTCACCATTACATGCCTCATAAAACCACCTTATACACGACACAAAACACAACCTTTATCACCTAGAAGGTATCCAACGGGTTCAAATATTTTGCTTCTTCACATGGCCTACAAAGAAATGAGCATGAATTCAAAGTAAAGTTTCTCACTAACCCAATTTCCACCTCTAGCAAACACTCTTGTGACCAAGTGAACTCTATCCCTTCCACAAAACATAAATTGGCTCACAAAGTCATTACCTCTCCCCCTTCCTCAAACACCCAAGAAGTCAGTTATGAAGTCAGAACTGGAAATTAATTCCTCTATGGAATGAGAAGCATTTACTTCCTCTCTCAATTTTCCTTGTAGGCTTGTCAATTTTATGGAGCTTTAGCATAAGCAATTTATGATTTCCAAATTAGGACATTGCACAAGTAGAAGAAAAGATTAACATAACCCGTCCAACAAGTATAAATTTCAGAAACATATTTAAAATGAACAAGACCTGAGCTGGAAAATCTAGTTTGAAATGGTATCCAGGAAAACATGAATGAGACCAAGATTGCCAGACAGGCTGGGACCTGCCTCATTCCCCCAAATGCTAGGCAAACACTTGGTACGTTGTTCCACAAAATGTGTGAACCTCTAATATCACCTACCAAGGTTATGGATTTCTAATTAGGAAACTCCATAAATGATCAAACCCAACAATCAAACAAGGATTTCAAAAGAAGCCAACAACAACATGACCAGAACCAATTCATAACCACTTGCAAAACTAGCTACAACTCTACAGGTTGCCCAGATAAGGGTTCATGTTCAAAGAATCAACACCAAATATATATAAAAGCAATTTACTTGGAAGATAACCTTTTGCTACTTAGATACTAATGTAAAAAGTAGAGTTAACATAATCTCAAACTGATAGTAACACCATAAAATGATTGATGTTTGACCCATCACCACTCCCAAACATACATACTAACATAAGTCATCCACCACCTCAATATTTCTCTCATATTCCTAAGTGTGTTGAAACCCAAAACTCATACCTATGTCTGAACTAACTTTACAAAACAGGGGTTTAAACAATAGTTCCCATTCACTTCCCAGCACTGTGCTTTGTACTGCGTTTGAAGCAACTTACAAGTCTTCATTAATCACTCAAGCCAAATTAGCAAATGTCACAAACCTCCAATTTCATAAAGCTCAAACCCAAATACTCCCTCTCTTGTCATTTCTAAGAGGTCCATGAACACTGGCAGCAAGCCATCTGAATATTGAATTATGATGAAAGCAAACGAATTAATTCACCCTGAGCAAATTCATTAAATTCGTGTAGTGCATTTTTATGTCCCAAGACTCCCAACTACTAAACTGCATTTTTATGTCATAACTACTACTGTCTTCCTGCTAAGTTGACCAAAACGCTCAAGAACTGCTTGCAAGGGAAATGCAATCACCATCAACATGAGCTTCACACATAAATAAATGTTTAACAATATTACACGCGAATTGCAGTATTTGGGTTTTTAAAGAGACGGACTAGCCTCAATGTATCCTCAAGACATAAATCTCAATGGGATGGGGGAAGAAAAACTAAAAATCATGTATTAGGTGAGTGATCACTAGTGTGATCCTACCTCCAACAGTTCCTACATTTTCATCAAACATCCAGCCATCCCTGCTATTCTCCTCAAACCTGAGATTTTTCCAATGAGCCCCACCCCATGAACTAAAATCAAAACCCTAGACTTGTAAATCTCCAATCTAACATGCAAACAACCAAAATCCTAAAATCCATCAAAACAAAACCACCCCAGAAACCCAGATGAAACCAAGAAAAAGATGAAACCAAGAAGAAGAAGAACAGAGAGATGCATCAAAGAAAAATAAAGCCCTAGAAAGAAACTTACAGCAACACAAACCATTTCGACTAAGAACAATTTGAAGAGAAGATGAAAATAAACTCACTTTTGATCCGAGAATCGAAACTCAATCAACATATAGGCGGGCGAACGAATGAACACACGCTAACCATCGCCACATCGACCGTTCTCTGCCGCAACACCACACACCACACCGTCAAATCCCTTGTCTGCAAACCTATTTTTTTGGCAATGAAATCAGGTGGAAGGGAGAGGGACGTGAGGTGAATGAAAAAGGAAAAGAATGAAACAACTTGGCCATTGGGGAGCTTTTGCTACACTCGGTCAGAGCTGAGCTTGTGGCCGGAGAAGAGGAACAAGCACAGGAAAAAGAAGAAGAAAGAAATGAAGAGTAGGGTTTTTCTTTTCTTTTAAAAGGTGGGTGGCTATTCGTCCCCACTGAAAATCTTAGGACAACCCACCCTAAAACTCACGAAAATAAAACCCTATCAAGTAAATTTAACCCTATTTTAATTAATTCAAAATATTTAAATTAGTTTTTATGGAATTTAGGGTTGTTACATACATGCACTTGTTTTCCTCTATGCAAGTAAAGGAATGAGTTCAAAAGCCCTTGCTATCTAGCGTACTTTAGCATAGCAGTGTTCAGCTGGCTTGCGGAAAGATCCTTCAATGGAAAATAATACTGGTTGTACATTTTCAAATGTGATCTCTAATCAAAAGACTGTTGCAACCGAGGCATCGAAGCTTATTGAGGTGTTCCAGTGTATGCTTGATTACATAGATAGGTTGTTTGTGATGGTGCGCCCAAGAAAGCTATTTTACATGGTTATTGATGGTGTTGTTCCGAGGGCGAAAATGAACCAACAACAGTCGAGGCGGTTCAGAGCAGCTAAAGATGCAGTTGATGCTGCAGCAGAGGAAAAACATTTGCGACGAGAGTTTGAGAAGGAGGGCAAAAAGCTTCCCCCAAAGCTGGAGTCACAAACTTGTGATTCTAATGTTATAACTCCTGGAACTGAATTCATGGCAGTTTTGTCCATTGCACTGCAGTACTATGTACATCTAAGACAGAACAGCGGCCCTGGGTGGAGAGATACTACGGTTATCCTTTCTGATGTAAATGTCTGTCACGCCCCGACCCCCACGGGAATCGCAGCATGCCGATGCGTGAACTAACCCGTAACACAGGCGGATCGTAACCGGCCACAACATCATAATATAACACATTCTTGATATGAGAATGAAACGGAAATAAAAACTACGATAGAATTTGAACAAAATAAGTATATTTGATTCGCCCCGCCAGAGTCACAAAGACAAACCAATATACAAGCATCTAGTATAGCCATATAGTACACCTGATAACATAGAGGAAGCAAAACATACCCGTACAGGGTGGACACGATCAAACACCACAAAACGTGCCTACAACGACAAACGGGGCCTACGCGCCACGCTCAGCAGGAACGCCAACACTGCCTGCACTCCAATAGAAGCACATCCCTTGCGGGGTCAGCAAAACACAAAGCTAGCTGGTGCGAGCGAACTAAATACAAATAACAGAATACTATACAAGGAAATGTCATGCCAAACAATAACGGATAAGTAACAAGTTCTAAAGTCTAAATCACACCGTGTCTCTAAAGATAATATTTCTAAGTTCAGGCAACAACACAAGCATTTCAGATTCAACAATAACTACAAGTTTAGGATATATGCCGATCAATACACGTGATTCAAACATGGTAAATATCAAGCGATGAAAATAAAGACAATCTCATAGTTCTTCCTTGTCTCCTAGGTAAAGCAATCAAGTCGAAACCAAAAATTCTGTATAAGTGTCTCATATCGTAGGTATCCACATACCCTACGAATGTGTCTCACCCAGACACATCCCACAACGTGCACCAGTACCACTTCGGGCTCGTTTGTATCCTAATGGGGTGCCATCTGCCAGGATACAAACTCAAACATCCCGAATGATTGGCCTAACACGGCCAACCTAACACAATCAAACTCAAGCGCGCTGGGAGGGAAAGCGAGTAATCTCCAAAGCACGTCCTCCGGGACCCGTCCTACTGCACTCTATAGTGGCAAGTGCGTGCGGGAGCTCACCGCACCTCAGCAAGCTTGCCACATGCAATATCGTCCTCAATGTCAGGTGCGAGTCATCTCAAGCACCATCCAACTCACGATGCGAGCTAGCTCCTAAGCATCGGCACAACAGGCATTATAGCGGGGTAAAGACACTTATACTACTATCCACATGCACAAATGACGAGTCTGTACATAAACAAAGGTAACAGATGTGCAATCATAATCAATTCGACAATTTTATAAAACCACGACTATGCCAGGGTCCCAACATGACCCAATTCACCACGATAAATTTATTCGAGTCAATTATCATACATGCTCAAGACTCGGCAATCCACGGTAAAACATGACATACTATGCAAACTCGAAAACGAAGCATACAAGCCAATGTCCTTACACCAAAGCCTAATCACACCAAAATTCATTCACTATTCGATTTCATTCAAGTATATCATGCTTTCAGAAAACCCAATACATAATTCATTCACAAATAACCAACAAAATTATCGAAATATCTAAAAACCCCGAATTTCGAATTTGGATTCAATTGTACACAATCGACGGTATGATGTAAAACTTAAATTCAGGATTTCAAATAATTATTTCTTGAAATAAAAATTATAGTTCCACTCACCTGAGCGGAATGGGCTTTCAAAACCCAATTCCTACCGGTCGAAGCTCCTAACTCGCCAAAACCACGAATGCGGGACCACGAAAATTTTTAAAACTGCAAGGCGGACTCGAAGGTGAGCAAACTAGCCGAAAACTGGAAAAATAAATAAATTACAAGCGGCGCGTGACTGAAAGAAAAACTTACAGGCAATAAAAATTCGGCAAACACCCCGCCGAAACCCATAGTTTGGCGAAAACTCGCCGAAACCCTCCCTACTCCGGTCTGATCGCCTCCAAACCGCACAACAGCCCGGAAATGGGTCTAAGAACACTCGAAATCACGAATGTGAGGCTCACCCACGCACCCAAAGCCCGGATTCATGCCGAAGAATCCTCAAAACGAACATACACCCTGATTTTTTTGAAAAATCCGTCCAACCCCGAAACCACCCTTGCATGTGGGGTCTAAGGGCTCCAAATGACGCCACCAAGGCTCCTCCACGGCTGATCGGAGCTACGAAAACCGATGAAACAAATCCAACACCAAACCCAAATGTGAAACTGATTTTTTTTTTTTTTTTTTTTTTTTTTTTTGAAAACACAGATATTACAATGTCCCTAGTGAAAGGGAACATAAATTTAGGTTGTATGTCCGTCTTCAAAGAAATTTTCCTGGTTACGATCCAAATACTCGTCATTGCCTATATGGCCCGGACATTGACTTGATTGTACTGGCTCTTGCTACTCCTGAAGTGTATTTTTCATTTTTGAGAGAGGTTGTTTTTACTGCACAACAAGATAACTGTTTCATGCGTGGTCAGATAGGCCACTTAGCTGCAAATTGTTAAGGAAAGGCCAAAAGAAAGTCTGGGGAGTTCGATGAGAAGGGTAAAGAGGCATCTGCATCTAAAAAGCCTCATCAGTTCCTCAACATTGGGACACTACGAGAGTACTTGGATTATGAAATGCTAATCTCTAACCCTCCTTTTGAGATTGATTTTGAGCGCATTGTTGAGAATTTCATCTTCATCTGTTTCTTTGTTGGGAATGATTTTCTGCAACACATGCCGACATTCGAGAGGGTGCTATCAACTTCCTGATTGTTGTTTATAAAAAGGAGTTTCTGGCCATGAATGGATATTTGACAGACTCAAGCAAACCAAATTTGGACCAGGTAGAGCATTTCACTCAAGCATTGGGGTCATTTGAAGATAAAATCTTCGAGAAAAAAGGAGAAGATGTGGAACCTCAAATCAAACTTGATTTTCTAGTCCTTGTTAGTCGCTATCATGGTTCTCGTCTTGCTTTTGCTTCCGTACCATCACCTTTTCCACAATCATCAGGATCAAATGGAAAAGAAGTTAATGGGATAACACTGAAAGTAGCACGTACATCATGTGCCACAATTAGAACTTGGCAATTGTTGAGGTTGAAAATAGTTTTGAATTAGAAATATGCAAAAATGAATAAGAACTTGGTATGAACCTAGACAAAGTGGAGCTAGATATGCTTGACACTTGCAAAAAGGTAACTGTATCCCAGGATGGCACCTTCATTCTTCATAGGGCTAGTGACAAGAAGGTCATTGAGGAAAGATGTGAGCAGCTTAGGTCTTCTATTAGAAAGAAACCTCCAGGAAGGATTGGTCTCACATACATACCTTCTTCTTCCTTTTAATCCTTGAGGACAAGGATTGTACGAAGGGAGGGCAATGTCATGACTAGAAAATGGATGAAAAGTAAAAGGGGGAAAAAGGAGCCAATTAGTTACAGGAGCGAAAATGAGTGCCAAATCAAATATTTAAATAAAAGGGTAGTTTTGTAGTTTTAGTTTTAAAGTTGATTAAATTCACACCTGGCGCTCATCCGACGGTGATCTCTACAATTATGTTAGCTCTCATATTGTTAAATGGAGATAAAGGAAACATAGAAGGATAAGAAAAAAAATTGAATTGTGAGGCTTAGTTCACGGTGAACTTGAAAGAATATCTTGTAATCTTCATTTTCATTTCAAATTCTATCTCTTTGTTGTTCATTTTTATTATCAATTACTTGCCAAATAATCACAATCGTGACACTTTCGTCTCCAAGACTCCACAATTCCTTGGGCTCGAGGGATCGCGTGTATGCGATCGATTGAGGCTCGAGTGTCTGTGATCTACAATCGCACAGAGAGAGGCTTCTTCTTCTGCAATTAAAACATAAGGAGCCTACTTCTTCAGTTCTTCTTCAATTCTTCAGTCTGCAACTGAGGCTCGAAGCGGCTTCTTCTTTAGTTCTTCAATTTTCTCAGAGATAGGAGATTGCACTCGAAAAAAATCGGTCAAAAAGTGAAATTTGGTCGAAATTATCAAATTTTCATCGAAAAAAATGGAGATTTCAATTTTGTTAACTTTTTTTTCGTAAAGTCAAAAAAATTTGGCTACTTCGCGAAATCACAATCCATGTAAGAGACTAGCGAGGGACACTATACAAAATGAGACTGAGTGACGATGATACGCATACGTATAGAGTTATGTTTTTTTAAGAAATCAATAAATTTATAAGCGTTGTGGAAGCTTCCACCTCATCCTATTGAGGTGGCATTATAGAAACTAGGTCATGAGGTGGTGATTGTGAGATCCACCTCATGCGAACCTTATATGTCTAGTTATAGGCTTATCTCATTACCATGTATGCAATGAAAAGAGATATTTTGTACAACAAATATGATATGAAAGTGAACTTCACATGGTGATTTGGTTATACTTTCATTAAAGGCAACACCTACCTCGCACCACCAATTCCTCTCTCACACCACCATTGATTTTTTTTATATATTTTTTACTTTTTCACACCACCTATATAAACAAAAAACACCATTTTTTTTCCTTCACCATTCAAATCTACAATGGTTCCTCCCTCCCTTCCCCATTCAAAATCTCTCCCCCACACTCAAATCTCTTTCAAATTAATCTCCTCCCTCCCTCATTCGAAATCTCTTCAAATCTCTTCCCTCCACCATTTTTTTCCCTTCACCATTCAGATCTACAATGGTTCCTCCCTCCCTCCCCCATTCGAAATCTCTTCAAAATCTCTCCCCCACACTAAAAAAACTCTCAAAATCTCTTTAAAATCGAAACCCTTAAACCCAAATTTGATAAATATGCATAACAGACAAACCCAAACTCAAAATGAAAAACATGGTAACTTTCGACTAATTTAAACCCTCAATTGAGACCGATTCTCAAGCTCATCAAAACATGAAAATTATAGTACTATGAGTTATTTAATAAACACAACTTTAATCACTTCAAAATGTTTTAAAATGAGAAAGTTATGGTCATTTTACTAAAGTCGCGCAAATCTGTCCAAAAAATGAAAACGGGATAGTGTTCCTGACTTTCGACCAACTTATGTGCTCGATTGAGACCGATTCTCATGTTGGTCAAAACTCAAAAGTTGTAATGCTCTCAGTTATCTAATAAACACAACTTGAATCACTTGAAAAATGTTTTGAAATGAGCAAGTTATTGTCATTTTAGTAAAGTCGCGCAAACCGGAAAAAAATTTATGTTCGCAGAGTGCACTGCGAGGTATCCCAGGTCACACAGAGTTTCATCATGTTACTTGTTGATAAAAAGGTATCCCAGATCGCAGTGCACACGTGGGCTTGCTTCAGGCTGTCTTAGGCTGGTCCAGAAGTTGTGGATCACCTTGATCATATCTTTAAGGGCCTTTTACCTGAAAAACACACTAAAACACATAATTCTCCAAGAGACCACACTTATCAAATAATTCAATCAATTATCAAAATAATCTTAACAAGTGAAAATAATCAACTCTATATAAAGTGCATTTTCATGCCCTAATCAAACTCCTGAAGAGGTATCCCATATAATCATTTCGGCAGAGGTGGTTAGCAAAATCATAAGTGATGTTAAATTGGAATACTTGCTTATTTTAATTTCTCGTAATTTAGTACTATGTGTGCAGCATATACAGTATATCATATTTTCATTATTTTAATTTATTTATTTAGTGCATGCATTTTTCTTTGAAAATGTTGTTTTTTTTTTGGAAAGCGAGCTGGGTTTTTATAGGATCCCATAACCTATCAACAAGGTGCGACCTATAGGTCAACACGATAAGAAAGTAACCATGCCGCCGGCGGGTCTCGAACCTAGGACGTGGGGGATAAACCCACACAGCCCTAACCACTCGACCATAACACCATTGGCTTGAAAATGTTGTTTATAAACTACAAATGATAAACAAACATATATGTTTAATTGATAGTGACATTACCCATCATAACTGGACATATGCACTTTACTGAAGGCTCCAGAACAACCCACCATTTCATTTTTACGCCATAAGCTTTTGCACGGTAACATTTATGTTACACGTCTTCACCTTGATGGAAGACATTTAATTAGACTACTCCATAGTGCTTGGGGAGATGCAGTCTTGCATACTGCGAAATTGTTTTGCTTTAGACCCATCACGCAGCCTGTCAGTTTTATAACACTGTATTCCCATCGCTCCATCGCTAGGGGGAGATAAACATATTCTTATAGGAAAAAAAATGGAGATAGAACGATGTGAATTATTGTGGAATACTTCCACGTTGTCTCTTGTGATGCATATAATGATGTAACCAAAGTGACAATGCCACATGTGCCGACTATGAATACACTCGCTCGAATTGTATCCCTAAAGGATAAATTTTGAATAAGGCAACCAATGAATCTACGATATGCCGGAAGCGTGGTAGACACATGTTCTAATTTGTGTCCCTGAGGGCAAACTTTGAATAAAAAAAGTTAATTGGCATGTTGCATTCTAGAAGCGAGGCAATCTATAGGTTACAAAGATTCAATTCTCCGAAAAATGAGAATTAGTAAAATTCATGCCCTAATGCTCATGAAGGAGCAATTCTTGAAACTCCTATAGAAATTGTACAGACTCCAGAAGAAGTTGTACATGAAGCTTGAGAAGTAGCATTTAATACGCTCCTGAAGAGGTTATGAAGTTCCAGAAGTAGCATTACATAATACCCTTGAAAAAGTTCTTCAATTTCTTCGTATCCCAAAAGTGATTGCTAATATCCCTGAAGTGATTCAAAAAGCCCCCGAAGATGCTCAGATTCCTGATAATATTGAGATCAATATATTATGGAGAAATGTGGAATCAAATGAAATGGTCATAGATGACATATTCACACATATAGTAGCCACCGAAATATCAAAGGGTGATTATATAAATAATGATATTAAACTACAAAGCATCTATGAATAATGATTAGCCAAATGAAAAGATGTTATTCAAGTGGAATTGAGCTCATTTGATAAATGTGGTGTATCTGGACCTATAGTACAAACACCTAAACATATAAACCCTGTTGGTTTCAGCTAAATGTTTGTAAGAAAAAATGAGACTGTCAGACATAAGACAAGACTCGTGGCACAAGGGTTTCTTTAGAAACCCAACATTTGATGAGACATATTCCCTGGTTATGGATATGTCTACATTTTCAATACTTCTTGTAGCTTCTGAAAACTTGATATGCGACTTATGAATGTCGTAATTGTTTATTTATATGAGGATTTAGACACAAATATTTATAAAATCCCTGAAAGATTTACTTTGCTAGACACAAATATTGATATGAAAATCCCTAAAGGATTTACTTTTCCTGAAGCAATGCTATGTAATAATTATGCAATAAAACTAAGACATCCCTTATACGATTTGAAATATTTGGGAAGAATGTGGTATAATTATCTTAGTAAATATCTGTGTAATGAAAGTTATGCAAATTTTCCCATGTGTTTTTATGATGCAATTATTAACTACTTTTGTAATAATAGTAGTTTATGTAAATAATATAACTCTCATTGGACCTGAAAATACTATTAATTATGACAGAATTTGAAATGAAAGACCTTAGAAAAACAATTTTTGTCTTGGCCAGTAGATCGAGTAAAGTATTAGTAGAATATCGGTCCATCAATCAAGGTATATTGAAAATTTGTAATACTTTTAACATGGACAACTATTACTCACTTAGTATTTTCAAGGTCATTCGATCTTTATATCTCAAAAAAGACTTGGATCAACCGAAAGAAGAAAATAAAGAGATATTCGATCCTGAAGTACCATATTTGAGTATCATTGATGCAATGTTATACTTGGCACCAAGTGCATAACCTAATATATTTTTTTCTATGCATTAACTTGCAAGGTATAGTTTTGCATCAATTTATAGATATGGGAATAAAGTTACACATATATCTCCATGGGACCATTGATAAGAGTTCATTTTATTCTTTAGATTTATCTAATCATTCTCCCCTAGTTATCTGGCCCCTATAAGGGTACCTCATAGATAGGTTATGTATTTATGATGCAGTTATTTCTTGGCGACTACAATATACGAAAATAATGTTGCATGTATTATTCAAATACAAGAAGACTTCATCAAAGGAGATTGAAGTTGAGCAAATTTAGTGTAGTGACAACCATGCAACTCTCTTCATCAAATTGGTTTACGAGATTGATATATGTCGGCTTAACCGTCAAAGTAATTAAAGTTCTACTATCATGAGGGGGAGTATCCAGAAGTATACTCCACCAGTGTGCATCAAGAAGTCTGTTATGCGACCATATAGAAGTATGTTATAGTTGATTTATATAACATTGTACCCTTTTTTCCTTTGACAAGGTTTTTTCCACTGGGTTTTCATATTAAGGTTTTAACGAGGCAACATTATGCGCATGAAGCATCATAAAGTATGCAAAATTTGTGGTTGTACTTTTTTTTTCCTTCGACATGGTTTTATCAATTGGGTTTTCTTGTCAATGTTTTATCGAGGCAACGTTATGCACACTACCATGTTCCTGAAGAATGTTGTACCCTAGTCCCTTTCATTCAGATTTTTCCCACTGGGTTTTACTAACAAATCTTTTAATGAGACAAATAGCATGTGATGAATATCCAAGGGGGAGTGTTGTGAAATTTTGTAGATATCTCTCTCATGTTATTGAGGTGGCATCACATAAACTAGGTGTCATGAGCTGGTGATTGTGATAGCCACCTCATGCAACCTTATATTCATATATATAGGCTTGTGTTATCACCATCTATGTATTGAAAGATATTTTGTACAAAAATATAGAAAGAATGGAGATGAAATGAAAGTGAACTTCACAGTGATTTGGTTATACTTCTTTTAAATTACGAGAATAAGTGCAAGTTAAAATGCTACAGAATTTGGACAGTGATTTTTAAATTTAAATACCTCATAAGAATAAGCAAATATAAGGGGCATATAATAATTCAAGAGGAGCTTTTGTATAAATTTATAATGTTTAGCAAGACCAACCTATAATAAAGTAAAATTGACATGCTTCACTTTTACGGTTCCTCTGCCCCATATTTGTTATGGGTAGTAGATATTTTTTTCATTCAATTTCGAAAAAAACATTTAAATTTAGTATTTGTTGTGCACTTAGATATGTAAACACCATTATACGAGAAAAACTTGCATAGAAAGTTGTGACGATACACATCTCGATGCATCATTGATAAATAGGGATGGGCACGGTCCGAGATTGCGCTTGTCCCGGTTCGAATTTTTTTTTTGGCAGGACTGATTGGTCCCGTACTTGTTCGGTTTGAACGGTAACGAATCCATGCCATTATCGTTGAGGCTATTCTGCAAGAAACTCTTAGCACTAGGGATGACAGTTGTCATGCCCCGATTTTTGAAAAAATGAAATCCTTATATTCACGTAGGATTATAAGTTCCCCCAAAATTCAGGATGTGAAAATTCAATAAAAACATAAACATTTATAAAAGAGTTGAAGGAGAACAAAAAATACTCTAACCAGGGTATTATTTGAAAATAATCGACCCACAAAATAAACCGCCAACAATGCCGTCAAAACTCTCTTTAACCTGAAAAAAAAAAAAAACTAATTGGCTACATTCCAATAAGAATGTACCCAAGAAGAAAAAGCTCACTTGGGTTAACAATGTAGTTGGTATGAGTAATCTCAATCTCTAAAAAAAATTAGTTGCATGCTATGATATAAAATTACATACACAATAAAATAACTCTTCAAAGATATGTAGTTCCTCAACGAGGCAAATGTGTCATGAAAGAAAATAATAACTCAAAGATATTTAGTTCATCAACGAGACAATCATGTCATTCTAATAAGTTTTTAAAGTAAATATATATTTTAACTATACTTATGTTGTCGAGGTTGAACATGGCAAGTTTGATCGGCATAAATGTTAGTAGATTTACCATCCTACATGAAAAAGTGTTAAAAACAATATGAATATAATTTCTCAAATAATTGTATTTTATCAATTAAAACAATTGTGTCCATACATTATTTGACTTAATTATATTATTCATTAAATTGATCATTTAGACTATACCACATTCACACCACCTCAGTACCGAACATACATGCTTGTATGCTTCTCTCATATACAGGAGAACTTCTTCGTCATCCATGTCAAAGTGGGGATACATCCGGACATGCATCACCTGATACTCCTAACTATATTAGTAACATTAAAGCCACTCTTGAGCTAACGCATAAGCCACATCACATTTTTTATGGATAAATATCAAGCCTATCTTAGGCGTAAAACGACCTCCCTTCCACAAGATTAAATTGAATGTCACTTTAATTTTTCTATAAGAAAGGAGTGTCCTACTTCGCAAGACCGAACCCGAAGGTTACTTAATTTTTCCATTGAAGAAAGGAAATAACAAAACAACTACAGGTGTGGTAGTTTAAAATGATACAATTTAATGTAATTAAAGTTTATGAACTCAAAATTTCCATATCGCTTATTGTAATTTCTCAAAATTCTTATATGATGACATTTTGTCACTCATAAATAAATTCACCACAATATCAACCCATTCTTTTGGGGAAAACAAGCATTTTCAAGTTGGAGACATTTCAACTCCAATAACTTCAACTTTCTATGTTCATATCAAGTTCCAGCTTTTGTTACTATGAAATAGTTTTTACATAGAATAATACAAGAGTATATTTTCAATAATCATAGCCCTACAAACAGCCATACAAACAACCCTATTTGGGCAACACGATTTTAGCAATTTAACAGTACAAACAGCCCTTAAACCGATTCATACAACCACGTATATCAACTCGAACAACCCCTAAACTTAGCTAACCATTTGTATGACCACACAAAAATATACAACTCTGAAATTTCATGATTTATCATCCCAAGAACAACAAACACTTTACTAATCACTCAAAACACCGCCAATTTCATATCAATGATTCACATCTCTGAAAAAATATGAATCCATCTTCACAAACACTCAACTGCTTTCAACCACAAACCAAAACACAATCTGACATGATATGGCAATGTTCAACAAAGACCTATATAGCAAAATAGGAACTAAAAACATACAATTATCCACCATGCACAAATGGATACATTCAGCTGATCAAACCAACACAAACAACTATCATCAGTTCTAGTTAATCATTGCAAAAAACAACAATCGTCGCAAAAAGCAACAAACACTGGTAGAAACATGTAATAATCACTCAACACAACATCAGTTGCCAGATTAAAGGAAAAACTCAACCTAATTAGAACTTCTCAAACTCTTATCTTCACAAAAACTTGTCTGATAAAACCTTAAACCCTAAACAAATAAATAAATAAATATAAAAATGAAATACCAAATCAGAAAACCAATACACCAAACTCTAGTCTTTAGATAAACGAGAAATTCTAGCTGGCCCGTCCTCACAGCCCGCCCTATGGGACGGACCCTCCCAGGCACGTGGTCCTGCGTCGATTAAAAAAAAAAATGAAAAAAAAGAGGGAATCGAAATTTTTGGGGAGAACGTGCGAGCAGGGAATCGAAAAATTGAGGTTTTTGGCTCCAAAGAACAAACCAAAACTCAGATCTCGTTTTTGGATTTCTTTTTGGCTCCAAAGACCAACACTCGGATCTGGTTTTTGGCTCAAAATTTCTCCCTTCCTTCAATCCTCTTCTCCAAGATCCCATCTTTACACACCCACTCACAAACCCTAGTTTTCCCTAGACCCAAATCTATCCCTAACAACGCTAAATTTGCAATTTTGAGAAAACGGTATTCTACCAGATATGAAATTGAGGCTGCGAAATCCGCTTGTGGGGAGATTCATGTGATTGTTGGGCCGATGTTCGCAGGGAAGACTACGGCTCTCCTTCATCGGATTCAGTCGGAAAGCGAGAATGGAAGGTTGGGTTCTTCTATTTTTGTTGTGTTGAATTTAGTAAAGATCGTATTTTTATGTCATTTGGGTATGTTTTATTAACTAAATTTGAAAAGGGGGAAAATTGGAACTTTTTATAACCCTAAGTTTGCATTGGAATTGAAATTGGTGTGTAATTGAACACTTTGTTATTGGTATTTAGGGTGCAAAATTTGTAATTGTGTTCCTGATTAGTTGAAGTAACTCCTAATGAGTTTCACAAATCCATCAGACCCCTCCTAGGGAGGTTATTCACCATGAGAATATGGTCATGAATGATTTTCTATAGCTGAAAGTTGAATGTGGTGGAGATAATTGCCTTAACTTTCCAAATCTGTCAAGGATATAAAGCAGTTCAAAACTTGTAGATGGGTTTGCTTTGGCTGAGAATTTTGTTTCTAAAAGATTTTAGCTTTTTATTGGGTCTTCATGTGTATATGAAGTATGTGTTCTGAGATGATTTTTATTGCAGATTGAGATGCTATCAGAGTCTATTGATGAACATTAGACACCTCTTTCAATGAATGTACAAGTGTTTTGCCATCTAACACCTCTGAGTTTCAAAGTTTGGGTTGTATGTTTCGTGTTTTAGGTGTTGGTTGTGATCAAAGAGATGTATTGCTCTGATGTTCACTTTTGAAACAATGACACCATATAAATCAAAATGACATATATCTCAAAGAATGATGTTTACTCAGGTTGACTTTGGCGAATTATTCTGTTGGTGTTGAAGGATGTTTCTTAATAACATTTTTGTCTGCATCTATATGCATCTGCATTAAATTCCACAAGCATGGAAACCTAGTTTTCATTGGGATTCCTTAGGGTATCACTCTGTTTCAGTAAAGTCTAGTGTAGTGATAGTGTTCCTTTCTACAGTCTTTGGTCACTATATGTGGAAGGCCTTTGCTTGAAATGTGTAGTCACAAAATTTTTAAGTAAAAAGTGTCTAAGAGAAAAGAAGAGGCATAAGGAGATGAAGAATCTGCACATTCAGTCAGTAGTATTCTGGGTTTTTAATGAAGAATTTAGCATTCAGTCAGATGAAGAATTTTTAATGAAAACTTTAGCATTCTGGGTTTTTTTTAAGCTTTAGCATTCTGGATTCAATGTATGATACAGTCAGTCAGTAGTAGTGCTACCATTCTAGGGATTTGGTTGTTTTGCTAATGCCTTGCTATTGGGTGAAATGTAGGAAAAGAATGTGCTTCCTCAGGAGAAGAAAGGTGACCAGAAGTCTGTGGATGCTGCTCTGTTCAAGGCCATTGATGGAGTTGCTGCTCCGGACCCTGTGGAGTTGCTGCACTGTGGATGTTGCTCTGTCCCAACCTGATTTTTGTTTGTTTTAGAGTTTGTCCAATTTCATCAGACTGAATGCAAAATGTCAGAAGTGTAATGGTCTTGGAATTTAAGAAGGTTACTGCAGGAATGAGACCGCAAGCCATGAACAAGGTCAAGGATCCTGAGGTCAAGGACTTCATAGAGAAGTGCCTTGCTCAGCCTAAAGCCAGACCGTCTGCAACTGAACTGCTTAAAGATCCTTTCTTTGATGGACTTGATGATGACGAAGAAAACAGGAACTACGAGTTCAACTGATTTGATGGAAGTTATAGAGTTTGTTATTCTTTCAATGTTTTAGTGGAGTGAAATTCTTTTCAGTTAGTTGCTTTTTCCTGGCAGGTGTAAATAGTAGGGTTTAGAAGTTCGTTTGTTCATGCAACTTTACAAAGATGATAGAATTGTTGATTTCATTTTGATCTTGTGTTGTCAATAAAATGGTTGAAATAAAAAGCTCAGGGTTCTAAAGGTTTGTGCTGCCACTCCAACACAATAAAGATATTGTGTTGTCAAAGATTGCTAGATCAAGCACACTGCCTGCAAGGTTCAAGTACAAGAGAAGGGCAGATGCCCTTCAACACACCCCTAGCCCCTTAGCAATAGAAGAGGGCCTTCCCACTCCAACATACCTCTCTGCATGAGGGAAAGGGTAGGAAAAACCCAGAAGCCAGTAAAGAGGATTGTAATTAGTTTCAGAGACAATACAGTTGAATATAACCCATTTAATTGCTTTCAAGCTCTCTGCAACATCAAAGGAATAAAGATCTATATTTGTTGTTGTAAATTTAATTGTTTATGGTTATATCATTCTACACGCATCACAACTTCACAAGTCGAAACACATTCCATCTGCCACAAATTCCATTTAATTGAAACATCACACTATTTATATTTACATATGGAAAAGGGATACAAATAACTCGTTAAGGCCCTGAAATTTTCAAACTAGAACTGACACTGATGAAACAGAACACAAGGATACTTCATCCAATGAGTGAGATTGTTATAAGCATTAAAAATACATCAAGTAGATTGAGTTACTTCAACTTCAATGTATGATTCATGCTTGACTTTTCGAGATTCCAGAACAGTTCTTGTAGCTTCTAGGATGACTTGTCCATTTACATAGTGTCACCGACAGACTGGCATGTAGACATAAGCTCCGCCAATCAACTCTGTCTCTGTATCTCTACAAGTGGTGTGAACAAATAAAAGTATGTCTGCAGGCAAATCCCTCAGTACCAACATCAAGATTTGGGACTTTCAGCTCTTGAAATTGAGTTAGTCTTCACTTGTCTACTCAGACTATAAAGCAATAGCAGCAGCAAAAGAGCAATTCACTACCTTATCATAAGCATCAAATCCGAATTTCTGTTTGAATGATAGGAGATCGGACACAGCCCAACATGGCAGTTTCTCACCATTGTGGGTGACAACAGAGTCCAACCCGTATCTTGTATCTTTATCTGATTTGATTATTGCAACAGTTCTGCTTACAAAAATAAACAAATACACCTTCAAACAATATTAAACCTAAAGTAACCATTTTCACGAACACTTGGTGACTTTGGCATAGTGGTTCATATCATATATAAAAACCATGACAATAAAATGATAAACAAAGATCTCCATCCAATTTGAACAGATCAATCAATTATAAAATATGGGTTCGATCGATTTTTCGTAATTTCTAAAGATCAACCACAACTTGTCTCAATTTGCTAATAAACTCCAAAAGATCATAATTTTACCCACATATTATCAAATTGAAACTAGTGCACTAATTATGAACACAATTACAAATTTTGCACCCTAAATACCAATAACAAAGTGTTCAATTACACACCAATTTCAATTCCAATGCAAACTTAGGGTTATAAAAAGTTCCAATTTTCCCCCTTTTCAAATTTAGTTAATAAAACATACCCAAATGACATAAAAATACGATCTTTACTAAATTCAACACAACAAAAATAGAAGAACCCAACCTTCCATTCTCGCTTTTCGACTGAATCCGATGAAGGAGAGCCGTAGTCTTCCCTGCGAACATCGGCCCAACAATCACATGAATCTCCCCACAAGCGGATTTTGCAGCCTCAATTTCATATCTGGTAGAATACCATTTTCTCAAAATTGCAAATTTAGGGTTGTTAGGGAGAGATTTGGGTCTAGGGAAAACTAGGGTTTGTGAGTGGGTGTGTAAAGATGGGATCTTGGAGAAGAAGATTGAAGGAAGGGCGAAATTTTGAGCCAAAAACCAGATCTGAGTGTTGGTCTTTGGAGCCAAAAAGAAATCCAAAAACGAGATCTGAGTTTTGGTTTGTTCTTTGGAGCCAAAAACCTCAATTTTTCGATTCCCTGCTCGCACGTTCTCCCCAAAAATTTCGATTCCCTCTTTTTTTTCATTTTTTTTTTTTTTAATCGACGCAGGAGCACGTGCGAGGGACGACGCAGGACCACGTGCCTGGGAGGGTCCGTCCCATAGGGCGGGCTGTGAGGACGGGCCAGCTAGAATTTCTCTAGATAAACACACCCAAAATTTGAAAACTCAATCTTGCACAAATACACTGTCAATCATTACATTGCAAATTGATGCTGAAAATTCAAACGAAAAACTGAAGATTCAAAGACCAAGCAACATTAATTCAATCCAAGAATAGAACTAAACGAATAAAAGCTCATAAAAGAGTGAGACATACTCACAAATTTGGTGCAGTAAGAATACACATTCATAGGCCATATTTAGCTTAAACTTCCGCAAGGTCAAAACTTGAAAATCGAAATGAACCAAAGCAAGATGGAACACATCCAAACCCAAATACACAAACCCGCAAAAATATGCACAATTCCGCCTGAAACACACGCGCAAGTCCTCTCTTCCAGTCCATTCTTTAACCTGTTTTCTCAATAAATTAATCCCCACTCCACTCCACTCCACTTCCATTCCATTATTGAATCCATTTTCAATAAAGTATTCCCCACTTCACTTCTTCCATTTCATCTTGAACATTTCTAAGTAAATTAAAATCCCATTTCACTTCCATTTCATTCTTTGATTGTTTCTAAATAAATTAATCCTCCTCCTCCAAAATTCCATATGGCTATACATATTTGTTTAATGGCTAGGCAAAAAAAAAAAAAAATACAACTCTTATCAAAGAATAATTCTAGGGAGTCTCGGTCTGCTGTCTGGGTTTGCTGTCTGGGTGGGCAAAATTACCCTTTTGCCCTTCATTTGTTGTCTTTATATTTAGATAGTGATTAAAAAGGCAGGGGCAAAAATGTAAAAATACCACCCAGGCTGCAAACCCAGGCAGCAGACCCAGGCTCCCTAGAAGAGATTCTAGCTGGCCTGGGTCGAGCGCCTGGGTGGCCGCCTGGGAGGTTCCTTGGCGCGTGCCAAGGAGGGTGCCTCGCACGTGCCCGACCGAAATTTCAAAAAAAAAAAAAAAAAAAGCGGGAAATGGAATTTGAATTTCCTTGCTGAAATTTAAGAGGGAGGGAGGGATAAAAACACAGAAAAAATCAGAAAAAGAAGGAAGACCTCTCCCCAAACCCATCTCCACGGAGAAGATGAAGCTCTCCCTCTCCCCAAACTCGACAGAGAATAAAAGAGAAGACCGAAGAAGGAGAAGAGAAGCAATGTCGAATTTCACTGGGATACGCTTCAGGTATATCACTGGGATACGCAATTCGATTGGTGTTCTATTATGTCATTTCGATTATATCACTGGGATACGCTTCAGGTATGTCATTTCTTCATAAATGTGCACTATTTTTAAATACAGAAGCAAGTAGCCGAAAACTAAGATTGTCTTAAACCATTTCAGAAGCAAGGGACTGGTCTTTCTGCTCATGTGGATAAACCATTTCAGAGGCGGTTTCATCACTTTCAAGTGATTCGAAATCGATTGGGTTGTAAATGGGTTGATTGGTGAAGAACTGAGAGAGCAGAGGTGGTGTTTGAAGAAATGCCTGTGAGAGAGTGAAGAGAAGTGAATGGGTTTTGAAGAAATGAGAGATTTGTTAAGTTTATTAAAGTGTTTTGGTTTAAGGCTGTGCTTGGAGACGAGATACATTTTGGCGACTGCTTCTAAACCCCAATCTGGGGTGGATCCATCTAGCTCAAATGAAGCAGAGAAACCCAAGATAGAACCTTTGAGACTCCCCACAATGGAAGAAATCCAAGGGCAAGACATCCGGAACAACTGCGATGTTCATAGTGCTTTTAGTGGAGTAATGGGTGAGTAAAAAACCATCTTTTCATTTATTTGGTTATTTGTTAGTGTATTTGAAGGATTTTGAGTTATGGGTTTTTAATAGTTTGGATTTTAGAACAATGGAGTTTGTTGATGTTTGAAATTTTGGTTCTTGTTTGTGTGATTTGTGGGAGGACGGCTTGGGTTGTTCATGGGTTTGCTTCTAGGGGCATTGGATAATCCTCTTCATCAAGAGGAGATGACTGCAAGGCAACAGTTTGTTCATGCGGCGAAGCAGATGGGAAGAAGGAGTATTAGTTCTGCCTAGACCTATGCAGTGATGGGTTTCATTTTTTCAGCTGCTGAATGTGTTGTAGAGAAGGTAATGAGAGAATTCAGATATGGGTGCTAATCCTTTTCTTCATTACCATGAGGCAAATTTATTTTAACTGATAGAGAATTATGTTTGTTTCAGGCACGAGCGAAACATGATGTAACGAATAAAGTGGTGGCCGGGTGTGCAACTGGAGGAACACTATCAGCAAGAGGTAATGATTATTTTGCATATATCCACTTATTGGATGCGAATGCATAGATTTGGAGGACTGCTATTGATATTTGATGAAAGCACCTAGCTTCTGCTGGCCAATTAAGATAATTTGAGCAGCTAGGTTACAATTTTTTATCTATCCATAACAGAGTGTGTCTTTGGTTTTCATTTCACTGTTATAATTTGAATTGAATGGTTTGAGAAAATTTACAGATTAGGAAGACAATATACATACATATGCATATAATCCAAAATATTTTTTATGCCAACTCTAGCATTTGGGGTTTTGGCTATATTAGTAGTCTTCACAATTGTAACTAATAGACCGAGATTCTCCACTGCAGACTAAGCACTTAAAAAAAAAGGTTTGGTATTGGGGCCTCATTTTCTCAAAGTTCAGGAATCCTCTGAGGATTTCTTTTTTGCTGCTCTTTGTCATTACATCTCGCTTGTGTATCAGTTTTTTTTTTCTTCCCAATTTTGAATGTCCACATTCTAACTCTACTCGCATGTTTTTCTAGGTGGTCCAAAGGCAGCATGCATGGGCTGTGCAGGCTTTGCCACATTTTTGGTCTTGATCGAGAAGTTTTTGGACAGGCATGATTGATCGCATCTAAGCCATGATGTACCACCATTTCTGGGCCTATTTGATTTAATTTGATTCAATAGCAGAAGTATACCTTCCATTCTCAAGTCATAGTCGTGTTTTTCCTTAATAACCCTCTTGATAACATTATCGATTCTGCCTATCGGCAGTGTATGTATTACAACCCTTGTAGTTACCATTTTTACCTTCATGCTTTGGTTGATCATTTACCTCCCCTTACCTTCTTTAACTTGGCCCCAATGTTTTGAACTGGAGGTAACGAGTTCATTACACAGACTTTGCATTCCTAATCATGGACTTGAAATGAAAACCCGTCTCAAACTGGATTATGTGCTTTGAAAGCTAAATCAATATGGTATGGCAAGTATGAAAGTGCTATAGTCGCTGAAAGTGCAAGTAAGTCTGCAAGTGCAAGTCTGAAAGTGCTATAGTGGCTGAAAGTGCAAGTCTGAAAGTGGTTGTAATGGGCATATGAAGAGTTATCAGTTGTAATGGTTGTAAAAAGCAATATCTGTAAATGGTTGTAATGGGCATTTTGTAATGGTTGCAATATCTGTAAATGGTTGTAATGAGCATTTCTGTCAGTTGAAAATGATTGCATTTCTTTCTTTCTTTGTATTTCTAAGAATTGCTATTGCTATAAAATTGCTATTGTTGTTGTTGTTTCTTTGTGGCAGTCTTTCTTTGCTGATAGAAGCAGTTCTTTCTTTGTGGCAGTCTGTTTGATAGAATTGCTAGAAATTCGTTTGTGGCATTCTGTTATTTGCTGATAGAAATTCTTTGCTATATTTTGCAAGTCTGGATGGTTAGCAAGTCTGCAAGTCTGGGTGGTTAGGCGGTTAGTAAGCCAGTTGTGGTATTGTTGCTATACCAAATGCAGTGTTGTATTGTTGCTTTATAGAGAATTATAAAGGCTATTAGGAACTCTTAGGAACTCTTATAAACAGGAAAGTCTGTAACAGAAAGGGGGGCATTCATTCATTCTTCTTTGTAAACATTTGTACAAGTGAGCGCATTGCTCTCTAAGGAGATTGGCAATCTCGAATTTTGCCATTACATTCCAATCTATCCAGACTATTGTAACCTTACATTTTAATCAAACAATTCTTCCATTCTTATAATATTTTTGGGCAGCAACATAATTGTGGATCACTTCCATGGCTAACTGATGGGCACTTTTATTTTGCAACTTTGCGATCTCATCCACAGCTTCAAATATTTCTTTATCGGTGAAAAGCTTCAAGTTGAACCTTGATGGTGCCTCTATGATACCATCCCACTTGTCAACCAAATCCTGAAGTTTCTCAAAGCCCTGGAAAGCAGTTACAAACGAAATCAAATCTTTAGCATTTGGACAGTAAAGTGGCATTATACTATTATATGGTGAACAACAAACTCAATGAGCCTATACAAGTTATCAGCTAATTTGTAATGTGGCTCACGTAGCACATGCATTTGACAAGTTATCAAACCTCCTACCCTAAAATTGAAAGAAATGAACACCAAAAATAATGTATTACCCTCCTTATGCAGCGGCAATAATGATATCAATAACCATTGGTATATCCTCCAATATAATGATATCAATAACATGCTATAAGAACTAATAGTACAACAAAAATCAGCAACTACATGCTGATGATGAAGTTGTTGCTGTTGATGGTGTTGATGCTGATGGCTGCTCAAATTATCTTAATTGGCCAGCAGAAGCTAGGTGCTTTCATCAAATATCAATAGCAGTCCTCCAAATCTATGCATTCGCATCCAATAAATGGATATATGCAAAATAATCATTACCTCTTGCTGATAGTGTTCCTCCAGTTGCACACCCAGCCACCACTTTATTCGTTACATCATGTTTCGCTCGTGCCTGAAACAAACATAATTCTCTATCAGTTAAAATAAATTTGCCTCATGGTAATGAAGAAAAGGATTAGCACCCATATCTGAATTCTCTCATTACCTTCTCTACAACACATTCAGCAGCTGAAAAAATGAAACCCATCACTGCATAGGTCTAGGCAGAACTAATACTCCTTCTTCCCATCTGCTTCGCCGCATGAACAAACTGTTGCCTTGCAGTCATCTCCTCTTGATGAAGAGGATTATCCAATGCCCCTAGAAGCAAACCCATGAACAACCCAAGCCGTCCTCCTACAAATCACACAAACAAGAACCAAAATTTCAAACATCAACAAACTCCATTGTTCTAAAATCCAAACTATTAAAAACCCATAACTCAAAATCCTTCAAATACACTAACAAATAACCAAATAAATGAAAAGATGGTTTTTACTCACCCATTACTCCACTAAAAGCACTATGAACATCGCAGTTGTTCCGGATGTCTTGCCCTTGGATTTCTTCCATTGTGGGGAGTCTCAAAGGTTCTATCTTGGGTTTCTCTGCTTCATTTGAGCTAGATGGATCCACCCCAGATTGGGGTTTAGAAGCAGTCGCCAAAATGTATCTCGTCTCCAAGCACAGCCTTAAACCAAAACACTTTAATAAACTAAACAAATCTCTCATTTCTTCAAAACCCATTCACTTCTCTTCACTCTCTCACAGGCATTTCTTCAAACACCACCTCTGCTCTCTCAGTTCTTCACCAATCAACCCATTTACAACTCAATCGATTTCGAATCACTTGAAAGTGATGAAACCGCCTCTGAAATGGTTTATCCACATGAGCAGAAAGACCAGTCCCTTGCTTCTGAAATGGTTTAAGACAATCTTAGTTTTCGGCTACTTGCTTCTGTATTTAAAAATAGTGCACATTTATGAAGAAATGACATACCTGAAGCGTATCCCAGTGATATAATCGAAATGACATAATAGAACACCAATCGAATTGCGTATCCCAGTGATATACCTGAAGCGTATCCCAGTGAAATTCGACATTGCTTCTCTTCTCCTTCTTCGGTCTTCTCTTTTATTCTCTGTCGAGTTTGGGAAGAGGGAGAGCTTCATCTTCTCTGTGGAGATGGGTTTGGGGAGAGATCTTCCTTCTTTCTCTGATTTTCTCTTTGTTTTGATCCCTCCCTCCCTCTTAAATTTCAGCAAGGAAATTCAAATTCCATTTCCCGCTTTTTTTTTTTTTTTTTTTTTGAAATTTCGGTCAGGCACGTGCGAGGCACCCTCCTTGGCACGCGCCAAGGAGCCTCCCAGGCGGCCACCCAGGCGCTCGACCCAGGCCAGCTAGAATCAATTCCAATTCAACACATTCTTATGTGTAATAGAAAAACCCAACCAACCTGTACACACTACTACTACTGCTGCTGCTACTACACATAAAAAAAACAATCCAAAACACCTCCCTCACACACCAATAATGATTTACACTATTGTGTTTTCATCTACCTATTTCTATTTCGATTTCGATTTCAATTTCGATTTCAATTTCAAATCAGACTTCTACTAAATCCACAAACACTATATTTTCGTAAACCACATTCATTAAATAAATTATTATAAATCATCATGTTATTTTAAAACAAAAATAAAAGATCAATGGACGAAATCGCAAATCGCAATCTGAACCCGAATTGCGCAACCGATCCATGTGCCTGTGCGAGTATTGCCCTCCTCTTCTTTCGCATACATAAAACCGTTACCGATCAACTCCCTCATCTCACCTATCAATCGTTGCTACATAGACAAACAACCATCAGTCGACCGACTCCTTGTCCGTGACCGTACCATCTCCAGACCGTTCTATGCAAGCTTGATCGTCTTCAACAAACATCACATACTGGGAACGGGCCGAACATTGTCGCAGTGTCGCTGAACTACAAATCGTAGCTTGCCTGCGCAATCCTCGCAACCCGAAACCATTGTCGGCCTATTTGAAATTTCTGGCCAAATCCCACCCACCTCTGCAAGCATGGTTTACTGGTTCTGGACATCGGCACAAATACCATCGGAGGGAGGGATCATAATTGATCTGCTCAGACATCATGCGACAACTCCGATCGATCTCTCCCTCAGCGAACCTGTTTCAGGCGCTGAAATAAAAATGAATTAGACGGAAGAGAGATGAAGGAGAAAGGAAGAGAAATGATGAAGGTTGGGCCGGTGGGAGCTGCTTTGACACAGACCATG
Source organism: Berberis vulgaris (assembly GCA_963556465.1). Taxonomy (NCBI): domain Eukaryota; kingdom Viridiplantae; phylum Streptophyta; class Magnoliopsida; order Ranunculales; family Berberidaceae; genus Berberis; species Berberis vulgaris. Next base: position 50,094,939 of record OY747135.1, on the reverse strand, counting down.
CTCATCGCAGGGAGGGGAACAAGAAAAAGAACCCCATTCCTTTTATAAGATGTATCCGCCCCCACTGTAACTCTGAGGGCACCTCATCCTTTAAATTCCAGAAAATAATGCTAAAAAATTGAAATTTAAATTCTATTAAATGTACTGTTGTTACATCATATACACATTAAATGGAATCTCGTCCCATCCTAAAATTCATAAGGTAAAAGAGTTAGATGAATTTTTAAAGAATACAATTTCAAATGAGAAATTATTCAGGTTTTATAATCACATAGAAAGTTCATATCATACAAAGCAACACTCTAAACATGCATTGACACGAGGCTACTACATGCAAATATCTATATTATCTTAATAATAACACAAAAATAATAAATTGAAACTTTATGTATAAAAACGAGGTCATTGAAAAAGTACGGGTGTTACAATATATACACTTCAAAATGAATCTCATCTCGAGATTCGATGGAGAGAATGACTAGGTAAATAATTCTATTGAGAAGCTACCACTTACCGAATGAAGCATTAGTACTGTCCAAACATAGAGCAACAAATTCTAATTAAATTATCTATTAATAACCTTTAAGAAAACAATCATACATAAAAATAACAAGCAAGTTGCACATGTACATAAATTCATGAAGACAAACACAAGAAAATATATTATAAAAATTCTGTAGGAATTGAAAAAAAATACGGGGTGGTAGAGCAGTCAGGGGCAGATTTACATTGTCCCATTAGATTTTTTAAAAACTCCACGAAACTAGTCATATCTGCAATCTTGCACCCATTTAAAATTGTAGGTTCCCCCTCCTATAGATAATAGAATACAGATACATTTTACAAGATCACATAGCCTTTGCAAGTTCGCATCTCCGCCTTCTCAATCACCCAACACGATTTTGACATAGATCGATTTCCTCCAATCCTTTCCAATCTCACAAGACAATTTTGGCAGAGATCGGTTTCCTCCAATCCCCTCCAACCGCACAAGACTTGCGACTCAATAGAGATCGATTTATGCTCACTTTTCTTCTTAGTACCTTCCCAACCCCATTCTCATTTCAATATATATTTGACCTCACTACTCTTCCCTATCTCTCAAACCCATTCTCCACTTCTCATTTTTGTAAAATGGAGGTGGTGTTACTCTCTCTCTCTTGCTTGTTTTCTCCACATCAACAATCTTCACAGTAGCCCTGCTTCAGCTAAGCGATTAGATGGTAACACTCTCATCCTATTGTTTTGTGTATATATATATATATATATATATTATTTTAATGTTAAAAAATGGTGTGAGCTACTGAATGTGTATGTTTTTTGTAGTAGTTTGTGTATTTTCTTATTGCTTTTTTATTTAATGGTATGGGTACGCTTTGTTTCTTACCACTTTCATCATTTTTGCACATTATGTCCTACTGGGGTTTGTTTGTGATCTGTTTTCTAGTGTTGGGTTTTCGATTTTTCTAACTACACATGTACTCCATTTTATCTCAAACCCTTTATGTGGTTTCTATTCCTTCTTTCCAGCTAAGATTAAGTGAATTGATTTATTTTTAAAGAGTTGGGTACTTGGTATTTAATTTTTTTTCTTAAGTACCCCCTTTGTATATTTTCATCTCTCAAAACCCTTATTTGAGGTTTTGCTTATTTTAACTTATCAGACCATCCAATTTCTCTCCTTAGCCAAAACATAGATCCACCCCTGTGTGTGCATCCATATTCTATCAATATGTGGTAGATGGAGGCATGAAAAAAAAATAGTTTGTTGTTAACATTATCTATCAATGTGCTACAATGTCAGTTATCTCACTAATGAAATAATTACTAATTTACATTACATATTTGATAGTTTGAGAATTTGCGAGTCTGGGGGAGCATTTCATTGATTTCAATTTGCTTATATTTCTAAACTTAATTTTCATAACAGACCTCACCTAACCTTCATATTTATTTATCAGTGTATTCAGCCTTCGGGTATGAGGTATATCTCAATTTTCACAAAAATTCTAGTATGCAATTTCAATAATTGGAGCCTATCTAGAGAATAATTGAAGTTTGAATATGAATATTGGGATTGTATGTTGTATTGTTTGTGCAAGTTGAATAGTTGTGCACTTGTGCTAGTTGATGAGTGACGAAAAGATACTTTAAAAGAACATTTGACATGAGTTCTAGTTCTACTGCTACTGTTCAGTCTGACACTGATAGGGAGCTCCCTAGTTCTAAAAGGAATTGTATTGAGTTTCAGCTCGACCAAGAAACTCTTATAGTAGATCCTGGATTACGTAAGTCAATCAAGGATTATCATCCCAATATAAGGAAATTCGAAGAACATACCTGCAAAAAAGTCATTGCCAACCTCGGGCACATAATTTTAAGCAAACTTTGCAAGGAAAAATCTTACAATGCTTCAATCATTCTTGGTTTGACGAATTTTCTACATGGTTAGAGTATAGCAAAGAGAAAGAGATTGCGTACTACTTGTGTTTTAATCATTCTTGGTATGTCGCTGAAGGATTACCAATTGGAAGAAAAATGATAAGTTACAAACACATGTTGGTGGGCCTAATAGTGTTCACAATCAAGTTTGGAGTAATTGTGAAGCTTTAATGAATAAACATCTCCGGACCATTGTGAATAAGCAAAAAAATGAAGCTCGAAGTGATTACAAAGTTCGTCTAAATGCTTCTATTGATTGTGTTCGATTCTTACTCCGGCAAGGATTAGCTTTTCGTGGTCATGATGAATCTTGTTATTCAAATAACCGAGGAAATTTCTTGGAAATGTTATATTTTCTTGGTGACCACAATAAAGATGTCAAGAGGGTAACTTTGGAAAAATGTTTTGGGAATCTCGAATTAATACCACCGAAGATTCCAAAAGATATTGTGAATGTTTGTGCAATCGAAACCACAAATGTTATCATTCAAGACCTTAGAGATTCTTTTTTTTTCATATTAGTTGATGAAGCTCGTGATATATCAATTAAAGAGCAAATGGCTTTCGTGATTGAGAGACTTTTAGGTATTGTACATGTTTCTGGACTTCTGCTCAATCACTAAAGGCATCAATTGACGGTTTATTTTCCAAGCAAAAGTTAAGCATTTCAAGACTATGCGGCCAAGTATACGATGCGGCAAACACTATGCAAGGTGAGTTCAACAATCTTAAAGCATTAATCTTAAAGGAGAATGGAAGTGCATTCTATATTCATTGCTTTGCACATCAACTTCAATTAACTCTTATTGTTGTTGCAAAGAATGATGATTCGATTTGTTTTATTATTCTCATTGGTCACTAGTGTTTTGAATGTGGTTGGTGGCTTATATAAGCATCATGACATTCTTTTAGAGGCACAATCTATTAACAATATTAAAGCATTAGATAGTGGTGATCTTGCAAGTAAAAGTGGTTAAAATCAACAATCGACTCCTAAACAAGCTGGTTATACACATTGGGGCTCACATTACAATATTTTGATAAACTTGATTAAGTTGTTCAATTCTATCATTGATGTGTTTGAGTATATTAAAGAGACTTCAAAATCTTAACAAAGAGTTGAAGCATACATTTATTAAATTCAATACAATCTTTTGATGTTGCATTTGGACTTCATATGATGAAAAATACATTAGGAATCACTTATGAATTGTCACAATCATTGCAAATAAAGGATCAAGATATTGTGAATGCTATGAGTTTGGTCAAAGTAGCTAAGAAACACATACAGTTGATGTGAGATGATGGATATAACAATTTGCTAGATGAAATTTCCTTATTTTGTAGCAAGCGTTATATAGAAATGCCTAACCTAGATGAATTTTATGTTGCTCGAGGACGATAACTACATAATGTTGAAAAAGTGACAAACATGCATCGTTATCGGGTTCAATTATTTAATGTTGTTGTTGATTTGCAACTTCAACAACCTTTTCAATGAAGATAATACCAAATCACTTTTATGTCTTTCGTGCCTAAGTCAAAATGATTCCTTCTTAAATTTTGATAAGGGAAAACTGATTTGTTTGCTCAGTTTTATCCAAATGATTTCTCAGAAGTACAACTCGATGTTCTTGATAATCAGTTGGAGACATTTATCATTGATGTAAAGTCGAATAGTGAGTTCTTGAAGTTGACATAAATTATCAATCTTGCTGAGAAGATGTAAGGACAAAGGACATTTTATATCCTTCTATCTATAGCCTTAATATTACCAGTTGCAACTGCTAGTGTCGAGAAAGTTTTTCTTGCTATGAATATTGTTAAGAATCGATTATGAAATTCAGATGGGAGATCAATGAATGGCAAATAGTTTGATTACAAATGTTGAAAAATATATATTTAATGGCATCGATGATGAGGTGATTATGCAACATTACTAGAACATGAGAACCCATAGAAAGCTTCCACAACAATCCAACGTGCATCAACATTGACACATTAAGTGTGTTTCTCTTATACTACTTTTGAAGCTTTGTTTTACTCATATTTATATATTTATTTTAAGAATTGAATTATCTATGATTTAATGGTTTTTGTCACCATTTATCTGCAATCATGACTCTGCTCCGCTCCTGATGGCAGTGGGACAAATTTTCACAGATATCCGCTCCGCTCCGTTATAGGTGGATTGGATTTTACTTAACGGACATCGGGCGGTTTCGGGGATTAAAATTTTATCCGTTACTATTTTGGGGCGAATACGGATATGCCCACGAATATCCGGTTATCGATGTATTATTACTAAACTACCCTCATTCCCATAATATAAAATAGGTTAAAAAAACTTAATTGTTTCTTTATTTGTTTTGGCTCTTTCCACACTCCGCTTCTCTCTACTCCACCCATCTCTTCTGCCACCTGCTTCGTTTCTCTCCAACAACGCCAAGTTTCAGAGTAGGGGTGTTAATTGGTTCGATCGGTTTAAAGTTTGACCAAAATCGAACTGAATCGAACCAAGAATTCGGTTTTCGGTTCGGTTTCCACATTTATCAAATAAATAAACAAAACCGAATCAATCGGTTTGGTTTCGGTTCGGTTGTTTTTTGTTTTTTTTATTTAATTTATTTTCTGCTAGTACAAACAACCGAGTTGGCTCTAGCATAAAAAGAATAAGTTAAAGTTACAAAGAATGGAAATGATGAAATGAAGCTTGACTTGCAATGGAGGAAAACTCAGAGACAGAGAGCATACAAATAAAATAAAAGATATAAGGAAAAACATTAAAGGGAAAGAAAATGCCAGATGAACACAAACAAAATTTCAAGGTTTTGACTATTCATTTATAGATAATTATTTCAATTTTTTCTTGCTTATTTCTCTTGATAATTCTATAAGATTAAAAAAAAAAAAATTCATGTCTCTCATATACACAATATTATAACATCATACATAATATTATAACCATAACTGCACTGTTTGCATCTTAATGTATCTTCACCACACCCATGTGATGATCTGAACAAGACCGAAACCTTCAATGATGATTCACCAGTTTCGTAATTTCATCCTGCAAAAAGGTTTTTTTTAGCAAATCAGAAGTGCAGAAGTTGTCGTCACCGCCATTGCTCATCTTTGTTGCAAACAAGCAAGTGAAAAGTTTGATTTTCTTGCATTTCCTCCTCAACTTGCAAGTAGTTGGATAGAGAAAAAGAGATAGATAGTTAAAAAAGAAAAAAGTGGACATTAATAAAGAGAGAGAAGTTTGGTAGGTGGGGAGAAGTGGGTGGGGCTTAAATAAGATAGAGAAGATATATTTTTTCAACTCTTTATCTGAATGAAGCATTAAAAAAAAGGAGAAAGTGAGAGTTAAGAGAGAGGCTGGGGACGTGGGGTACATTGGAATGGGGTGAGAAGTTAAATAAGAGTGGGTTGGTGGAGTGGGTGGGGGATTAAATGAAAGAGATAAAGGGTTAGGGAATTAGATACAAGAGAAGGGGAAGGGTTCAGTTCCGTTTGGTTGTTTCGAATATGTGAAAAAACAATAACCAAAACCGAACCGAATCAAGTCGGTTTGGTTTTTTAATGTTCAGTTTCAGTTTTTCTCGATTCGGGCTTTTTCGTTTATATTTTGGCTCGATTCTGTCGGTTTTCAAGAACCAATTAACACCCCTATTTCAGAGACCTCTTGGCGGTTTCATTGAAGCTTTTAATCCTCTTGTTCGGAGATGCGCTCAAACCTTGCGTTCTTCAACCACTTCTTTGATTCATCTCAACAACGTGCATGAATGAGAGAGAGAGTTGAAGAAAGAAAGAACACAAAGGAAGCCCTAGAAAGAAGTTGTAAATCTGTGATCGATTTAGTGTTTGAGATTTGGAAGGAAATGCGACTTGAAAGAGAAATTGACAGTTTTTTTTCCCTTTCCCATTCTTTTCTCTTCATTTTTCTTCCATTCTCCTCATCCTTTATCTTCTTTTGCTGCAGAGAATGAAAGATTAAAGAAGATGGAGCGGATATTGGGTTTGTGTTCTAGGCCTGTTTAAACACTGTTCTGGGCCTGTTTAAATATTGTTCTGGGCCTCATAATTTTTTAACGATCCATAGGAAGGACGGGGCAGATGTCCGCTGGTTTTAACAAAAAAATGATCTGCAAATTTTTGGGCGGATTTAGGATCAACAAAATTTGGCGGGGCAGATACGATTTGGCCAAGTTCGCTCCAATCCACCCCTTTCCATCCCTACAAGCACACACACACACTTGACACCCCGCACCGCACCGCACCAAAGTCATCTCAATTGGAGAACCATCTGAAAAAGAAGAGACAATGAATGAGAAATTAGGGTTTGTGACTCTATTTGCTCGTCTCAATTGGGATGGATGGATTTTCAAGGGTATGCTACTCAAGAAAGTGAAAAAGATGTATTCACCCCCAATCGCAATCCCAATCGGCAGGTGATTCATCCTTAGATTCGGAAGAGGAAGCATCATCAGATGACAAGGAAGCAACACCAAAAATACCCCAGGCGTCGGCGGTGGAAGCTAACCCCGAGAGAGGCTTGATCCTAATGCTCGTCTCCTACGTCCACACTGTATAGGAATCAGACCTCTCAGGATGTGACTCGTACCAGCTCTTTTCCACGACTTCCAAGAACTTGCAGAGACTGACGTTGCAAGTTGTCAGCTGCATCGACCGACCCGGGGCATCAAGCCATTGTTGAAGATCCATTGAGAGAAATTTGGCAAGATGAAAAAAATGCGAGGGAAAGAGAGATTGACAAGAGAGGATAGGGCTGGGCTGGGCCGGTCCGGTTTACCAACCCTAATTGCCAAAACCGAAGACCGGACCAGGCTTTAAAATGTTGAATTTTTGCGAACCGAGCCCGGACCAGATGAGGCCGATTAACTGATATTTCGGATCGGGCCGGATCGGTCTCAATCCAATCCCTTTTTCAACCCTTTTTTTCTCCTTTCTCCCCTTCTCCCCTCACTCTCCCTCGCCCTTTCATTTTCATCTGCAATCTACAACAACAAACAACAAAAACGTCTTGCCACTGCTCGCCTCCGCTACTGCCACGCCACCGCTCGCCTCCGCCACTACCACCACCCTTATCTTTTTCTCTTCTCTCTCTCCCCCACCTTCTTTTCTTTCTTTACTTCCTTCTTCCTTTTATCCGTTCTCTAAGCAAACAACTCAACACCCATATCTAGCAGCGACTTAAGATTAATTTAGGATATTCTTCTAAAGCTTTCAAGTTCGACTACCAGAAAAGGATTCCATTCTTCCCGCTGCAATAATTGAAGGATCGGATGATAGTTCCTTTGGTGGTAGCCAAGGGGCAACCACCAAGCACTTGTTAACTGTCAATGGAAAGGTGGTTGGTAGAACCTGAGGAGACTTTGAATACTAAGGCGGATTGCCATTCTTCACCGCGCTTATGAAGAAAAGGAAATCTCGATAAGTACATGGATGTTGTCAATTACATAGCGATGGTGGGGGCATCACAACAAGAATGCCTAACAAATTTACTTTCTATACGAAACTTGAAGATGGACGGATACCTTGCGGGAGGGATAACTCTGACTTGCCAAGAGGAAATTGATGATAAGAATGGGGATTGTAATAGAGCCTTCTTCATAGATATTAATACCTCTCCATCTATCTCATTTGTTTATCTCTCTGAAGAGAATATGAGAATGGTCTAGAAAATTATATCTTGACCGTCCCCTTAATATGGATGCAACGTGTGAGTGTCAGATGTAAAATAAATACAAAATTAGTAAAGGGTGGATCATCGGGCCAGGCTGGGTAACCGATGGGTTTTGGAAAATGAAATCGAGGACCCAACCGAAAATATCGGTCTGGGCCGATTTTAAAACCAAACATTAAAATTACATTTAGAAAACCAAACTGATCGGTCCGATTCTTGGTTCGGTTCGGGTTTTCGGTCTAAAATGCCTAGCCCTGGGAGGTGAGAAGGTATATATTGAGAAGGGTTGAGAATTGGGCTCGGGCTTGGGTTTGGGTTAGTTTTCAGTTGGGCTCTAGGTTGCTATAGTAAATAGGACGGTTTGGGATGGATAGGGGCTGGATTTATGGAATCAGTTCCGTCCGAGTTCCAACTGATCCTGGACTAGGATGAAATAGTAGAAATCGGTTTGTCCCGATTTGAAACGGGTCGGAACCATACCAGATCAGGATGGACAGGGAATTTTACCCACCCCTATTGATGATTAGGATTAGGGTGTTCCTCGAGCTAGACGACCGACCATTGTCTTTCCCTTAGCAAAGTAGTGAATAATATCTAGAAATTCATCTTGGTAAAATAAAACAAAGTTTTGTGGGTAATTTGGCTTACTTATATTTTTGGGTTATTTTCCTTTTGACCCCCATTAGTTTATGACTATTTATATTAGACACCCAAAAAAATTTATATTCCAGTCAAACACCCAATTTGAGTGTTGACTGTTAGGTCAAGAACATTGACGAACATAAACCATCTATATTTTCTTTAAAGACCATATTATCCTTTTTTTTTCTTAACAAATACTCGAGAGAGCCAAGCCCCTAGCGACAAGGGAGACTCTCTGGCACGTTTTTAGGAGAGAGTATTCAAGCAAAAAAAAGGAACGGACGCATCACAAATCCCCGTTATTTTTGCTTGCCCCCCAAAAAACAAAAAATCAGCTCACCTCTCTCGAGTTTTTGCTCTCATCACATATCGAAGACCAAATCCCCCCTTTGCTCACCACGGATCGAAGACAAAGCCCTTCTCTCATCACAAATCGAAGACCAAATCCCCCCTTTGTTCAGGTTGATTATTACAATCTGCTACTACTGTATCTTTCTTTGCAGAATTTGATCTATATTTTCATTTGTTCAAGTTGAATTTGATGTTGAATTTGTTCAGGTTGAAAATGAATTTGTTTGGGTTTCTATTGATTCTTTAGGTTGCGTTATTGAACTGCTGCAATGTGCCTGATGTTAAAGCCTTTAAAACCTGCAACTTTGATACAGTCCTCATCGCTCCAATCATGCAAAATCAGCTGTACTCAACAAATTCCACAAGAACAAAAATAAAATTACAAATCAGAATAGAGGAGCAATAAAATAACATAAAATTACAAGTCAGAATAGAGGAGCAATGAATCCCATACAATTAGTTTTACATAAACCCCTGATGGAATTGTAAGAGTAGTTAAGAGATTGACTGAACAACCAAACCACAAGCTCAAGTCCTTAATGTTGCACAATATCCCCAACATGACCAAAAAACGCCTACAAGTTCTTAACTCATGTCTCAAAGTACATCCGAAAGAAGAAAAGCTTCAAGAAGCCAACATGTTTTTCTACCATGGAAGTCAATCATCGATGAAAATGCTCACCCATCCAATTGATATCCAAGTGTGATTCCATGAGTTTGGATGAAACTGGGGAGACAATATGCTTAGATCTCTTGTGCTTGGATTGTTGGTTTAAGGCTTCCAAATGTGATTACTGCAATAAGCCTTACTGCCATCGATGTGAGCAGCTTGGAATAGAAGGGATCAGTCAATACGGATTTGTTTGTGAGGTTTGTACTTATTCATTGTCTTCTCTTCTTCATTGAGACTAATCAACACGAAATCCACCAGATCGAAGCTAATACGAGTAGCTTGGAAGATACGAAACCCTAGATCTAGTTTTGCTTCTTCACTATGCTCATTCTCAACACTTTTCATCTCAGATCGAAGACGAAATCCACCCTTTTCAGATCAAAGAACGAAGACGAAATCAAAGACGACACCGTGAGAAGATCCATCTTTTGCAGAAGATCCACCTTTTCGATCTCTGCATTTCAAAAATATCTGTTTTTTCGTTCTATTTTTTGGGAAGGGGATAACATACGGTAGCTTTAGATAAACATTTTTTTTAATTATCCTCTCTCTCCATCACAAGGGCTAGAGAGCCTCCCCTGGCGCCATCCTGGTGCTGGGGCCTGACTCTCTAGACCGATTGTTTTCTTAAAGATGGATACAAATCTAGGTGCATCTCGGGGCAACCCTAGACCATCTTCTCCAACTCCCTTTTCTGTAACTCTAATCTCCCTCCGCCATCTTCTTCTTTTTCATCTCCCACAATTTGGTGGTCACAAAAAGTCAACCACCCCACCAACGACCACTGCCAACCTGTCAAGCAGAATAAGATAAACAAATCAGTAAAGAGAAACATAAATAAAAGAAGAGAAACATACGGCAAATAAGAATAAAAAGATCTTCTTCCTCAAGATACGCAAAGATGATGTTGAGTGGGTACACCAATCTCAACAACTAGAAAGTCTTCGGATCTATTCTCGCGGTCTCAGATCCAGGTCAAAATACCGTCGAATTTGCATAATCGAATCTTGAGATATTTTCGCCTTCTGATGCACAAGGTAAGATCTCTGGTGGATACCTTCCTCCTCGTAATGCTGATGATTCGTTTTCAAAACCAGATTCTGGTGGTAGCTCCAAGGAACCATAGCCTGGCAGCGATTGGATGAGATCATTCACTGTTGCTGGGATATTTGTTATACAACTGGCTTTGGTTGTTGTATTGAAGCTTTATTTGTTCACTGTTACTGTTGTATTGATCTTGGGGTGTTAAAGCATCTCCAATGGATCCCCTAAAATAACCAAAAAATTATTTTAGGGGTCTCATGTGAGAAATTGCGTACTCCAATGGATCCCCTAAACCATTCCCCATTATAACTTCACATTTAACTTCCCCCTAAATTTAGGGGCAACCAACCATCCCCTAAATTTTGAATTATCATTAAAATATCAGAAAATGACTTTTAAAGCCTACTTCTTCACAAAATAGACCATTTAGATATCGTAGTTGATGTAATGACTAATTTGTGCCTACTTTTATACTTTTATGACCGACAATGACTATTTTATTAACTTAGGTCGTTTCATAAAGTTATAGAACATATTTACCCTTTTTAAAAGAAACCTAATTTTATCTTTTTATGACCAACAAGAACTTTTTTATTAATGATTTTTTTTAACCTTAACCCCTCCTACCCCATGCTGCTCATAGGTATCGATATTAATTATTCTAATTATGAATAACAAATTATAAGTTTTTATAAATTTTTATTGATTGACAAGTTAATCTTATTATGCTAAGATTTGGTAAACTTTTCATAATGTAAACAATTTCGTACTCCACTCCCTTGATTTCAAGTGCCCATCTAATCCTGTAAAAAAAAATGGACTCACCCATAATCCCAAAAGCTTCACTTGATTATGCTTCTTATGCCAACTTCTTCTTTCAATAGTTTACAATATCCTTTGATCATTATACACACAGATGATACTTTGAAGGCCCATTGGGCATCTAAATTTGATTAATGAGTTCATATGTGTAATTAGAGGTTTGGGAACCACCTTTCTCACCACCAACAATCAATGACCGCAAATCCATAGATTTTCTAGATGACAGATCATTTATTGATTTCTTTTTTGCACAAAAAATGACTTAATATGTAATAGTTCCATTACCAATTCTAAATGTTTAAGGAGACTAATAAATTGATGGAAGCCTACATTCTTCAAGAAACCAATAATTGAACTTGGAGGAAGTTGGGAAGATGTGAGACTTCCTGCTTCTTCAACTTTGACATCACCGTTGCCACACTTACAACTTCTCTGTTGATTATTTTTAGCATCAATGGTCCTAAGTATTGAAGGAAGAAAAGAAATTTGACACAGAATATCTATAAAAATAAAAAATAAAAAATAAAAATCATTAATAAAAGAGTCATTGTTGGTCATAACAATATAAAATTAGGTTTTCTATTTTTTTTTAGCTAGGATAAATATGTCATATAACTTTATGAGTTAACCTAGGTTAATGAAATAATCCTTGTTGGTCATAAAAATATAAAGGTAGGTACAAATTAGCTATTACATCAACTATGGTATCTAAATTGTCTATTTTGTGAAAAAGTAGGCCCTAAAAGTTATTTTCCGTTAAATATTCCAAATCTTTAATTTTCAAATTAAAAACAAAATCAAAAATCAAAACAAAAGGAATAGAGGGATGAAAACGTGGAAGATATATTTAAATAATGATGAAAAAAATTAAAATATGGGATGTGATTGGAGTGATGGAGAAATATGGGACCCATAAATTTAACTTTTGGTTAAAATGGGGGATGATTGATCCTCTATTTTAACTTTTACCATTGGAGGTGCTCTTAGTTGTTGTTCGAGTTGTAAAAAGGATTGTTATTCACCTTAAAAAAAAAATCAGGTGAGCAACTCTCTTCTTCCTCCTCCTTAAAATCCCATCTCTCAAGATCTTGAACAAATTCCGTCAATACCCATCCGTACAAAACACATTGACTTCCTCACTCAACTGAAAGCTCTGATTGAACTCTCTTGCAAATTAGGTTACACATTGACGAACTCCCTCAAGGGTTTCACCTCCTCAAGATGTTGTACTCAACCAATACCTTATTCTTTTGTTTGTTGTTCGTTGCACCGTTGATCATTGTCGGAAAAGAGATTTTGGAAGATTTATTTTAGGAGAAGAGATTTGGGGAAACATTAAGGTTGCCTCGAGATACAGAAATAAACACGACTTCAATAATATGGGTAATTTGGTCTTTAAGAAAATATAGATGACTTAAGTTAGTCAATGTCTTCAACCTAACAGTTAAGACTCAAAGTGGGTGTGAAACTAGAATACACAAATTTTTGGATGCCAAACAAAAATAGACATAAAAGGAAAATAACCCATATATATAAAACCACCCTTTATTCTAAAGATTTGGTGTTGTGTGGGGTGGTCGTAGTCTCCATGGAAAGAGGGTATCCACGAAACTATGCGTAGCCGGACCTGGGGGGCTCCTGCGCACAAAGCGCAGGACCTCCTCATGTGCATTAAGGGTAACCGTTAGATTAAAGTAGAAGTTTATGTGTACCAATCTGAGCCGTTAGATTTATTGGACGGCTCAGATTCACGGATTTGAATTTTTTTTTTTCATCTCTGTCTTTATCAATCTCTCTCTCATTTTCACTCTTGAGGCAATGCAGCAGCAGAGCTTCTTCAATTCCAAACACCAATGCTCCCTTCCGAAACCCTTCATTGAAGATGGCATGACACAATTATCTCCATTGAAGAAAATCTGGCAAGGGAAAGCCCAACCCTTATCAAAATTGAAAGTTCCCTCATCCTTTCGGAAGAGGAGCTCAGATTGTACATTCCCAGCTGGACCAGCTTGCATGAGCAAATCATTGTAGAATTTAACCCCCCAAAGCATCACAGACTCATCTGCAACATGAAAATTGCACGAAATTAAGAATATAAAGGCTTGCTTATGTTAAACATCGCCTTTAAATGACACTGGCAGAGTCAACATAACACTTACTTATGTTAGCATCAGGGCTTAGTGGCTTGTAATTAAAGTTGAAAATCTTGGTAAGATTGTCAAGATTAGGATGTTCGACAACCAAGTTCCATTGCGTATAGTTCATCTTGTAATTCAAATTCGTAATTGTGATCTTCACCTGCCAATACTCTTTGTTGTTGAGCTTCACATGCCAATGAACATTTATTGGGCACATATGGCTGGTACATTGGACTAGAGGTGTATAGCTATTTTTACTACCATGACGTGCTAAATTTGGCGAGTTTCCACTACAAAATAGCAGAAAAAGCAAAGAAACAATCTTCAGTCTTCCTGGTTGTGTTATATTCTACACAGCTTATGAAAAATACTTACTCTACACAGCTTCCTGGTTGTGTTATATTCTCTTGACAACCATAGGTGCAATTAGGGCAGGGGACAATTGAGTCGTTATAGAAGGAGGAGAGTGACACACAACAGGTAGGGTTGTATGAAATGAGGAAATGTGAATAGAAGCAGTTAACATTCCAAGTCACTGCAATAAGATAAACACATTGGTTAGATGATGTACGTTTGAATAGCTAGTTTTGCGAGTCCCTTATAACAGTCTGTTTGTAAGATACTTCAGTTGAGATCATTTCCCTACCATAGTAACAAGAAATCATATGCTTTAGTCACTCTCCTCTGATCTGCAGTAATAAATCTAGTCGGTTTTACAATCTTTGCAGATCCACATGTAAATCCCGGTCCAGGTGCTTTCAGCGTGAAATTCTTTGGCACTCTATCAGTCCTGTTGGTAGTTCTGCAACTCCAACACTAACCTGAA